>CM060838.1:71882500-72547500 GCA_030762175.1 Metallyticus violacea
TGCGGGTGGAAGGGACGCCTTGTCGAACACCTGGATTTATTTCTATTTCTTTCTTAGATAATTTGTTTCCACTTTTAATATTTATCTTTGTTCCCTCGTAAAGACTTTGATTCACTCTTATAAAATGGTTTGTAGGTCGTCGGTCTTTCATTATTTGCCATAATTTATTTCTATTTACTTTATAAAAGGTCTAAGTATAGCAAATTCGTGCTATATGAAGTAGTAAAATAAATATAATTAAAAACAAAACAGTATTGTGTCTATTAACATCAAAAAGTTTGAAACCTTGAAGGTGTTATGCTGTGACATAATAAACAATGTCACCAATTTTCCTTTTTTCTTTTTCTTTTCTTTCTTTCTTTTTTTCCTTCTTTCTTTCTTTCTTTCTTTTTTTTTGCCAACATGAAGAAAAAATCATGCTCTCCACTGTTTTGACTCTCCTTTTTCTTCTAATTTTTCCCCTTATTGACAAAGAATGCAAGAATGCATCAGACATACTGTTTCAAGAATTCAGGGTATTACCAAATATCTCAATACCTATTAATAACATTATTCTCCCTTGCGTCAGTCGATTAGAATGCTCACAGACATACCTCGCACCTTCTGAACGCTTTCTACGGTAGAGGGGCGAAGTTGATTCCGAATGCATGACCTTCAATGACGAGATAGCAAATTCCTGTTTGCTTGACCGTCACCATAAGCTCTTGGTCAGTTTGGTACGCAAGTGCAGTTGACAGGGAGGCTTTGGTTACTTTGTTCGCTGCAATATGAGGGAAAATAAAATCTACACAATCTAATTTTAAAATTATTTAACATAGTACGCATTTTCTTTGATATATATTTTACCTGTCATAATGCTGAATTTTACTTTAATTAAAATGAAAGAGTTTTCTCTTCATTTCCAACTTGTGTCATATACGCGGTTAGTGTGAAAGAATATTTTTATATATAAATTAATCCTAGTGGCTAAACAAGACGCCTAGGTCATGAGTACTCGTAGCATTATGAGTCACCTCTTAAGGAATAACTTCTCATATCAGAGGAGCCTTAGGGAGGTCTCTGGGTTATATAAAATCAGATAAGAAAACTTCATGGTTCCGTGCTTGGCGGTGGACACGGTTTTGCGCCATTTCGGAAGGCTGAAGATCCGTGATTGAATCCTGGTCGTGACTGGAATTTTTCAAATCTGATTATTCCTTTGCAGGAGTTTCCTCTGATTAAGAAATTACATGCGAAAAATGTTTTTTTAATGAAAACCTAGCAAAAATCTCTAATAGTTTCAGCATTTTTTTTTTGTATATCCCTGATATTTCTAAAAACTTAAAAAAACACCAACATTCTTTGAACAAAACTATAATTATAAAAATAATAAGGCGAAAACCATTATAAAATATAACTGATTTAGGCCAAAGAGTAATACGAAAAATACAGGCTCCTAAATATACCTACTCAGCGCTGATCAGAATGCAATTGGATTAGGAACCGAGGAAAGCGACAATGAACGAGGTCATCATAGCCGACATTTTTACAGGCTTAAGTGGAATAAAGCTGGATTTTATTTCAGAAAAAATATGCCATGATTTTTTTTTTATTTGTTCTATTTACGGACGCTCTTTAACATCTCAGGTCATCAGTGTCCCATTCAATTCAGCGCGTGAAACGGGCGACAAATTTTGCTCAGAGGCCTCTTCTTTCAGGCTTGAGGTTCTTTATCGTGCCGTAAATGTACGACACGGGACCCACGACTTTATTTCCCTTCCGAAGGAAGCCATACTTAGGATTTTTACGCCCGAAAAAATCCATCGGTCCTGGCCGGGATCGAACCCGCGATCTTGGGTTTACGGGGCAAGTATGTTTACCACAGCACTAGGACTGACAAAAAATAAATAAAAAAAAGATGAACTAATCGTTAAGATATTTCTTGAAATAAAAACGAAGATTGGTGAATATAGACTATTAGAGAATTCAGTAGAACAAATGGATTATGGGAAATTTTTCTTTGGGTCCTTTTTTTTTTTGAGTAGTGTTTAACGCCCATTTTTACTTCTGAAGCAACACAGGCGGTGGACACTGGTGATACATGAGATGAAATGATAAATTGGGAAGGATATTTTTTTTTCTAGGAAGGAAGCGTTCCAGGTCTAAGTTTAGGTACCTCCCCGGCATTTGCCAATTATGAGGACTGAGGAAAACCAGAAAAAAAAACCAGTCACGGAGGATGGTCCTGGTGGAATTCGAACTCCACCCCTCCCGCTCAAGGGTCCGCGCCTTAACGACCTCGGCCACCAGTAGCTGTTTGGGTGCCTTTAAATTTACAGACAGTGCACGAGTTAAAGTTGAACGGTAAGTAAGAAAAAGAGAAATATTATATTTCTTAAAATTAACTATGATAGTGGAATTATTAGCACGCATCCTGAGAAAGTAAAAGATAATGATAAACGTTAAAAAATAAAGTTCACATTGACTGCTGGATTGTCGTAAGGCAGCTCTTGGTCTTTTACACAAACAGGAGAATATTTTTATTTGCCGTAGTTTTTAAATGTTAAATATACAATGTATTTTAGAGAGATGTTTTATTTATTTCCTTTTTCTGAATACAGATTATCTCCTGCATAGTTTATAATGGACGCAGTACTGCGGGAAAGGAACGTAGACTACGCATTTTTTTACAGACTTCTCATTAATATATCTACTTTGATTGTTCGAGATATCATGGAAGACAATTGTTCTACAATGCAACTCAAAGAAAAGATAAACGGTTTGATGCTGAAAGCAGACCGTGTTGTGTTATAGGCTTCAGCTATAGATTTATGTAATTTAGGAGGTGTAAAAGGGAGTGATCTAGCAAAAGTGGTTACGATCAAAGCAAGTTGTTACAGAGGTAGGAGAAACCTGTTTCCTCCCGTGGAGGGCAAGGTTACCTGCGGTCGTTGTGCTCGTTACCCAGTGCCTATCTGCTGGTTACTCAACTCGCCAGCAGATAGCGTTTCATCGTAACATTCACATGGTTGAATTTTGCGCAAGATTGTATCATGTGACTTCCGTAACCGTAATGGGCTGTTTTTGGGAGCAGTGATGGATTGTTTGTGCTATGATGATCGTCTATTTTTATTGAGAAACAATGCATCTTACTGCTCAAGTACTTCTATTATCTCTTCATGATTGCGTCATTTCTCAAACCTCTTAGACCCCAGAGTCAATGCATTTTTCTGGCGTAAAACTCCCAAGTATGGCTTTCTTCGGAAGGGGAGTAAAGCCGCAGGTCCTGTGTCATAGATTTACCATACGTAAAGCGCTTCAAGTCTGAAAGAAGAGGCTTCTGAGTAAATTTATCGGTTGTTTCACACCTTGAATTGAGTGGAACACTGATGACCTGAGATGTTAAAGGGCGTCCGTAAATAAAACAAACAAAAAAATTCCCAAACCAGTTTCTACTAAGATGTCTCAGTACATTCTCATCCGCCACTTAGAAATAAAGTGATGCGAGTTACAAACCTCCCGTTTGACTTGGTATTAGCACACTCTGCTGTATAGCACAGACAAATAATTTGACACAATGAACTGGATGTCATCGATGTAAAATGTTGCAAATATGGAACATTAAAACTCGATTGTTTTATCTGCTATCTTTTAAGTCTTCGCCTTTAGCTGTTATTATTCTAATTTGTCCTATACTTTAATACTTAAAATAATTTATTTTTATATCATAGTGTGTGTCCACACATATGTTCGTGTTATGAATTTTTTTGTCAAGTTCTTAAATTTGAAATTCCTTGTGCCTCGGTTACATAAATAACCATTATTTCTAATATATTTGAAGAGCCATTTAACCAATCTAGAAAAACACCAACATGCTTGTGAAGGGTTTCGGAAGGACTTAACTGATGAAACCGTGTACATTCTGATTAACAAGGCTAACAGAAATGTCCATGTTTTTATTGTGTTTGACGCCCGTTTTCACTACTGAGGCCTCATAGGCGCCGAACACGGATACACGTCAGATGAAATTAACGGTACTTTGGGAAAATAATTTTATTTGCGAAGGAAGCGTTCTAAGCCTAAGTTAAGGGTACCTCCCCGGTGTTTGCCATTGATGGGGACTGAGGAAAACCTGGAAAAAACGTCAGTAAGCAGAAAATTCCTGGTCTCCCGTTCACGAGTTCGTGGCTTAACGACCTCGGCCACCGGTGTCGGTGAAATTTCTTTAAATGCACTACTAGTAATCCTGATCTACTAGCATAAAGGAGTTTATTACAGCTGCTCCAAATACTTAATGCTTTACCCAAACCCATTAAAGATTTATGTAATAGTTATTTATTTGGACATAGAATTTAGTCGCGGGAATCATTTGTGTTACAAAAAAATTATTTTACCAGAAAAATTTTGAATGAGTAGCAATAATACAAAATTGATATTTATTCTTAACAATAACAGTCAACTTAAATACATCTTTATTGTTTATAATAATTATATTGATTTTGTTGTTTTCGATGTTCAAATTGACTAATTTTACATTCATATTGTGACATAATGGGGGAAGGATATTATTGACGTTAACAATTACGAATACACGCGCCAAGCGGCAAAGTCGTTACTATCATGTGAAATACACGTGAAAGAGAGGGGGGACTAGTGCTGCGCGGTTGGTAATTACTGGTGGTGACACTGAGTGGAATGAATGAATGGCGTTTAATACCCATTTTTGCTACAGAGGCACCATAGGCGATGGGCACTGATACATGAGATGAAATTATATATTGGGAAAGGATTTATTTTTAAGGAAGGGATCGTTCCAGGCCTAGGGTACCTCCCCGGCATTTGCCGTTTATGAGGACTGAGGAAAACCTGGAAAAAATCTTAGTCAGGGAGGTCGGTCCTGGTGGGAATCGAACCCAGACCTTCCGCTCACGAGTCCGCGCCTTATCGACCTCTGCCACCCGTGGCGGTCCACACGCTGAGTGGAGCTTCAGACTTCAAAGAGAGAGGACGTGTTGCCATATGCTACAATGGGCCATCTTGTAGACAGACAATAAGATGATGTAGATTCAAACCAATTACCACGTAATAAACGAGATGTTTTAAATGAAATTACTGAGAATAACTGAGAGATACCTTGGTTCTGCACCTGGTGTGTTATTTTAATGAATTAAATTAAGGCTGTCGAAGATATATTTCGATACAGCGAATTGAAGCAGTTCAGAGTTATAATAATGAAAATACGCACAATGTGCAAGAATAAACTGGGTTACATTATTCTAGTCCTAGTTTTGTTATTCACATATGTCTTTACTTGCAGATTTGGGCCTGATACCATTCACAGTGGTTGTTGTTTTTTTTTTTTTTTTGGTACAATTCACACACGGATTTTTCTTTTGGCTGGTTTAATCTCTTGTTTATGCAGAACTTGTGGTTAAAACCATGTATTGCGTATCCAGTTACTACGTGTCAAAGCTCGTATTTTGCCTGTTTGCATTCATCCATCATTATGGCGTCGGTTAAGTAGAAGTCATTTCAGATATTGTAGTTCTTTTCTAGGAGTATTTGCCATGTGCTCTCGTAGGCCTTGGAAAACGACTTCAAATGATTTTCAGAAAAGGTGGCAAACTCACTCCAAAGGACACACCGATCCTTCGAAATAAACTACTACAAGTATTACCCAATTCAAATATTGAAAGTTATTCTAATGTAGTAAAAGCGAAGAGCTCTAGTAAAGGGGGCTGCGACATATTGGTAGAGGCTTCGCGCATATTGATGGAGACGCCGGTCATATGTCCGTGTGACAATTGTATTGATTTATAGAACGACAAATAAACTAACTTAGATAAATACTGAATGTGTCTTTTATTGCTACTTTTGGCACCTTAGTGATAATTCTAGCCTTTGATTTGTATATCTGTGCATTTTATAATTTATTTATTCTTTGCACTTGGCACAGGGATCTTGGATTATCAATTATTGGAAATATTATACCTATTTTATTAACAATAAAATGTAAATAACCTAATAAATATTTTCCATTTATTAGAAAGGTAATAAATCATTATTTACAGTCCACCTATTTACGAAGGACGCTCACTAAATAAGGTAACAAATCTCCTAGGGATTGCAACTTTTAGAAGACCAAAGAGATGTAACCAGTAATGTAAGTGAGAAAGTGTATATCTCATCTCGGCCTGTTCATATTTTAAAGTTACGATATTAAGGACAAGTAATGGAAGTTTCCATTCGAAATGACTGTACAATAACGTGTGGAAGTTGTGTAGCAGTCAAGTAAAAGGCGGAGTTCGAGTCTGGGTGATTACATTGTCTTACTTTTACATTTTATGTATGGACGTAATTCACCATAAAATATAAAAAGTAAATAACCTCTCCGCGGAACCGAAACCTACGAGCTTTGAAACCTAGCTCTATCACTTCCATTAGCCTACACAAGAGGTGGATAGCTTCTTCAGGCTAAGCTACATAATAAAATAAATAAGTTGTCAGCTATTCAGTACTGCACCGTCATTAGTCCGAGATTTTAGACATTTTTATTGTACTCATTTTAAAATGACTGATTATATGCTTGCGCCCGTTTACCCCTTCTTCCTTGTTTCATCAATGGCGGTGTACTTTCTCCCTGTTGGCCAGGACTAGTAGTGATGACGTCAAGCCTTACATTGGGCTTACTACGATAATACCTTGGACTTCAAACGGAGCAGGACTAGCGATGTCTTTGGGTAAAAACATCTTTTGGCCAGCAATTCAAAAGTTGTAGGTCCTTTACTCCTTCCCTACACCTCACTCACTGACCAAGGCATTGTGTAAGTTATGACATATTTATTAAACTTCTCTTTAATTTTGGAGGTTTTCTTTATTATGTCTGTAGAAATTTCAGCATTAATATGCGTAAATATAAGGCAAGCACGTGTGACGCTAATTGTTATATGACTTTGTTTACTGCTTTGACATTACATTTTTTTAAATTGCAAATTGAAGGCAAGCTGTGGTAGTATTAATGTTCTATTTCTTTGCTTTTTGTGATTGTCCATTAGACTTATTTAATGTGTAAATTCAAGGCAAATACTTGGTTACTAATTGTGCTTGGCCATGATTTCCTTAATGTGTAAATTGAAGGCAAGTACGTAATTGCATTAGTGTTTATATTACTTTCCTTTTGTAGTTGGCCATTAGAAGTATATAATGAGTAAATTGAAACCAATTGATTGTTTTGTATTACTATGTTTTTGTGCTTGGCCATTAAACTTCTTTAATGTATTTTACGACAAATGTGACATTAAGGAAGTGGAAACCTATAGCTCATAGCAAGTTACAGGAAATCGTGACTTCCTCGCTCTGGGATCATATTTGAAGACACTGTAAGGCAAACGCTTACCCTGCATAGCTTTAGCAACCAATTAATCAGAATCTATCTTCACTTGTTTATCATCATAACTCCGCTATTTTTCATCGTGGACCAAATATTGTGTATCTTAAACTACTTGTTCAAGACCCTTCGACCATCACTGAAATTCTGGAATATTCGGTACTTCATACTTAACAGTTTTAATGTGGAAAAATATATCGATAATCTCTGCGGTCTAACAGTACCGTTTGCGAGTATTAATCCCCAGGCCTTGGGTTGGAATCCCGGTCAAGTTATGGTCTCTGGGCAAATTTTTTCGGAGTTTTCCCTTATCCTGAGAAGATAAATGCCAGATAGCTTTAAGGTGTCAAGAACTTCGAGCTCATTTGAGGAATTATTAGTTCATTTCATTCATCCCTACATCTACAGTATTCATGTTCAATCTACCGATGCAGTCAAAAGCAACAATAAATAACGCAAGATAATAAAAAATACATCGATAATATGTTACATAAAAATTGACCATACATTTGCTTGCTGAGGATATTGCCTTCATTTTTTTTTTTTTTTGAGAATTTTTGTGTTGTCAGTTCATGGTCTCAGGCTCGAAGTCATTAACAATGAATATCCCGCTACAATGCTAGACAACATCTACAGTCTCATAACAAGAACAAATTGTGGCTCTTTGTTCTTTATAACTGGTAATTTGACTTCTAAAGAGCCATTCAGCAAATATTTTTTAATATTTTAACTTGTGAATATTGTGTGGACATTGCTGAAACAGATAGTAAATTGAACAGCAAGTGTTTGGTTGTTATAAGTCGATTTTTCGAACAAGGACGACAACACGTTCCATCATTTTACTTCTGACTGCCAGAGCATGAATGATGCATGAGACGTCCTCGACCTTCTTCCGACGATGATCGCTTCTCACAAGAATGCCAGAACGATTTACACGCCACCCACATATATGTGGAATAATATTCTTCCGATATTATTCCACAGTACCTAACCGCACCTGCTGTTTTATCTGTGTAATAGGCAGATTTTCCTGGGATTACTAATAGTAGTGTGTTTGTCTTTTGCCTTTTCGAGGAGTTTCGTTGATACTGTTTAAGGTGCTGTTAAGTCCTCTCGTGAACTTTGGATGGTGGTCGCTGATTTCTCACAGTTGCTTAACCTAAGGGCCGTTATTTCAGAGCTTGCTTAGCATGTGACATTTATTTTTTTAAACTTGTTAAGGCATTCTTCAGTAGTCTGTACGAAGACCGCTTTCTTGCAGGTAGATGATCGTACTGACCAAGATTGTGGACCAGCTGGTTTGAGTGTTAGTGTAGTTTGTCCTATTCTGGATTTTGAGACAGGCAGGTATCAGCACTAGCTCAGACAAAATAATATATAAAAATATCGGTGTGTCCTAATCCTTAATTTATTAGGCACCGCGCAATAAGCGTACAACCAGCACAGTTCAGATTTTTACTGTAAAACACATTCTCTTTAGCAATTTGAGCCCATAGGAATCTATAACGATACTAATAAATGTAATATATAAATTGTGCTCAGAACTGAACTGAATTCTGAGTTATAATGACTCAATATTTACACTTTATTATTAACAACTTTGCGATAGCGCAAGAGGAGAAAAGAGCCGAGTTAATGACAACATGTATGCATTAGAGAAGGATAGATATAGTCTATTTACTCCCATACCGTCTTTTAAGGTTGAGACGACCTTCAGTGCTACTACGTCAAACGAGATTCTTGCGTTTTTTGAAGACAAAAAATAAGAGTAAGAAAATCTTTCAGAAGATACTCTCTTCTTTTGATGTGCCAAACCAGCACATCTTGTCAAAACTTTCGAGAGATTGAACTATTTAAATACAAGTATGCAACGCAAACACGCAGCCGTTAATAAAACCAAAGGACTTAGCCAAAATGTTACATCCTCGTCTACTTCACATATTGAACTCTTAGGTCTCCAAAAGAACTGAACCAACTACCTCTACTTCAGTCGACCTAAATTTTCTTTCCAGTTTGTATCCTAGTGTTATTTATTTGCTCTAAATGGGCCAATCATTCACTTCTACCTTTCATATTATATCATTTATGTTCATAACCTCTAAACTTCTTCATATATGTTCATTTGTTTGTATTTCTTCCGCATTTATCGGAAATTTCATTTCTGCTGTTTGGAATATTCTTTCCTCTTCTACTTTAATAGTTAGAAAGAAATTTTTTGAACTTTTGACATGAATTACTTTTCTGAATTAAATGATATCGGGTAGTTTGAACAAATTGTGCTAGACAGTGTTCATTTTAGTATTCGCGAGAGAAAATTTTGATTTTGCTGTTTACTATTCTGACGTAAATATCTGAATACATCCCGACTACGGTTCATGGATGAATTTTTTTTTTCCTTTGGTAGCAATTTTCTCAAAACTACATTTTGCTACATGTATGCATTTCTGCAGAAAATGC
Organism: Metallyticus violacea; assembly: GCA_030762175.1. Classification (NCBI taxonomy): domain Eukaryota; kingdom Metazoa; phylum Arthropoda; class Insecta; order Mantodea; family Metallyticidae; genus Metallyticus; species Metallyticus violacea. The sequence continues at coordinate 71,892,324 of CM060838.1, forward strand.
TAATAATTCAAGTGGCTTGAAATTTTCAGAGGTGTTCCTAGACATAGCAATATAGTCACTGAAGCAGATTTATTAAGACATATTTTACAACCTAGGAATTATAGAAGTTTTTGTATAACAAAAAATGAGTTTCAAAAATATAATTAGTTCCAATGCTTAAAGTGTAATAATTATACTTAAGATGAAATGTATCAAAATAAATTATTTAATTTTCAATGGTTCTGCCATAGTAGGAACATATATTTAGCAAATTTAACATTCGTAAGACGGAACCTTCTCAATTCTTAAAGACTTCAATTCTTTGCTTCATATAAAAATGTAGCAATCGTAATAGTTTTATGGAACTACTTTTGTTTATTTTTTAACTTCATTTTTAAAATGTTTATTTATACAACTATTAAATTGATTCATTTTATACATATTTTGTAGTTATAGGATAATTTAGTGCCAAGAAAGTTAAATAATTTAATTTATTCTGTTGCTTTATTTTTATAAGTACCTTTTGTGAATAGCTACCTCAGAAAGCCATAGCTTTTGTCTTTTAGGAGAATATTGTTAAATTATTGTACTTTCCAATAATGCTCTTTCCTCCATGCTTACGCTTTCAGCAAATGCAATTTGATCGTTCGCAAATATTATAGTAAATAAGTATTATATTCGTATCCAGCAAAACTCATAGCATTAACTTTCCATTCTTGTATAATGTAAATATCAAATTTAATAACGAAAAGTTTTAGTGCTCTTTAAACTTAAGTAACAAAATAAACGCCCTTCCTGCTGTTTCGGTGGCAGAACAGATAATTTCTCTTTCAGCACTTCTGATGTGAACAACATATCATTTTCAACATTATATCTATGCGAATCATCATTTTCTGCAAAAAATAGTGAAATCCAAATAGAAAAATAGAATAATGATCTATTAGTCTGCCAACCATAAGCCTACATCTTAAACTGTATCTCAATATACTCCCCACCTACGACAAGCACCGTGTACCACATCAACACTCGTGGACAGTTGCCTGAATTACCTAATTTTTTACCTCACAGCGTGTCCTTTATGTTGTCGAATAAGACATAATCAGAAGGAGCGAGACCCCGGTGAGTATGGTGGATGCGGAACAACAATGAACCCTAGCAATGTCAATTTTGTGGTCTTAGCGTTGCTGGTGTGGGACCGCGCATGGTCATGTTGGAGGAACACGCCTGTCGACCACGTACCCCTTTCCGTTTGCTATTCCTGCGTCTAAACCTTGTAAGGGTCTCGTTGTAGTTCCTAGAGGAAGCCAGTCCATTAGCAGCATGCCTAAAGTGTACCGTAAACGTTCTTTTGTTCAGGAGCTTCTTGACCACATACCGCAGTTAAACGCCTATAAATATCTGCAGTTTTGAGGCCTTCCTTTCACAAAAATCATAAAGTCCATCTTTGTCCCGGATGGAGGCCTTCTATCTGTCCACGTTGTTCTCTACTTGGCAACAAACGAACATTGTCCTTTCGCAACCACCATCTATCTTCTGCATGGCGCACTATTATTAATCTATCGCTCTACGAATTTACGCGACCATAAATTGTATATAAGTACAAACGCCTCTCGTATATAAGTATTTCTCACAGAATAACTCTCTATATCATTGACCTAGCTACATTATACGGCAGAAGGATGTTTGTCTAATTTTTATTATTATAAATTATTATATTTAAAAATCTAAAACACTGCAGCATGTCAAAAGCACGTTATCTGTAAAAAAGATTAGATATTATTGTTTTAACAAATAAAAATACCAAAATAAATGTCGGGTTTGTGTAGGAGAGGGCCAGCACCTTCCATTTTAATCTCTCTAAGTATGATATAAACAATCTAAAGTGCATCCCTTTTAACATGTGTGTCTACATAAATAGCACTGAAAGTACGTACATTAAATATGAAACAAATAAAGCTAATAATATCACAACATAAGAAGAGTTTTATAACTATTACGAATTTAATATTTTTGGTTTTTGAATCTTATTTGTGGTTTCATTTTTTATTTATGTTGTATTTATTGTCGTTTTGTCTGTGTCTGTCTTCTCGCGACGTCTGTAGATTGTGGACTGAAAGTCTGTAGGGATAAATGAAATAAATTGATGATGGAGCAAATGAGCTCAGAGTTAAAGAATTAAAACGCCTTAAAATTCTCTGGCATTCACCTTCTCAGGGTAAAGGAAAACTCTGAACTTAAAATTGATGGGATTTGAAACCAAGACCACAGGGTATTTTGTTTTAAACTGTGTTTTTTTATTACCCAGGCACCAAAGGCAGATGTACCACGCTAGTCTTCCACATGATCACTCAGTGTCTGGAGGTTTCACTAATTTTTCAGTTCTCTGAGAAAGAACGCTGTCGAACAATGAAACAAACACTGTCTGGAGATAGGCAACTCCTGTGTGTGTAGTTTCCGCAACAGTCACCTGCGATTACTAGAGCCACTACATCATCCTGTGCTTGACGTTGTTGATCAGCGTTAGTCATGTCTGTAAAGCATTTTTCCAACTGTTGGCCTCATTTCAATGGCTGAACGCGACATTGCATTGCATTTGGCCAAATTTTCACGATTTTCGTATACTTTTCCTGGTTTTTCGATCTTGGAGTCTGCATCTACTTGACGCACCATTTTGTACTCTTGCTACGATGCACCTTTATCGTTGCTAGTACAAAAGCGGTTCTATAGGAGTCTGAATAGAACTACGTTCTGCGCAGGCGCCACTCTCTTTTGCGCAGTAATGCCGGATCAGGGCAATAAATGTACCTTAATTCTTTGAATCATCCTCTTATTACTCTATGATTAAAATGTGAAACTTCGCATTTTCCTTTCTTTAATAATAAATGCGTAACGAACCTGCCACAAGGTTATATATTATGTCTATGTTAGGAGCATACTAGCGGTCAACGCAGGCTCCCATACTCCCCTGCTCATTTCGTTCTCTCGACGTAGAAAGTTCGAGTATAAAGAAAATTAAGCATTTAGATAGACATTAATTAATTACTAATTTGCCCCTACCTGAATTTTACAGTAAATGCTGGAAGTGATGTTCTTTCAAATACGTCTGACGTATTCTTGGAGGTTTTGTAACACTTATTTTGTTATTTTACTTATTACGATCGTGCTTTCGTTTTGTCTAAATGGTTCATGGGTTCCTCATGAAGTATTTCTGTTTTTAATTTCCCCACAAGTATTCCTATGTACTGAGATGTTGAGAAAAAGCTAACCAGAGTTTCCAGGACCGCCAGAGTGGCCGAGGTTGTAAAGACGCACTCGTGAGCGGGAGGTATGGGGTTCGAATCCCGGCCCAGGTTTTCCTCGGTCATCATAAATGGTAAATGTCGGGGAAGTACCCTAAACTTAAGCGTTTCCTTCCTTAAAAAAATCCTTTTCCAACATATCATTTCATCTCATGTATCATCAGTGTCCACCGCCTGTGGTAAAAACGGGCGTTAAACACCATTAAAAAAATGGAGTCCTCTGTTGATCACCCTTAACACTAAACATCTTGCATATACTTGTATGTTCAAATATGTCTTCTGTTGGATTCTTTTACATACGTTACTCCACCTCCATTTATCTCCATTTTTAAACAAACTGCTGCCATACGCCTTTAATACAACTCTTTTATGTGGAACGCTAAATCTTTTTTAATAGTTTCGCGCAGATAAGAGTTTTTAATTCAAAGAAACATTATTTAGAAAATTAGACATGTTATATTTAACTTAAAGGGTAAAAGAACCTGTTCGTATTTAATGTTATTAATTTCATTAAATTGTTTCATTCTTAGTTAATTTCTTTTAATATTCCAGTGTTTGCATGCCTTTAGTTAAAATAATGGATATGCAGCCGCAATTTTTCTTCTAATTGTTTTAATTTAAGATTCAGTCAAGGTCGATGCTTTAAATACAATTGTGCACACAAACAAAAGATGTGCACTAGATCAAAATGCATTAAAGTATTTGTTGATATTCATGTTTCGTGGCACCAAAGTACCTTGAAATCTCATCTGCATGAAGAGAGGGTGATAAAAACGTTGATGCGATGTCAACTCTTTACATATAAAAATGTGGCATACACGAGGGCATGTTGACCTCTATCGCTAATGTTCTGCCGCGGCCGGGATGATGACACTGCAATAATAACCTTTGCGTCATGCCAGCCAGCTCCGACACTGCAGTCTTTTGCATCAAATTTAGAGTTGCCTGCGTTAAACATTACGAACAATTGGAATTGACACGTTTGGTAATCGTTAAATAGCCCTAGGTAAGTTTTAGTTACCTTGTAAACAAAGTACTTGTATATTAGGATTATAGAAAAGAATAAAACAATAAATTAATAACCACGACCTGGAAACGGTCGCTGATAACAAAAACTTTAAAAGTGTTTGCTATGGCATCTTGTAACTAAAGCTATATAGACAGAATAATACAATAGTGATTATAATAGATAAATATATAAATATATTTTTTGCGTAAAAAGTAACAACACAATACAAGGCCAGGTGATAAACTAATTATACGTATGAAAATAGCAACAGTAGTGTGCGTTCAGTTCGTACTTATGTGGATCAAAATCTGAAATATTATAAGTTAATCCATTTTAAGGTTTATATTACTGTAAGCAGGAATTTAACTATATTGTTATAATAAACTACTTACGTTTATCTTTAGGTGACCAGACGTCCTGTATTAACTGTAATAGTCACTTGTTTTTATAGTCTCTGTCCGGTCATTTTTAAAAGTAAAAAATGAAACCAAAATGTCCCTTTTTGTTAATGGTGTTTAACGTCCGTTTTTACTACTGAGGCACCACAGGCGGTGAACACTGGTGATACATGAAATGAAATATATTGGGAAAGGATTTTTTTTTTGTTCCAGGTCTAAGTTTAGAGTACCTCCCCGGCATTTGCCACTTATGAGGACTGGGGAAAATCTGGAAAAAATCCTCAGTCAGGGAGGACGGTCCTGGCGGGATTTGAACCCTGACCTCCCGCTTACGAGTCCGCGCCTTAACGACCTCGACCACCCGTGGCGGTATATAAAGGAATGAAATTGATAACTGTTGAAGGAGAGATTGCTATCTAGCACAACCAATCTTTCAGATTCATGAACTGTACTTCTAAACTTATTCAATGTACTTTTCAACCAAACTTTACGTGTGGCCGTAACAAAAGCAGAGGCAATTGTATTAAACGTTTTAAACCCATGTGCCACTTGATTTAGAATATGATTTGCAGAAAGCTGGTTTTATTTCAATAATGACGGATGCATCGAACCATAAAAGTGTAAAAATATTCTGTTAGAAACTTGAATCCTAATGAGAGGACTCAAGTTAAAATGTTAGATCTTAAATCTTTGTCTGGAGAAGTTTCAGAAACCATTGCTATGTTTTTGAGCGAGTGATTGGAAAATTCTAACTTAAAAAAAAAAAAAAAAAAAAAAAACAATCGCTCTTTGTGCAGATAATACGAACTGTAATTTTGAAGGTGTATCGAACGGGCGTTAACAACGTCTTCACTAAACTGAAAGAAAATTTAGAACATAACTTCTCAAATAATTCACAATACTGTCCAGATGACTGCTGATGTCCTTGCTATTGATATTGAAGGTATTGTTTCTAGGATATTCTTATTTCTATGTATATGTTGAAAGTCTTAGAGAATTTTGTGAATTTGTAGATCACGAATACAAATAAGTTTTAGGGTACAGCAGAATTAATGGCTGCTTTACTCCCTGCTGTCAACGTCTTGTGACTGTTTATTCCTCTGAAATCGTATTTTGGATCTCAAAATAAAGGCCCATTTCTTATCAAATCATTCTTGAAGAAACCGCCATGGATGGCCAAGTTCATTAAGACGCGGACTCGTGAGCGGGAGGTCTGGGGTTCTAAACCCACCAGGACCCTCCTCCCTGACTGAGGTTTTTACCACATTTTCTTCAATCCTCATAAATGGAAAATGCCGGGAGTTACCCTAAACTTAGGCCTGGAACATTTCCTTCCTTACAAAAATCCTTTCCAAATATACGATATACAAATATATATCATTTCGTCTCATGTATCGTCAGTGTCCACCGCCTGTGGTACCTCAAGATTAAAAAAAGTCTTTGAAGACTCTTGATCAGAACCATGGCTTCCTCATCAAAACCAAGCATCAAAATTTCTCTCTGCAGTTCAAAGAGTAGACGGTCAACAGTTTTTAAAATAATTTCTGTGTTAAATAATTTAAAAACTAATGTAGTTTCCAAGGGTGAAGATTTCTTCGTAACATCAAGTTTCAGATCAGTTCTTGGTAAGTTGAAAATTTGGGGTTACCAAAATGTAAACAGTATGGGATTTAAGCATGCTGGCAAGATACCTGGCAAGAATTGAATACGGGAGTCGATAGCTCTGGCTATAGGGTGTAACGGAACTCCTTGTTAGTGTAGTTTTGGTAAGCCACAAAACCTGGGTGGATGAGCTTCCGTTTTCTTAATGTTGCACTGGTCATTTGGAGATATAAAAGATTGTTTGACGATTAGATTTGTTTATCATAGAATCCGCGAAGTACGATCTCGAGGAAGTTTTCTGTTTGTTTAGGTGTCAAGTAAATTCTTTATCTTACTCATGTAGTCTTCAAAATTCAGAATAACTACTGCTTTCTCAGCTTGGGTGATAGTAATCTCTTGTTCAGCAATATCTCAATTATATTTTAACCTAGCAAAATTCTTGACATTTACCACTTATATGAGCTCTGTCGTCCAACTGCAGAGAAAACGCAGTATCCCCTATCGTTTATTGGCAATATTTCTTTTGTTATGCAGCTGACGTGCTATTCTATAACGAAATTGCGGGCATTTCTACTTCTGTAACGTCACCAAAGACTCGTCTCACTTTATTTTCTGATATAGTTAGTACCTGCTTAAGTTATGACTGGTCTATTAACTCAGAAACTTCATATGAAGGCCTCGTTATGTTAGAAATATAAATGCATTTTATAAACGCATTACCGTGTTTTATTTTATGACTTCAAAAGACATTCAAAATGTCCTTTTGTTTTTGAAGCAAAAATGAGAATTGTTATTCTATACTTTTATGTTTTTTTGGCCCTATTGACCAATTTGATAAAGAACTGCCACATACTTTCACTTTGGATTTTATTTTTGTTTGTTCCCGCGTATGTAATGTCATATTATAAGTTATTTAAGTACCAGTGTACATTCCCGTTCACATTATTAGCATAAGCACAATTGAGATCAAATTCGCCTAAGCTTGATTGGCCTTATCTTTACGATAAAGGCCATGATAAAATTGCAATGAAACGTTTCGGTAAAATAGTGTCATTAAATGCCAAATCTGAAATGAAACAAACAATATGATGCTGGCGTTTGCAATCGCTCGACTAACAAATAGAAAACGTAAATGAAATATTTTCGTAGGCATTGGATTTGATTTGTTTGAAAGCGCGGAAAGTAAACACTTAGGTAAGCAAGTGTTGACCATGGGATACTCTGTCTGAACATAAAATTTATTAATGAACACAGTGCGTTTTTGTACTTCTGAATGAAAAAATTGTTTTTTTTAATTTGCAACTTTGCGACACGTCTTGGAGTTTCTCGACAAGGCGGTGTGCACATCACACCGGATAAAAAATCTCTAGTAGAGGAAGCAGATAACATAAGCATAAAAAAATGTAAAAAAAAAAAAAAACAATATGGGAGTAATGTGCAACAAATGTAGCTCAGTGAAGTAGAAATGTCACAGGACAGCTGTGACCTTAATGTTGTTCATTTTTGTTTCCATAACTGTATTTTTAATGATATCTGGTGACAGAATTAGATTCATTGAGCTAAAATGTTGAATTTTAATGATAAAATCTGTTACACATTTAAATTTAGTTTCTGCGACCAGTGCACAGTAAGAAGGGTTCTTAAGTAAGACAATATCTGCTTTTTCAAAATAAAGCTGTATACTGCAACGCAATGATTTTACCATGTCACATGATGCAGAGTGCAGCTTTTCATTGTGTAAAACAATTTGGACGAGAAGCACATGCTTCTACTGGAAAATATTTTAAAATTTCAACATTAAGCCGTTTTTATTAAGGAAATAAACATTCCAGGCCTAAATTTAGGGTATGTCCCGGCATTTGCCGTTTATGAGGACTAAGGAAAACCTAGAAGATCTCAGTTAAGGAGAACGGTCCTGGCGGTATTCGAACCACAGAACTCTAGCTCACGAGTCCTCACCTTAACGACCTCGGCCACCCGTGGCGGTAAAATAGACTTCCTGCATATTTTAGTAAATATTTTAATACATATATAAACTAATGTTTTTATTTTATGCAAAAATTTGAATGTACTACTAATTCTTATTTTTGAACTAGAATCTCGTATTTTAGCCGAGAAAGTTTTAATGTTTTTTTCTCGGTTTATAAATGATAAGTACCCAGCACATAGTGGTATTGTACAATTGTTTCTGTGACATAGAAGTAGAATCGCTGCAACATTGATAAATACGGCATTCCTTTTGTTTAAATTATACATATACGGAACCAAGATTTATAGCACTCTTTTTTGCACACTCTGTGTAATACATATATACAATTTAAATGTCAAAACATGTACTACAATATATATATTTGGTAACAGTCGAAAACATATATATCTGATAAAAAGCTGATTTCAATAGCTGTTAACAATAATCACGGATAAAACTGCACCTCATGTGTAATATGTGACCCTATGCGTTATCGGATAGAAAAAAGACAAGGAGGCATATTATATGTTCAACATGCTAATACTTTTCATAACTGCATAGAATCCAGTATTCCAATTCACGTCTAGGTCAATACTGTTCATAGGGAAGATAAACTCAAATGCCACGAAAATATATCGGGTAAAATTCTAAGCGTGGTTTCTTTCGGAAGGGAAGTAAAGTCCTGGGCCCTATATCGAAGATTTACGGCACGTAAAAAACCTCAAGCCTGAAAGAAGAGGCCTCTGAGCAAAATTTATGGCCGTTTCACGCATTGAATTTAGTGGGACGATAAAACTTGATGTTAAAGAGCGTTTGTAAATAAATCAAATAAAATAAAACGAAACTATAATGTCGATTGTTGTAGTAATAAAGAAAATAAATAAAAGAGTATTAAATAAAATAAGATGCTTTTAAAATAAGCATAATAATGTATATATTTTTTTTTTCCATTTCAGAGAGGGTTTCATTTAAAAGATGCGGAAACTGTGCGGATTTGATTTATAAGTTAATTTATGTAAGATATCCAACTGATGTTGTTTCTCTCCCATTCGCTAATTTTTGCCTATGGTCAAAACGTTACACAGCTGCCTCAATGTGTATTATCAAGCTCCATCGTAGCTACGCAAAGGACTTTGCATGAATTAAATAGTATGTGCGTATACATACTCTTCAGAGCAGGAACATTTAACACAGCAGTTGCAGAATGAGGCTAACAAGTTCGCCCTTGTTGTTTGTCAAATGTGGCAGAAACGTTCGGGGCCGTATGCCACGATATCCTCAAGAAAGGATAATTTCAAGACATGATTTAGTTAAATTTTAATCTAATTATTTTGAATTTTATTGGTATGAAATTTATAATGTAAAGAATGTCTGTCTCAGGAGACGGAACAATTTTACTCAACATTAAACGGCGACAGAAATCATGGGCATTTACTGCGTTTCACCAACTGTAGAGAGTCGAGTTAAGCAGAAATGAGTATGGCTCGGGGCTTTCATGTGCGGCTATCTGATATTCCAACATCAGAGACGAGACGTTTTTGGATAGGTGAAATCCCAAAATACACGCAGAAGATTGGTGCAGTTTCGGCAAGCTAAATGATGGATACAATGGATAGAGACGATGACAAACTTATTTTGAGGAATTTATGGATCAGCTGAGGGCTGTTTTCAAAGAGATGAACACGGTTCAACTCGTCACACCCCAACAGAAAATCTTGCTCTAATCTCCGAGCTGTCATTTTGACGCTTTTAAATGTTTAAACCGCTGTTGCTGCCACAATTTTTATTTTGTTATGAGTTTGCGACCCTTACTAAGTTGTTTCATAGATCCTTTTGGCACCTTAACTTTAATTTATTTGGTGTTTGGTATTGACTTTCAGAGACTTATGCTTAAAACCCCTAGGCAGTCAGATTGATTGTATATTTGTGTAGCAATAGTTGCTGTTTTAAGCAATTGCATGTAAGTCAAAATACTGTATTGCAAGCACAGATAACTTTAATAAAATTTAGTATTACTGGTAACTAGCTAAGGTTCGGTGGTATCTGATATGGTAGGGAGGCATGTAGATGAAAATACTCATTCTGCAATTGTTTCGTAAAGCTACATTTCAGTTAATTAAAGTACTTCGATGGTTTCATATGGAAATCAAGAGTTTAAAGGTGTTTTTTTAATGGTGTTTAACGCCCGTTTTTACTACTGAGGTACCACTGGCGATGCACACTGGTGATACCTGGATTTTTTTTTTTTTGAATGATTTATTTATGGACGCTCTTTAACAGCTCAGGTCATCAGCGTCCCATTCAACTCAGGGCGTGAAACGGCCGACAAATTTTGCTCAGAGGCCTCTCTTTCAGGCTTGAGGTTCTTTTTCGTGCCGTAAATGTACGACACGGGACCCACGGATTTACTTCCCTTCCGAAGGAAACCATACTTAGGATTTTTACGCCCCGAAAAAAATCCATCGGTCCTGGCCGGGTTCGAACCTGCGATCTTGGGTTTAGGAGCCAAGTATGGTAAACACTACACCACCAAGACCGACGATACATGGAATGAAATGATATATTGGGAAAGGAGTCTTTTTAATAAAGGAAGCGTTCCAGGCTTAAATTTAGGGTACCTCACCGGCATTTGCCATTTATGAGGACTGAGGAAAGCCTAGAAAAACCTCAGTCAGGAAGGACGGTCCTGGCGGGATTCGAACCCCAGACCTCCCGCTCACGAGTCCGCGCCTTAACGACCTCGGCCACCCGTGGCGGTGAGTTTCAAGGTCAATTATAATCATGATCATCACAATTACTGTAATTACTTTTAACAGTGGGTGTATCGATAAAGGTTTTCCGTAGGCTCGTTATTAAATGTGTTGTAAATTGATATACTCGTGTTTCATTTAGAATAAAGTTAGTAATTATGATTCCAAATAAGTTCTTTTGATGATTGATTAATTTCTAAGATTGTGTGATCACCCGATTACTCCTTAAAGATGCAACTCGTCGAATCCGGCCACGATCAAGTGATGATTTGACGACTAATACTATCACCAAAGTAAACAATATTGACCAGGTAATTCTGCAGCAAACTTTGGTAGGAACTTGAAGTGGTGACTGGGATGAAGAAGGAGGTAATTTTAAGCAACTACTTGGAGGGTAAACCATTTTCACAAAGATACTTTAGAATCAAAACTAACTGAATGTTCATACGGTACGGGACAAGCTTTGATGATCTTTTTTCCCTGGAACTGAGATTACAGACATTCAGCTGCGTATTTATGTTACGTTGACATGATTTGTGTGAGAAATGTGCTGTATCAGAGTTCACTCACTTGTACAATTTGTTCAGTACATGTTCAGTGTTAACAGATATCGGGTGCGGAAGTAAGAGTAAATTTTTTATTTTTTCTTTGTTTATTAATAAAGGCAAACTCATATTTTCTAATTAAGCAAGAAATGTGCTGGTTTCTGCTCAGCCTTTGACAACACTGGAGAATTTCCATGTATCTTGTGGCAGTGTGTTTCTGTTTAGACGGAAGCGATAAGTCATTCGCAATTCGGTGTTATAGGGCGAGGTTCGTTTCACACTTTCATTACCGTTAAACATCGATGAGACCATTAAAAATCTATCCGTTTTATATTGTGCATCTGTACATTTTACCCTTTGATGCTATATATAGCTTTCAGAATACCAGCGAGCTTCATTTTTTTTCACAAGGTAAATAGTGTAGGCGGCGTTTAGTCAAGTGGTTGGACAGTTAGCCTTCCACTGATGTGATCCAGGTTCAATTCCAGCGGCTATAATTTGAAATTGTGGATGAGATAATGCCAATTGTTCATCGGTTCTGGTGGTGTAGTGGTAACTATACACGCCTTCTAAACGCGGGTTCGATCCCGGCCAGGACCGATAGATTTTTTCGGGCGTAAAAATCCCAAGTATAGCTTCTTTCGAAAGGGAAGTAAAGCCGTAGGCCCCGTGTCGTACATTTACGGCATGTAAAAAAAACCTCAAGCCTGAAAGAAAAGGCTTCTGAGCAAAATTTGTCGGGCGTTTCACGCCCTGAATTCGATAGAACGCTGATGACCTGAGACGTTAAAGGACGTCCGTAAATAAAACAAATAAAAATAAAGGGCAATTGTTCCATGTCACTCTTATCATCTCATCATCTAACGCAGCGTGGTACGTACAGAGAAACTTGCACTAGAACCATTACACTCAAAATCCTTAGTGTAATATACAGGAAAAAAGTATTATGTCTATTGTCAATATTTTTGGGATTATTATGGGAAGAATTTGAATGTAAACGTGTAGTTAACTTAAGTATCTTAAAACAATGCTCTAAAATAAATGCAGGTAGAGATGCTAAATAAAAGAGTTCAAAGCAGCATTAAAAGTTTCGGTTTTTCAAATTAATTTAACTATTTTTATGAATCGTGTATTTGTCTGGAGTTTCAGGGCAACTGAGACGCAGACCTTTAGCTCACCCTGTTTCCTTATTGCACTGTGTATAAGAGAAAAATTAAAACTCTCCGTTTCTTTGGGGCTCAGAAGTGGAACAATGGCCGAGAATAACCTACCAAGCAACGCTCGAGTTTGTGTTTGTTTAAGGAGGAGCGGGTGGTCCATACGGATGTGGAACTGCATTAACCACAGAACACAGGCAAGTGAAGCCAAGAGAGTAGGTACACGTTATGCTGTTCTCATCATATTTCCCTGTCCAAATGAAATACAGGAATATTTAAACACAACGCACGTGAAATGTTTGTGTACACGTACCCCGTAACATGAAGACCTAATCTAATGTAGCGCTCTGGCACATTTCTGTTCAAAATAAAACCTGCACTTCATGTTTTAAAAAGCTTGAATTAGTAAAAAAAGAAAACTCGTGTTCAAGCCCGCTTTTGTTTCCTACTTGCCATCTGATATTCGTTTGCTTGTGTTTCAAATGCTCCGAAAACTAATGAAAACATTTCTTTATAACAAACGCACATCATAATAACTTAATTGGCTTTTTTTACCTGTTTATGCATCACAAAAGTTTGCAGTTTTAGTTTTGCTACGAAGTATAGCATCAGGTCATATTAAACAAAAGGTAAGTGCATATTAATCTTTGATCATATATTTTTCCGGCGGCGGTTCGCGGCAGCATAAACCCGGGATGCACAACGTTACTACTGCTACTGCTACTGCTGGATATGTCATAAGCTTCTAGAATATAACTACATTGTTTTATTTACGGACGCCTTTTAACATCTCAGGTCATCAGCGTTCTATTCAATGCATATTCAGCCACTGCGCAAAAAAAAGGAGTTTAAAATTTATTGTACTAGTGTTCATGGCCACAAACTTATCGATGACCCTTTGATTAAAGTTTGAAATCTGCTGGATGAAGTCTGTGCTTACAGAAAGCATTGTATGTCCTGAAATCACAGTTAAACTGAAATTAATATATACTTTTAACTAGCACAAAATGGATTACTAGGGGTGTTCTAAAAGTTCTCGACCTGACTCAGAGATGTCGTGAAGATGGCCAAATTAAATGATAGTTGTTAAGTATCATCCTTTACATGGCCGCTGAAAAGTTTCAGGCGCGTAAGTGTAGTCACTTATTTTCGACGATCGTGTAAACAAACTAGCGTTAACATTTTCTACAAAATGGATAAATCTGAAAGACGAGCTCCGCTAAAATACACACTTTTGATTTAATCCCAACAGAAATACAAAAGAGTTAGATTCCACGTTAAAGGATAACTTCTCTTCGTTCCCGTGGTTACAAAAGTTGGCTGCTGAATTTAAGCGTGGTCGTACATCCATTAAAGAATACGAGGGCGTCCCAAAACTGCTACGATCGAAGAAACTGTGACAAAGTTCACAACCCCTTACTCAATGACACTGCAAACACCTCGATAGGCCGAGTCTACTACATTTTACATGAAGCTCTGGGTATGAGAAAGTTTTCCGCTCCATGGGTGCCGCGTTTGATAGCAATGAACCAAAAACGCATTCGAATGTACATTTGTGACGAGTGTTTCCATTTGTTTAACTTTCCAATAGGCTTCTCCGACGTTTCATAGCAGTAGATTAACCATGGATTCACTACTAAATACCAAAGACGAAGGAGCAATCAAAAAGGTGGATAGCAATATGCGAAAGTGCACCAAAGAAAGCAAAAACAGAAAAAGTCATGGCTATGGTTGGGATTCCCGTGGTATGGTGCTCGTAGACTACCTCTAGAAGAACAGAACCACCACCGGGGAGTATTTCGCTTGTCTACTGGACCAGCTAAATATCCACACCTTGGAAAAAATGTTAGCTTTCATCACGATAATGCGCCTGGAATCGCTGCTGTAAAACTGTACGACCTTCCCCTCCAAGCGCTTCCACATCCGCCATATTCGCCGGATTTTGTTCCCAAACCTAAAGAAATGGCTGGGTGGGCGAAGATTCACATCAAATGATGAGATTGAAGCTGAGACGGGCGCTTATTTTTCACAAGGGAACAAATCTTATTTTACTGCGGGTATTTAACAAATAGAAGTCGTTGGACTAAATGTACTGATTTACAAGGTGAATTTGTTACTAATCGATAGTCCACGTTGAATTATTATTGAACTATAACTTTTGTTTCAGATATTAATTGTATTGATGTTAAGCATAATACGCAGTTTCTAAAATTCTTCATATCTATAATAGTTATAGATCACATAAAATTCGAAAATAAGTAGGATTATAAATAAACAGGACATAGATGGGAAGAATGCATGGTTCCAAGTGCACTCCTTATAATAGCCAGTGCCAAAAAATATAGGTATACTTGTTAATATAAATTACCAGTTTTAAAGTAGGAGTAAATGTTGTAGATTAGCAATTTTAGCAAACTAGAGTCCCGCGCCTCATCATCGAGAACTTCTGAGAGGTCAATTGTGGCAAAATTGCAGATAACAAATGTAGTTCATTAGTACTGCCGAATCAAAGTTGTAAGTAACTTGAAATATTATCGTTTTACAGAACTTCGCTTATAAAACAAAAGACATAGCGATATATAGAAGGTGTTGTACATAAATCTTAATAATATCATAACATCATTGAACTTGTTTGCATAGTAATTATGCAATCCTTAATTTTACATTTTAGAAAACAGTATAATCAAAAGTGACGTATGGATGTATAGTAGGACTATGAGAAGTAGGAAAAATCACTTTTATTTTATAATAAAAATGCTACACTAAAATAGTAAAGCTGCATTTTATATACTAAACTACGACCTTCTTTATCTCCCATAGATGCCAATACTATTGAAACACTATCTAGCTTATTTTCGTGATAAAAGCCCAAATGATAGCATCAATGTAATTGTTGCACGAGCTTTCCCCGGTCAATGATCTCATTGAACGAATAATTTAAAATCAATCTAAATAAAATAATAGCTATAAAGTGCAATAAAAGTCTTATTTACATATTTTTAAAACAATTAATCTGAGAATAAATGTTCTACACTTCATGTTTCCTTAAATCCTCGAGGATATAATATCGTATCGACAATACTAATGGATGGCAGAATACAAGAAGTTGATGAATATTACAGCACTAGCCGAGTTACATTTTTTTGAATTTGATGATGACATTATTTTTGCAAATTTATTTACCAAAATAAAATGTTTACTCTGTGTTGTATCAAGAGGCATATCACGGGGTATTTACAATTTCAGTTACAATTTTTGATGTGTGCGAAAAGTGTTGACGAGAACGGTGTTGATATGAAACTTCAGAACTGTGGATAATAGTTGCGAGCTTTAGAAATAGAGAAAATTCTGTCAATAGATGTTTAGCTGTATGTGATGGTTTTTCAGGGCAGTTGCATAAAGATGAGGAGTAAATCTGACTCGCGATGCTCTTTAGAGAAAGCGAATAAAGGAGCGGTTTCTCTATTAGATTACAGGCTTACGCTACCCCCAAAATTTTCAATGTTTCATTTCCTATAATTTTTGCTCAATGCGTTTTTAAGTGTAGGTATAAAAAAATTTCTGTAAGGAACAACTACTTTGCGCCTGGTATAAGTATTCGCTGTAATTATCTGTAGAGGTTTGCAGTCGCAATCCAAACCGATGCCTCGGTAAGATTGTGGAGTCTTTCAATTGAAAGAGGTGAAAGGAGTCCGTAGGAGGAACTGTTGCCCTTAAGAGTCATTATGTGTATGCATCACCTTAAACATAATCTCTCGTCATGTGCCTTCCCAGGAAAATCGGACTCGTGAGCGGGAGGTCCGCGGTTCGAATACCGCTAGGACCGTCCTCCCTGACTGAGGTTTTTCCCAGGTTTTTCTCAGTCCTCATAATTTACAAATGCCGGGAAGGTACCCTAAACATAGGCCTGGAACAATTCCTTTCTTAAAAAAATCCTTCACCAATATTTCATCTCATCTCATGTATCACCAGTGTCCAACGCCTGTGGTGCCTCTGTAGCAAAAACGGGCATTAAACACATTTATTTATTATTCATTCCCAGGAAAGTTTGCCTCAAGCTTTATACAAAGTTGAATATTTTTTTAATTAAAATATTTTATAATTATAGTGAAATCATATAATAATGGCAACACAGTCATATGGGAAACCTTGCAGCTATTTCAGTATAAAAATTCAATTTGTAGTAACAGTGCTTTCTTCAGTAGGGAAGATCAGCCGTTCATTTATTTTATATATTTATTTATTCTGTTAGAGCTGAGATCTTTAGGCCTTCTCTTCCGCTCTAACAATTTAATAATAATTATATGAAGTTATAGCGACAATATTACAATCACAACATTGACAGTAAAGTTTACAATACTCGTATACATATAAACTAATGTAAAACATTATTATATAAGTAAATGTATGCTAATACATAAATATTGATAATGAAAATGAAAAATATTAACATAAAAAGAAGAAAAAAATAAGAAAATAAAAGAACAATAGTATACAACAAGCACCAACAATGACAATTTATACATGTATCAACCTACATAAATCCTGAAAGTGGAAATAAAGATGCAAACAAAGCTACAATGAAGAAGATAGGAACGTCTATGATAGTAATAAAAATAATAGAATGAATAATTCTACAAGAGGTAAAACAAATAAATACATGCATCGCAGCAAAAGGAATATGAATCTAGGATAATCTACTATTACTAATAACAATAAGCAATTTCTTATGAAATTTTCCTAAAGTTCGGCGGTCTCTGACATCCCGTGACAATACCTTCCAGAGACGGGCAGAGATGATGAGTAAAGTGATGTTCGGTGCAATGTAATAATAGCACGTGCTGGGATTCAGAACGTGTGTTAAGATTATGAGAGAAAGACAGATTTTGAAAACGAGAAGACAAATAAAATGGAGATTTTGAAAAGTAGTGTAATACATTGAATATTTCTTCCGTCTTTCAAGCAGAACCAAGACAGCATATCAAGGGAGGCTGTTATATAATCAAACAAACGCACGTCGCAAATGTAACGTATGCACATATTATGAATACGCTTATAGCTTTTGCTTTAGGTTAGAGTTTAAGTCTGTGAGCAGAAAATCGCAGTGTAAGCTGTTGATATGGCAAGTTAGAAAAATTTCATGTTAATTCATAAAGAAATCCTTAACGAAGAACGTTTTAAAGAATTTAAGAGAAATGTTTGACTTATTTTTCAACATTGTCAAGGACGAGGATTATATTATGGATCATACAAATTATATTCCACCTGAATAATTATAACAATCATTTTATTTTTAATAATAGCAACAGCCTTCACAGCATATGTTCTACCATGAGGACCAATATCTTTTTGAATTTTTGCAGAAAAGGTAAACTCTTCAATAATTTCCAGCCCCTATTTTCAACAGTTCTTACAGCGACATTCAAAAAATAAATTAAGTAGTGGAATTGATTTCAAAGAGTTCATAAGAGCAATTTCTTTTAATTGATACTGTTATAAGGTATGCTGCAATATTCCATTGTATACTGTAAATTGTAAGCGAGGATTTAGTTACACAAATCTTGTAAAAACTCAAATTCGAAACCGCCTCTCAGCAAAAACAATTGGCACTTTGTTAACAATAAATCTAGAAGGGCCTACTCTTTAATAATTTATTTCTCAAAGTATTCCAATGAAATGCAAACTCTCTAAACATAGATCTAGCTAGAGTGTGGTCTGAGAGGTTGAAACTTCGAGAGAAATAAAATCCAAAAAGCAAATATAATTTGGTTTCTGCAAACCTCATTCGTTTTATAATATCATAACCACTGTAGATCCTACTCGCGATTTCATAAAACTTACTTAAATTCTAATTACCGCGTGGTTGCGTCGTAAGGAATATTTCCTATTAAATCCATTATTATCTAGGGAATCCTACGCTAGAGGTGCTGAAAGGAGCAAGCATAAATTAAAACACATGTTTATAAATCAAGATATCTGAAATTCCTAATCATATTTATTAGATTAAGAAAACAACATATTGATATGAACTTACGTGCTTTTACAGACTGACGCGCATCATCAATACTTCACGAATAACACGTTAGGAAACATAAGGAAATCACACAAAAATATTACATCCCTGATACACATTAGCAATCACCGAAATATAATTACAAGAAAAAAAATCATGATTGCATGTAAAATGAGAAGAATGCCATACATACTTAAACGGCATCTAGATCCTTTATGAAAACCCGTAGGCACAAATGTAAAGCTGCACTAACAAAGGATTTGAATATTTAAAATTAAGTATGTTAGCCCTCATTGATGAAATATTAGGAATAAAAGTCCCATGACAGTAAAACAGAATTACGACGAAGAAAGCAACATTTATAGACATAGTCTCAAATATGGCATCAAAAGTCAATGATTGATTAACGGTCGTTGCCACAAATAAGTTCTTTAATTATGAATAATTCTGAATAAAATCTGAATGCTAAAGAAAGAAACACTTAATAGCGGCTAGGGGCCTCTAACAAGCACCACTGCACTAATAGTAACAACAGTAGCTTAAAACTAATTTCACAGCAGAGAGAATACAAAACGAAAGTAAGTAGGAAAAGGAAAAAATGCTTAAAAAAAGACATTAGAGAAGACAAAAGAAAAGGAGGAGATAGGAGAGAGAGAAGTGGGAAAGGACGGGCGCTGACCAACCAACGGAAAAAACAAGTTATGTAAAAAATTTAAAAATCACATAACACAATAAAAAATACAAACATGTTATTAAATTGAAATAAAAAAATAATTACACCAAGCCAATTAGAAAAACACGGTTAAGAAAAAATTACCCGCGTTTTAGTATATCTCGATTCATGGAAGAAATATGTGCTGAGGAATAAACATTTTTACATCTACCAAAACTTTACACAAACTTAATATCACCATTATATTTACTCCCGACGTCTCATATCATACGTCGCAACCACGCGGTAATTAAAACTGTAGAAAGATTTTGGAAATCGCAAGTACGCTCAACGGCGGTTGTGACAATATAATGATTTGGAATGCTGCAGAAACTTTTTCCAATTTACACAAATATAACTTTTCTGTGCATTTTTGCGACAATTTTTTATTTTATAGCTTAAATTTTGCTTCATAGGCATAAAACTTTTTTTCAAAATATTAACATTATATTTTTTGCACAACATAATTACAACAAAATTAGATATTTTTTAAAAATAGCTTAATGCGTGTAGTTACAGCTATTAAGCGATTAATGATAAGTTAGACCATGCTTTTATTGCATAGCATTAAAGCAGCCTAAGTCAAATTCATTAGAAAACAGATACAGTTTGAATACATTATTAATTATAGGAACGTGCTGTATATTGACAAATGTTTACGTTCCAAATTTAGAAGCAATATCTCTACATATACGTTTAATTCTATAATTCATTTTATCTTGCATAGAACATTAATATATAATTTGCGCAAATAATCATATTTTATGTCCTATTTTTAATGTATATTATAAGTAATTCTAGTAGTATTTGCTAAATTTCACCACATACTCAGAAAATTTTCTTTCATGTATCCATTTAGCTCTCGTCTTCAGCTGAACTATTATAATGCTATTAATGTTGTCGTAAAATACTCCACAACAAAGTGAGAAATGCTCCATAGATTCTAGAGCTAAAAGAAACTGGTTCGACGCTCATTTGTGTGACCGCAGTCCTGTGTAAGCTTTAAAAAAGTCTGTAATCTCCTTCATCTAATTTAACAACGTGTACTGAATTCTCGAGGAAGCCACTTGTTCATTTTGCGGCTAACTGCTGCAGAGAGCGAGGAGAATGAAATGGACTACAAATTCATCTACTGCATTGAGGTGGAACTTTGTCTGGTCTATTTTATTCTTTTTTACTTAAACTTGAGTTCATGATTTCATCTTGTTGTTTCCTTTTTACTCTTAAAGATAATTAATATAATACATATTAATACACGGAAATTTTGTAGTTAGTGTTGTTTCTTCTATATTTGTTGAAAATATAGAAGAAATATGGAACCGAATAAAACAAACAATAGAAGAGACGGTATTAGAGACTTTAGAAACACAAAACAAAGACAACAGCAGGAAATGCTTTGATAAAAATGTTTAAAAATGGTAAAATCAAAAGGTGAAGCCTTCAGAAGATGGTTAAATAGGGCCACAAAAATGAAAAGGCAAAAATAGGAGGAGCTGAGGAAAGTATCACACAAAATGTACAGAAATAAGAAGAGGAAAAACATAGAGGGGAATATTAAACGATTAGAAGAAAATCTTAAAGATAATAACCTAAGGACAGCTTACAAAGAAACCGGATATTTAAGAGAAGACTTTAAACCTCAAACAAATATATGTAAATATAAGGACGGTGACCTTATTCGTAACAAGATAGAAATAGGAATAAGATGGAAGGAATACATCCAAGAACTACTTAACCCTGCCACAGGAATGAACCCAAAAGTATATGAACCATACAAAAAAAAAAACTGAAGGAAAAAGGAAACACAGAAGAAGCAGAACCACCTGATAAAATAGACATAGAGATAGCATTACAAGAATGAGAATAACAGATCCCCAGGCATGGATAATATACCAGCCGAGCTATACAAATATGGAGGTAACAAACAAAAGAAATACTACATAAATTACTAAAAATAAAGAGATGGGGTGAAGAGACGATACCGACTCGGTGGAAAACAAGTACAATAGTACCAATTCATAAGAATAAAGGTGATAAACAAGAATGTCAGAAATGCCGAGGAATATCCCTGTTATGTACAGGAACCATTATAAACAATAAACTCCAACCATAATAGGGGAATATCAATCAGGATTTAGACAAGAAAGATAAACATAAACAGTGTATGCAAAATAATTTTCGAAAATAAGCAGATTCCTGTTTAGAACATTTGTTAGTGCCTCTAAATAATGAATGAATGAATGAATGTTGTTTAACGCCCGTTTTAGCTACAGAGGCACCACAGGCGATGTACACTGATGATACATAAGGTGGAATGATGTATTGGGAAAGGATTTTTTTTTAAGGTAGGAATCGTTCCAGGCCTAAGTTTAGGGTACCTCCCCGGCATTTGCCAGTTATGAGGACCGTGGCGGTATCTTAGTGCCTCTGTTTTATATATTACTTCAGAATAAGAAATGTTGAATTATTCTAATGAAAAGCCATTGATATTTATATATAACGAAAAATAACAAGGAACACATTTTAAATCGCCACGGGTGGCCGAGGTCGTTAAGGCGTGGACTCGTGAGGGGAGGTCTGGGGTTCGAATCCCTCCAGGACATGTTTTTTCCGGGTTTTGCTCAGTCCTCATTATTGGCAAATGCCGGGGAGGTACCCTAAACTCAGGCCTGGAACGTTTCCATCCTTTAAAATCCTTTCCCAATATATTATTTCATCTCATGTAACACTAGTGCCCACCGCCTGTGGTGCCTCAGTAATAAAAACGGGCGTTAAACACCATTAAAAAAAAGCAACGCATTTTAAAATGTATTCAACGCCCGGTTTTACTATTGTGGTGTTATAAGCAATCAACACCGATGATAATAAGGCGAAACGATTATTTGGGAAACGAATTTTGAGTAAGAAACGTTTCAGGCCTAATTTTAGGGTACCTCGCCAGTGATAAAGGTTGAGGAAAAACTGGGAAAAACCTGGTGGAATTCAAACCGCAGACTACCCATGCACGGAGTGCAAACTCAGTCACTCGTGTGTGTAATGCATATATAAAGGAAACATTAACTATGTGCTGGACAAGAAAACAGTTTTTATCTAAATGAAAAAGCTCCATAATTTTCCTTCCTTAGCATCTTTAATTTCATTTTCATTATTCTTATTGCTTTAGACTTAGGCAATGCTCAAATATATATTTTCAGTGTACATAATTTCGTTAGTTGCTATAATACACTATTATTATAGGTTTTAAACAAAGTTTCCTTTTATTCTTAATATTTTTTTCCAATTTATTAATAAGAATAAGCCTCTAGTCTTATTAGAGAATACGTTTTCATTAAAGTTCAATTTCCTTATTCTCTCTTTACTTCCTGGTGGAATTATTTATCGCCAATTTTTCAGAGATTACCTGTAGAAATATAAGTTTATGCAATATTAAATTTATTTTGAAAGTCATAGCTTTTAAATATATTTATGTGTAATTGCCTTAAAGGTTCAGTGTGCAAAACTAAATAAACATGATAATTTGATTGTTATTTTAACAGAAAATGTGTAACTTAAGGTTTGCTACCGACTAAAAACAAAATTATAAATATTCTTTTCAAATAAACTTTAGCTGGAGACTAAAATCTAAAGCATGTGCTTTGAGCTTCAGCGCTCAAATAATTTGTATATCATCAAGCTCAGAAATCGTCATCCACTTCTAACATATTTTACTAGAACTAGTGCTTTGCAATATTCAGGAAGTTCTCTTATTTGAAATACCGAATGCTTTGCTCATTCTAGCCCAAAATGTTTCCCTTATGTCTTTAAAACTAATAAATGTAATTCAATGAAATGTTACATGCAAGTGTCGTGCTTGACCACTGTCCTCGGCAGTACACCTGGTTCTGCTGCTGTTACGTGAGTGTTAACAGTCACTGTATCTAAAAATATCATAAATAATAAGAAGGAACTATGAAGAAAATATTCTTATACAGATCCTTATACTACATTAGAAAATAGAAAAATAACTCTAAATAAGAAAAAAGACATTTGTATGCCAAGGAGTGCCCTAATTCGTTCATCTCAACAAACTGGAGGCTCTCCTCAGAATGAGAAAGGACCACAACTTGCACACAAATGGCTCAAGAGAATAAACAAAATAGTAACGAGGAAGACAATTTTAACTCTGTAATGGTTGAAATTAATACATGTATAGTAAATGGGAAAATGACGGCCCAAAAGAAAGCAAACTTATTTGAAATGCTTGGAAAACTTACAAGAATATGTGAGAAATTAAAGATAGAAAATATCATGAAAACCGAAAATATAACAGTACAAAAAATAAAAGAAGATATCTAAACTCCAGTCAGTACCTATGCACAGATAGTATCAAAATAAAAAATGACGGTCAAAGAAGAGACAGTTCTTGAGACAAGAGACAATCTCAGAAGCATGCGTTATTTGCAACTTCAAGCAAAGGAAAAAGTGTAAAAGAAGTACAAATAAAATTTCACAAAACCAGGAAAACTAACACAGGATAAAATAAACATAAAATATATGAGAACTACTCAAAGAAATTGAATTTTGGAGACGGAGGCAAAAGAAGACCTGGCTAACACATTAGTAAATGTACAATCAAAAGAACAAGACATAGCAAAGGAACTGCCGAGGAGAGAGAATCCTCCCAATATAGGAGATGTGGAAAATGCATGTATCGTACAGCTCAGTGTTGGTTCGGAAATAGAAGTCAAAATCGTCCATTCAGCATTGAGTGAAGAAACTGGAAATATGGGAACATTGTTGGATGATCACCAAGTAGGACATCCTAGGAACGGTGCGATAGGTGAAAAATAACCTGTATATTTCCCCAGAGAAGAACTGTCATATGAGGTGGAGGTTTCCAAAAGCATGAGCTGCAAAAAGAAAAAAAAACTGTAGGCATATCGCAAAATAAATAAATAAATCTTGCACTGCGAATTACTGCATACAAGGTTGCTGACTATAGACAGGAATGAGGCAAACCAGAGTTCTCCTCAGCACATCCGCTGAGGTCTTTAATAAATTGACCATTTCATCTGCATAGTGATACATGTGTTTATGGAAGGGTAATTGTTTAAGAACCTAATCTGGAAACTACTTTCCCGCGGTCGTCCTGCTCTTTGGGCCATGCAAACAAAGGAAGATAATTTGAAATTTTATAAGTGACAAAGACGAGTATGTTTAACTGATTTCATATCCCCCAAAAGAAAGCTTTTGACTGTGAAGTAATAATTCAATAGACGTTAACGGTGTCTTTATTAATGTTTTATAGATGATGAGAAAATATACAAGAATCGGAACGGTAATGTTTCAGTTACTTTAACGTTTCTTCCCACAGCTTTGTGGACAGTGAATTAAGCCCATGTTTGAGTATATCAGTAATGGTTTAATCCATAGAAATTACCATACACACGATTCCGCGTAGACGTCAGATATCGCAGTTTTCTTCTCTTGTTATTGGACTCGTGGGGTCCATTACAAGGGAACTGCAATGCTGTAATATGGGACCCATTCTTTTGGGTTTAAATTGTTAGTTGTGCCTAAACATTACCTCTTGTGCGAGGTACCTTCCTACTTTATCTCTTCTAGACAAAAGAGAAACCGAGAAAAAGCGAAAGAAAGAGAGAAATAGAAACTCAAAATGTGCCGGTCTGAATGCCTTGATTATTATTGGGGAATTGTTGGTTATGTTAGGCTCGCGGGTCGAGTCTCACCTTAGATACGGGTAAACTTCAATGTTCGTCCTTTGTTTGTGTGCTATCCTGGGTTATTTAACTGGCGGGAGCAATGAGGAATGATGATTGCATTTCCTGGAGTCCACCATTTTGTCCGTGTCTAGTGTGATGAAATCAATAATATTTAATATAGTTTGACATTTTATTATTCTTATGAAATAATTTCTTAATTACCATTTATTCAGAATTTCTGTTTCATAGCACAATACAGAGCAACTACATATGATTGCAATGTAAGTTAAATATTTGTTTAAGGTTTATAAAATACCAAATGTTTAATTATTATTTAACATAACTGCAAAGATTAGATTTTCTTCTATTAGTAAAATACAGGAATATGTAGATGTTATTGTTTTTTATAATCCCAACATTATTTTCTTCCTGTTATTGTTCTGTTGAAAAACAAGTGCATTCTGAAAAAGTTCAGATAACTTAAATGCCAAGTACAATAAAATTACCTTTGATTATACAAAATTGAAAATGTTATTTTTATATCATAAACGTGATATTTAAGCTATTAGTTCTAATGCACCTAAGGAAAAGAATTGTATATAAGTTTTGTTTTCAGAAAATAGTTGAAGACAGTTTATAAACAAAGTGTTATAATCTGTCAACAAACTCAACCAATACGGTTTACAAATTCTTATAAAAGTTAAAAAGTGTCTCTTATTTTCAAGCGTATAAGAGATAAGATTATTGATAAATTTTGTGCGCAGAAGTAAATGACTCTAATAATTCATAGGTGACGTATTCCTTTCTTTGTCATCTCTAAATTTCTCACGCGCCGCGTTGAAGCCGAATGAATGCGACCTCTAAGTAAAAATATTGTTCTGGTAGGCTACAGGGAAAGAAGTTAAACTGTGTTTAAGGTTGTAATTGCAGCTGGTCAAGATGTCTGTCTCGTTGCAATTAGCGCTAGCCCCACTGTAGGTCACGAAGCTCCTCCTACTGGTTCACAAGACTAGGTTATGTGCAAATTAAATTTTCCATTATATTTTTCTTTATAATTGCACTATAGAGACTACATGCTAGAATGTTTATCTTTTATGTGACGTGTATGTCTAATTCTTATTTCTCTGCTGAATGCAAAGACTACCAAATTCCGTACATTTAGTAAATAAAAAGGTATGTTTAGGTTTTTATAGGTCCCAGCATGCAACTACTAAGTTTTCAAAGTTCAGTAAAAGTTCTACTTAGTCCCACCATAATCGAAGTTTTGCATTTACAATAAGAAACAAAAGTTTGACAATTTTTTTGGTTTTAAGTGTCTTGATTTATTCAAAGATGAAAGGATCAGAAAAAACTTTGAAATATCCATATATTTGAAATGCAAACGTTTAAATAAAGTGGCATAGAAAACGTTTTATTTATGGACGCTCTTTAACATTTCAGGTCATCAGCGTCACATTCAATTCAGGGCGTGAAACGACCGACAAATTTTGCTCAGAGGCCTCTCTTTCAGGCTTGAGGTTCTTTATCGTGCCGTAAATGTACGACACGGAACCCACGGCTTTACTTCCCTTTCGAAGGAAGCCATACTTAGAATTTTTACGTCCAAAAAATCCATCGATCCTGGCCGGGTTTGAACCCGCGATCTTGGGTTTAGAAGACAAGTATGGTTACCACTACTGAAAACGTTCGAAAAAATGAAGAGTTCGAATAAAAAGAATCGAATTAGATAAGTTGAATTAGTAGGTACGGAAAAGAACATTTAGTACGTCAATTTTCCTCAGGGACCGGCTGTTTGTGCCTGCGCCTCCGATGGGGATATTTCTAGGAGGAAGGGATGAGGTAAGGGGTACACTAATTGGTCAGGATCTACGGGTGGTGACTGCGAGGATGCAGATGGATTTGCCAGACAGAGCACCCCGACACGGTGGAGATCACCCCCTTGGAAGGTCCGTTTCCATTCCCATCACCAAGACAGAAACCTTTCCAAAGCGCAAGCCACTGTCTAATCGCACACAGCACCATCCCACCTCTCCTTACACTTTCAATCCTGTAACAGAAGCAAAAAATGAATTTATAATAAATGGTAGAGGGGGAAATGTATGAAAAAAAATATATCCCAACTTTTGGCTAAACACTGATGGCCTTAAACACAGAACCAACAGTGACAAAAAACGATTTGCTAATATACTGGACTTGCAAAACATGTGTATTTTAGTTTATATTTTATTATATTTATTATTTTTCTTTAAGTTTCCAATATTTCATTAGTCTGAAGCTTTATTTTAGCAATAAGCTTGGAGTAGATTGACAATTTAGCTACTTTTCTATATAATTAATAATAGCAATGTTAATGTTTCTGCTGTTAGGCTGTGTACTTAACTGTCCTTTCCAGGTAATGCTCTATAAATCCAGGTACTAATTCTGAGTTATTTTTAATTCTAAATTGCTAAATACAAAGTACACATGCTGTACTAAAGAACGACTGGCTTTGGTGAGCCAACTTGACATTAAACCGTAATCTCAATGTATGGCTATATTTTTCCATCTAGAACAGAACATGTGAGTAATGGATGCTCTGGTGCTAGTACGATCTCTATAATTGCTGTAGCCACACCTCTGTCTGCAGCATTTGTGTAATAACGCATCTAATGACGTAGCTTGTGAGAAAGAACAACCGTTATACGATCAACGGGTGTTAGAAAGAAAAGAAAACTATACAAACTAACGACCGTAATAGAAATATTTGTCTTTGCTCTGAGGCGTGCTAGGAGGCATTCATGGCTTGTTCCGAACCGGATATTGCTGCTTGTATTGTTCAAACAACTGTTATTTAGTTGCCGCTTATAGCATTAAGCACTGTAAGAAGATATTTCTCACTTGCTAATAAGTAAAGATTTGAACAGAAATGACAGTTGTAAATCCCATAACGTTCTTGCTTTCTTTTAAGAGAACTTGTGGTTAACGCCAAGTAATTATTTAGAGATTGATACAAGATGATACGTAAGTTATAATAAACACACTAAATATTTACTACTGCTCATTGTAATTATTTTTGTCGGTCCTGGTGATGTAGTGGTTACCATACTTGCCTCCTAAACCCAAGATTGCGGGTTTGAACCCGGCCAGGACCAATGGATTTTTTCGGGGCGTAAAAATCCTAAGTATGGCTTCCTTCGGAAGGGAAGTACAGCCATGGGTCCCGTGTCGTACATTTATGGCACGAAAAAGAACCTCAAGCCTGAAAGACAGGCCTCTGAGCAACATTTGTCGGCCGTTTAACGCCCTGAGTTGAATGGGACGCTGATGACCTGAGCTGTTAAAGAGCGTCCATAAATAAATCATTCAAAAAAATTGTATGTTTTATTAGGTTTAAGTGTTATATTAATATGCAGGTATAATATAAACGGTTGATTATAATTTCTGTGTGTGAATTTAATTAAATATCTGCACATGTAAACGCTGCCTTAAGCTTAGTTTTCTTAGCATTTTTTAAAAAAAATCATAAAAAAATAAATAAAAAAGGTCGGTTATTTTTGGGGAGGGGTAAAGAATAGCTACAGATGTATTCTTTTTAAAAATGAAGTACCAGGAAAGGAAACATAATACATATGAAAAAGGGGGTGACAATAAAAGTTTTTTTTTCATGTATTTTTGTTTAATTTAAGATTTTCTCGGTTATTAATTAAACATCTCACATTAGTAACTTAATATTAAATTCTATTTTGTTAATTAAATCAATATGCCGTAAAATAAATAATAAAGTTTAAATTATTAGTGTATAAATTAAAATAAATAACAAAATTATTAATAGTGGCAAATTTAATGAGAATAAAATTGATCCAACTATTTGATTTAAAAAGTAAAGACGAAAATATTGAGATCAAACAGAACGCTCCATGTCTCGTGCATATTTAGGTAACAAACTGCTAAATCTAGGGCTCGCCTGCCTCTCGCAATCTCCAGCCTTCCCTGGACTGTCAAAGAAAATCATGAAAGTTTATATGCTTTTCGTAACAATTTACTTATTTGAAATTAGTATCTTCGCTCATTTATCTAAATAATAAGTGGAGAAATAGTTAGAGAAACGTAGGATCAGAACCGAGAATACAAAATTATCCTTTTAAGCCCAATAGAAATATTGACAAATTCCCATTCCATCCACATTTAAATTAAAACATCTCTTTGATGTACCACGGCTTGTAAGCAAATATCATTTACTATCGTTCAGGAATTAAAAAATGACGATAAATATTGTGCCAACTTATATTCTTTGTTGTAATTAATAATAGTTATGCGTTCTGAATACTTTAAATGTAAAATATTATTATCGTGCGAGGATACGCTGCAATAAAATGTCAAATATTGAAAAATTTACATTTATTCCTTTGTTTGTTATCTGAAAATTTTGTAAAATGTGATGAATATCTTTAAAAGTATATAGAATGAAAATTTAAACTTGGAGTTTGAGATTCACGAGAGATCCTTAAAGGGGGTCCGCGGGAAGTTTGGGAACCGCAAATATAAAGTATTTAGAGCAAACGTTTCGCAATTCAATAGTTTATACAAACATTTTCATTTTGATGGTTAATCCAAAAGTCATTTTGCCGTCAGAAACTATGGTACCTTCTATTGATAAAGACATATAAAAGAAGAATACTAAATGTAACTGCCACTTGCTATCGATTCCTTCGGCAAATGACAAGGCTCTTTCGCTGTAATTTGTCCTTATTTGATTAACCAGCGAAATGAATATTCTTTGTATATTACCAGTGCTTATCATAATTTATAAGCCAAAAATTAATATTTTTAAAACCAATTGAAATTATTTAATCTCAAAAAGTAGTAATATATTTAACTTGCTTTAATTTAGATAATAACTGTTCAATCTGGATTCATTAAGGCAAGATTATATTGAAATTTAAAAATATATTCTTTCTGGATTGAAAATTCCCATCATTTGCAAATTTTTACACCTGAAAATAATGAAGTGACAAATGGATGGATACATGAGCCATACTTACGGCTGGTTCCTTATGTCTACTCTTCCAATGGGGGCTCCTCCAGGAGGAAGGGATGAGTAAAGGAGATAAAGGACGGCCAGGATCTACGAGTGGTGACTACGCGGACGCATATGAGACTCTTGACATGTTTCTAGATAAAGCACCTCTACACCAATGGAGCCCCTGCCCCTCATTTGTGCGAATCCTCCAGATGTCAGCAATTTCCAAAGCCCAAGAAACAATCAAACCACGCTAGCCCACCTCGCCCTGCAACAAAACCAATGGAATGTAAATATTCACTCTAGCAAGTGACCGGGGAAACCACGAAATAAGCCAAGGTCAAGTTGGTCGTGCAATGGAAATTGAACCCGAAACCTCCCGATTGAGTTTTAACTGCTTAAGTGCTTCAACCATCCCCACGATATTCAAAACTTAGCCATAATGTTTATCCTAAATCGTTTAATAAACATTTACACTGAACCTGTAAAACTTAAGTGACAAAAGTAGTGCAGAAATGTAATTAATATTGGTAGAGAAAGTCATTGAAATAGAAGGAAAGTGTTCTTAAAGTTCATATGCAAGGGAAAAGCGAATTCAGTTGTACATAAGCACCTCCGTCGATCTGACTGAGTTACATTGTTAGACACTTCATGACTGTTGCTTCTTCACAGCTCAATATTCAGTAGATCCAAGGACAAGGTTGAGGATAAGGATGAATATATCAGCTAGGGTATGTCATCTACTTGAACCTGACAGCTGTAGGATGAAGGATACTTTTGATGTGGTTGCTGGAAAGTAAATAAGAAAATGGTACCTTTTGGACACCTCTGTCATTTGGTTACAGTTCCACTCAGTTGGAGTAAATAACTGGATATGAAGTTTCAACCCTGTAGTGCCCATATTTATATAACAAGGTGTAAAAAAATCCAGAAAATGAGAGAGTTTTTAGGTAAATTTAAAGAGAAGTGGGAACGAATTAGGAAGAAAGTAAAAGGAGGTTTCTTACAGTCAGATAACTACGTGGTTAACGATGTAGAAAAATGTATTTTGGAGGAGGCTGCTAGGATCTAGAGTAAAAAGTTTAGGTTGACATGCATGTAAAAATATATTGTTATTGTAAATTGAGGATATATTAACAAATTGTAAAGTTAACTGTGGAATATTTATGCAGGCGATATTTCCCAAAGTGTGCGTTACCATTGTCTTGAGAGAAAGGTGGATATTAAAGAGGAGTCGCTGTTTTGAATCTGCAGTAGATTTAATATAGGGAGCACAAACCTGCAGTTCAACTGTGACTGTATAAATATACGAAATCTAAACTCATAATTAGAAACCAGATTTTTATCGAAATTAAATTGATAAAATGTAGTAAAATATATTGAAAAGTGTCATCAAATATGTAATATCAAATAAATGCGAATGTTGTTATTAAAATTAGCTAATTACGTAATAATACAGGCTTAACAATTGTTATATATGGAAAATATTACCTAATTTCACTCACCAATCATCCTCCATATAATATGTATTCCTCTTAAACTTCAAGTGTTCTGGAATAGTCATTAACAATAATTAATTATTAACCTATAGGTTAATATTTCAAAAGCTCTCCAAATTCAGTTTCATAACTTTCATGTTATTTTGTGAATGTTTGAAACCCTTTTCTCAGTGCACCTATAATTTCGCATGAGCTTCTGTCTGTTTAAAATCACAAAAAAGAAGTAAATCAATAAAGTAATTAAACAAGAATAACACACGCATACGGTTTAGTTGTTACACAGTGCAGTATAAGGTACATTTCCATATATTCTGATGTAAAAGAGACACATCTGCTAGGCAAAATCTTCTTGTTTGTGCATAACAAAATGTCACAGAATTGTATTCAATAAGACAGTTTTTCTTGTAGTTTTGCCCTCTGGAGATTGTATTCCTTGACCATTCAGGATCTTGCACTCAGCGAGGAAAGTGAGTAGCCGGGGATTCTGTCAATTACTGCCCTGAAACTTTCGAGAAACTTTGCTTCCATCTTCTCCATTTACAGCAGATAGCGTTTGTTTCACATCATCCATAATATTCTGCAGGAAAATTCCTGGAGATTCTAAGATTGTAATCTTCTATGAAAGTCAACCAAAATCTCCTGTAATTTATTCAATTGAGCACTGCATTTTAGATTCATTGAACGGCTTGAGTTTCACGTACTCTAAGACTGACTTTGGTTAGGGTATTTCTACAACATATTTTGCAGATTACAAATGTTTATGACTTGAATGCAAGTACCTCATCCCATAAGTGCTGGTTCTGGAGGTATAGGCGTAACATGTCCTAATTTCTGTTCGTAACATTGAATTCATTGAGGAACTTTCACAAAAAACTATTTTCTTTAGTTTCTTATCTCTTCGTTTATACGTGACGTACATGAATGAAAGAGGCATGTGAAGTCAATGAAGAAGAAAGAATGATAGAATACTTTGTGAGGATTTGCAACTTTCAACATATAGTTGCACTATCGAAAAGCAAAAACTAAAACCTTTTCTTCTTGAACTCATTTGGGCTGAAAAGTTTTCAAACCATCCTTAACGAATTTGGCTATTGTAGAATTGTTTGTATGTTACATATTTTTAGGGCAATCAAAAATGGCTTGGTGAGGGCTTCAGATCGGCTTTGCACTGTTATCTCCGACGTCTCATCTACTGCGATTTCCTATTTCGCTTTTTATTTCTTCCATGATTTCTTGATAGACATCGAGATAGTTCTTCCGGAGTGTGAACTCGTTTGGAACTATTTTTTAAATAGCGGTATTCAAGTATTTTCATTTTGTACCTTAGTATGCTTTTGCAGCTGCCATCGCAATACAAAAGTATTAAAAAAATAAAAAATGTTCGCAGCATCAGGTTCATGCTGCATTTGCGTCAATTTACGAGTAATTTGCTTTTTGAAAGAATAACGCTGTTTTGTGTGTAATGTATTGTTCCAGCTGTTACTTAATTAAACCTGACTTTTTCACTTATTTGGCCTATTATATATACTTTTACTCTCGGTCGGTAATACCTCGTCCATCGCAACCCATACTTTTCGATTTTGCATCCAGAAAGGATATATTTTGAAAGTTCAGTGTATTCTTGTCATAATGACTCCATATTGAACAGCTATTATTTACAGTACAGTTATTTATACATTATTACTTTCAGACTAAATAATTGTAATTTGTTTTATAAATGTTATTTTTGTGGATACAAATTTATGATAAGCACTGATAAAATAGATATAGAATATTTATTTCATTGGTACCATTATGGTATCGTTTTCACTTGAAGTAAGAGCAAAGATTTCCGAGCTCCAATATATCTACACTAAATAAATATAAACAAAACAATTGTTTCGGAACACGTGTGCAATCTTGCCAATGCTAAAACAAGGCATTGGTATAAAAATCTTCTACATATCAACTGTGAAAAGAAGTAGGAAGTGACCGATTTTAAACCCCGAAATAGTGATCGTGTTTCTTTAATGCAAGCCAGGCTTATTATATCACCAGATATCTGACAAATCTTACCACTATATCAACTATAGTCGCCGCACTTTCCTAATAAGCAAGCGGAGGAAGAAAATAGAAAGGGCACATATTGTTGACAAGTGAAGAAGATTAACTGGAATGGTAGGGCTCAAAGAATGTGACAATACAAATAAAAGTCCACCAGTCAAGGATTTTCTACACTCATTCAGGGAGTGTGGCGATAATAATATTAACTAACAGGTCGCAACTTTACAACATTAACAACCTTCGCATTATTTCAACACCAAAGGGGCAGAAAAAATGAAAGAATCAAGCAAAAGAAAGAAGCAAATATTTATGACCATACTTCAGTTCGTTGACATTTTCTGATTCGTATATCTACATACAAAGCATAGACTATGTGATTACATAAAAATCCGGGCCCTGCTTAAAATGCAGGATCGTGTCACTTCAACAAACAAATGGCTTACTCACGCCACACTACAATACTCGTACATGGCCACGCAGGAACCAGCCGTGCACACGCACCTAGCAACAGTAATATATATTTGTTCGTACTTCAATGGATTGCTCTGTACTAAATACAATTTAGGAACACTAAATAAATACAAATTGCAGCACATGTAGGAAACGAGATAACAAATAATGATCTAAGAAATAAAAGTAAAGGATACAGAGAGTATTTAAAAAAAACTGTTAAATTAATGCCCAATATACTAGTCGATGTTCATCTAATGTTACAGACTTCTAATGCAACTCAAGTTTTTCATTGAGCGTACACAAAATATGGAACAATACTCATTGTCGTGTGTACCTTATTATAGGCCGACATTTTGAGAAAATCACTTGCTATTCATACATTATAATCCACTAACTTATCGCCTTCAAGTGTTTTTATAGTAAAAAACCAAATTGATTCAAAGTAATTCATAATCCATAGTGCCCATATCTTGGAAGTAGTGACTCTAATGCCAGAAAGTCTCGAGAGCATGTATAATAAAGAGGTAAGCAAATTTCTGCCCTAGTTATAGGGCTAAAAAGAAAGCATTCCTCGACGCATAATTCTTCTTGCGTTAATATAATTAGTGGAAATTGTGCATAACTTATTGTCACACTGCCCTTACAGAAAAATTGCGCCCAATGAAAAGAGACATACGTATATCTTTCTTGCCAAAGAACTCTCAGCCCCAATTTCGCAAACATTACGTTTGTTCACCCTTTTAGTAGACAGAGAAAATAGTCTACTTTGGGGAAGAGATAGCTGCTGGTGGGCGCTGGAGCTTGAAAATGCAACCGGTGGCCGAGAAGGCTTCAAGATGCTCTGAAGAACTCGCGCCTGAGCCGAAAACTGTGCCAACGACCGCAAGTAACCGCCGCTCGCTGTTGGTCGAGAGGGAAATGGAACGGGTCAGGCGTTACAATGCCAGACATCGCTTTTCAAAATAACTCCGTACCGCTAGGCTGATATAGATAGATAGCTCACTAGACTTTATGGGAACTGCTTGAAAAGATAATTCTCGTAATGGTGGCAGTAAAAGGCAACTGTTTTATCACTGATGCGCATAAATTATTCAAATATGAACTCTTATTTCAGAGTAGTTAAATTTAACAAAATAATCTACACCTATATTAAGTGTTGAGTTCCTTAGAGAGCAATGAATCGGGAAAAGTTCACGCTTTCATCATGTAACATGAAATATATTACTTTTGCTTTTGAAAGAAATACTTTTATACAAAAGCACAGTCTACAAGTAGCTTTAGAAAGTCGAGAAACATAAATGTGTTATGAATTCGCGAAACCAACTTTATTCATGGAAAAATCACTTGTGATAATCGTATAACAGAAGGAAGGGTTTTAAGAACTGTAAAAGCAGCAAAATTATTCTGAGCTGGAAATATTTAAAAATTAAATATTTATAAAAAGAGATGGAGAAAATATAGAACTGTTGTTGAAACAGCTTGATAAGAGGCGACTGTTCAAACCTGAGGTGAATACGAGCATAACAATTGAGATTACTGTATTTTGTACGATTACTTGTTTTTATAAGCTTCTAATGGGTATTGTAAATAAAACTCTATGCGTCTTTCCACAGCAAGAAAGTTATAATTATTAATTTTACTACTTTAAAGAGTTCAGTGCGTTTATTCAAGGTCTTTGTATGTTCCAAGTTTGCATTAAAAGCATTACGAGGTTATGTGTCTGGTAACTAAGGAAAAACATGCAAGGCCTGTTCGAAAGTCTTCTGCGAACTAAAGTATATCTAGTAAGTAATCCATCATAAGCAGCACTTATGTTTTTATTGTGGACTTTTTATATTTAGATCAAAGTAAAGTAAAATAAACTTTGTGCTTCTGATGGAAAATATTATGCTTGTTAGACAACTGAAATTAGAGTAGCCTTATTGCCAAGTATTGCCACTTTTTTGCTTAATGTAAAAACTATAAAGTGAAGAACACGCTTAAGAAGATAAATGTTGGTAATATTAAAAATCAAATCAATTTTTGCCATAATATAGCAATGAAACTTCTATATTACTCGTGATAATTGCATTGAAATATCCTTTGTAGTATAACTGGTGGGAAAAATGTACCAAAGGTGCGTAAAAGTATACAAAATGCCCACCTAACTTAGGTAGTTGCGCCTGTGGAAATAACTCTAGATGCAATAAATTACCATGACCAAATTTATGAGTGACAAAGAGAGAAGCGAAATTTATGAAACACTGTCACTCACAACCGTGTAGAATATGGTCTTGATTAATTAAATTAAATTAAATTAAATTAATCCGGTTTGGCAGTAAGCCTAAGTGCTTGCATTAAAGCTTCGTTAAAGTTTCCTCTTGCTCTTCGCATCGTACAGTTAAATTATCAGCTTCGCCTGTAAGTTATGCAGCTTGCATTGAAGCGCTGTTAAAAAAGTTTCCTATAGCGTAAGGGAAGACGTTACTCAATGTGAGGCCATTTTTATTGCAAGCGCATACACTTAATTTCATGTTAAAAATTAGCGCTTTATTATCTACAATGCGTTATTTAAGCGGTGGTGAGTGCATATCGAAATATAAAACAATTCGCACAGGGTGGCATTTTTTACCTCCTGTTTGATTGATTATCCCTAAACAGAGAAATTATCAGCTCTCAAAACGGCCCATGAAGGCTACCTTCATATATAAATAACATAACATAACATAATGGCAAATACTTGAACTGTTGTTTAGCTTCATGAAGAATGGTATTTTAGCACAGCGTTACGGACAAAGCTACTGGAATCGCCTGGATCACGCAATCTGCATCAACGGCGTGATGAAGAAATTGCCTATATGTTCAGGGAACAAATTATGCTCCACGCTCGAAATCCTCAGTAATGTCTCACAGTTAAACTAATATCCTATATTCATGAAACACTCAATAATAGTTCGAGTCATTTTAATTATTAAAGATTTAATTGTATCATTCCCTTTCATTGCTTTCCAGTTCGTATAAGCACTGTTGGAAATGCATCTACTAGTATGATTCAAAAGTAAACGTCATTGTCATTTTTATAATAGCCACATGATGATGAAAGAAGACAATAAAATCGTGAAGAAAAACGAAAATGGGGTAGAACCGAAAATAAACAATTTATTTAAGAATAAAGAATACATAAAATAAATATGAAATCATGTGAGATTATTGTTCTTCGTGACATTAGGAATTTTAAAATAATATTTGCATTAAGCTAGGACAAAGTGTGTTATATCTTTGGAGAAATATACAGGTAACGTGTCTAATAAGGAAAATGTTTTACAAATTTCACCTTCTGTTACAATATTAATATTTAGAAATCTCAGGCAGTGTGAATGATGTTTATAGGTACATGTTCGTCAACACTAGCGTCCGATGTATGCTTGGAGTAAATAGCAATACAAGTCCAAAGAAAGATATCCTCAAATCGGTCCAAAAGTTTTAGAGTCAACAAAACTGGAAGTAAAACACCCAAAGCCGCAGCAATTTAACTTCATATTTCATTTTTGTAGTTACAAACAAATGCAATATAAGCAATGCAGTAAAGATAAACGAAATGATAAAAAACAAACAAAATAAAAGAAGTAAAGAGAAAAAACAATAAACTAAAGAATATAAGAAAAAGAAATATGAAAACGCTGAATAAATAAATAACTTGCCACAAAAAACACTACCTCTCAAGTTTAGCACATTAAAACATTGCAGATTTTATGAGCAACAAAGAAAAATAGATGAAGCATAGATGAAGCATAATTAAGAAAGTATAACTTATTGTTTATCGTTCTTAGTTGATAAGAAAGTTGATAGCTTTACTATTATAAAGTTTCTTTAGTAATCTTTTCTAATGAACAGTAAAGCTAATTCAAGTATTTGTTGCTTTCCATACATAACTTCCAAAGGTGCTAATGACCTCTTTGTTTCGGCATTTACAGACAAAGAACTTATGGAATAAATGCATGAAAGCGATTTAAATGTGAAGACAGGTGAGTTGTTAAATGTCTCTAATGGACTATTAGGAAACAATGTCTGCCAAAATATTATCTAAATCTTGAAACTATGAATGAACTTAAAATATTTTTAGAGAGCTTTATAGTGTCTTTAAAATGCAGAATAGCACTAAAAGTAAAATATGACAATATAAAAATTTCAGTGCGTGGTTTTTGAGAGTTCAGATTTTGCTAATTCAGTTAAAAATGTGTGTAATATGATCTTGTCTCACTTGTTTATACAGACTCCCAGAATTGGCGCACTTGCTCGCAGGGTCCTGTTCTATGAAGAAATCTGAGATACGAATGTAAAAGAAATAATTCGTTATATACACTGTCCTCAAGTTATTGCCTCTGGGCTACCGAGTCTACCATATTTACTCGTACTGTATAACCCTTTGCTTGCAGTATAGAAGCTTATGAAGTTTAAGCGGGCTTGAGAAATTGACTCTCTCAGAACATAGCAATGTGCTCATAATTTATATCTACGAATATGGAGGTATGGTTCATGACTGGGATTCAGATTTCAAGCAATAAAACAAATAATGCCCACTTTTAACAATAATTGTAAGCCTTTTGCACTAAAATGATCACACATTTCCACTTTAAAGGGTAATGTGTACAACAGCTGTTTCTCCAAAAGCATACTAAATGCGAATAAGTCTGCAGATTCCTTTGTTGCTTAAATTATGCGGAGTTAATTGCTTAATTATACAACCGTTTTTCAGAATATTTTTAAACGGTATTTAAGCCCGTTTTACTACTGAGGCACCACATGCGGGGGACACTGATGATACATGGAATGATATATTGGGAAAGGATTTTTTTTAAGGAAGGAAACATTCCAGGCATAAGTTTAGGGTACCTCCCCGATATTTGCCATTTATAAGGACTGAGGAAAACCTGGAAAAAACCTCAGTCAAGGAGGACGGTTCTGGCGGGATTCGAACCTGGGACGGGCACTACCCGGACTCGAATCCTCTAGGCAATTGCCGTCTGAATTAAGTGTATGTGTGCATATTATGTATTGTTGCTTAGATTAAGTTTACATACTTATTTCATATATTTTGCTCAACACACGTGTCTCACAGTGTATATTTAATATGTACGAATGTTTTATTCTATAGAAATACCAAAGTGTTGCTGCAGAGGTTTATTGCCAGGGAAGCAATAAACATCTAAGGTTCCTTTTATGTCAGGCAGGGAAAGTGACCTGCCCCTCCCTCTTAATCGTTTATGTAAAGTCGCCCTAAGACCGTTAATTTCTTGGGGTTAGGAAGCCTTAAGAATTCTTTTAAAGGAGCGAGCCAGTCATCATATCCAAAGTTTTGAAGGTTAAATCGGAAAGTAGCAATGCTTGTTAGAGGGACGATATACGACAATAGAGAAAAAGAGGTGAGAATAGAGCAGCCATAGACGACAATACAGAAAAACAGTTTGGCGCGATAAAACGGAGTAGCCGTGGACGACAATAGAGAAAGACAGGGCCGCGAGACTGATAGCGAGCTAGCAGCAAAAGTAACCTACAGGAAGAATGTTTTGGAACAATTAAGTACTATCCCTCTGTACTCGGTTATTAGGTTATGTCCATCGATAATCATTAATTAGTAGAAAAGACGAAAATCTGATGCGGTGAACTTTCCTTATAAAAAACTGTTGGAGTGGTGAGAAACAAAAGTGCATGTGAGCTTAGTTCCGGCACTTCGAAGAACTTCTTAAGACTTCCCCAATAAGTCCAGATTGCGGACCCTGTGCTACAGAGCAATTGAATAAAATCAAGGCTATTATCGCCAAAACAAGTGTATTATATCCACAGCCACCTTTCCATCTCCTTTTCCCTCGAGACAAGAAATTTGTTTCCAAAATACCAGCTTAACATTAGCCGCAGCATTGAGGAAACCCCAGCATTAAGACACCATAAAAGGAGCAATGGGTGGGCGGAGAAGAAAGTCTACACGTCATCCATTAAGATTAACCGAATTCTTGGTTAATCCAACACATCATCCATACTTCCGCATCCCCCTACTCACCATTGTCGAACTGCTCCAAAAGGGTTTTCCAACTTGTGGCTGTTTGCAACTATAAGAAACTGCCATAAACCCCATACCTCCCACTCACGAGTCCGCGTCTTAACGACCTCACTACCTGTGGCGGTTTTCAGAAGTGTATCACATATTACTTTTATTAATTTCCTTCCTAAAACCGTACTTGAACTTCGTATTCACGAACTTTGCAATCAACACCAATGCTTTAAATACCACATGTTGCGGTGTTTAAATGTCCAAATAAATTTTTCAGTTAAGGAATTTTTCTTTATATGCTTTTTAGTCCTTCACTATCTATTACCCATAAAAAGCATCAACTTCAGGGTTTATATATAATCCTTTGTGAGTTCACAGCATAACTTTTTCCTATAGTTTTTCCATGTTTTAAATTACCAACTTGCAATGAATTACCAACAAATGAAATCACTTTTAGCTGCATAGCCTGCAATGTAAACGAGAGGCATTTTATTCGGCACATTTACATAGACATTTCTAGATTCGCAAGTTTTGTTTTCAAATGTGTCCTAATGTGTATATTCACTCTTCCATCACTTTCTATTTAAATGTCATTCTACTTATTTTGTAATTCTAGAATTTGAATTATTTAAACATAATTTATTTTACTCATTTGCTTGCACTGATCAAAACGAGCTTCTAGGTGATTTTCCTAGAAGCACATTATAATTTTTTATTTCTTTTAGTAAGAGTGTAGTAGCACAATTTTAAATTTTAATGGTATGAAGAAGGATTGTATGATTTTCAACTAATTTCCCGTCTTTTCACCCCTCTTGTTACAAATACTCATCCTATGTTGACCATGCTTCTTATCGAATTAGAAATACTAACTAGTAAGTGTTTTGAAAAGGTATTTCACATTTGCTTATTTACACCAGAATTATTTTGAAAAGTTCACCGTTTCTTCTACTTCGGAATTTTTTATTACTATTAGTCCTGCAATGTTCTTCTCGTCGAACAGAATCAGTGCAGGGGCAATGTTTTATCTTTCAATTGCTGATACATAGCACCTTAGCTAAATATGCTAGTGCTAATTACACAACACTGCCATCCTCACTAGCATACATTGTTTTCAAACCCCGCTTTTAAATATTGTGTTGGAAAGGGGGAGGAGAAACATGTGACAGTGGTTGTAGAAAATGGGGTGACGTTTCTGCTGATGTACAAAATAAGTTGGGAATTAGTATATGGAACATTTGTTCTGTCTTTCTGATTTAACCATTGTTTTTATGTACTTATGTAAATAAATTGTATAAAATAATATGAAAAGTTCTTTGTCACTGGATTTCACTAGGTTTTGCACAATTTCTCAAAAGTATTTATGTTAACTATACTATTATCAAAGTCAATACTATAAAGGCATATTGAGTTTAAGGAAGTGGCTACTC
Source organism: Metallyticus violacea (assembly GCA_030762175.1). Lineage (NCBI taxonomy): Eukaryota > Metazoa > Arthropoda > Insecta > Mantodea > Metallyticidae > Metallyticus > Metallyticus violacea. Next base: position 71,933,908 of record CM060838.1, read on the forward strand.
ATACACATTTTAGGTGTTAAATTCTTTACTGGATATTGAGCAACAACTAATTTATTCTTGAAGGCTCTTGTGCATTGAATACCCCCCTTTTATAAGAAATTAAGAGTTTTACATACATTTCATCCAGTAACAAATCAATAATGTTTCGTGATAACGGAGACTTTTGTACTTCTTTGATATATATTTATACCATTCTTGCACCTACATTGTATAGCTTTGTATCAAATACCTTTTCTCCCCCTTCCTTTTCCGGTTATTCCACGTTGGAAAAAATTCTCTCATCCTATTGGTTGAGACAGTGTGAAACTTTATATAATGAATGAGATGTCAAAGCTTAGTTGGTGGGCTGTCTTGTTCCTTGCTTTCAGAGATGGCTCCGACTTCAATGGGGTTAGCCGTTTCGGCCATTAATAAAAAATTGCTAGATTCACTGCTCTCTCTACCCCCTACATCAGTGACTAATGGTAGGTACAGGGTTTGAAAGTATTTATTTTTGTAAATTTGGGGCTAGTACTGATATTTTGCTAATAGTTTTAAATGGAGATTGTAAAGTACGAACCATCTATTCAAATATTTAAGATTCGGTTCATTGTTGTTGCGTAAACGAAAGCAGAATATTAATAGTTACATTGCGTTGCGTTGTCAGTACATTTCCCTGTCAAGTCTTACTAGCCATCTCTCCAGCTCCCAGCTGTGTTTGGCTATTTTTTATTTTTACAAATGTGAGGCTAGCACTAACTTTTTAATTCACAGTGTTTATTGGAGAATTACAAAGTGCTTAACCCCTACAGCACACTGCTATTTTGGAAAATTATCAACGTTATTTCAGCTTCATTAATGGCATAAATGCTGGTTTATGTTGCTGAATGCAAGCTCGTTGAGCTATTTAAAAGCATTTTTCCTCGGCCATGTTCTGGAATTTTGTGTTCCATGTTCTGGAATACAAAGAATAGGTGTCTAGTAAAGTTAATGCCGGTGCAGGAATCAGCGTCAGGACACCCGTTTAGATGTCATAATAGTTAAAAGGACACTTAGCATATATGTTTTAAGTGGAGAGATTTCAAATTACCAGCACTGTTGAAGGTTTGAGAAAACTGTTTAAGAAAGTCAGAATCAGGTAGAGAAAGTATCCTGGGATCATGTTTTTATCTGTAAGCTGCTGGATTAGAAATATTTAATGGGTACCCTGTTCATGTGATGTACCTGCTCTTCTATAAATTCATTTTCGTATATTCTATATAATCTTAATTTATTACCTCACAACACTTAAAATAATGGCAGCCATTACTAATTTGCTTTCTGTTTATTTATCTTTCAGTGTTCATGCATTCTGACTACTTACAAGTGTTAAATGTTGAGAATTTATCCAAAATAGTTATTTTTGCCGAGAGCCCATTTAAACTTGTACGTATTAATTATTATAATGTTACCAAACAAAATAAAAAATAATTCATTTTCAATATTACTACACTTTTTAGAAGTTCTAAAGTATCAATGTTCAGTAAATTCGCATTATTCTCTGTCGGTCCTGGTGGTGTATAGTAACCATACTTGCCTCCTAAACCCAAGATCGCGGGTTCAAACGCGGCCAGGATAGATGGTTTTTTTCGGACGTAAAAGTCCTAAGTATGGCTTCCTTCGGAAGAGCAGTAAAGCCATGTGTCCCTTATCGTAGATTTGCGGTACGAAAAATAATCTCAAAGCGTGAAAGAAGAGGCCTCTGAGCAAAATTTGTCGGCCATTGAATGGGAATGGGGCGCTGATGACCTGAGATGTTAAAGAGCGTCCGTAAATAAATCTAATCAACAACAAGCATTATTTCCCCATTTATGATTTCTCTACTTTCATGCCAGGAACGTTATTCTTAAAGTTTTGAAATTCCAAGATATTATCGCCTTCAAGTAATGTACGGAATGTTACTGCGTCCTCTTCCAACACATCTGTTCTAATCTTTACTTTTGGGAGAGATTTAGAAATACTAATGATTATGTACGTCAGTAACTTTTCTGCGTACTACAAGCTCACTTCCACCACTTCACTTCACTTAACAGCATCTTTCCTCACTGTTGGTTGAGAAAAAAACTTAATACATCCCATAGCAGAAGTACCTTTTTCACAATTATCCGTGTAAATACCTACTGTTATCTTTTGCTTGGATCCTTTGGGAACTAAAACACTGTTATATATTTTTCTACACTTGTTTTATAATTTTAAGTACAATCTCCACATTCTCCAGGCGTTTTGAACTAATAATAAATAACAGCACTGTTTCCTATCCTATCTAATTAAAATTTAATCCAATTTGAGTTTGCATCCAGTATAATCTTATTACACCTTTCAGCTGTAGTGAAATGAGCAGCCCGTGAAAGTACTTCCAAAAATGACATAATCTACTGATAACTTCTCTCATCATATTAAGACAACCTTGTCCAATAGCGTGGTAAATTATATACTATAAGAATGCGGCGAGATCCGCTCTGTTTACATAGCAAGTTCCTCTGTGCTAATATAAGGAATATGTGTTTAGGTAATATCTAATAAATACACTAATTAATATTAAAATAACAAACTTTATACAGAGGGAGCCAAAAATGTATACACATTTCAAGCAAAGAAAAAATGTGTTAATAAAACTGAATTCACACAAACAGAAAATGATGAGCACTAATCATCTTAGACTTTTACAGTTATAACAATTGCTCAAAATGCCCATCATCGGCGTCGATACACTTCTGAGTATGTTGAACTACTGACTGAGTAACGTTTGCGAAAGTGTCCTCAGCAATTGCAGCACATGCCGTTTCAATTTCTTCCCGAAGTGCTGCCAGTGTAGCTGGTTTTCTACGGTATACAACATCCTTAAGAGTTCCCCATAGGTAGTAATACCGTCACAGGTGGCCGAGGTCGTTAAGGCGCGGACTCGTGAGCGGAAGATATGGGGTTCGAATCCCGCCAGGACCGCCCTCCCTGACTGAGGTTTCTTCCAGATATTCCTCAGTCCTCACAAATGGCAAATGCCGGGGAGGTACCCTAACTTAGGCCTGGTACGATACCTTCCTTAAAAATAAATGCTTTCCAAATATATCCTTTCATTTTATGTATCATCAGTGCCCATCGCCTCTGGTGCCTCTGTAGCCAAAACGGGCGTTAAACACTATTCATTCATTCATTCATAAGATAGTAATCCAACGGAGTTAGATCCGGAGAACGCGGTGTAAACCCCATCGGACTTCTTCGTCCTATCCAGGACGCGGGGCCTGTTGCCGTGTGAGGTCTCCCAGATGTGCCCTTGTGAACATAGCATACGGTACCGTGAGTCTCAAATTTGTCTCGAATGCGTGCAACTGTTACTCGCTTTGGGGGTTCTGTTCTCCACTGCCTTTGAACTTCAACAACAACATTCTCGGTTTTCCACTACCACTTCAAAATTGCTTTCCGCTGTTCAAACGATAATCTTGGTTCCAATTTGTTGTAGCAACTCTAGTGTAACGTAATGTGAGTCACATCTGTTCACAGAACATCATACGATAAACTTGGCTTCATTTGTTCATTGTTGATTTACGATAATCATGGCTTCATTTGTTCATAGCTGATTTACCTGTCATGTCGCAACGCTATCATAACGCTAACAGATGAGCCACATCTTTTTACAGAACATCATACTGCACATTACTGTTGTTTTTTCGGTACAACTTTGAAATATATTAAATAGATACCACTGTGAATGTGGGTATATATTATTGACACCTTAGGCTTATTATTATTATTATTATTATTATTATTATTATTATTATTATTATTTATGCTTTTATTAATATTTATTATGAATATTTATTATTATTATTATTATTATTGTTGTTGTTGATTTAAACTTAAATTTTATCAATAATTGAAGCAAGAGGGAGACAAAAGTATAATTTCTAAATATGTTCAAAATTTCTACTTTCAGCTGCTATGTACACTTCAATTCGTCGTATGCGATTTATTCTCACCAAGGGATAAGCATGCATTCCTTAGATGGTTCCTTTAAAAGCGAGCATTGGTTCTCGATAAATTTCATGTAATCTCAAAGGGAAAAGCTGAGAGGATCTAAAGCCGAAGATCTGACAGACTATTCCAGTACCTCAACATGTCCTGAGTGTATAAATAGAAGAAATGTTTAATTCATTCTACCGTCATTTACATTTGACAGAAAATGTAGTCAACATTATTTTGAATCTTGCAACTTTACTGATAGTCGCTACCCTGGCTCAGATGTGGATTCACTGTTTATTAATAATGTTTACTTTTACAGTTAAAAATACAATATACTAAATTGTGCTTCTTCAGTTTAGGGAATACCACCACGGGTGACCGAGGTCGTTAAGACGCGGACTCGTGAGCGGGTGATCTGGGATTTGAATCCAGCCAGGACCGCCCTTCCTGACTGAGGTTTTTTCCAGGTTTTCCTCAGTCCTCATAATTGGCAAATGCTGAGGAAGTACCCTAAACTTAGGCCTGGAACGTTTCTTTTCTTAAAAATCCTTTCCCAATTTATAATTCCATTTCATGTATCATCAGCGTCCATCGCCTGTGGTGCCTCAGTAGTAAAAACGGGCGTTAAACACTATTTAAAAAAATGTCTAGAGAATTAAACGTACGAAACATATTTTGTTTGGCACAAAAGATACACGTTTTGAACAGTACTCTTAAATGCTGCCTCTGGTGTACTTAAATGGATGCTAAGTATTGTGGGCTCATTCTCGTTTGTTTGGGTGCGTCACCTACATTAGTGGTAATGTGATCATAATTTCTTCGTTTTCAGGCGTATGCATGTTATGGGATCGACCAACAGGTAGATTCGAGTTCCATCACTTGTCTGGAAGCTTTAAGTCTTTGGGTAAATAGATAACAAAACGTTTTATTTGGATATCTTCTTTGTGCATGTGGTTCACAAAAACATGCGTTGGCGCTGTTACGTTTCTTTAGCATTCCTCAAAAAGGAGGGGTGGTCAATAATTTGTCTACTGAGCATAAAAAAAAGAATTATAAACATTATTTTTAGTTGCACTTTTCCTGTAATCACTTTTCGTAGGGAAGTTACTTCTAATTCGTCTTAAAAGTAGGAATTTACAGTCGTCTTACCATCTTCATAATTGAAAACCGCTGTCCACAAAGAAAGTTATTCAAAATTCGGAAGAGAGGGTTCAGTTTCTAAAATCCACTTTCGTGGATGACAGCCTGCATTTTTCCTGACATGTTCACAGGTGCATTGTCGTGGATAAGCAGCGTGGAACTCATCTTGTCCTAACCTTGAACGTGCTCAAAGTTAATTAATTATTTTGCAAATTTGACCTCAGAAATGCCCATTTCTTCTATTAATCGGAAAACTTTAATCCGTCTATCTGGAAAAATTAAATCAACTTTTTTACTTGTTTCCCTGGAAGTTGTTTCCACAAGTGCCCCATGTGAGGTTCATCATCAATGGACCTTCTATCCCACTTAAACTGCTTGCTCCAAAATTTGACTTTATCCCATGATGGGGCAAATTCCCCCCAAAAGTGCAGACTTAAGTCCATGAATTTGGCACTTTCCCTTCTTTGTTAGATGTTATCATTGAAGGATTCTCCAAATCGAGCAGTTTCATAGTGGGCTCACTCGAGGACCTTCCAGACCTCCTACCTCTTCCAATGATACTGTGCATGCGTAACCTTGAAACAAGTCACAACATGTTCAAACTTGTTTCAACATATCCACTGAGGTGACAAAACATTGAACACCCCTTGTAGAACCCAAATGTTTTAAAGAGTTTGTCCATGAGATTTATATGCTATTTCCCCCTGAACTCTAATCGGTAATCAAATGGGAAATGAAATGAATTTCCGAATTGATGTCTCACTTTGTAGATAAGTTAACTCTGACATCGTTAGGATGACCGAACAAAAGGGGGTGGAGGTTTTAACAGATATGAAGCCGAAACAGGTAAAGCCTAAACTGTGAAAGAAGAGCTTTTAACATAGGTGTCAGTATCACTGATAATAACTTCGTTCTTTATTGTAGCAACATTCAAAAGCTCTATAAGATATCCATTATTGTAGGTTGTTCTGTAGAGATGATGCACTACTACTGCTGCTGCCATTTGTTTTGCCAAATGTTTCACTTCTATCTTTTCGTTCTCAACTGCATTATAGTTACTACAAATATATTATCAATTCTATCAGTGAAATCTAATGTCATTGCATTTTTTTCATCCAAGATGGGATGGGGATAGTTTTTTTTAATATTATTTTAGTTGCAAACTATTGGCCATCAACATTTGGTTCTTGTTATTCACAAACTTAATTTTTAAAACGTGTGTCTACCTATCTTTTCGTACAACTGCCTACATATGATAGCTGTTCGATAAGTTTGTGCTTTATTTCTCAATCACAACTTTTTTTTTCAAACCTATATACTTATTCAAGTATTATCTAATTTCTTTATTCCAATCATAAAATGCGCTACAAAATACGTGTTTGTTAAGGCGACAACCTCTTCATTTTCTGTAAATTTCTTTCCTGTCAGCCATTTCTTTATGTTGGGGAACAGGAAGTTGTCCCAGGGCGCTAAATCTGTAGAGTAGGAGGATGAGGCAGAATTGCATACCTTAAGTCCAACAATTTTGAAGTCGAAAAACAGACGTGTGCGCTGGCACATTATTGTAATGGAACAGGAGATTTCTCCTTGCCAGATGAAAATGTTTCTTCTTTATCGCATCATTTAATTACTTCATTAGTATATCGCAATACACACCGGTTATGGAATTAAAAGGACTCAGTGGCAATCCCAAAACTCAGTCGCCATTACTTTTCCTGCTGATAAAATTGTTTTTGCCTTTTTCGGAGCGTTTATTCCGGTTGCAACCCACAGTTTTGAATGCTCCTTGTTTCCGGGGTGTTAGATGGATCCACGTTTCATCGACTGTCTTATACAACCTCCAAAATTCACTTGGATTTCATTTAAACAGCTCCATACTCTGCGCCGAAACACAAGCGGTTCTCTTTTCTGGTAAATCGTTAGCAAATGCGGCATCCACCTCGCCGATACCTTTTTCAATTGCAAATGGTTGTGCAAAATATAATGCACTCTAGAAATGACCACAGTTTCATAAATCTCCCACACCTTCAGTCTCTAATCCCTCAGCATTGTCGGGATTTTTTTTCAATAAGTTTGGGAATCCTTACCTCAAGCTCTTTCGGAACAGTCCGGTTGTTTGTTCTCGCTTGGCCACATCCATAACTTTTCTAAGCCTGGTTTTCCATAGCCCCATGTAGGCCTTCGTCTTACCGCGCCGACCGCTGCGTCTTCTACTTCCATCACGTGATATCATTGGTAGAGGGGGGTATGTGATCAGCGCACCGCATCCTACCGGTCGCCATATCGCGGATCGCCACCTCTCCATCAGGCAGCTTCCCAATTGTCCTCACGAGGCTGTGTGGACCTCATTCCAGACCTTCCTAACTTAGAGAAATTCCTAAGCAGGTACCGGGAATCGGGAATCGAACCCGGGCCTCCCGGCCAGCAGTCAGCAACGCTAACCACTAGACCAAGGAGGTGGTCACATCCAAAACTCACCAAACTTACACAGATTCAAATTAGTTACTGCAGTCGTTGCTCCTTTCAAAAATTATATATAATGCACGAAATTCGTTAAACGCTTGTTTACAAATTTAATCAGGAAAATTGCCCTCAAACACAAACTAATCTTCATAACTGTTAATTACCATGTACAAAATTCCTCAGAAATCACCACGTTGACAAAATATCGTTTAAAACAATCAAATGCTGCAACATTTTGAGTTTGCACGGACTTATCGAACAGCTTTCGTGTTCGCTAACGTTGACACAAGTATGGCCATAAAACGTCACCACTTGCTGACTGTGCTGTAACGCTCCGAATTGCCTACCCATTTTTCAGCATTTGTTTATAAATTTGAATTTGATTTTACAAAATTATAATTATTATTATCATCATTTAGGTTATCTTTGCTGATAATGCTACAAAATTTCTTTGAAATCGGTCCATTACAATCGAAATATTTCTTGTTAATTGCATATGCGTACTGACATTGGAAGAGGTATTTCTTCCGTATATCTAATCTTAAAACATTATAATGTTTATTTTGATGTGAACACTTAGTTGAGAGCTGGAAGTCTTTAAGACTGACTTGTTGCGTTGTCGTTTACTTTAATGTGCAGCCGCCAGTCAGAGTACAAGGCAGGCACGCCACCGCAGACGTGGCAACGACATTAAAGTTACAAACATTGTTCACACATGGCAGTTGTTCACTCCTTTTGTTTGGATTTGTATGCTTTGAGAGGTAAACACTGCAGGGTGTGACCGTTACCTGTTGTACCACTAGCAATCTGTTACGAAAGTGTAATTTGATTTGCACTATCCTAGTGTTTAGCTTTGTATGTATATAATATAAGAATCACATTTATGGTGTTTTTTTCTTCTTTTTTTTTTCAATTCCACTTCTGGTTTACCTATAGAGTACAATTCTGCGGAGCAAGTGCACAATTGTGAGACGCACTGTATAATCATTGATCCTATATGAAAGGGTACGCTATACCCATTTACAACATTGGCAGAACAGTATTCCACTACTGAAGAGGTAATTAAACATTTCAAGGCTTCTTTAAAGAGAATTTAGTTCTCCCTTGGCGCTTAGCAAAGTAAAATACATTTGTTTATTTGAACTAATTCATATTAGAAAAAGAATTGAGTTAAAAGATGTCTCTGTGTTCAAGTGTTATTTCTTGTGAATCAAAATTATTTAAAAATGGTCACAGAGATCACGCTGTAGGTGCAGAATTGATGGAGCTGTTTTCTTTGTCTTCTTTGTAATATGCTTAAAACTCTCCTAACAGAAAACTGAAGCTCCCGCCTTTGAATATTGCTGATTCCATTACTGCAATAAAGAACGAAACTGTAGCAGTGGTACTGACACCTATGTTAAAAGCTCGTCCGTTACCGTCTTATAAAGTACCTAATTTGATTACTGAGCGGAATTTGTCCTCGGTCTAAAAAATTGAAAGTCAGTTAACTTGTCTACAGAGTGAGACATCATTTCGTAAACCCATTACATTGTCGTTCCGAAGACAGTGAGATACTTCTTCTTCTTCTTTTTTCACGATTCAGGCTTTGCTTCGGCCTCTTATCTGTAAAGTTACTTTTTTATTTAGTCATCCAATCGATCTTTTCTTCTTGATCTATAATTTAGGGTTGTTTTGTAAATTTTGAATCCATTTTGCTTTATAATATTCTGTTTATTTTAATGATTTATACTTTCAATTCTTCTCTACTTTCCTAAATTTTTATATGATCTTCCTTCGTACAACTGTTGAGCATTTCAGGTGCTTATAACTTATTTTTATCCTTCTCCTTGACAGCTCAAGCTTCACTTTCATAGTGTCATATTGGTACTGTCATTGCTGAGTAACAAATCCGACCAGGACCGATGGATTTTTTCGGGCGTAAAAATCAAAAGATGGCTACCTTCGGAAGGGAAGTAAAGCCGTGGATCCCGTGTCGTACATTTACGGCACGATAAAGAACCTCAAGCCTGAATGAAGAAGCCTCTGAGTAAAAATTTATCGGCCGTTTCACGCTCTGAATAGAATGGGACGCTGATGACCTGAGATGTTAAAGAACTTCCGTAAATAAACCAAATCAACAATACTGAGTAAAATCTTAGTTGTGTTTGTTGTGTTACTTTATTTAGATGGACTTAATTTTGGCACATGTTGTTTGGAATTTTCATATTTTTTATGTATATCCTAGTCTTGATTGTAAATTAGATCACAGTCAAGGTACAGAAAATGTGACACTTATTCCAAGATACTGTCCTCTAATACTAATATTACTTCTTATTGGATTTCTTTCTAAGAATACCATTACTTTTGTTTTATTGCTTAAAATGTTCATATTATATTCCTTGCAAATTTTATTTAACCGATATATTGCTTTCTGTAGCCTATCTTCCTTGTCAAAGGTTATAATTACTTCGTCTGAAAAAGAAAAGCATATAACGTTCTTCTTTGCCCTGATTTAATCCCTTCATGAACTCTCTTTTTCCATTCATGTAGAATTTCGTACACACACACACACACACACACACACACACACACACACACGCACGCATGCACGTACGCACGCACACACAAATGAAAAATAGTGTAACACTATTTACAATGTAACTAAAATAACAGTAACTAAAATAGCAGAAAAGGATAAAACACTAAGAAAAAGTCACAGATTATTGTGTGTATAATAATAACACTACTGTGTATAAATTAACACTAATAATAAAAGTAGATAAGGATAAAACACTGAGAAAAAGTCACACTTGAAATTGCTATATTTCGAACTACTGCGAGTTCTTCGATGGCAAGAAGCTATCACTATATCATTTCAATAAATTTAGTTTTCCTTTCTTTTGCTGTACCTCTCCTTTCTCCGGTGGCCGTCAGAAGGTCGGTCACGCTCCTTCTCTAGAGTTGCTCCCTCCGGCGGCAATCGTCGTACCAGCACAGACCCTTCAGTGGTCCTGCCCGGACACTCCTCTAGGCGGTGATCAGGCGTCGCGATTTTCCAGGAGTTGCTCTCTTGCCTGCTGCATCGATTCCTTCAGGGCAGCGTCGTTTTCTCCGGACGGCATCTGAACTGGATCTTCTTGCAGCTTTGAAGCGTTCATTATTCGCAGCTTCGGCGTTATTCTTCTTCTTCTTCTTACAGCATCGTGACCCCACTTCGGGCGCAAAAAAAGTTGAGGTGGTTATCTTTGTACTGATCCTATTCTGCTGTTTGGTGCCTGCTCTTGCACGGGTGAAGAACTGGAGAGGAGTGGTTGCAAATTAATCAGCGAGGACTCGCAGACTTCTTAATGGTTTTATTTGGTCCATGCTCTCTGTCATGCCCCTCGATGTGTGCCTGACTAGATCACGAAGCTTACGTTGCTGGTGCGCAGACTGCATCAGAGACGGAAGCAAAGCTGATTGTTGAAAACTGATTAATTCACTGAGATGGAATGCAGAAGTACCCGCGTATCAACGTTTCAACGACTGGACTAAGAATCTCAAGCAAGAGGTAAACCAAGAATGAAGAATTGCGGAGGATGCCCCCCCCCTTTATATTAATTTTAAAACGTGGTGGTGTCGCTTTCCTAGCTCAATGGGGCTTCATAGCCAAATCCGGGGGAGCTGAGTTTTCAAAATCCTCGCTTCTAATAGGGGAGTTTTAGCTCATTTTTCGGCGCTACTCTTAAACTTTCGAACATAAACTTGTGTTATTGACTGCCAAAGCATCTTATGTTTAGGTGACCGATAATCATTGCCCTATTACGATATCTTTTTGGAATGTGTAAGGTGCCAACTCTTCGCTTCTGGGAAAACAACATTTCTTTTGTCTTGGGTAGTCGGCACCAGAGTTAATTGTTTCTTTTGTAAGGACAGCTAAGTTTCTCCAGGCGAGACAGATATTTCGTGAAGCAATCCTTATAAACATTCGTTCGTTAAGAGTAAAAAAAAATATTTTACAAATGATCTGACACAGCACATACACGTTATTATTGATTGCATATTGATATTTATATCCGGTTAGGGAGCGGAGTGCAAGAACAATCTTATATTAAAGATAGATTTGATTTTACAATAAAACAAATAAAAGAGAAACGAAGGGAATTTAAATTAGAAATCAAATGATATTTGTTGACTTTGAAAAAGCTGTAACTTGGTGAACGGTCAACAGCTGTGAGAAATATTATATGTAAAGATTACCCATTACATTTAATTAAATTTATACTAACTTCATATAAATATAAAAAATAAATTTGGATGGAAAGGTAAAAAAGAAATGAAAACAAAACGTGGTTTAAAACAGGGTTGTAGCCTATATCCAAATCATTTCAATCATATATATATATATATATATATATATATATAAATGAAAAATAAAGTAACACTATTAACAATGTAACAAATTAACAGTAATAATAAAAGTAGATAAGGATAAAACACTGAGAAAAAGTCACACTTGAAATTGCTATATTTCCAACTACTGCGAGTTCTTCAATGGCAAGAAGCTAGCTAGACACATATAAACGTGTCTTTAGAATTTGTAACTTGGCTCATGTTGTTAAGGAGTGGTAAAGAATTTAAAATGGTTGAAAAGGATGTAGTTGAAAATGTGATGGAGGAAATAGATGAGGGCAGGATATGAATCGTGGAACCTCCCGAGTTAGGCAATAAGATTAACCTAGGAGGAGATAAGCTAGCAGAAATGATGAGACGGCTGATGAACCAGCAATTAAACGAACTAAGGGAAGACCTTATTAACGATAAAAAGAGCTAAAGTGGGAATTTCATTAACAGTCAAAAAGAACTGAAGGAAAATTTAAAGAGTGAATTGGCCAACAGTCAAAAAGAACTAAGGTGGGGGGGGGGGATTAGAAAAGCTCGGAGAACTAAAGGGAGAGTTAAAATTATAGGGAAAATTAATTAACAACCAGAACAAACTTGTAAACAATTAAAAAGTACTAGAGGGGAAATTATTTAACAATCAGAATGAGCTAAGAACGAATCCAAAGGAACTCGATGGGAAATTATTTAATAATCAGAGGGAATTGCGCATGGAATTAAAACGTAAACTAGAGGAAAAGTTCGAGGAACGCAGAAGAGTGCAGGACGAAATGAATGTAAATAAAATTAGGGAGGATTATGATAACTTGAAGAAGAAGGTAGCTCAGAATATGCAAGCGGGGCATTAGAGGAACGAGTTAACAAGGAATTGTGTACCGTTAAAAACATAATCAAAGACGGTGGCGCAGCTAGGAGTCTTGAGGAGGTGAGAACAGTAAAGTTAGCGGTGCAGGCCTTAGATGTCAACAATAGTAAGCTAAGTCAAGAAGTTTTAATATTGCGTGAGTCCATCACGCAAAATGAGCAAAGTAGTAATGATGATGTAAACCTAGTTAATGGCTCGTCCTTGGGCAGCCGAGGTGACACCTCCAGCACGATGAGGGCTGTGTCGCCAGCGGACGCCTTGCTGCGACTCGGGTCCAGTACGAACTGAAACCTGACCAATGTTCCATCCATCTTGGAATGTGTGGCCGAATCTCCTAATGAGGAAAGTGGTTCCCCCCCCCCCCATTTTTGTGACGAGAAAGTGGACAACACTCGTTAATTCGTTCAAGAACTTGAAAGTTACTTAAATTAAAATCAGTCCCGTAGAACTAGAAAGTCATTTTTATAAAAATGAGACTGAAAAGGCAGGCGTTAAAATGGTACCGGCCGACCCTGGCAGATTGCGTACATTATAGAAATTTTAAGAAGCTCTTCCTGGCCCGCTATTGCGGACCCTCCCACTAAAATTCGATTAGGCAGGAACTCTCCAACGAAAAAGATTATGCAAGACAGAACATAAGTATGGTCGACTATTTTTTAATGATGGGGAGACACCAAGCTTCTCGATTCACCAGTGGCGGATTACGAATTGACCTCATTAATGGCCAACCGTTTTCCGGACTATATCAAGAATAGTTCAATACTAGCAAAACAAGTGATCGATTTATTGATCGCTTTCGATCGCCAGTATCCGTAGGACATCGCTATCGAGAAATGGAATCATCACGTAGGAGCTCTATGGATTCAATTAAGCATTACTTTTTTTAAAGCGCATTTTTCCAACTATCCTAACCTGCGTGATATTCATCGTCGCTAGGCAAACGCATTAATAATATGTTTTTCAAATAAGTGTAATTCACCATTAAATTTTATGGCGCATTTTTCTAGCTCTCCTAGCCTGCATGATATTCACTGCCGCTAAGCAAACGCAAACGAAAAAAAAAAATGTAATTCACCATTCATTTTTTTTTTTTTTTTCCCAATCGCTTCCCCCCAATAAGGGTATCACTAACCCCTAGGCAAACGCATTAAGTGTAATGTATTTTTTTTCCCGGCCAAGAGTATCGCGTGACCAGGTAGAAGCAGCTGATTGGCTGGGGGCAAGGCTTAGGAAAGAAATGGAGCGATTTGATTGGCGGACTCAACGCTTAACTCAAACATAAACATAAAAGGATGGGTGTAATAGACAAGCCATGCCTGATGGAAAAATGGTAATTATATGTTTGAAATTAGAATTCAAAAAGCTTTAATGTGACTTTTTTTTTGTTGTATCCAATATCATATTGACCAACATTATTAGTTAGCATCTATTCAAACGTATTGTCTGCCTTCTCTGAACAATGTATTATATTGATGTAAATCCTTTCCAAAATTAACTAAATCCTACCTCGCACCTTGTTGGTCTAATAGCTGCGTTATCTAGTAGGCCGATAAACATATTCATGGTATTTTCTATATACATATTATGCAAGCATTTCTTTTATAATGTTTGAACTCCTTTACGTTATGAACTTATCCATTACAAAGTGTTGCGTTTTTAAACTTGCTGGGATAGTTAGGCTCTTGTATCAGCACAGATAACATTATGCAGCGGGACATACAGATTTGGTCCCGCACAATTAATTAACTAAGGTTAAGATTTAATCCTGCTTAATTAATTAATTTCCATAGTTTAATATTTCATGATGCAATTATGTAGAATGGCGCAGATTGATTAAGAGTCAGAAATCTTTGCTGTAAAGGTGAAACTTTCATGTAACATAAGGGACTTTCTGGTACCATAAGCAAGGTCATTATTCAATAGCTAGGTGACCTTTCTTTTCATTTTCGTAAAATAAGTCCTTGAAAATGACTGTGGCGAATAGTTTTCATCTTGGGCAACTGTCCCTTAAAAAGAGAAACTCTCGCTCCCTTAAAACGTCTCTAGGTAACATACATTGAATTAAGTCTAGTTAATGAGTTCTCGGTTTTTAAAATGTCTCTTCGAGAAACTTCCAGCGGTAAGAAATCAAGCCAATCAGAAGGAAATCTGGTGACGCGTCTGCCATATTAAAAATTTTGGATTCTCGTAGAAGAGGCGTAGAAATTTTATTAAAAGCAAATTTGAAGACTTTTTCTTACTCAGTTCGTTTTGAGAGACGGGAGAATACAGTTCACTTGGGGAGAACAGACAGGACGAATCGCTTCGGGAAGTGAGATAGGGCTGTTCAATTTAGATAGTGAGAGTAAATCTCAATTTGTTTAGAAAAGACTAATAGTGTAATTTTGTATATGCTATGCGAACGACTAGAGAATTTGTAAGTACAGCGTCAGGAAATATTTAAAATTCTTCTTCCCCTTACTAATGATATGGAAGTGTCACCATAGAAAAAAATAATAATAAAGTGAACAGTGAAACGTGAACAGTTTAATCAATTGTGAAATTTTAATCCACATCTTCCACAGCGTTTCCTTCAATGATCTTGCTCTCCTTTCCTCCCCTGGTAACAACCCAGAAACGCCTTATAGTAATTTCAGCATCCCTGAGACGATCGCGGCAGCAGGGGGGTTCAATGTAAACTTGTTTCGTGGTAGTAACATACGACATCAACAGTAAACCTCAGATCCAGGCCAATTCAAATTAAAATTGATTAATCCAATACCTTTTATAAACCCCCGCAAATTTGGTAATCCACCGTGGGGCAGACAATTAAATAAAACCCTCCTTTCATCAATCCGCCGCAAACTTGGCTCCCAACGCGGGGTTTAATTAATCATTCTCTCCACTAAATAAAACACCCATTTCATAAACCCTCGCAATTATTATTATTATTATTATTATTATTATTATGCTTAAGGATACTTCCGTTAAAGTGGTGTTGGGTTGGCAAGTACATTAAAGGTAAGTGCATGCTGATGCTGCTTTTTATTTTAATGCAATCTCTTTTTGAACATTTTATTTTTCAGCCAGTCTTACGCATCCGCAAGTATTCTGTAACTGTCCTTCTGTAGCTTCCACAGATAAAAGTGGAACATTTTCAATCGCAAGGGTTAGAACTCAAGTGTTTAGAATGGTTAGAACTTTGTGCTACTGTTGTGAAGGTTTCGAATCATCACGTCCTGAAGCTTTTTTTTTTTTTTCTTCTTCTTCTGAAGTTAAATGAGATTGGCAACCATTACAATGATTTACTCGTTAACACAGTACGGCGCAGAAAATCGCTATAAATGTATATTTACGGTTTTTTAATTTTTGCTGGAGTCAAAGAAAATTTGACACCATTACAATAATTTACTCGCATATTTAATAGTACACAATCCCCTATCACTTTATATTTACGAAAAGGAGCAAAACGAGCAAACTACTGGGTCCACCGGTTTCAGAGATTTATCCGAGGTTAGAGTAGGTAGGTAGGTAGGCAGGCAGGCAGGCAGGCAGGCAGGTAGGTAGGTAGGTAGGTAGGTAGGTACATTAATTTCTGGCCATCCATTTTCTAAGAATGATAAAGACAAAAACGGTATTTCACTTTTCAATATTAGGTAGTTGCCCTTTATTGCAATGCACTTCTCACATCTTTGAATTAATATTTTAACCCGCCCCAAAAATAATCAGACGTCTTGTCTACAAAATGGGCATAAACAGCATCCATCACTTCTTCGTATCACCTAAATTTCCTTCCTCTAAGGTCCATCTTAAGTTCTGAGAAGAGGAAATAGTCGCTGGGATCTAGATCTCACCTGTGGGGTGGATGATGCATTTCCTTGAAGCCACATTTCTTCACAGCTTCCTTTGCAACAAGAACTGTGTGCAAAGGCACGTTGTTGTGATGAAGGCGCACACCACCACTCACCTTTCTTCGCCTTTTCTCTTTAATGGAAGCATGTAGTCTGTGCAGTAGGCCAGTATAGTACTCTCCATTTACTGTGGTGTTCCTCTTCTTGAAGTCAATGAAGAGTATTCCTTCACACTCCCCAAAGATTGTGGCCATGATCTTCTAGGTTGACTGAGTGACCTTGACCTTTAGAGGCAGTTCTTCGCCAGATTTAAGCCACTCCATTGATTCTCTTTTAGACAAGAAATCATAGTAGAGAACCATGGTTTCATATCTGTAAAATGCTTGCACTAACTTTATTCATGTTTAAATGTTCATGAATAATTCGACCGCCACGGGTGGCCGAGGTCGTTAAGGCACGGACTCGTGAGCGGGAGGTCTGCGGTTCGAATCCCGCCAGGACCGTCCTCCCTGACTGGGGTTTTTTCCAGGTTTTCCTCAGTCTTCATAACTGGCAAATGCCGGGGAGGTACCTAAACTTAGGCCTGGAACGCTTCCTTCCTTAAAAAAAAAAAAAAAATATCCTTTCCCAATTTATCATTTCATTTCATGTATCATCAGTGTCCATCGCCTGTGGTGCCTCAGTAGTAAAAATGGGCGTTAAACACTACTCAAAAAAAAAAATGAATAATTCGAAGGACTGTTATTTTAGAAAGGCTATTTCTGTCTTCCATAATTTCTCCTTCTACAAGAGCGATGTTTTCAGGGATGAGTACCTCCAAGGGCCGACCTGCACGTTCTTCGTTTTCAATGCTTTCTCGACCCATTCAGTTTGGCCCATTCTTTTAAGGTAGAATATACACCCACATACACCATCCAATCGCTATTTAATTTCATTTGAAGTAAGTCCTTCTTTTGTGAAGAACTTAAATCAGCTCGATACTCCCTTTTGAATATGTCACAATTTTTTTACACATAGCCTTCTTTATGCAACTATATCTGAACACAGGAGAGCGGAAGTTACATCTGCAATTATTTACTGAAAAATAATGTATGACACCGGATAAGGATTTTGTGAAGGCGATAATCCTTAACGGCGAAGCCGGAAATTTATCCACCTACCCTTGTGTGTGTGTGTGTGTATATATATATATATATATATATATATATATATATATATGAATTAATTGCGATTTCTAATGTGACAATGCGTGACAAAAAGTGGAAGAAAAAAAATCAGCTTTGCAATAAGGATCAACATATTGTAGCTAGAAAGTTACGGAGGACAACGCATAGGTTACGTTATGTTTAAAAAATAATTAATACATGCAACATTTACACTGTTACAAGTGGCCACACAAACAGAGAAAAGTGTGCATCCCCATTACCCGTTCGGGACTAAGGAGTTGACTCTCTCCGCCGTTGCTCGGGATTGGAGCTCCAGAATTTCTCTAGCTGTAAGGATTAGTCACAGTTTGGCCCATAAGAGTACCATGCAGTGTACCAAATTAATATCATTTTTTCATTGATTTAGCATCCTTTGCTATATCCATTCTCACACTTCCTCATTCTAATGAGGACATAGAGCTAATGTTCAGTGCAATGAATGAAGCGAAAAACAAATTAAGAAATACAGTGTAACTTCCTTTGCTATCTGCAGTTTTCTAAATACAATGTGAGATTGAAAGACGCAAAAGCAATTGTTACGTGTGTAAGTACCAAAAAGGCCATTAATCGCATAGGAATAAATATTATGTGTCAAAGTGGTGAGAAGACTATGAAGATGGTCCCTCAAGACAGATTGAAACAGTTGACGAAGAGAGGAAAACGACTGCATGATAATATAAACACTTTAGCAATTGTATGCTTACATAAGCATTGATTGAAGGTAAAGTTTATTATTAATATTATTATTTGTAGGGATGTTGTTGTGATGGCAAATCAGCATAGAACATATTTAGCCCCTTTGAGGTGAAATTAGCTCATTTTTGGTACTAATCGAGCCTGTTCTTAGCTCAGCAGTTGGCAACACTGCCACTATGTAATATATATATATATATATATATATATATATATATATATATAGTAGCGTGGCTAAAACAAAGTCTCTCAATTTCTTTAGCCAAAGTTTATCTCAGCGTTAGAAATATTTAAAAACAATGTAAAGTTAAACAAATAAATATGTAAATAATAGTTTCTCTTGTTTTATTCACAGACCATAAATCACTGTGTTCCCCCATAGTCATGTTGGTACCAAAAACAAATCTACGAGAGATCGATAAAAGGGCGCCAACATTACTAAAAGGGTGAAGGAATGTGCAGAATCCATTGGCTGACAAATGCCTGCAAGTGTAAGAAAGCACAGTGAACTGGAAGACTGTATTAGCGTTTTAAAAAGTGCGTTTACATATTGTGTGAATTAAAATGAGTCAAACTGTTTCAGTATCCAAGGTGTGTATGTTGTATTGATACATATGTTGTGCCATGCAAAATGTCTTACAAATTATTTTTAACGCAGGTTATGGAGTACTTCATTTACTTGTTCTGTTTGTACCTCAATCTTAATTATTTTGCTACGTTTATTTCTGAACATAGTATGAGAAGTGTATCTGAATTCGTAAATTAACGTTTTTCTATCCATGAACTGTATTTAGTTGGAAATTGTTCTTTCCCACAATTCATGAGGCAAAAGAACCGGTAAAGTATTCACTATTTTATGATAATTTTCTAGGTTAATAAATTATTCGAAGAATAGATGTTCTACAATAAATTATAGAATTTGCCAAAAGTCATGTTCTAATTCCCAGACACTTTAATGTTTCTAAAAGTGTATTGAAAATAAAAGATATTAGTTTATACAGGACAGTAATATTCGTTTACATCTGTTTATCTGCCATTTTGTCAGATAGGTTTATTATAATCACTTCCTTTTTCAAATTCTGCTCCCAAGCAAAAGGTTAGGTAAGTAGGATATAAAATCAAGACTGTGAAGAAACGAAACATAGATGTAATCTGAAACTATTAACCATTACTTGAACTTAATCCAAATTAATAATATAGAAACATTAAATACTACTTCCTTAATGCCCAATGCTGCTTATTTATTTTTTTTTTTTTTTTAAATTTCCTGATGTTGGCCACTCTCTGCTTCTTAACTTATAAATTCTGCATCTTTTCCATCATTTGGAATTTATAGGTGTTTTACCATATTTATATTGGTTTTGAATTGGCGTAGGTAGCTAAAATTTGGGGCTAAATTCTGTTAAAAGTATTTTACATCTGTATGTATATATACCTTTTGCACACAATTTATGTTTAAATATGATACCCTCATTGAAAAATTACACAAGTTTTTTAAAAGTTGTTAAGTTCCTGGTGCATCCAATGAGTTTGCAAAACAGACACAGAGACCTATGAACATAGAACTTGTCATTTACAATTAACACAGTAGCACACAATCTGCATTTGCAACAAATATTGTGTACATCTGCATAAACAGTTGCAATAAAAATGAAAGAGAAACACCTAGAGCAGCTGGACTAAAAGAACAAAAACTAGAGAAATGGAAACAGACAAAAGTTACTTAATAACATAAATTTTACATATGCATTAAAATTATTGCAGTGTTTTTAACTCAATATAATATATTGTCACTCATATATTACTTTACCGAATAATGCGGTCTATGAGAAATTTTGTTGGCTGTTTCATGCCCTGAATTGCATGGGATGCTGATGATCTGAGATGTTATAGAGCATCTGTAAATAAAGGAAATAAAAAAAATTGGCAGAAAAGTGTGGAAACTGGTCTAAGTAGATTTACTTTTTGTCTAGTATTCTTGTTTATATTTTGATTTTGAACAAAATTTTCTTTATTTGTTATATAAAAGTTCATGAAAATTTCTTCTTTAGTGTTTAACACCTGTAACTGAAGTAAAATTGGAGAGTATTCAACAAGCAATAAAAAATCTCTGTATATTTCATCAAAAAATTCGAGGACTTAGAAGCAAAGCAGATGAACTATTAAACAACTTAACTTGTGACAATATAAAACCACATATTATCTGCCTATCTGAACATAATTTGAAACAACAGGGATTATCACAATTGTCATTACATGGTTATTGTCTGGGAGCAGGAGCTTTAAGGAAAAAACTAAATAATGGAGGAGTTTGCATTTATGTCAGGCAGGATGTACCATATAAAACATTAGATGTATCAAAATTTAATTCAGAACAGGACATTGAATTATGCACAATCCAATTGGATAGTAACAATACAAAAATAATTATAATTGCTATTTATCGCTCACTGTTAGGAAACTTTGAAACTTTCTTGATGAAATTTGAAGATACCTTAAACTTTTTATTTAAGCCTAAGCATGAAATAATTATATGTAGGGACATAAATATGATTACTTAATGCCAAGTGTAAGAATGAATCGACTGAATTCCCTTCTAACTGCATATAATATGGTTCATACAATTAACTTTCCCACCAGGACTGATAAAAACTCTAGCACAGCAATAGATAGTGTATTTGTAAATTCAGACAAACTGTCATTATATTCTGCGTCTTCATTGAGCAATGGTGTCTCTGACCATGATGCTCAAGTAATAATGAAAAAAAATTCTACAATAAAACTCAAAGAATGTTACAGATGTTTAAAATATAGAGATATTAATAATGCTAACCTCAGTAAATGGCGGAGGCACTTCAACAAGAATCATGGAATAGTGTTTTCAGTGCAAATGATGTTAATAGTAAATTCAACAATTTTTTTACATTTTTTTAAATTGCATTTTGAAGCATATTTCCTAATAAAAATTAAAAAAAGAAGTTAAAACATAAGCAGGGAATGGTTAACCCAAGGAATTAAAAAATCTTCATAACATAAAAGATAATTATATAATGAACAAAAGCTCAGTAAAGACCCTAAATTAAAAATACATTTTAGAAAGTATTGTAAGATACTAGGAAAGTCATAAAAGCAGCGAAAGGCCTCCATTACCAAACACTTATCAGTCGGTCTAAAAACAAAATAAAAAGTACTTGGATTATAATAAAACAAGAAACAGGCAAAAATTTGCAACAATAATCTTAAGCATTAACAATCAAGAGATACAACACCCTGCAGATGTAGTAAATGTGTTTTAATGATTACTTTCTTAATGTAACAAAAAATTTAAATTTATATTCTGGTGATAAAAGAGATGCTTTAAAAATTTTACAATCATCAACTCCCCGTCAAAATAATGAATTCAAACCAGTTATCACTACCCCACTAGAAATTAGTAATATCATTAGAAAACTAAAATAAAAAAACTCTTCTGGCTGTGATGAGATCAACAGCAAAGTCATAAAGGCCTGTGCAAAGGAAATTAGTACCCCCCTTAGTCACTTGTGTAATGACTCTTTAACATAGATGTATTTCCTGAGGGGCTAAAATATTCAATAGTGAGGCCTCTGTACAAAAAGGGAGAAAAGATAAATGTCTCTATTTATAGACCTATAGCTATTTCACCTACATTTTCTAAGGTATTTGAGAAAATCCTTTACCATTACCTTGAAAGTAACAATATTTTAGTTAGTGATCAGTTTGACTTTAGAAAAGGAATTTCAACAGAAAATGCAATCTATAAACTCAATAATGAAATTTTAACTGCAGTTAATGAAAGAGCACATGTAGGAGGAATATTTTGTAACTTAGCAAAGGTTTTTGATTGTATAAATCATGAAATTCTGATAGATAAATTAGCTTTCTATGGAATAAAACAACCAATATTTAAAATGGGAAAGAAGGAAACAAACACTGGAAACAAAAAGGAAGGAAACAAAAACTAGTGATAAATTGTCCCTTCAAAAATAAAAACAATGCATCGGAGTGGGGAATGATTAACCATGGAATGCCTCAAGGATCTGTTCTGGGCCCTCTTCTTTTCTAATATATATAAATGATCTCTCCTTATCTATCCAAGATGTAGGAAATGCTGTTCTATTTGCAGATGAAACAAGCATATTGATAAATGGAAAGAGCCTTAATGATTGTGCCATTAAATTAAATCTTGTTCTCAATTCATTGTGTGTATGGTTCAAAGCAAACTAATTTTGTCTCTAAATCTAGATAAAACAAATGTTATGAAATTCATTACTCACAGATCTCCAGATCCACAATTACAGATAGTATATTATAACAGTGTGCTCTCACAAACCAAATATATTAAATGCCTTAGTTTAATAATTGATAACCATCTGAACTGGAAAGATCACATTGATCTTATTACATGTAAACTTAGCAGTGCATGCTATGCAATATGTGCATTAGAAATGTTGGAGTCAATTAAGACTTTAAAACTAGTTTATTATACTTATTTCACTTCAATAGTGAAGTACAGTCTAATATTTTTGGGAAATTCAGTTAAAACTGGATGTGTCTTTCTGTTACAAAAAGAAGTGATATGAATAATCGCTAGTACACATAGCAGACAATTCATGCAGAAACCTCTTTAGGAAATTTGAAATTTTAACTCTTCCTTGTGAATATATTTTATCCCTCATGAACTTTTTTATAAGAAATAAACAAGATTTTGTTCAAAATCAAAATGTACATGACAAGAATACTAGACAAAAAGCAAATCTACATTGCTCAATTTCAGCACTTTCATGCCATCAAAAAGGTATTTATTATGAGTGCATTTTAGTATACAATGCTCTTCCCTCTAGCCTTAAAGCCTTAATAAACAATGACAGTTCCTTTAAATCTGCTGTTAGAAAATACCTATTTAAAAAGGCCTATTATTCTGTAAAGGAATATATGAGTGACAATATTATACTGCACAACATATCAATGTATATGTAAACATGTATATAATAAACTTTTATGATTAAGTGACTTGTCTGTTTTTGTTATTTGGTTGAGTTGTTCTAGGTATTCTTTTTTCTTTTTATTGTAATTATTTATGTAGATGCAGACAAATTTTTGTAAATACAGATTGAGAGCTATTGTGGTAATTGTATATGACAAGTTCTATGTTTGTAGGTCTCCTTGGCCACTCCATGAACTCACTGAATGCTCTGAAAACTAAGTAGCAATAAGTGCATTCATGAGGGATAATATATATTCACATGGAAGAGTAAAATTTCATTGCCTAAAGAGGCAATAATTGTCTTCTATGTGTACCAGCATATGGCTTTTTTCTATAATAGGAAGACGTTCGCTTTCAACTGAGTTTCCCCAAAATATAAGACCATATTTCATTATTAAGTTGAAATAAGCATAATGGACAAGTTTTAAAGTCTTAATTGACTACTATACTACTAATGCACATATTGCATAGCAAGGATATGCCAAATTTAGGTATGATAAGATCGATGTGATCTTTCCAATTCAAATGGTTATTAAATTGAGGAATTTAATATATTTGGTTTGTAAAAGTGCACTGTTATAATATCCTATCTGTAATGGTGGATCTGGATATCTGTGAGTGATGAATTTTATAACGTTTGTTTTAGAGACAGTTTGTTTACTTTGAATCATACATGCAAAGAACTCAGAACTGATTTAGTTTAACCTCAACATTTAACAGTCATTATGGCAATTTCCATTTATCAATATGCTTGTGTCATCTGCAAATAGAACAGTATTTCCTACATCTTGGATAGATAAGGAGAGAATATTTATATACATCAGAAAAAGAAGAGAGGCCAGAACAGATCCTTGAGGTACTCCATGGTTAATCATTCCCACTCTGACTCATTGTTTTTATTTTTAAAGGGACAATTTATTACTAAAAGTCATTGTTAGTAGATCAATTGTTAATCATAACTGAAAATTGATTTGGCACTATTTTAGCAATTTAAATTTTAAAGATGCTCCAACATAATTGGTATTGTAAGCGGTTTATTGAATTGTGCAGCTTCTCTTCGCCATATAGTGAGTCAGTCCTGGTGGTGAAGTGGTGCCTCCTAAATCCAATATCGTGGGTTTGATCCCGGCTAGGACCAATGGATTTTTTCAGGTATAAAAATAAAAAATCCTAAGTATGGCTTCCTTCAGAAGGGAAGTAAAGCCTTGGTCCCATGTCATACATTTACTGTACGATAAAGAACCTCACGCCTGAAAAAAGAGCCCTCTGAGCAAAATTTATTAGCTGTTTCATGCCTGATTTGAATAGAATGCTGATGCCTGAGATGTTAAACAGCATAGGTAAATAAATAGGGGGGGGGGGAAATAGTGAAAACTTGTAATCACTTTCAGCCCATACTATAGAACAAGAAGTTATTTGTTATAAAAAGAATTATCATATAAAATTTTTTGCAACTTTGAATATATTGCTTTCCAACCAAATTATATCAATCTTGGGAATTGCGAAAGAATAATATAAAAATAGTAATTATTTATGTATGTAATAATGTTCTTGTATTTCATACTTCAATTTATTTATTTATGAATATTATTTTATTCATTTTCAGGGCTGTTTTGCTTTAAAAAAGCGTTCTCAATCTGGAAGGAAATCAAAATCTAAAACATCTACTTGGAATCTGAATCACATGCCTTGGTATGCTGCATATAGGAATTTGCACACCTCTCTGAAATCTTCTTTAGAGGTAAAGAGAACTTTCTGACACATAAAAATTATGTTGTTAGCTGTAATACATTTACATTCAGATGTGTGCAAGAAACTTGTAAGTTAAAGCACAATTGAAGACACCTTTTTAGCATCATTGTGTACTATTAATGGGTGCTACAAATTTAGGTAATATGCTGTATATAAGCAGTATTTGGAAACACTTGTATGTTAAGAAAAGTTATGAATACAGCACAGGCTGCTGTTGTGTGTAATCGGTTACATAAGTTAGTATGTTATGGTCCTTTTTATCAAACTGATTGAAGAATCTAACAAGTAAAAATTTTGGTTTATAAATAAATGATTAACTTAGCTTTACACTGTGAGCAAGTGAAGTATTAATTTTAATATAAGAAGTGACAAAGGTGTAATATGTAGCTTTAATCTTTCCTGCTCATTATCTTGTTGTAATTAGGCATCAAGATATCTTTATTTACATAATTTTATATATCTAATAATTTTTGGTATTTAGTTTATTCGGTTTTTATGCTAGTTTTAGCAGGTATCCAGAATGCTAGTAATTCTTTTACAAATAGAGCAGTTAACACTTTAGTTCAGAGAAGATTAAGCTTTTGCAACATTATAGTGTTTTGTGCTCTAAAAGGAATTGTTTTAAAGATCATAGCTTTTGATTTTGGTTCTTGTATGTAGACATCATAAGGGACATTGTTAATTGTTGTACTCTAAATTTAATTCAAGTTAATTCCAAGTACATAACGAAAAGTTTGTAGTGTATTTTTCTTGCTGGAAAGGCTGTAAACAAAGAGTTGCAAGCATAACCAGATAAAAATTTCTTCTGACATTTCTCCTGATAGGGGAAAGGGAATGGGAACAACATTGTCATATTGTGCAAGTTGTATGACATGTAAATGTGAGCATGCTTCGGTTCTTGATGTCCTAAAAATGCTTTAAAAATAACCTTAAAAATTATAAAAAATAGTCTAAAATTTTTGAAAATATATGGAAGTAATGTAGGTTAGTATGCATTATTGTTTTATTAAATATAAATTACTATAAATCATTCACTTGCAATAATTAAAAAGTATACTGTAAAATTATAGCCATGTTATTCTGCATGGCTGTAAATTAAAAAGTAAAAGATAAGGGATGTCATTTATTAGCAAGAATATTCTTATATTTTGAAAAACTGTTTTAATATGCGGAGTATATTTCAAATATACTAAATTGCTAGATGTTAATTTTTCTTCAAAATCTAATATTTTGAAGTTTTCAACAGTTAGCCCTTCAGAAATCAAGCACACGGAGTGGTACCCTGGATTATCTAGCACACTTTTCATTTTATTTTTCACCATTTCACTAACTTCATCATGCACATCGCAAAATGGAGATTTCAAGTTTCACACCACAATCTTAAAGTTAGAAATGTAGATGGTAGGAAGCCAAAATTTGCTTTTGTGTGTGCAAGTTATCCTGGAAAACAGCTGCTGTTGAATGACTTTCGTTCTTGCATCTCCTGTGTGTTAACCATAGATTTTACAACTTGGAAGCTTTTTCAATAGTACATAGCAGCACTGATCCAGGAGTTCCATCATGTAATATTGGTTTCTTGAGCAATGGATCTAAAGAGTTCTCTTATTGATGTAATTTTAAGAAAGATTTTCTTTCCCAAAGACCACAAGCTGGTCGACATTAGGAAATTGGACACAAAATTCTTCTGCATAGAGTGCACAGTTAAGTTTGATGCACCATCTTTGAATAAAATCCTTTAATAGCTGTAGCATCTTTTACCATATGTGTTGCATATCAGTGCCAAAACAGCAATGTCATCATGTTGAATTCCTTCAGGCCACAGTAGACCATGGAGCAGTTGAACAGTCCAAAGATTATTGAATGGTTAATCGTTGAATGCTTCCAAAACTTCAATGTTCAGCAGAAACACTGGGCCCAGGCTGTTGAATTTCCTTAGTTATCACAATGATGTGAACAATGGAGTAGTCTTCAATGTTGATAGTTTCATCAATTGAAATAAACCTCTTGAAGCTTTAATTGTTTGTCTAATTTTTCTTATGGTGTCCTCATAGCATTGAGGAATATAATTTTTTCTTAAAGTATTCTCACTGAGAATTGTAGCATGCAATCCCTTAGTTTTGCATTACTTAGTTTCCAATGGAGAACATTCACTGATACTAAAACATCACAGAGTTCTTTGAATGCTGCTTAAAATTTACCATTACTTGCTGCAGCTTGTATTAACAGTAACTGCTGATGTTTTCTCTTCAACGCCATTCTTAAAAGCATGTGTGTGTATGTTTGATGTGCTGTTGTATTGTGAATCTCTTCTCTTATGTCATTTTAACTCCATAAACCTTGCACAATAATATCAAACCATCAGTTGTAAATATGTCTTCACCAAATTCAAAAACCATTTAGCTTAAATGTTATGGTTTACATGACTTTACTTTCAGTATTTTTGAGCGCGACTGAATTGCAACTAAAATTTGCAGACCACTGCCATAACCGTTTTTTTTTTATTGATTTATTTATTTATGGATGCTCTTTAACATCTCAGGTCATCAGTGTCCCATTCAACTCAGGGCGTGAAACGGCCGACAAATTTTGCTCAGAGGCCTCTCTTTCAGGCTTGAGGTTCTTTTTCGTGCCGTAAATGTACGACACGGGACCCACGGCTTTACTTCCCTTCCGAAGGAAGACATACTTAGGATTTTTACGCCCGAAAAAATCCATTGATCCTGGCCGGGTTCGAACCTGCGATTTGGGTAGGAGGCAAGTATGGTAACCACTACACCACCAGGACCGACTAACTGTTTTCTACATTTGCTGTTTGCCAGAAAGGGAGGTGGATGTAAAAACAATTTACTGTACTGGAATGCAGTAAATCATAGTTTTTCTTAGTGATGTAATGTTTATATTGACAACATTCTGAACCAATGAGCACATGATGAAAGGATTTGGTTGTCTGTTGTGTCATGTCTTGCTCCTTAAAGCCCAGAATGTGTGGCTAGCTGTTTAAATAACACTTTCTGGAAAGTTACAAGGTAAAGTTGTGAACTTAATATGTAAGGTTCGACATCTTTTCCTACTATTGCAGTTATTTCAAGGTTAAGGCATGTCTCATTTAAAAATTTAATTGCAGCTCACTTAAATGAAGAAAGCTACAAAATTAAATTAAATCTAAAAAGAAATTAAGTATAACACTAAAAGTTCAAAAATAACTAATAATGCACTTAAACTCTAAAATTTCGCCTAAAATAAAAAAAAAAAAATTTGAAAATGACATGAAAAATGCTTGTTTTACATTTACAAAACCGTGATCAAGATTTATGTATATATTAGCATTATCTACAACATTTTAGATAGAAGATTACAATCAACATTCAGGCCCTGCAAATAAGTCTGACAAAAACAGCAGACACTTGTTAGAAACTTCTAGCAAATGTTTAACAATTATGTATTATTAATACATTTAAAATTTATAAATGTTCACTGCAGTAGTTTAGGGCAACATTAAAATAACTGAATACCTGTATTCACTTTTAACGATTTTTCAAATATATTGATGGACATTCTTTTTCTGGTAATGTATAATGCATATTTAAACTCACAAAATTCAAAATCCGTGCTGCTGTTACATAAGAGCATAACTCTTTCACATGTTCATCAATAGCAGCTTCACCTTCCCATGCTTTTTATGTTTTTTTTATATGGTCAAACATTTTATTCCATTTTTCCAGATTAAATTTTCCACAGCCTCTTTCAGTAGTCCTTCTTCTGAAACTACTAACTTTTTGTTATTAACCTTTTCATAATGGCCCAATTTTCTCTTTAGCATTAAAATAGCAATATTATGCAAATATGTTTAGGCTTCATCAAAATATATAATGGGAACTGTGGTTTCTTCTAGGATACTGCATAGCTCTAATAATGGCACTTTCTTCTCTTCATTGTTCATATAGACACATTGTAGTGTGAAACCAAGTGATTGTGCCGTTTTTCTTTATCGCTAGTTTTGGAGCTTATTGTGATAAGAATGATACGGAGTATTGCCCATCTTAAGAGATTTTAGGATGTTCAGTAGCTTATTTCCAAATCAGTCACAGATTGCCAAATGCTTTATTTCTTCATAGTAATTGTTGGTTTTCTTCAATTTAAAAATCAGAAAACAGGATAAAATTCTTATGATGTGCCTGCCATTTTTCCTAATGAGCACTGCCACTGCACTGACCCTTACAGTGATAATCTGTCAATGTCTTGCTCAAAAGTGTGGCCTGTATTAATCCATATTTGTATAGTAAAAAATGCTGTCAAGATTTGTCTGTATTTACTGCCTCAGAGATATGCAGCACCACCAAGTGATGTCAAGTCTTTCGTTTTCAGTCATAAATTTTCTTATATTTAAATACTTCAAGTTTTCGCTACTGTATCCAGAAAGGACTTGCTGCCATTAAAAAGGGCTGCACTACAGGTAAATGAAGACCATTAATAACATTTTCCCATCCAAAATATTATTTAAAATTCATATTAACTCCATGCTCGACTTTTTAGCACCACACCATGTCTAGTGTTTTGTTTTCCTTGAATAGTTGCTTCCCTTTAATATTGCATGAGTGACTATCAGAACATGTTGATACAAAAATTAAAATATTCACCACAGAGAGCAAAAATAAATACAAATTTGTAAGAACCTATAGTCATTATTAAATGGCTTCTTGCTTAATAGATGCTGATATTATGAACTGAACAAACATTTAACCACAGATAATATTTATTACTGACAAGATTCTAAACAGAGAACATCTATTGGAATGCACAGAACTGAGGAAAGTTGCACCTGATGGGAAAATACACAAATTATATTGACTGGCTAGGGGAAAATTGATGGATCAAAATCCTACACAATAGATCAACAACATCATGTTTGTTTCTGAAAGTTAATCAACATTAGTCATAATAAAAAATCTGGTATGCATATGCAGCATGTAAACTGTTAGATGGTATGCATATGCAACATATAAACTTTTAGATCAGCAATACTGTGCTTATACCGTGTTTTCAAGCTCTTTCTGATTGGTTAGTTTCAGTAGTTGCCATGGTGGCAACTTGAAGGTGCAACCTTTAGTTCATAAAAATTATATAATGCATATATATTAGTTTGAAGCACTTTACATTGAATGATGCTTATAATTATTGCTGATCACACTTTAAGTGTGCATATGGTATGCAAAATGGAGGAACAAAGTGCAGAGAGATAGAGCAAGGCAGCATCTTGATGACCACTTAATTTAATTATTATGGTGCTCAGCTGCTCAAGAGCAGCCATTTATTTGCTTTTTGAATGACAACTTAATTGCACTGTACTCAGATTTTGAAGTGTTGTGATTAACTATCATTTGTATTCAGCCTGTTAGATGCAATAAATTATCGGACACTATGATTGAAAAACATCAAAATTTTTGTTGCAGTTTTGGTTTATTTTGGGGAATTCAAAATGTATTGTTGATTTTTAAGAAAACCAGATCTGTGCATAGCTTAAATTATAGATAATTAATTTTACTTTTTGCCTTTTTTTATCCCTTTTTCAGGCTGTTCATCTGGAATTTTTCCCAGAAGTTTTAAAGCAGTTGGTGCAGTATGTTAAAAAACATGATGCTGATAAACTTCTGAAAATGACAAGAAATGAAATTGTGTCTGCAACATTACTTACAGGTAATAGGCAGCATAATTTAGGCAAAAACTTATTTTTTCTCCTTTACACTTCTTTGCTAGGTTTCTTATAGACAATTAGATCTAAGTAATGGTGTTTAATAGTTGTATAAAATATAGTGAACTTTTGTAACAGTGATGTCAAATATTAACATTTTAAAAAAATTGAGTTGAGATTGTAACATACACATCACTAAAATTCAATAGAATGGAAGACTAGTTTCGGGGAGCCATCGCTCCTATTGTCAGTTCCTGGTCGACTGGTGTTTAATAGTGCCTAAAACTGCTTATTTTGACTTTAGAGCCTATTTTTAGGTTATTTATTTTTAATATTTTGCTTAATATTTTTCATATAATTTTGCTAATATTTCCTTTGCAGTGTTTACTGCTAACATTCTAAGACAGGTAACAGTTATTCCTTTTCTCATCAAAGTCCTGCAATAAACAACATAATAAGAAAGTATTATTGCTTCATGTTGTGGAAGCTAGCTTTTGATATACAACAGCATGATTAAGTCAACAAAGGCATAGCTGCATGGAAATGATTGTCATGATTAGTATTTATCCTGTAAGCGGTATATAGAGTGAAATGGAATTACTTCCAATTAAATGTACACAGTAATGTGCTGTTATTGCATATACCTTTTGCTTATTTTCTCTTTCCATTTGCATCAACTGTGGCAAAATGCATATCATTTCACCACATAATGCACAGGATAGCAATTTCTTTGCAAAGAACTGTAATCAGAATGGGGCAAAAATACCTGTAAATTCATCCTTCTCATACTAAAATTCCACCATAAAAAAGGTAACATTGAATCACCAGCTTGTCTCATTGTAAATCTAAAATGTTGTTCTTCCAATATAGAACACTTTTCAGCTTTCAAATTAATATGCTATAATTTCTTCATGGGAAAGTTACAAAAAGTGCTTGTCATATACTGTGAAGCAAACTATGGAAATAATAACGAACGAAAAACACCAAAGAAAAATATAGTTCTTCAATTTGCAAATGAACATTTGTACTCCTTAAAAATGTGAATTGTTTGTTAGTTTCTTTTTAAATAAATGTGGGACCTGATGTTATGTACTTTCATGTATGTTTGTTTCATTCTTTAGCAAATAATGACTATTTTATAGAATATAAGTGAAATTGTTGAAGAACCAATTTTAGGCGCTTAAAATGCCACATTTTTGAGCCTAAAGTTTGTTCTGAAATTCAACCTTGAACAGTGAAAAGAAAATTATCCTATGACTTTATGAATTCATTGTGCTTGAAATTCTTTCAAAATGAGCAAACAATTTAAAAACCTTGCTTTAATAGAATTTATATGAGCATATAGAATGAATATGAGCAAGATAGGTAGCAGGTGTACATGTGTTGATGATAATTTAAAACCAAGTCA
Organism: Metallyticus violacea; assembly: GCA_030762175.1. Classification (NCBI taxonomy): domain Eukaryota; kingdom Metazoa; phylum Arthropoda; class Insecta; order Mantodea; family Metallyticidae; genus Metallyticus; species Metallyticus violacea. The sequence continues at coordinate 71,966,295 of CM060838.1, forward strand.
ACGTCAATTTCAGTTTGTATGTTTCTTCGAAAAGTTTATCTAATGCAAATTTTATAGGAGCTAGCCTAATTTTTTGTTATCTACATGTGTATAGGTCAAAGTAATTTAATGCAAGATCAAAAAATATGCATTAATACATTTTTGTTGATAGCAAAAAATTAGTTCCAGATTTGCATACAATATGCAAAATTGTTAGGGAATATGTACTTGAAAGTGGAATTTTTTTATTAAGTATATACTTACATGGTGATGGATAACCCCAATTGTCATATCGCTTAAATCATAATTTTTTTTTAAATAAACTTATTTCAAGTAAATAAAAATGAAATTTTCCCTTTTTTCCTTTATTTCTAATGTCTTCTTTCAATTGCATCCTTTGTCCTTCCATCAGATAATCTTATTATTTTTTTTATTTTACACACATCTCAATTAACCTCACTACATTCATTTTATTTGCATAGCTCAGCATATTTATTTTTAGTATCTTTATTCAGTTTCCTGTTTTGTACCAGTTTGAATGTTACAAGGTATAAAAACTCTTTGATTTTCTGAAAATTATGCAAACTACTTTTTAGAGCAGGACATTCTTCAAACCACATTTTGAAATTGGAGATTAAATGCAAATTTCATTTGTATTTAATCTCAAATGATTCTAATCATGTCAATCTTTCGTAAGGCTGCAGTAAATATTCTGTACTATACTAGCTAGGCAGTAATAGTACATATCTTTCCTTTCCATGTTCCACTTTTTTTTTTTATATAAGTAATAAATTATCATGTTATCTCTATGTAGCTAATGTTATTAGTTCTAAAATAACAAAGGACATAATGCAGTTCAGGGGATATCAAAAGTTTAGACTTTGGAAAGATATGTGCTTATATCGAAATCTTGCATATTAATTAAGGATATAAAGTTCTGCTCAAGATCACTTCAGAACTGCTGCAGAGCTGTAAATGGAGATGATTTTTTCTCGATATTGTAACAAATGATGAAGCTGGTATCACCATTTTGAGTGTGAAAACAAAATGCTAGAACACAGAATGGTACCATGTGAATTTTCCATCAAAAAAGAAAAAAAGAATTCCATCAGCTTCAAAGGTTAAGTGCAACTTAATCTTCTCCATCATGACAATGGTCAGTGCTTTTCCTTTAATTATAATGTCTTCTTTCAGTTGCATGCTTTATCCTCTCATCAGGTATTCTTATATTTTTTGTCTTTTAGTTTTAGGTACAGGTCTCGATTAACCTCACTACATTCCAATATTGGAATCAATTGAAAAAATGGGATGGGAAGTTCTTACACACTCCTGCAATCTTGATCTGGCATTCTCAAACTACCATATTTTTAGATTTGTGAAGGATCAGATGCAACGACAATATTATGTGACAACAGAGACAATCCAGAAAGCAATGTGACAGTCTTTGACAGGCTGAAACAGAATCCAATCACATTCAGACATCTAAAAATGTATACAAAGAAACAGGGATAATGTGAAAAGTAAACAAAAGTCTGTAGATTAGTATGGTGTACTTGGTTTTTTCAGTTATAAAATAAACTTGTAAAAATGTGACTCATTAGATTTGACTTGACTTAGCTCATTTTATACCATGAAATCTGAAGAAAATGTTTTCTAATTTTATGTGAACATAGTTTTCAGTATATAACTATGCTTCCTCATTTGTTCCACAATTACAAAACTTTTATGTTTGTAGCACAGTGGATAAATGGTCAAAGTCCATATGCTATACAAGTATGAGCAATACTTGTAACATTTTAACAGATTAGAATAGATAGGACTAATCATTACTCACATTCTACATCATATGTGCTCTAATTTAGGATTTGATGGAGAAACACCAAAGTTTTGTTACAGCTCAAGTAAGCTAACTTTAATGAAACCTAAATAGAGTTTTCTTTATGCTACAGCAAAAATCATTGGTATGAAATTGAACATTTAGAGTACAAAAGGTTGTTGCATATAATAGAACAGCAATGATGATGCTAGCAATGGAACATTTTGCTATTTTTCACTTTTTAGTTAACATTTTTAATTTTTAGCTGGTAATTTCCTATTATTCTGTGTTTTAGGTGTGAATTTGCCAGACCATGATGCCCTGTTTGCTGCTCTTTCCACACAGCTCCGAGAACAAGTTTCTCCACACATAGCAACACTTCAGGCTCAATCTTGCACATCAACAAAGTCTGCAATAGAGCACATGGTAGCTCAGTTTGTAAGTGAGAGACCAAGCAGGGTAAAGATTTTTAATAATAATCTGAGGGGCATTTAAATCATATGGGGCTTTTAATCTCATGAGTATAAGAAGAGAAGAGACCCTGTTAGTAATTCTGGTAAGTGATAGTGTCCTTTATTATCGGTGTCTCTTATTGCCAGCATTGCTATTCACTTGCAAGTCAAAATGACGTGAGCATACAGCAAATAATGGAATAGTAAGTTTAATGAAATTGCTTGTGAATTAAGGCTTCTTCTTCTTCTTCTTCTTCTTCTTCTTGTTCTTCTTCTTCTTCTTCTTCTTGTTCTTCTTCTTCTTCTTCTTCTTCTTCTTCTTCTCCTTCTCCTTGTCCTCCTCCTCCTTCTCCTCCTCCTTCTCCTCCTCCTTCTCCTCCTCCTCCTCCTCCTTCCCAGCATTCACCATTGTGAATGCTGGGAAGGTATTCAAAACTTAGGCTAGAATGTTTCCAGCCCATAAATCTCCTTTCCCAATTTATCATTTCATGTCATATATTATCAGTGCCCATTGCCTGTGGTGCCAAAGTAGCAAAAACAAGCATTATACAATTTAAAAAAACTGCTAAAAATTCACTCCTGGTTCAAAACTTGCATCAAAGCAGTGTAAGCATACACCTTTTTCCATACCAAAATATTCTGAGCAATTGCATCTGCAAGTTGATTTATAGCTAGTATTTTCTGTGGTAAAAGTAGCATCAAGTTCTATGAGGTGTATCATGTCTGAAGAAAATGTGGCCGTATTTCATTTTGTTATTGCAGCATAATGCAAGACTTCATACTGTTGACTGCACCACTTGCAAATTCTGGTAATTCAACAGGGAGGTACAGCCCTAAATTTACTTATAATTATATCTAGTTACTTAGGTCATTAAAAGAGTTTGGAACATCTGTGTTTCAGCAGTGGGCAGACAATCAGACAATGCCTCCAGTGTAATGAAATATTTCTTCCCTTAATGGTATCCAAGCAGCAAGAAATGGTAGTTTGTTAGCTTAGCAGAAACTTTCAGTAAAAAAATAAAGGTAGTTTCCACTTCTATTAAGGTGGTATGTTATTCTGCAAAAGTGTTTCTCTCTCTGCCTCTCCAATGCTGGCCCATTCTCATGAACTTGTAGCTATTACCACCCCCACCAGCCTAGCAGTATTGTAGCAGATTTCTGAAGCCAAAATGTCCATAGGGTGCTGCTACATTGTCTTAGGGGACATGATGGTGAAGGTGATATGGTCAAAAGTTGCAATATAACTTGAATGCCCCTCATATATATTTTAAGCCTTTGGGAATTGAATAAAAAATAAGATAATTTTTATACACACTCTTTAAAGTACATAATATACCTGTAAATTAATTAGCATTTTTATTAAAAATAGGATACAGCTGAACATTTGTAATATAGAAGTAATTGGTATTGTATTATTTTACAAGTTTAATCAACGATTTTTTTTGTATCTGGGTTTTTTACAATGAAATATATAAATTTATTAATCAACAGAATTTTAAAATATTTGCTTGTACATTTATACCCTAACACTCTGCAAAGTTTGCTTCTGTCAATTGACAAAATAAAAAAAATGAATGAAAAAATATTTCAGAATCATGATATTGTGTTTCCGCATTATAATTTTAGGTATATTTTTGGTCTTACATGGTCATCTACACTTTAGACGTTATAAATTAAATCAAGTTTCCAGGATTACAGATTTGGTAACCTTGGTGTTCACATTTTATTTCCGCTAAACTACAGAATTATTCAAAATAATTTTGGGGTTTCAAAATAATCATGGCATGTGGTACTGGGTGGCCCACAAAACACAGCTGTACTGTATGTCATCCTCTGGCATACATACAGCTCCAAGGCCATGAGGGGGTGGTTTGTTTGTGGGCCTTGCTGTACAATTAAGATTAAAGTATGAATCTTATTTTACTGTATAGTTAAATATTTTTATATGCAACATGCATTATAATCGTTCAATATGTGTACATATTGGCACTGCAAACATCTACATGATAGTTCATATTTTCCCCACACATACACCCTAACATGTCAGCAGTTATGTTTAAAATGGCAGCTGTGATAAAACCCCTTCGTATTCAAAATAGTTCCAGATAAGGGGGAAGACAAAGACCTCATGTTCTCAGTGCCAGCAACTTACTGGATTAGAAATTCAGTGTGATAACCAAGAAGAAAATTCAAATTCAGCAATCCACGTATTATTTTTATCAATTATTTTGTTCTTATAATCACTATGTATATTGACATTATGTTCACTGTATGATATGTTTGAGCTTTATTCATCTTCCTCACAATAAAGGGAAAAATAAATAAATTTATTCATAGAGACCTGAATTCCTATTACTCTTAAACAAAAATCTCTTCAACTTCAACATATATTTTAGAATTGTCTGTATCACCATGAGGCAATATACTTTTCAAAATATTTCTTCAGAGTCCCAGAAGAATGGACTAAAGATATTGGCTTGAACTTTTTTATGATGCCATTCCATAGATGTATTCTGGTCTCAAACTTGAAGTGATGAATCCCTGCTTCATCTCCTGTTGCAATGTTGTCATCTTTAGCCTCATAATAAGCAAGCAACCCCAAACAGATGATGGTTCTTTGTTCCTTATAACTGGTATTTAGGCCTCAAAGGACTTATTTGTCGCAGATATTTGATTCTAGCCAGTGGATAATTGCATTTACACTATTGACAGTGTTTGGTTATTATTTGCTAATTGCCCAGAATAAGAATACTAACATGCACCGTCATTATGGATTTGACTAAAGTGTACATCTACTTGAAGCATGGGTTATCAATGAGCCTTGATATGATGACAGCTTTTTTGTCCAATGATTGATAGTGCTTTTACCCATTGCAATCTTTTTATATGTAGCTCTTATACGCCTTCTACCAAAAAAAAAAAAATTAATTATTGCCCTTGTTTATAATGCACATCATGTAGTAACTCCATTTTTTGAAAACTAACTGAATCACTACTGCCTGGCAGAAGATGAAGAAGAAACTGCGTCAGATGGTGTACCAAAGTTCAAAGATAATTCATAAAATATTGCATTTTCAAAAATATATTATTTGACAAAAAAATGTGTTGCATTACTAATTGAATGCCCTTCATATAAAAAAAGGTGTTATTGATAAATGAAAGGGGCATTTGGGAAGTTTACGGTTCTGTACATTAATACATTTTTTTAAAATTTTGTAACTATTTTCTTAATTTGCAAAATAAGTTACTCTTAAATTCAGTGAAACTGCATTGCACTAATACCCTGTTTGTAAAAAGATTTATTGAGATCTGCAAAAAACATTCAGGTGCAGCAATTATTTCTTCATTTGATATAAATTTAGTTCCAAACTTTTTTCAATTTCAGAAAAAAGAAATCTGACCTGAATAAGGTAGTAACAACTCCATGAAGATTGTGAATTTTGGCAAGTTCAGAGCAAAGCAGTGAACATTTTCCTGATGAAATAGCACTTTATTCTTGGCCATGCCAAATCTTTCCCTTAATTTTTTTTTTTGCATTACCTGAAATACGTTGAGATAATATTCCGAGTTGATTGTCTATTTTTTGGGAAGATAATCATAATTATATTCCCTGGAATCCCAGAATACTGATATCATCATAGCTTTGCAAGCAAATGGAACAGGAACAGAGGGAAGCTAGCATTTCTATTGTTTTGACTTTTTTTCAGCCATGGAATGTAGTGTTGATTTCAGGGTTCATATGTCTTGAGATTCAACAGGATTTCTCCAAATGATCCAATTGCTGATTTAATGTTTGTTCCAAAGTCAACATATGCAGCACCCATCTAGCACAGAATTTTGACATGCATTGACATGCCCACAACTTCACTAATCTCACAGATTTTCATGGTTCAATCTTGTAATGGCATATGGATTTTGTCAATCTCTATTTTCGTTTGTGGCCGTGTTTAAACAGTGCAATCCACTTCTTTTTCTTCATATTAATGAAAGATGGTATTCACCTATAGTAATGTTTTTAATTTTGTAATTTATTTTTTTTACTTCAGTCATACATTTTTCACAAAAAATGACTATTTGAAGTTCAAATTTCTGATCTTAAAAACACTACATTAAACTTTCTAAATCATTCATTCCTGCAGAAACCACTGAATAGAAGATTTGCTTGTAGTGTACAAAGGATGATGGTTAAAACCAATGCATTGTAAAATTGATACTGTGTCAGGTCTCAAACTTTTCTGATGCAAATAATTTAGCCACATTATTGTAATTATATGAGAGATTTTAGATGTACCAAAATTAAAAAATTAATGTGTTATATGAGTTTTTTCATATAATTCGCAACAAATTATAACTTTAGAGATGATCTTTAATTTTGACCATCATTTAATTACATCATTAAATGAAATATATACAATGCTTTGACACCATGTGGATTTGTGCAGTCAAATGAAAATAATGAAAGAAAGAGGTGTAGCAGGGAAACCAAAAAGAGATGACTAATTAGAGAGAGAGAAAAGAAACTGAAATTAAAATATCATGAAATGAAATTTTCTTACTCATCTGAGTCTAAAGTTGTCATGATATTACCAAGATATCTGATATCTGGGTAGCAAATGATAACATGGTCCTTAAAAGTTTAAGCAAATGTTGGTATTTTCGTTTTTCAGTCAGCAGGACATCATTCTAATTTGCTGAGTTTTTATGTTTTTGATGCATTTTTTTTCTGTAAAGAGTTTTTGGTAGGGCATTTTCTACTAATGTAGCAAATGCTTAGTTGTATGAAGTAATAATTCCTTCGTTATTAGCCAGTTTTTTTAAAGGCCTATTATCTTTGCATATTCAGATGTCTGAAACATAATCAGCATCTTTGCATTATTTTTGTTGTGTATCTATGAAGAAGTGACATTGAAGGTATACAGGAAAAGTGTGAGCTGCATCATTCTGGATTCTGGACCTGATTTTCCCTTGTAACAACAAACTAATCCTGCAATTTACTAAAGATATGAGAAACAAGGTTACAGAAGGACACAAGAGGCACTGTTATACTCTAGCACATGCATGGAAAATGTTTTAGGCTACATGTTTACTGTCCTTAGCAGCAATGTAATGTACCATTTGACTGTGGTTTTTATTGAGGTTTCAGAAATCATTAGTAAAATAGTCCATTTAGTATCTAGTGAAATACTGGAATTCATGGGAACATTGTTGGAGTCTGTCTGAAATTGTCAGAAGCTATGGTGCAGAAGATGAAAAACAGTTTGTAGAAACACACAAATTATTGTGTAAAGATGGGGGTTTCCACAAGCAATGCCAATGAGCTGCAAAACAAAACTCCATGAATATTATATTATTTATGAATGAATAGAAGAGACACAGCCTTTGAAACACACAAGTTGGTACAAATTTCAATGGGTTTTTATCAAATTTTTCACCGTCAAAATTTCCATTATTTAAAACCACATTTAAAAGCGATTCTGTTATAATGTCAATGTTAGTTGTAACAGTTTGTCAATGCACATTTAGAACACGGTTTTCTAATGAGATGGGCATTTGAATTTTAGAATTCTTATATTTGGGTAAGTGAGAATATTCGCATGATGCATGAAATACCCCCATCGGTTGGGTGACAAGGGATTCCATACTGACTGTTTCCGGCAGAATGGTGCCATTTGTCAATCCAAGTCAACATTGCCGAAATTGTTTCCTTCTTTAAATATCATATAATTTCTAAATTACTTTTGCAACCAAGTTTGTCTAATTTACCTCAACAGAGTTCTTCCTATGAGGCATATCAAAAGGGTGTGTGTCACAAGCCATTAACGCCTTCGAACTACAAGAAGCTGCTCAGCAAGAAATTGAAGCTGTGATTGCTGTGCATTGGTACTATCACAGCTATTTTCCAAACTTTTTGTGAGAATGATCATGCCTGTCATATACAAACTCTTCAAGAGTGAGTGAAACATCTTATGAAATATGTGTAGGCGCAGTTTCATATAATATTTTTTTATTATTTCAGGTTAATGGCAGCATAGAAGAGAAGCCAGCTTTGAAGAAGAATCAATGTAATGTGCTTAACCTAGAATGTTGGTATAAAGAGGTGACCATGTTGCCAGATTGCACACCAAAGAAAAAACCAAAATACAATCAAAGCGCAAAACAGAATGTGCTTATTGTTATTATTCCAGAGTTAGAAAGCTTTTCAAAGCAAGTTTTGCAAACTCTTGTCCTCATTGCAAGGTATATTTCATGCTCAAACTAATTTTTGCATGTTTTTGAGAATACTATTAGCAGTATTGAAGTTTTATGTCTTGATGCACCACAAAATGTCATTTGAATATGTCATCTATATGCTCTTTATGCTTCACTTACTTTTTGAAGTACGGAACTGGTTTCAACGGCACATGGCCGAGGATGAAGATGATGTGTCTTCAAAACCAGTTCTGTACTTCAAAAAGTAAGTGAAGCATAAAGAATGTGTAAATGACATATTCAAATGATTTTATAAGTGAGCTTCAGGGTGTTAGTTTCATATATAATTTTTAAAAAAAGAACAACTTGATAAAAAAATTTAATTACCAAAAATGTGTTTATTGTTTTTGGATAATTTAAATCTAGTGAAATGTCAGAATTTTGTGTTTTCAATGTTAATTGTTAATCCCCATTATTAGGAAAAGTTATTAATTTTAGACACATCATGTTTTATATTGTCATTTTGTTTCAGTGATCATGCTAGAAAACTGCCTTTTATTTTTATATTTGGTGTGGCTACTACTGTGTCTGCTGTTCATCGCAGCCTGCCTTACCATGTTTTATCTAAACTTCAAAATCAGGTGTTTCAGACACAGCCGTCTACTATGTGTATCAATCAAGTTTTAGAGGAGGTAATATAGAGTTAGCTTTCTGTCATCATATTAAAATCAAGTGACTTTTTTAACAAAATTCATCTTAAGTTAAGGTTAGTTATTAAATATTCTTTTGATAACTCTTTTTTAAGTTACCTTGTTAATGCATTTCATACACCTTGGTTTTAAATATTTGTATAAAGCATACTTTCATTAAATAATGCAGCATTTTTTTCCTGTTTCAGGTATTTCTTTCAAGTAATTGTCCATTTCACCTAGAAGAAAAGGTTTTTAGGCTACTAACAGATGTTTTTTTATTTTATGACTTCTCTGTACATGGATTTATTCAGGGTTTTAACGTGAGTATTTTTAGTATATAATTGAAGAGATCTTAAACCTACATATTAATCTAGATATATGTCAGTTTTAATCACATTGAAGGTGTTCTTGTTCTTTGAATTATTTTTCATGTATTTATTTACAGTGAAACCCAGTTCCATTATTTCCTGCAGATGAGCAATAATAAATGCAGAAAAATGATGGATGGGGAAAATCTCTGGCATGTTAAGATTGGGAGGAAGGCCTGCAGAGCACAGAAACACACTGTTTTCATTTTAAAGTATCAAAATATTGAGGAGAGCTCACATCCCTCCCCCCACCTGTTAGATGCCTGTGGTCTAAAATAACCTTTAAGTCTTTGTATCCTCATGTGCTTCATGGAGCATGCCATGACTTCAGTAGCAATACAACTTGTAGCTTCCTTTTCCATTGTGTGCACACTGCAAGAGATTGCGATGAACAGTGAAAATAAAGATTCCTTGCTGCAAGAGTTCTTTTATTCATTTGTTATATATCTTACTGGGTTTTGCTTCTCCTTCACCACTAGCACATGCTGCCATGCTATATCTTTTGTCTTCACATGCTCTGTTCACCATTGCCTTGCTGCTTCACATATGAGAAAACAATGTGCTGTACTCTTTGCAATTTTTCAGTAATAAAATATTTTGCATTTCTTACAAGATTTCTCTTTTTTTGTGATCATTTAATGTTCCAAGCCAATTGTCAAGGTCTTTAAATGAGCACAATGAGCCCAAAATTCATCATTATCTAAGTTATGGTATTTAAAATAATCCAACCCATTAAACCTGATCCAGTAAGATTTATACCTTTGCCCTTCACTTTGGTGCTGGTTATGGATCAGTGCTCAAATCATAATTTTTTTATAGTATTTAATGCCTATTACTACAAGTTTGGCATCACAGAAGATGAAATAATAAATTTGGAAAATGTTTAAATTTAGAATATCTTTGTGGCATGTGTCATTAGAAAACCTGGAAAGAATCTCAGTGAGGAAAGATGAGTTTTAGGATTTGCACTGCAGATACATGTCTATGCCATGAGTTCCTTGTAGTCATCATCAATAGTGGCAACCAAAGAATCATTAGCTTCTTAATGTTAAATATTGGTTTGAGAGACATATGATTACGAGAGTGAGGTCAAAAGTTTTCAGCCTGACAGTGGAAGACTGGTTTTCTAGGTCAAAAATGCACTGATGCACTTATTTTCTCATGGATTCCCTTTAAGGTAAATTTTCCAGTCAGTAGATTCCATTCCTGTATTTTGATGCTGAAAAGTCTGCAAAATATCCATCTACAGCTGCAATACCTCTTCATTGTATGCAAAACATTTTTCAGCCAAAAATTTCTATAGATGTGGGAATACATGGAAGTCAGAGGGTGCCAAATCTGGTGAATAAGGTGAATGTTCCAACAATTCATACTTCAAATCCCTCAATTTTCCCATTGCCAAGGCACCTTTGCAGGTGCATTGGCGAAAGATGACTTTTTTTTTCTTTTGCAATCCAGGCCTCTTCTCATGTAAATTTTCATCCAGTTGGTCCAGAAGACTTGCATAGCATTTGCCAGTTATACCCTTTGCAAGATAATCAAAAAGAACAATCCTTTTTTATTCCAGAAAACACTTGCCATTACCCTTCCAGCAGATGACATCGCCTTCACCTTTTTTGGTACAGGGCCATTGGTTTCCACCCATTGCTTTTAATTGCTGTTTCATTTTTTGGAGTAGTGGTGGACCAAATCTCATCCACAGTAACAAATCAGTGCATAAAATCAATTGAATTTGTTTTAAAATGATCCAAGCCTTGATATGAAATTCATTCTGCACTTGCTATTTGTCAGCATTCAACAAATGTGGCACCCATATTGCACAAAGCTTTCTCACCTTTAGTTCTTGATATAAAATGTACCATACAAGTTCTGATATGCCTGTGGTATCAGCTATTTCATGCACCTTTAATTGCCATTCATGCAATACCATATTGTACACTTTCTCACTCTGTGGTTGCAATTTTGGGACCTCTTTCATATAGATCATCTTCAAGAGAAGTATAGCTGCATTTAACTTTGCTGCCATTTCTTAACAGTTGAAAATTGGATGAATTTCCATTGGCATTAAACAGTCCAAAACAGAGAATTTTATGATGGCACAGTATTCTAGATTCTCCATTTGAATGAAACACAATACATCCATATTCAACAGTCATACAAACAGAACTGTTCAGTAGATCAGGTTGACAATTGACTAATGTTATTGCCAAACATGTAGCAACATGACCAAAAAAATTTCACTGATATCAATGCCATCTCTGTACAAGGCCGTGAACTTTTCACTTTCCCTTGTATGGAATATTATTAAATTTATACTGGATATTTTAGTGTTTGTATTATGTTGTGTTATGTACCATGTTTTGACCAGTTAGTTTTACATTTAGATGTATCATTTTCATAGAATTGATGTGAATGGCAAGGAGCTAAACAGTACCTTTTGTAAGTAAAATAATGAAACATGAATTGTACGTACAACATTTACTAAAATTTTACTAAATACAACAGTACTACATCAGTGTTGAAAATTGAAACATAAAATGACATAAGTTTTGGAATAATTGAGTGGAATTTGTAACACATCACTAATGGTTTAAAAAAAAACTAAGTTTCTGGAGTTAATCGCTCCCATCTTCAGTTCCAGATCAACTGCTGGCCATGTTCTTCTTGGTGGTTTGATTTGTCTCTGGTGGCGGTTAGATGAACTTCTGTATTAAGATGTCACTTGGTGGGATTTCAAAGTTAAAAACATTACTTTTGTTCTTCCAGATATAAATGTTTTCCCAGACTGCAAGTTTTGTTTTTCCTGTAATATTTTTGTAGTTTGGGATTCCTGTTACAAATGTCCACCATATTTAATTATAAAATGAAATGCTTTTCATTCAATTAAATGGTCAGCAGATAAGGAAATTCTAAAATATCTTTTCCTTATTGATATAACATGTTTTTCTTCAAAGTTCACAATATTTATATATATGGAGTGGGATGTCACTTGGTGGGATTTCAAAGTTAAAAACATTACTTTTGTTCTTCCAGATATAAATGTTTTCCCAGACTGCAAGTTTTGTTTTTCCTGTAATATTTTTAAGTAGTTTGGGATTCCTGTTACAAATGTCCACCATATTTAATTATAAAATGAAATGCTTTTCATTCAATTAAATGGTCAGCAGATAAGGAAATTCTAAAATATCTTTTCCTTATTGATATAACATGTTTTTCTTCAAAGTTCACAATATTTATATATATATGGAGTGGTATATATAAAGTACACTTATTTGAGTTCACAATATTATTTTAAAAAGGTCATTTAAGATTTATTCCCCCTCAGGGGCCCAATTTATTGGGTACGGGGCGTAGCGACCCCGAGGCACCCGAGCTGCTCCCTCAGGTCCGCGCTCAGCGCGTTTGACTCCTTTTTATTTCGCCTCTTTTATTGTTTTATTAGTCCTACTTCCCTGTTCTTTGTCTGATGGGTGCCCCCGTGTTTGACGCGGTAAAATGTGACTGGGTAACGGCGTAACTCCCAGCACAGGGTTATCATGTAGGACGGGAGCGTATCCCCTGGTAAAGGCCAGGCCCGGGGAAGGGCCATTGCATGAGCTGTAGTCTTCCTGCAGGCGATTGGGTCCCTTCGTCAGCCCACAGGAAGGTGTGACCCTGAGGTTACTTTGTTCAGGCCAGAGCCAGTAACCTAAGCCGGGGTGGCGCCCAGGAAGCAGCCCGCCATCGGAGACGGTTGCAATGGTGGAGGAATAAATCGCTATGGTACTGGAAAATAATCCTTTACATTTTAAACGTAAAAGAGTTGACGTAAAAGAAGTATGCGAGAAGTCTTTCCCTCGATACTTGGTCATTAGTCGAACTGAAGAGAGTCAGTCGTTTACGACCGTAAATCCATTTAAAATTCAGAAGGGCATTGATGCCATAGCTGGACCCGTTAAGTCCTGTACCCGTCTACGCAACGGATCACTTTTGGTGGAGACACAAGGCCTGTCTCAAAGCAACTCGTTGCTCAAGGCGACGCTACTCCACGGATATCCCGTCCGTGTCGAGAAACATAAGACCATGAATTCGTCGCGAGGAGTTGTCACCACAAATGTTCTAGACGGAATGTCCGACCCGGAAATCCAGAGCTGTCTGGAAGACCAAGGGGTCACCTCAGTATATCGTGTGCAGGCAAGGAAAGAGGGGGAATTACAGCCGACCCGGACTCTTTTCCTCACATTCGACAGGGTCGATTTGCCGCAGAGGATCAAGGCGGGCTACGAGGTGATAGAAGTGCGCCCGTATATCCCTAGCCCGTTGCGATGTTTCCAGTGTCAGCGTTTTGGACACACTCGCATATCATGTAAAACTGCCGTATCCATCTGTGCAACCTGCGGTCAAGCAAGTCACGAGGGAGCATGCCCATCCGCTCCTGTCTGCGTCAACTGCCGCGGTGAACATCCAGCCTCGTCCCGCGATTGCCCTCGTTTTCGAGAGGAGCGCTGTATCCAGGAGATCCGGGTGAAGGAAAAACTCTCCTTTACTGAAGCCCGGAAGCGATTCCAGTCTCGCCAACCTGTCGTGCCTAAGACCGGCACCTACAGCGCAGCAGCTTCTTTTGCGCCCAAGAAGTGCGATAGCAGTACGCAGACCTGCGATCTTGTTTTTACACGGGTCCAAACTACTCCTAGTTCTCCAAAGCGCTCTTCCGTGAAGCCCAAAGCGGTTGTTTTTAATGCCCCTGAAATCAAGTTCAGGACGAGTTTTACGAGAACGGATTTTTTAAAGTCGTCAACTCAGGTAGAGCAGAAAAAGAGCCCTTCTCTTCCTCGGAGGTCACGCTCCCATGATGGGAGCAAACCCGCTAGGCGGTCGCCGTCGCCGCCTATATCTACATCCAACCGATTCCAGGCGTTGGAATCGGTGGATGCTTCTCAGCGGGAGAGCCCTCCCTCTGAGGAAGTGATGGAGCAGGATGTGCCTGCTCCTTCAAAACCACCGAGTCCCACGCGACTGAAAAAAGGACGTTTGTTTCGCCCTGCACCGTCCAAAAAGTAAGGTGGTAAAATTTTTAGCTTCTTTTATCTAATTTTAACAATGGCTATCCTTTCGTGGAATGTGCGTGGTCTCCGTAGTCGCAGACCTGACCTCGAGTTAATTTTACGTTCTACTGACCCATTGCTGGTATGTCTCCAAGAGACTAAGCTTCGCCCAAGCGATTCTTTTAATTTACGCGGTTACTCTTCGGTGAGATTTGATCTCCCTCCCGAAGATGGCACTCCCGCTCACGGCGGAGTTTTACTTTTAATTCGCAATAACGTGTACAGCACCTCACTACAGCTCCAGACTCCTTTACAAGCTGCCGCAGCTACAGTTCACTTTTCTGGCCTTAGTTTTTCTGTCTGCAATGTTTATTTACCTCCGTCCGGAACCATCACCACAGTTGACCTGGACGATCTTTTGTCTCAGCTACCACCCCCTGTTCTTCTTTTGGGGGATTTCAATGCACACCACCCCCTTTGGGGTTCCACCACGGAGTGTGCAAGAGGTAACCTCTTAGCTGACTTTTTGCTGATTCACAATCTTATACTTCTCAACACTGGTCAACCTACTTTTCTCTCTGACAGCACTCATAGCTTATCGCACTTGGACTTATCCATTTGTTCTGCCTCTCTTGCTGTACATTTCACCTGGAACGTCCTCTCCGACACATATTCCAGTGACCACTTTCCGTGTCAGATCCATGTACTCTCTCCGAACGCACATTCACAGCGCACGCCAAAATGGCTCATTGATAAGGCGAATTGGACTCTCTATCGATCTTTGGCCGAATTTTCAGGGTGTGACTTTCCATCTATCGACGTCGCGATCGAGCACCTCCGTACTGTCATCATAACAGCCGCAGATAAGGCTATTCCCCGGTCGTCTTGTCACCCCAGACGCTTACCGGTTCCTTGGTGGAACGATGAATGCCGGGATGCATTGCGTGCACGCCGAGGTGCTCTCCGAGTTTTTCGTCGCCACCCTACTTCAGCAAATATGATCTGCTACAAACAACTTCGCGCCAAATGCCGCCGAGTCATCAAGGATAGCAAAAAGGCTTCTTGGATTTCTTTTACATGTTCTTTTAACCGCACAACGCCTTCATCCGTAGTTTGGGAACGGCTACGCCGCGTTGCTGGCAAACCAAGGTTTACACCTATACCCGGTCTTAGAACTTTAAATCGAGTGCTCACCACTCCGATTGACGTCGCCAATGTTTTAGGGCGAACCTTCGCTGATGTTTCTAGTTCCGCCAATTACCCGGCTTCATTTCGCGCATTAAGGGAGCAGGTTGAAAGGAAAGGTTTCTCGTTTGCCTCCGACCATCAGGAGAGCTACAACGTTCCTTTTACCGCCAGGGAACTGGAGCATGCCCTTTCCACCTCTCGACATTGCGCACCGGGACCTGATGACATTCATGTTGCCATGTTGCAGCATTTACCAGCAGAAGGCAAAGCATTTTTATTACGAACTTTTAATTTTATTTGGTGTAACGGCACATTTCCTTGCGCTTGGCGATTGGCTACCGTCATTCCCATTCCTAAGCCTGGAAAGGACCCACATCTTCCTTCCAGTTACCGTCCGATTTCCCTCACCAGCTGCGTTTGCAAGGTGTTGGAACGCATGATTGACGGACGGCTTATGTGGTTTTTGGAGTCGAGAAATCTGTTGACGAACGCTCAGTGCGGTTTCCGTCGTCACCGCTCCTCTGTCGACCATCTCTTATCTCTTTCGACCCACATAATGGACGGTTTTGTGCGCAAGTGCCAAACGGTTGCTGTATTTTTCGATCTGGAGAAAGCGTACGATACTTGCTGGAGAGGCGGTATCCTCCAAACGCTTCACGATTGGAACGTACGTGGGCGTATGTCGGTTTTTATTGAGGAATTTATGAAAGACCGGGTTTTTAATGTTCGCGTGGGATCAGTTTTATCGTCGAATTTTATTCAAGAGAACGGTGTACCTCAGGGCTCGGTACTAAGTTGCACACTTTTTGCCATTGCGATTAACTCTATCACCCAGTGTTTACCGCCAGGAATACAATCGTCGTTATTTGTGGACGATTTTGCCATATATATTTCCTCTCGGAGGACCTGTCTCCTGGAACGCCGCCTCCAATGCTGTGTCGACCGCCTTCACGCTTGGAGTGTCTCTCACGGGTTCCGTTTCTCCGCAGAGAAGACCGTCTGCATGAACTTCTGGCGCCACAAGGAGTATCTTCCACCTTCGCTCCATCTTGGCCCAGACGCACTCTCCTTCGCAGACGAAGTTCGGTTCCTTGGCTTGGTGTTTGATAGGAAATTATGCTGGTCATCGCATATAGCGCAACTCAGAGGCAAGTGTGAACGTTCTCTTTGTATTTTACGTGTTTTAAGTGGCACATCTTGGGGAGCTGACCGGACTGTTCTCTTACGTTTTTATCGCTCTCTAATCCGGTCCAAATTGGATTATGGCAGTGTCGTTTATGGCTCAGCGCGGCCTTCTGTTCTACGCCGCCTGAACCCGATTCATCACCGGGGTATCCGTGTTGCCATTGGGGCATTCCCCACCAGTCCTGTGTTGAGTTTGTGTGCGGAGTCTGGAGAACCTCCGTTGTTTTATCGTAGGGATGTTTTACTGACTGCGTACGGTTGTCGCTTAGCTGCACAACCTCGTCATCCCACGAATGGGCCATTTTTTAACATGTCTTTTGATCGTTTTTACGCTGCTCGGTCTTTTACTCCTAAGC
Source organism: Metallyticus violacea (assembly GCA_030762175.1). Taxonomy (NCBI): domain Eukaryota; kingdom Metazoa; phylum Arthropoda; class Insecta; order Mantodea; family Metallyticidae; genus Metallyticus; species Metallyticus violacea. The sequence goes on from CM060838.1 coordinate 71,983,544, forward strand.
CCGCTGGCTTTCGTTTTAGGGAGATTTTACGGACGTTGGACATGGAGTTACCTGCTTTTTTCTTAGCCGGGGAAACTTCTTCTCCCCCCTGGATTTTAGCAGAGGCCCCCGTTCATCTCGGGCTCACGTCCTGTCCGAAATATTCGACCGCAGCACATATTATTCGTTGTTCTTTTAGCGAGATCAAATCCGCTTTTAATGGCTGGAATTTTATCTATACCGACGGCTCAAAATCTGACACAGGTGTAGGATGTGCTTTTGTTTTTAATGGGGCTAGTTTTACGTATGGTCTTAACGTTGCAACATCTATTTTTATGGCGGAGCTTTATGCTATCTATCGGGCGGTTTTATTTATTTCTGATCACGGGCTGGGGAACAGTGTTATATGTTCCGACTCTTTGAGTGCAATTTTAAGTTTTAGAAGTCTGTACAACACTCACCCTCTTGTGCAGATGGTCCAGAATGCAGTTTTAACCCTTTACGACGCTGGCGTCAGGGTAACACTGCTATGGGTGCCTGGACACGTCGGACTCCCCGGTAATGAGGCCGCAGATGTTGCAGCAAAATCCGCTCTTTTAGACCCTGCTGAGTACGAGAAGCGTTTTTATTTCGGAGATTTTATACATTCATTACGTAGAGCCATTTTTTCGCGCTGGCGCGAGGAGTGGGAATTACTCCCAAATAACAAGCTCCGTGAATGTAAATCCGCCCCTTTTAACTGGTCGACTTCTTCTCGCGATGTTCGTCGCGAAGAAGTAATTTTAGCTCGCCTTAGAATTGGGCATTGCCGTTTTAGCCACTCTCACCTTTTTAATAGTCAACCCGCTCCAGCTTGCCCTCACTGTGACCACCCCTTTACAGTGCGTCACATTTTAATTGAATGCCATCATCTGGCAGTTTTTAGACATCGCCTGCGTTTGCCCTCCTCTATTGAGGAATTACTTGGAGATGATGCGGTTGTTGTTGAGCGTGTGCTCCGTTTTATCCGTGTTTGTGGTTTTTGGAGCAAGGTGTGAGTTTTTATCTTTTACCATTGACGGCATTTTTAGACTCTTTTAAGACTGTGGTTGTTTCAGCATTTGATGCATCGTTTTTAGTACGTCTTTAATTGAGTTGTTCTATATACCCCTTGTTATTGTTTTGGGGTTTTATTGTTACAAGGTTAGGCTTTTACAATACTGGTTGGTTTTCAGCTTTTGCTGATATGTTTTACTACCAGTTTTTATATGTTCTAGTGTTGATGGTTATAGGGTTTTATTGACCCTCTTTAGACCATTGTGGGACTGTTGGTTTCGCGATTGTGGATATTTTAATACCAGTCCTTTGTTGACAATTACACCCACTTGTTTTTTGTTATGGGCTTTTATTTTGTTGCACAACGTGCTGCTCAGACTCAGACTTGACTTGTGTTAACTATTTATTTTTTAGTTCTGACGCAGTTTTTAGCATGTTTGGGCGCTAATGACCTTAGCTGTTGTGCGCCCCTGAAACAACAATCATCATCATCCGCTCCAGTTTGCCCTCACTGTGACCACCCCTTTACAGTGCGTCACGTTTTATTTGATTGTCCTCATCTGACAGCTTTTAGAAATAGCTTAGGTTTGCCGTCCTCTATTGAGGACTTACTAGCAGATGATGTGGTTGCTGTTGAGCGTGTGCTCCGTTTTATCCGTGTTTGTGGTTTTTGGAGCACGGTGTGAGGTTTTAACTTTTACCATTGACGGCATTTTTAGACTCTTTTAAGACTTGTTTTTTCAGCTTTTGCTGAATTTTGTTAACTAGTCTTAAATTGTTGTTTTGCACATTACCCCTGTTATTTGTTTTGGGGTTTTATTGTTACCATTGTAATCTTTTATAAGACTGGTTTATTTTCAGCTCTTGCTGATTAGTTTAGATACCGGTCTTTGTTTGTTGACCTGTGTTTGCTTTGGGATTTTATTGGTTCTTTTTTAGTCCATTACACGACTGTTGTGGTTTTCCGCTCTTGCGGCTGTGTTTTAGTAACACCTTAATGTTTGTGGCGCCTTATACCCTTGTTTTTTGTTTTTGGGTATCAGTTTTATTACACAAGTACTACTGTCCGTTCGTTATGCGCAGGATTTGCGTTCTTTGTTTATTTATTTTTATTTCTGACATAGTACTCGATGTGTTTGGGCGCTAATGACCACAGCAGTTTTGCGCCCTTAAACAATAATCATCATCAAGATTTATTCATACTCTCACTCTTCCAGTCTATCAATTAAATAACAATATAATACAATTGTTCATTGTTTCTGTTCTAGTACTGCATGATGGAGCATTTTTTCAACTCAAATTATAAATCATTGTGCTGCAATATTTCTGAACTGCCAGAGGCTATAAATAAATTAACAAAGGATGATTTGGAAAACATACGCATGTTGCCATCTTTTCGCAAATATGTTGATTCTTTACCAAAAAATGAAAAGGCACCATTGCTTTTAGATGATATGCATACTAAGGTAAGTTTTCCATTTTAAGAATTATAGCAGTATTTTTATTTCAGTATACTTTAATGACATAACTTGCTTTCTTGCACTAGCTCGGCCTTAAACTAAGACTCAGGCTTGCATATTTAAAATAATTACCTCCGCTTCTGATAAATATCTTCTTTGTTACCTTTTAGAAACTAAATATGTGCAACTTAGTTAATCCCATGTTCTTATTCTATTTTGACTTCATAGAGAGAGACGTGAAAAAAAATAGTATTAACTATTATTATTATATATTAATCAGGTATGTGGAATTTTGTATATGATCAATTTAGTTAACTATTCTCCATCCAGTATAAAAACCAAACTTTACATAAACAAATGAAATCAGCATCTAGCCTGTAATTTGGTAACAACCATATCATACCATAATTATTTCAAGGTAGTTAATTTTAATAATAATTGTGTAATAAAATAACCAAATAATTGTGTAATAAAATAACCAAAATCATCTACTATATATAGGTCAGGGCCAGGTAACTAATGCAATTTTGAGGAATGAGTGCTGTTGACCTCGAAAATCAATGAGTTAGAATGCTGTGAAGTTCAGTGGTGAATGCATAGCAGGGTGGCAAACAAAGAGAGGAGAGAAGAGTTTTCATGCATAGCGGCCGCCAACCCCCACTACATTTAATACCATATGAGAAGAACAATTCCTTTTCATAAAGTGCATGGGTGTGGGGAAATGTTTAATTTGCCACAACACACACACATACATTGATCAAACAATTGTAAGACTCGGCAGCATTATTCTTTACAGCACATTTCTGAATATGTTGGTTGTTGAGCAATTGACTGAAATGTGGAATTTTAAGTAAGAGAGAGGTCGTTCACACCCTAAATTGAATGGGAAGCTAATGACAGTTATATTAAAGAGCATCCTTACATAAATACTAAATATACAGGATGAAGATCAGGCACTGAGTGAATCAGCCGCAAGAATCAGCTACAGAATTTCATATGAAATTTCAATAAAACAGAAATCTTGTAATGAAGGCAAATTCAGCATGAAATCCTTAATCATAATTTGGGATAAACTCTGCCCATAGTAAGTAGTAGAAGTGAAAGCAATAAGTGAGTACAGTAAGAAATTTCTATCATATTCACTGTGTCTTGGTGAAAGTAGTAGAGATATTAGAAAATTTCTCATTTGGTGATATGTAATCCCATATCATTCCCATGCTGGGAGCTACAGCAGGACAGGACATGTTTAATGCTCTGGAAAAATGTTGTAAAGAAATTCACTCTTGGGAAATATTAATCTCTGTGATAACTGATGGGACTAAGGCTGGTAAAGGTGTTGGAATTATTGGGTTTCTCCAAAACAAAATAAGTTTGTACCCATCATAATTCCTATTCATTGCATTATTCATTGGCAAAATCTCTGTTCTAAAATTAAGTTTAACAAGTAATAAATGAAGTAGTAAGAAAGATTAATGGCATTAGAGCACATTGCCAGTTATTCTTTTAAGAGATTGATTGTGATTATGGAAATGTGCCATATCTTAGCAAGATGCATTGACTGAGTAGAAACCAATGCAATTTTTCACAGTTAGAGCGGAGGTAGCCTGATTATGGGCATAAAATGTATGCCTGTTCCAGAGTTCCATTGTGATTATTCTTAAACAAATCTCTCAAATCATTTATGTATCAAAAACATTTTTTTTCAAGGCAAAAATATGCAAATGCTCAGATGTAGTATAAAATTATTGATTTTAAAGTCCTTTTTTTACTTTGGGATAAACATTTTAAAAGTCGGAATTGGCACATTTTCTATTTTCAACAGTACGTGAAAATCTAGAGGATTCCGATGTAGACTATTACCATTAAGTTATAAATAAAATGTACAATGAATCTTAATCAAATTGACCTAATTGGTGTAAAATAATATAGAATTGAAACATATGTTTTATAAGAACGAAAATTATGTACAAGCTCTTGCTAACTACCGCCATGGGTGGCCAAGGTCGTTAAGGAGTGGATTCGTGAGCGGGGGGTCTGGGGTTTGAATCCTGCCAGGACCGTCCTCTCTGGCAGAGGGTTTTTTAGGTTTTTCTCAGTCCTGATAAATGCCAGGAAAAAAACTTAGGCTCGGAATGTTTCCTTCCTTAAAAAATTCTTTCCCAATATATCTTTTCATGTATCATCGCCTCAGTGGTAAAAACCGGCATTAAACATCATTCAAAAAAAATTCTTTGCTAACTTTCCCCAAATGGAGTTTCCAGTACATCATAGACATGCTATTAGAATTCTAAGCATGTTTGAAACCACATATGCATGGGAACAAGTGCTTTCTATATTTAAAAAATACTTGAAAAAAAAAAAGAATGAATGAATGAATGAAACTGCATTTCAGATGAAATTGTAATTGTGTTTTAAGACTGAATATATTGTTTCTAACATTTTTTTTTTTTTTTTTTTGATTGATTTATTTATGAACGCTCTTTAACAGCTCAGGTCATCAGTGTCCCATTCAACTCAGGGCATGAAACGGCCAACAAATTTTGCTCAGAGGCCTCTCCTTCAGGCTTGAGGTTCTTTTTCGTGCCGTAAATGTACGACACGGGACCCACAGCTTTTCTTCCCTTCCGAAGGAAGCCATACTTAGGATTTTTACGCCCGGAAAAATACATCGGTCCTGGCCGGGTTCGAACCCGCGATCTTGGGTTTAGGAGGCAAGTATGGTAACCACTACACCACCAGGACCGACGTTTCTAACATTGAACTAGTACTAAGAATGAAAAAAATTCAAAAATCAGAAAGAAGGTCAAAAAAATGACTGATTATTTTCTCCTATTATATTTTGGTAAATTAGAATGTTTTGTATTATTTTTATACTTTTACATTTCTCTAATGTACTTCTAGATTCATTTCTATATAACAGTGCTGTACGTGCTTATTTTAAAGCTATGCATTTATATTATTTGATACATTGTTAAAGGTAACAGCTTCATAAAATTTAGTTTATTTAATTAAACATCCATTTTATTGTTAAAATGACTCAAAATGAAATTAGCTAATTCTTTATGAACCTAAGTAATTGTGTTGGGCTAAAAATGAAACTAAAGACATTTGTAACATGTTTATTTGAATCTGAATAAAGTTGGGTTTGCTGCTTTTCTTTGATTAGTGCATTCATAAATTAAAGGCAACGTAACATTAATGCTTGTGAAAATGTATATGTATAAAATATTGGTGAAACTGGAGTATGGTTATGCAGCATAAATAGAACTTATAAATTTACCTAGAATAACAGGAGTGTGAATAAAAACATTATTACAAGACATTAGGAGATAATATGATTCCATTAAAAGTTAATACTCCATTGCACCTGTCTCAAATAGTGCATCTACTTTTATACCTGAAATTGCATGAAGAAGGACAAAATGAAGTGTGCATATTAGGGGTTGTACCAACAACAAATGTACTAAATGGAAAAAAAAGAGTTGTGGTCAATGAGATTCAACTGTTGCCTCTAGTCATAGCTCATGAGATATACAAAAAATATGCGCTTTCTGATTGTGCAGGGACAAAAGGTAAAGCTCATTAAGGCAGATTTTTTAAACTAAACTTTAGTGAACACCTAACCTAACCATACTCTTAACATAAATGAATATTCATTTTACAAGGATCCTCGTGAAGCTTAAACTGTACTAAAATGTAATCTTAAATTGAGTTTATGTTTATGAGTGATATTAGCAGACTTAATGCACTTTAATGTGTGTATTTCTACAAATCCATATTGATACACCACAAATAGGGTGAAATGGTATAACAGTTGGAAACTTTGAAAAATAAATAATGAACTGCTAAAAATGAAGCATAGATCTGTCTGATGGGGAACAGGTAATTGCACAGGAATATCCCAATGTGAAAATGTGCTATATTAATAACATAACGTCTTAAGTCTAAACACCAAGCTGTTCAGATTATACTTTAATAAGGTATCCATTTATTTTCCTGTTATTTTAGCTAAGATTAAACTTTAAATTTATGATTGCAATAAATGACAATATTCAGATCTCAATAAAGTATTTTTTAAAAGGATTAAAAACTTTATTTATTTAAGTATATTTTTGGTTTTTAATTTTCATCTCTAGTTAGACCTTTCAAAGGTGTTATAAAACAATTAGAATAGAAACCCATTATTTTCTCATATATTCCCCTAACTATAGTGAACTGTTGACTAAAAGTATTCCTTGCACCTGCAAGGTGGTATAATAACAGCCTGCCAATATAAAAAAAAGAATCTAGGAAAGAGTAATTTTATTAACTCATTGTTCCAAGAAAGTTAAATAGGTCTGTCCTGCTGGTGTAGTGGTAGCCAAACTTGCCTCCTAAATCCAAGATCGCGAGTTCAATCCCAGTCAGGACCAATGGATTTTTTTGAGCTTTAAAATCCTTCAGAAGTGAAGTAAAGAACCTCAAGCCTTAAAGAAGAGACCTCTAAGCAAAATTTGTTGGCCATTTCATGCCCTGATTAGAATGGGATACTGATGACCTGAGATGTTAAAAGGCATCCATAAATAAACAAAAAGGGGGGAAGTTATATTGTAATGATTGTGCTTGTTTCCCATGACCATAAGTATATTGGATCATTGAGCAAGAATATTAGGCACATCTTTAAGTATTCTTATCCAACTGAGCTGAACTTAAGTCATCCTAGATCTTTAGGGATGACATGTAAAAAATTGGTTGCTATTTATCTTTTTCTTTCATGTCCTAAATACAATCGATGTCCATGTACAGAAATATAATATTAAATAAAACATCTTAATTTTCGTCACTTTATAAAACATCTGTCCATAACAAGAGTTTAAAGAGCACCAGTGATATTCTCTAGGTCACATATTTCAAATTAGGTCTTGGGTAGTTGCATATTTAATTTATTGATGTTTTTATATATTTTGGATATAGTGAGCATGTTTTAGTGCATTTTTATTTTCTTGGGAGCACTAAAGTAACATTAAAGCAATGAAGCACAGGAAAATTTCCCAGTAGGGATTAGTTTCACGGACATAAACCAATTAGAGTAGATATAATTGAAAAAAACGTGCTGATCTACATTTTGTTGCATTGTAAAAGTATTTCTTTTTAATCATCAGGCTGTTGTGTCAAGACTGATCACTGACCTTCATAAGTATCTGTTCCATTTCCATATGGTATTGCGCTGCTTACATACCTTATCAACTTCACTTCCAAAAGCACCGCTCGGAAAACATGTAAGTATTAACAACAAATAATTCTAACTCAAAAATATTACAAAGTGAAACTAAATAGAAGGGTTCTATTTTATCATTTAGAAGTAAATATTCTGATACTTCAAATATTTGACTTAAAGCACCTTCAAGTAACGTTATTTTATTTTACCATTTTTATTCTTATATTCTGTAATGAATTCAGAGGATGGCTTTGAAGGGAAGAGAAACCCCTCTAGATATTAAAAAGCCCCCTCCAAAAAAATTAAAATCTATTTGTCAATGTATGTAATATTTATAATTGAAAGTCAAAATAATGAAGATATTTAAATTATTGTCCTTTTTGATAACTGCTAGCTTATAATATGTCATAAAATTCCATATTAAACTCAATGGGCATGTGTAGAGCAGCAGGGCTAGTATAATGTACATGAAATCTAAATAACTTCTTTCTTAATGTTGGTCCACAATCTTTCATATGTAGGAATACTGTAAATTATAATACTGATTCCAAAATTAGGAACTTGTTATTCTTAAGCCCAACAACAGAAACTGAAATAGAAAGTATATTATCAGCCATAAAAATTAAATGTCTCATGGGTGGGATGAAATAAGCCCCATAATTTTAAAACATTGTATGCATGTAATTGCTAAACCTATTTCTTATCTAATAAACCACTCCAGTGAGAAGGATAAATTTCCTCATTGCCTTAAAAAAGGCATAATGTGGCCTATATATAAAAAGGTGATGAACATCATGTAAATAAGTAATAGGCCAGTTATGTTAACTTTGGAAATTGCAAAAATATTTGAAAGGGTAATTTTAAATAAAAATTATATTATCCTTGGATTTATCAGCAATTACTGCAATCACAAAGTTTATCCACACATCTATTTGGATAGCAATGAAAAAATTGGAGCCCTTTCTTTGATCTCTTAATAGTGTTGATTATGTCAATCATGACATCCTTATCCATAAATTGGATAATGATAATTATGATATAAGGGAATTATCCAACTTCTTACTTGTACCTCTTATCTGAAAGGTAGAATACAATATGTGCAAATTCAATACAATACAAAGAATGAAAATTCATTTTATGGTTACAACTCCACCTGTAATTCTCCTCGGGATTGTGGTATTAGGGCCAATACTTTTTATATTGTACATAAATGACACCAAATATGAATAATGTTAATATAATATCTTATGCAGATAATACAAAACTGCAAATAATACAGATATGTTAATCCAAAATATGAGCTCCATGGCAATTTTCAGTCTGTGTAATTAAATTCACTTTTGAAACAGAACAAGGCAACATAATAAAAGATTATAAGAACAGACAATAATTTGAAATTTGGAATGTACAGAAAATATATGCAGACTGAAAGTTACATAAAGGCAAATGGCTTCAATCCCAGAGCACACAAACTTGCAGCTCTCAACAACTTAGCATCTTAACTTACCCATGAATGAACAGTATTCTACTTAATATAAATGGCAAATACCAATGGTTATGACCAAGAAATTATAGACAAGAAATTCAAACAAGAGAAGAGGTTAAAACAGGTTACAACATTGACATCAAGGAAAGAAATAAAATTCAGCCTAAATAATTTGCTGAGACCGCCACGCATGGCCAAGGTCATTAAGATGCAGACTCATGAGCTGGAGATCTGGGGTTCGAATCCCATTGGGACTGTCCTCCCTGACAGGTTTTTTCCAGGTTTTCCTCAGTCCTCACAAATGGCAAATGCCAGGGAGGTACCCTAAACTTAGGCCTGGAACGTTTTCTTCCTGTAAGAAAAATACTTTACCAATTTATCATTTCATCTAATTTATCATCAGGTGTCCATCGCCTGTGGTGCCCCAGTAGTAAAAATGGGCATTAAACACTATTCAAAACTCATGGCTGAAGGCGCAGGCAAAGGCCTTGAAATATGTTATGTGTAACTCATTGTTAAGTTAAGTGAAGCATAAGAGTATTAACATAACTCCTAGATATTTAAGAATATAGTCGATTGACTATCTAATAAAATATTACATGTTTTCTATTTTCAAAGTCATGTCGTGCAAGGAGATGCCTGCCTTCATTTTCCATGTGCTTTTTATTTTTACTTAGGAAATTATCTGTTACCTTTCTTATTATTTATTTTGTCTGTGGATTTCTATTGAACACTTTATCTTTTAATGTTCTCCAAAGATGATAATCACATGGAGTTAGATCAAGGGATTGGGTTGTTCATATGTTGTTACCAATAATTCTTGCAACAAACATTTCATAAATTGCCTATTGAGAAACAATGATTTTATGTGCCATTACAGAGTCCTTCTGGAAATATGCAAAATAAGTTCTCTGACAGTTAATTCAGCAGAAAAGGGTTGAAAATGATTTGGTTGTACTAATGACCATTAATTACCTCCGCGAAAAAAAGATGCACATCTATGATTGCTCAATGCACATCATACATACATCAATACTTGATAAAGAAGAAGTTCTTGATGAATCAGATTTGATTTTTTTGAATTCCAATAATGGCTATTTTGCAAATTAACATGTGAGGGGGTATTGGTAACCCCTTAGCTTGGGAACCTTCCTATTAACAGAATCAAAAGTGGTTACCATGACAGCATGTGTGTTTTGTAAATAGTTTCTCCATTTTGGTGATCATAAGTGTAGCTGATTTTATATTGTGATTTTTAAAGTAAATATGGTGCAAAAGATTCTGAATTTTGAGAAAATTGAATATTGTTCGGTGAATAAGTATCTTGTTTGGAAAAGAAATTTATGCAGATATGGTGAATATATTAAGGGATCATTGTCCTTTATATGCCATCATAAAAAATGGGGTTGTAGAGTTTAATGGAGGAAAAATAGATGTCAAAGATGAACATCATATTGGAAGGCCTGTTTCTGGGTCCATCCCGAAAATTGTTGATGCTGTACATGATATGATTCTTTAGGATTGATGAATTGTACTGAAATACAAAATAGAAACTTAAAATATCTTCTATAAATGCATTATAATATAACATGATCATAATGATTTGGATATGAGAAATTTGGATACTGTTAAATGAACTTCAAAATACCTGAATGCTGATCACAAATGATGCAGATGACAACTTCTAATTGTCATATTGAAGATGATTGCTCAAAATTTTTGGACCATATTGTAACTATGGACAAAACATGGAATCATTGTATAACCAGACACAAAAGAATAGTCTAAGAAATGGAAACATAATAGTTCATCCTACCCAAAGAAATTTTCTGTGTATAAATTGGCAGATAAGGTTATTACATGTTTTTGAGACAAGAAGGAATTATGACAGATTATTTAGAATAGGGTAAAACAGTAATGGCATATTATTCTTCTTTCCAAAGGCGTGTATGCATATGTGTGTTAAATGAGAGACAGAGAGATAATGCTTTCCCAAGTTCCCTGGTTGCTATGCAGAAAATTCATAAAATTGGATTTGAATTGTTTGATCATCTTGTTTGTCACATTTACCTCTTCAGGTTACTATCTATTTCCTAAGCTAAAAAAACATTTAAGGTAAAAAATTTTCATTGAACGAAGTGTAAACCTTGTGGAAAAAGTGGTTTGCTCAACAAGAAAAATAATTTTTAAGAGACTTAGAAATCCTTTATGAATGTTTTGCTAAGTGTATAGAGTTAAAAAGATTATAATTATGTTGAATAAATAAACATTTGTTTGGAAATATAATTCCATTTCCTATGTTAGGCTACCAATATTCCCTTGTATGTATGTTATTGAAACCAAGCTTAATCGGAAAACAATGTCATGATAAATTTCTGTTTCATTTGAATTCACAAAATCTGTTTCTGGCTACAGTATCAGCTGGTTTAATTTCTTCACCACTGTTATTTTACAGGCATTTAACTTAAATTCATAGTCACTCATACAGATATGTAGGAAATTACCATTACCTGCAAAAGACAATAAAGAGATTCTGCAGGCATTTTCAATAAAGAGATTCTCCAGGCAATTTCCATATCATCCAGAGTTTTTCTGTGATCATTGTACATTATTTTAATTGCTTCTTATCTTTAAATTTCTTGTTTCATCAAATGTATTTACCAAGTTATGAATTGTAGTAAGACCTGGACCACTTGAGAATTTGTCTTGAAATACAAGTACAAGTGAATTCTGTCCAAACATAGGAATCATAAAGGAACACTTATGGAGAAGTGAAATAATTAGGCTCATTATTTTCCTTGTTATTAGGCATATTATTTTAACTTTTTCTGTCAATCTGTATGCAAATCACCAATGTTCTAATACATTTTATGTCCACTCATAAGAGACTGCATAACGTATTGCACTAAATATCCTGTTAAACTATTGTAGAAAAGCTTCCTTTCACCCAAAAAGTCAGCCATGCCCAAATTGTACTTTGAATTTTCTGTCAAGAATGAATGGTTAAGCAAAGGTATGAAATAGTTTATAAGCAAATTTATGAAGTGAAAGAGAAATGAGAATCACAAAATGGAGTGCTATCCATGCAATTTTGAGATGTGAATGCTGTGACATCTCAGTCAGTGCAAATAAATTGCATCTTTGTTAACTTAATACCAAACAGCTCATGCATTTTCAAAGTAGAAAAATGTAATGAAGGAAAGTTAAGTAAAGAAACAGTAACAGCTCTCCTGCAAATTCTGATGGCTCTGAAAAATTGCCCAAGACTGTTTTGGGAAAAGCTTCTAAACCATGGTGCTTCAAGTATGTAAAAAAAGTCATATCTTAAAATGGCTGGAGATTTGCTTGTAACATGGCTAAAGGTTATGGACAACAAGATGGTTAAAATTATTAGAAAAATGTAATGAAGGAAAGTTAAATAAAGAAACAGTAACAGTTATATGTTTACGGAATTTGGGAATCCACACAGTGAAACTTTTGTTAATCTTATTTTGATTTAAAGTAAAACACTAAAAATCATGTCGTCACATTAAAACTCTCTTTAAGTTTCACAAACACACTGAATGTTTCGTGAGGTACATTCCTCACATTGTCAACCAAAACGACGACTGAGGAGCCAATTTCAGCAAAGTATGTATGTTACTATGCTTGCTCTGGTGGTCTGTTAATGAACTTAAACAATATGTTGTCTGTTGTGTGTTTGTGAAACTTAAAGAGAGTTTTAATGTGACGACATGATTTTTAGTGTTTTACTTTAAATCAAAATAAGAGTAACAGTTATCCTGCAAATTCTGATGGCTCTGAAAAACTGCCCAAGACTGTTTTGGGAAAGGCTTCTAAACCATGGTGCTTCAAGTATGTAAAAACAGTCATATCTTAAAATGGCTCAAGATTTGCTTGTAATATGGCTAAAGGTTATGGACAACAAAGTGGTTAAAATTATATGCAATGTTGACAGCTTTTCTGACACCTAAAAGAATTTGGAACATAACCTTTTGGCTCACTATATAATAAATAAATTTCAGCCCTTAATAAATAAAGTGTATAAGCATTCTTTTTCCAAGCAAATCATCCTGCAGTTTCTTGAAGACATTGATAATGGGGAATCAAAACTTATTGAACTTCTGGATGCTATAAATTGCCAGCACTATATGAGTAATCCAATATCACACCATTGTGACATGCCTAAGGTATATGTTACATTAATGCTTTCAGTTGTTAACACTAACTCCACTTACTTATTTAAAACTTTGGACTAGTTTCGGGAGAGGTTCCTCCCATCATCGGCTGCTGTTGACTGAGTGCCGTTGTTCGAAACGGGGGATGGACGCCCGTTCGCCCCTGTGGTGGTATCTCGTGGCTCTAATAGAAACTTGCTGAGTTCATCCAGCGGCGGAAAATCAAAATTCATTAAGTTGTTCTTATTTTTTAAAATGAAGATTCTCTCCCATGTGGATAGTTCTATTGGTTTGCGAAGTTGTTTCAATAATTTAATTTCTGGTTTTATTTCATGATTTTTGTTCCAAAAATGAGCTGCTATTGCTGATTTGTCTGTCCGTTTCAATCTAATGTTCCTAAAATGTTCTTTTCTTCGAATTTCTAAATTTCTTTTTGTTTTCCCAATGTAGCTCTGTTCACAATCTGCACATTTAATCTCATATATTCCTGATTTTTGTTCTGTGGGAATGGTATCTTTCATTGTGCAGTCTACTAAATTTTTTATATTGTATTTGTTCTTTGGGGCTAACATAATTCCATGCTCTTTGAATATCTTCTTAAATTTGTTGTGGTAAGTTGGGTGGTATGTGAAACTTTTGAATTTATATCTGTCTTGGGTGTTTTTAAGTGTGGAGACTTCCTTAATCGATTTTTGTCTTTTAGCTTTTTTGATGATTTTTGTTATTGAGTCTGTGTTGAAACCATTAGTTATAGCCGTCTTCATTATATGTTGGTGTTCCATTTTGTACTCGGTTTCAGTCAATGGGATGTTGATTAGTCTGTGTGCTAAACTGTGAAACACTGCATATTTATGAGGGGTGGGGTTATAGCTATCATTTTTTATGTAATTTTCTGTGTGTGTTTGTTTCCTGTGAATTCCAAAGTTAAAACTGTTTGCATTTCTTATTATTTTTAAATCAAGGAATGGGAGACAACCATTTTTCTCTTCTTCTATGGTAAACTGTATAGATTTGTGTTGTAAGTTGAGGAGTTTCAATGCATCTGTAGAATGTTTTTTAGGTATTATTGCGAATATGTCGTCCACATATCTATGCCATGTCTTGAAGATCCACGGAAATGCTTTTGTAATGTGTATTTCAAAGAAGCTCATGAAAAGATCCGCCAAAAATGGAGACAAAGGATTTCCCATGGCTAGGCCAGAAACTTGTTGATAATATTTTCTATTGAAACTAAAGAAGTTTTGTTGGATGCATATATCTGTTAATTTCATCAAATCATCTACTTCTTCTGATATTAAGTTTATTGATGTTAACCATTTTTTTAAATTTTGCATCAAGTTTACTATTGGAATACTCGGAAATAAGGCTTTCACGTCGAATGACACCATTATATCCTCAGTTTTTATTTTGCTATGTTTAAGTTTTTCAACTAGCTCAAATGAATTTTTAATACTTAAGCTTTGGAATTTTTTAAAAGAATTGAAAATATTGATTAGTTTTTTTGCTAGTTGGTATGTGGGTGAGTTTATGTTATTAATTATTGGTCTCATGCTGTTATCATTTTTGTGTATTTTTGGGAGTGCATAAAGTCTGGGTATTACCGGGTTGCTCTGTGTGATTTTCATTTTTTCTGTAGTGGATAGTGTATTCACTTCGTTTAATGTTTTACTTAGGTTTTTTGTGCATCGGTTGAGTGGATTCTTTTCTATTGGTTTATAGGCTTCTCCCATTAACATATTCTCAACTCTATTTTTGTATTCTTCTTGGTCTAAAATGGCAATTTTATTTCCTTTGTCTGCTTTTGTATATATTACTGGCTTTTCTTTTAACTTTTTTAATGTACTTCTGTAGTTTTTGCATTTATTTTCGTTTTTTATGTTTTCCAAAACATTTTTGCACTTCATCTTAACGAATGATTTTTCGCTATCTCTAAGGTGGTGGGTGGCTATGTCGATGTCCGCTATGTACTCCTCTATTTTTTCCGAAAAATCTACGCAAGTTTTGAGGCCTTTGTTTAAGAACTGAATTTCTTTGTTTGAAAATGTGGAGCTGGAGAGATTGATTACATTGTTTATTTTTTGTGTGCGTGGCGTTGGTACAGTTAAGTATTAAAAATTCATTTGAGCTAGTTGAAAAACTTAAACATAGCAAAATAAAAACTGAGGATATAATGGTGTCATTCGACGTGAAAGCCTTATTTCCGAGTATTCCAATAGTAAACTTGATGCAAAATTTAAAAAAATGGTTAACATCAATAAACTTAATATCAGAAGAAGTAGATGATTTGATGAAATTAACAGATATATGCATCCAACAAAACTTCTTTAGTTTCAATAGAAAATATTATCAACAAGTTTCTGGCCTAGCCATGGGAAATCCTTTGTCTCCATTTTTGGCGGATCTTTTCATGAGCTTCTTTGAAATACACATTACAAAAGCATTTCCGTGGATCTTCAAGACATGGCATAGATATGTGGACGACATATTCGCAATAATACCTAAAAAACATTCTACAGATGCATTGAAACTCCTCAACTTACAACACAAATCTATACAGTTTACCATAGAAGAAGAGAAAAATGGTTGTCTCCCATTCCTTGATTTAAAAATAATAAGAAATGCAAACAGTTTTAACTTTGGAATTCACAGGAAACAAACACACACAGAAAATTACATAAAAAATGATAGCTATAACCCCACCCCTCATAAATATGCAGTGTTTCACAGTTTAGCACACAGACTAATCAACATCCCATTGACTGAAACCGAGTACAAAATGGAACACCAACATATAATGAAGACGGCTATAACTAATGGTTTCAACACAGACTCAATAACAAAAATCATCAAAAAAGCTAAAAGACAAAAATCGATTAAGGAAGTCTCCACACTTAAAAACACCCAAGACAGATATAAATTCAAAAGTTTCACATACCACCCAACTTACCACAACAAATTTAAGAAGATATTCAAAGAGCATGGAATTATGTTAGCCCCAAAGAACAAATACAATATAAAAAATTTAGTAGACTGCACAATGAAAGATACCATTCCCACAGAACAAAAATCAGGAATATATGAGATTAAATGTGCAGATTGTGAACAGAGCTACATTGGGAAAACAAAAAGAAATTTAGAAATTCGAAGAAAAGAACATTTTAGGAACATTAGATTGAAACGGACAGACAAATCAGCAATAGCAGCTCATTTTTGGAACAAAAATCATGAAATAAAACCAGAAATTAAATTATTGAAACAACTTCGCAAACCAATAGAACTATCCACATGGGAGAGAATCTTCATTTTAAAAAATAAGAACAACTTAATGAATTTTGATTTTCCGCCGCTGGATGAACTCAGCAAGTTTCTATTAGAGCCACGAGATACCACCACAGGGGCGAACGGGCGTCCATCCCCCGTTTCGAACAACGGCACTCAGTCAACAGCAGCCGATGATGGGAGGAACCTCTCCCGAAACTAGTCCAAAGTTTTAAATAAGTAAGTGGAGTTAGTGTTAACAACTGAAAGCATTAATGTAACATATATTACCACTCCATTGTCTACAGCTTCGTAAGTACAATTTTTACTTAATGCCTAAGGTAAATTAGAGATTTAAAAATGTTAGAACCTTTGATACTTTTAATTACAATTAATGTGCACTGCATATAGTTTTGTTTTCACAGTTACCACACTAAATTAATTCCTAGGATTTTGATCATTGACTATCTGAAACTACAAATCCTACTTCAGGCATTGTCAATGACAATGACTGTGCTGCTGTGCGTGAAAAGCAGAGGATTGTTTATCTCCACAAACTATGGTAGTGATTTTAGAAATTTTCATTGTAGGATAATATCAAGCAGCAGAGTACAAATAAAGGATGAATAAGAAAAAGCATTAAACAAACCTGTCCCAAGGCTAGAATCTCTCACAGGAAGAGGGTAATAAAATATATTATTGCTTCTTTGATGAAGTGTCAATTGATAGACACTAATATATACAAAATGTGATTATTCTATGCATGAGGAAAAACACCCATTAATAACCTTTTTCAAAAGAATAGGACAGGTTGTAAATGATCTCTCTGTAATATATAGTGTGACAAAATATGAATAACTTTAAATTAATATATTGACTGATGTACATGATATGCATTTCTTTTTTATATAATTAGTCCTCTAGTATGAGTCCTACCTTATTTGTGGTTGCACATGCTCCTATGTGTTTTAGCAATGTTTTACGATATATCTGTAACAGTCACATCATATAACCTGTCATGTGTAAACATATATAATGTATCATGTAAGAGGAATGCTTTTTTCTTACTTAGCTAAATTTTTGGTTGTACACATTACACTCTGATAGTGTTATATTTGGTACAAAATCAAAATATATTTTAGAACTCAATTTAATTAGAGGCAGTGAAAAGCAAAGCAAAGATAATTAATGATTTTAAAAATAAAAACGTCTTGAGAATGGAAAATAATTAAATGAGGAGTTCTATATAATTAATATTGAATCCACTCCATTTTTAATTTATATTAAAACTATCAATGTGCATCATCAATCAGTTATTTACCTGCATTATGCCATTTAATGATTTATATAAAGTAAATTATTGCTTATTTTAAATAAAATAAAAGAAATAACATTTATTATTTGCAGATCATTAGACCCACAATTAAAGAGAGAAATTAACATTAATCCATTAGAACAATCAAAAGACAAATTCCTCAGGCCACAAGTTGAAACGACCTGAACTGCAAAACTGATATTGAACATATCATCCTTAAATTTAGCTCTGTGTATTGTGATGTTCAATCATTAGCAATTCTTAGGTGATTTAAATATTAAAGTTTATGTACTTCAGAGCCAAATGAGCGTTACTACCAAAAAAAATATTACAGGAGGGGAGAAAAACATTAATAAGAACATCGATAATCTTTTTTCTCAGAAACTGCTGCCTTTAATATGGTCAAATATCAACCTTATAAATGTTGTGTTGTAATCTACCTGTATTAATGATGATGGCAGAAATGTTGGAAAGTGTGCGGCAAGCAATTGAACAGAACCGCGCTTCACAATTTCAGAACTCTCTTGTCAAATCCCCCCAGATGTCTCGCTCGCTTGTGCACGAAATTGTCCCGGTGGCTTGGTTTTAAAAAAGTATGTGCGTGATGGGTGCCTAGGCAACTGACAGATCAACACAAAACCAAACGTCTGGCCGCAGCATTGACATTCCTACAGCAGTACGCAGAGAAGGGTGATGAGTTTCTCAACAATATTGTCACTGGGGATGAAACATGGGTGTCGTATGCCACACCAGAGACAAAAGAACAATCATTGCATTGGCGGCATAGTGGTTCACCTGTGAAGACCAAATTCAAGCGGACAATCTCTGTCAAAAAAATCATGTGCACGGTCTTCTGGGGATCCACATGGTGTCCTCTTATGCGAGTTGTTACCGCAAGGGGAGACCATAAATGCTGATTGGTATTGTCAGACATTGCATAAACTGAGGAGGGCAATCCAAACATAAACTGAGGAGGGCAATCCAAACAAGAGACATGGGATGTTGACAACAGGCATTATGGTATTGCATAACAATACAAGACCCCATACAGCCAATGCCACACAAAATGTGTTGAATAAGTTTGGATGGGAGATCTTCGACTATCCACCCTACAGCCCCAACCTCGTCCCAAGTGATTTTCATCTCTTCCGTCTCATTAAGCGTTTTCTGGCAGAAAAACGTTTCCACAATGACGCTGAGGTGCAGAATGAAGTGACTTCATGGCTCCGAACATTGGCCGCAGACTCCTATGACTTGGGCATACAATTGATGGTGCACCATTACGATAAATGCCTCAACAATGGTGGTGAATATGTTGAAAAGTAGCCAGTGAATCTATGTAATTATTCCAATAAGTATTTCTTACTTAGTGATGCTTTTGTTCTCTTTATCGGTCATCAGGACTTACTTTCTGGATGCACCTCATAAGGGTTTTTTTTATGTGATTTAAAGTCACAAATACATTTTATAAATGATAAAATGAATTGACTTTAATATACCATGTAATTTGAAAACCTAATACTCCCATTATTTCAGTACAATGTATTTTTTTTAATCTTTTTCATTAGGCATATGTGCAATCTATATCAGTAAACTGAAAATTAAGACATTCTCATGGAGATAATGAACTTTCATAAAATTATGCCTATTATTTTGGTAGTACTATACCGTAACTAGATAATTTAAAAAATCTATTAGGTATTAAATATAACATTTCATTTCATGTTGGAACCAATACAGTGAAGCGACTAATATGTTCTTAATTATCTAGTCAGTCAATTTGATAATCTTATGCTCCATTTACTGTTGAATTATCTAAAACGAGTTTTGCAGGTTTTTGCCTGCATCCTCAGTTGTGAGTCGACTGTTCGAGTTGTTGGTTGGCTGGACTTGATGTAACTCTCGTGGACACTTTATGAACTTCTAGATTAATTTCTCATATTTTTTTTCCCATATTCCCAGCTCCATTGGAAAAAATGTATGTAAAAATATGAGGATAACTTTTAGATCCCAACAGAAGACAAATTAATCCAGAAGTTCATAAAATGTCCAGGAGAGCTACACCAAGTCCAGCCAACCAACATTGATCGGACTGTCAACTTGCAACTGAGGATGCAGACAAAAGCCTGTGAAACTAGTTTTGCATAATTCAACGGTAAGTGGAGCATAAGATTATCAAATCAAACTAAGAATGTATTAGGTATATTTTAAGTCACTCAAATTCTGTATAATCTGGTTCATTGTCACCAAGGGAAAGAATGATCTGTACTCTTCAGCTATCCATGGCAATAATTGCAAGAGATTGGATATTTAGCACTGCTGATTCTCTTCTTTTGTTTCTGCAAGGTAGATAGCTGCTTAGGAAATGTACTGAACTTCTGCGTGCATAGCCTCAAATTAATTGATCTTCTTCAAATTTAATTCTTATTCATTTTTTCTCACTTGTAGCCAGACTGCAGACCAAATCTGAAAGTTCTCTCCTTTTTTGTCTTTTTTCCTTGCTACAAAAGGCCCAGATCCAGATGTCAAAGAACTGAAATTTAGAAAGTCCTTCAATTCCATTTTATATATCCTTATGGGTACCTTAAGTTCTACATATTCAAATGAAATTTATCCTGTCTTTGCAAGTATAAATTGGTTGCTCTTCAAAAATTTATTCTTGGTGCTTTCGATGATACTGTGCACACCATCAACTTCCACATAACAGAAACATGTGGTTTACCTCTTCCAGGCTTGTACTTCTCTGAAGTAACCACATTTACATTAGCATCTTCATGATATTATGATTTTGCCCAGCACAATTATCAGTCTAAATGGTCAGTGATTTAGCCTTACAGTCATTGTACAACTTACATTGTGTGGCAGATGAAACTAAGGCATTTAGAAAACTCAGTTCTTTGATGCCATTTCATTTCCTCCTTGACCTTCTGTTGTCTCTTCCCAAATCATAAACCAAATGTCTTGTGATACCGAATTGTGAATGATTTCATTGTCCATAATTTATGCAAATAGAAATTCTGCACATTCGTGAGATTCGACCAGACATATCTGTAAATTAGCCATTATCAGTTTATATTTCTTATTCTCCTTTTCAAGTAATTTGTCTGCCTTTTTAATGTCATATCACCAAGCGCCACGCCATGATCTTTTTGACAGTTTCTTTTCTGTATCCTTTCATCTTCAGTTTTAGCATCCTTAAGCTGGCAACTGAGTAAATCACGTGTCAATGGCAGGTTCACGAAAAGACAAATTGAACTCTTCCGTAAATTCCTTGAAGAATAACCATTCCTTTGCCTTGATCCTACCAGTCATTTCTCACTCATCACAATAGAGTCTGTACATTTTCTTCATGGTTAGATGGCTACCTAGATATTTTTTGGAAGTCTTTTCTCTATTATAATGCCTTTCTTAAACTGGATGTTTTGGTATATGTTCATATTTTTATGCAGACAGAGATGTGAAAATTTCCACCAGCTCAATCAAGAGTCTTCAGGAAGAATTAATAGATTAGTAATTCAGTTGAGAAGGAATCCCACTGGAAAGAAATGTTGACTCATGAGTTCAAAAGCATTGTATTGCATGTAGGTAAATCCTAAGCATGGCTTCCTTTGGAAGGGAAGTAAAGGCATAGGTCCCATGTCGTACATTTATGACATGATAAAGAACCTCAAGCCTGAAAGAAGAGGCCTCTGAGCAAAATTAGTTGGCAGTTTCACGCCCTGATTTGAATGAGATGCTGGTGACCTGAGATATTAAAGAGCGTCTATTAACAAGAAAAAAATGTCTGAGGTCACTTCCACATAATATGAATGAAGTAACAAAGCAAGATAAATGCCAAGATATTAAAGAGCATCTATAAACAAGAAAAAAAATGTCTGAGGTCACTTCCACATAATATGAATGAAGTAACAAAGCAAGATAAATGCCAAACTCCCATTATCGTGAGTATTTCAAAACCTAAGTGGGGAAGCACATTATTAGCAGAGACCCAGAAAAGCACCATAGGAACAGTTCTTTACCAAGTAAAAGGTAGCTGCAAGGGGAGATTAAAAAAATGCTAATTTTAAAAATTAATAAATTTTATAATCGTCTGGAAAATTTTCAGCTTTACAAAATATTATACAAAACAAACCAAGCATAATAACCAATCTCAAGCAATATAAAATTAGGATATGGCACAAAATTAGTAAATCAATGCCTAGAGTAAATGCTTATTAACATTTAACAAACTAATTAGAAATGGGGATTCCGGACACTTTTTGTGTTTCCTATTTTCAATTTTAGTACAAGCGATATTTCTAGTCAAACAATACTACATATATCTCTTTGAAGTAGTACAGTGATATGAACTCAGCTCATCATGTGACTCGTGGATTAAAAAAATTTCAGATGAGAAAACATTTTGAACAATGAAGAGATAGAAGACATCTCAATTAGCTTTGAAGCGTTCCTGTTAATTTTATGAAACAGAAATAAAAAAACTGCCAGCATGGTGAATGTTACTGGATGCTATATAGAAAAATAATTTTGTGCTATTTCTAAAGCACATTCATCCAATAAAGAGTTTTAAACATAGGCTCATTTATATTTATTTACCCTCATATTTGGACTTAAGCGAAGCCTTCATATTCTACAAGTTCTAAAAATTTATAAAACATTTTTCCTTCATAAAATTATTGGTTCTTGTAAAGTTACAGAATAATAATGTTAATATAGAGTTGGTTTGCTGACACTTATACTTCACTTAATTGAAGAACAGAGCTTTCAAGTAAAATGTTTCCTGCATGAGCATTGTTGTGAATTCCATCGGCTGCAAGAGGTGCTCTCCACTCTTTCCCCCTACAAGTCTCCCCTCCTGTCCTTGAATGTTGTTTCTTCGAAGCAGGTAATAGTTGAACTTCACCAAGACAGACAGTTGATTTTAGAGCATTTTCATGTGTAAATGTTACCAAATTATGAGTCGGCTTATTGTGTTCCTGCAGAATTTCATTTGCAGTCCCATGGTCAATTTTCACCTTCCAGAAAAGCAATTCACAATTTTGCGAATAATTTTGATTCTACTGGATCAGTGGACAACAAAAAACATGCCAAAACATACAGTTTTAACAGAGGATAAACTAGATGAAATTTGTGCAAACCTTGAACATTCACCAACAAAATCACTCCTAAAATTAGCACAAGTGGGGATTTCAGGGGTTCTGCACATAAAACGACAAAAACCTCAAACCATGCAAGTGTATGCATGCCCATTGTTTAAAACAAGATGACCCAGTAGCAAGAGTATGGTATGAGTGGTTTTTTTTCAACTGTGAATGGAGGTTTAATGGACCCAACGCTTCTGTTCTTTGCAGGCGAGGCCTGACTTCACCTGAATGGCCATGTCAACAATCAAAATATGCACTACTGGTGTACTGAAAATCCACATTGCATACGTGAAACTGATATTTAGAGTGGGAAAGTTGAAGTGTGCTGTTAGAGCAAGGTGTATAATTGATCCAATTTTTTACCATGTGACAATAGTTACAGAAAGGTACAGAAGAGACATTTTGATCCCATTTATCAGTAGCTTATAGAAGAAGAGAAATGATATGGGTGGTTTCAACAAGATTATGGAGCTGCTCATACAGCAGAGAGTTCATGAATAAAATTAAGGAAGTGTTTGAAGAGAGTGATTAGTGGTGGTATATGGCCCTTTCTCTTACAAGATTTAACATTAGAACTACCGGAGCTAGCTGTATACTTATAATTATTGATGTGACCAATTTGGCCACTGCTGTTAACACATCGACAAAATAATCAACATAATGGAACTATAATTACATAAACTATGTTTAGTAATACAGAAACAGATAACAGTTGCCATTCTTAGATATTAAAATAATGAAACGTCAAGGAAATCTGGAATTTGGAATATACAGAAAGAATACGCATATAGATAATCACATCAAAGCTGACAGTTTTAACCACAGAAGTTATAAACATGCAGTTATCAACAATTTAACACACTGGCTAGTTAAACTATAAACTAGCAAAGAAGAATATTTTAATGAATAAAACAAATAGAAGAAACAGCAGTTAAAAATGGTTTTAAAAAAGAACTAGTGCACAAAAAGGTGCAAAAATTCAAGAGACAAAAACATATCAAAGAAACCAAACACTTTCAGCAAGAATAGATAAGCTAATTTTTAAAAAGTGCACATATCATCCATGGGCTACAAAAAATGTCAGAATATTCTTTAAGATTTTTAATATCAGGTTGGCATGATTAATAGATTTAATGTTAAAAACTTACTGATAGATAATGTTAATGACAGTATTCCACAAGAGGAAAAAATCAAGTATTTACAAAATAAATTATGCAGAATGTGAAAAAATCTACTACATTGGAAAAACAAAGAGAAATATAGGCACACGGTTAAAAGAACATTTCAGGAACATAAAGTACAAGCAAATAGAGAAATCAGCAGTAGCATATCATTTTTGGACACAAAATCACAACCTAGTGAATAAAGCAAAATTATTAAACTCGGTACAAGAACCTAAGCAACTAGCAAAGTGAGAGAAAATCTATATCTACAAATACAAAGATAGTCTAATGAACTTTGACACTGCTGGGGATGAAAACATAAACTACAAGTTTATCACACCATCACCAGAGCAGAATACACATTCCCACAGCTCAATGAATGATCTGACATTTGAGTTTATCCTGGCTGATGATGAGAACCAAATGTTCTCGTAACCTGTTCTATATATTATGACAAGTAAGTGAAGCATTAAGAGTGTACAGTTTAACTAAATCATACAATAATATCAATTATCTGATTGGCTTCACTGTGCAATTTCCATTTTGCATTTTAAACATTATTGCAAGTTTAACCATTGTACACATTGCTGAGCTTTCAGATGAGTTTGAATTTGAATTACCAATATAGTATCAATAAAATATTATCATAGGGGTCAAAACCGGTTCTAAGTATAAATAATGATGAATTTGAAATTAATATACAAAAAATAAATATTTTACTATCTACACTATCTAGGACCGACAGAAATGTCATAAGCTCACTATTGCATACAGTGAAAACCATTAGAGTAATAATGCAGTTAAATTTTAAAAAGTGTGAAAATGACTGCTTTAGCAGTTCTAGTGTTAAAAGTGTGGGATTTTTACCTGTGGGGTTGCCTGAAGGACAGAATTCATAAAAAAAATGCTCACATATTGGAGGAACTAAAGGAAAATATCACAAATGAAATCAGTGATCAAACTTAAACATGTTAATCAGAATGTGTCTTCTGAATACAATGCCACAATGCCTGTTTAGCCACAGGGGAATAACGTTTTCAGCATCTTTTATAAGGTAAGATTTTATGCACAATTTCAGAAAAGAAGTTAAAATATATTTTCAGGCAGCCACAACACGTTCAGCCACCGAGAATCAAAACACTGTGCATGAGGGATAGCTTTCATGTGAAAGCTCAGTATAATTGTCACCAAGCCTACTCTATATCAACATTATACTTCACTTAATTTAAATATAAGTGTCACCAAACTAACTCCATATCAACATCATTTTACTACTTCAATATTAATAGGTTCAAGAGTATTAGCGCATATGTTCCAGGATAACTTATATGTGTAATTCTTGAAGCTGTTTAGTGCCAGGATAAGTTTATTATCTTTTTACTGAAATTTCTTTTTTTATGAATATAACAAGATTTCTTGCAAATGTGTGTGTTACAGCTCCGTGAAGTGTACAGCAAAGGTATATCATCTCCAGTCTGTGAGTCTGAGTCCTTCAAGGAAAGCTTTCAGCTTTTAGGATTTCTGTCCCAGGAAGATTTAGTAGACAGAATGCAGAAAGTTATTGCAATAATACAGAAAGCAGTGAAATCTTCAAAAGAGGCACAGTTATCATCTGTGGAAGAGCAGTTATCAGAGCACTTTACCAGAATCAAGAATGCAGGGCTAAAGGAAAGCCCAAAAAAATTTGAAATGGGGACCAATATCAGTAGGTCCCAACTGAAGGAGGTTAGTGTTAGTGTTAAAGGTTTTTCCCATACATTCCATGGCCAATAGTAGTATATGACATTAGAGCAATTAATTTGAGTTCTTCTACAGATAAGCTGCATTTTGCCAGTCACTCTAACCTTCATTTTTCATATAAGAATTCATCCTTAACATACATTGTTGCAAAGTTAAAATTAAGCCTGATTCTGACTCTGCATAGTATGTAGTTTACAGTTTAGAGGCAATGTTATGAGTTCTCATGAAATAGTGAAATGCTTCTAAATAAAAATTGTGTAATTGAGTCAAACTAACACTCATTTGCTCCAATTACTTGTTTAAATATGTAGAACCAGTTTCACAAACCCTTCATTCACATCATCAGCCTCTAGTCAACTGGAGGATAAACCATTATGCTATGAGAATGTGTAATCTGCTCTGGTGGAGGTGTGATGGATGAACTTAAAGTCCTTGTTTTCATCAACTGGAGGAAACCATAACTTTAGAATGAAAAGACAAGATAATTTAAAAAAATTCACATATTATCCATTGGCTACACAAAAATTTCAAAAGATTTTAAAATATTTTAATATCAGATTGAGACCTATAAACATATTTAATGTTAAAAATCTCCTGTATGATAATATTAACAATCGTGTTCCACCGGAGAAAAAAAAGCAGGTAAATACCAAATAAGATATGCAGAATGCAAAAAGTCAAAGAGAAACATAGGCACACAGTTAAAACAACACTTCAGGAACGTAAAATACAAATAAATGGAGAAATCAGCAGTAGCATCTCATTTGTGGACAGAAAACTGCAACATAGTGAAAAAAGCAAAATTATTAATATCTGTACAATGACCTAGTTAACAACATAGGGGAAAATTTACATTTATAAATACGAGACAGATTAATGAACTTTGCCACTTCTGGGAATGCAAACATAAAGTTCATTATACCTCCACCAGAGCAGAATATACATACCCAAAGCATAACTAATTATTCACCAATCAGCAGTTGGGTTAGTTTATGATGCAGACAGAGGTCTGCAAAGCATGTACTACAATTAAACAAGCAAGTGGAGCCAATAAAAGTGTGTAGTTTAAATCAAACATACAGTGATCTTAATTATGTGATTAGCTTTATTGTACAAGCCCCAATTAACATTTCAGATCTATTATTTTGCTTAGGATCTTACAAAAATGGACCTTTGGGTTTGCAAGGCTCATGCTGCATTATAAACCTCTTGTGTCATCATTAAAAAATGGAAAATTAGCATAAGTAGGAATTTTCTCTCCTATTAGTCACTTGATGTAATTTCAAGCCAAGTGGCACTGCATATGCCTCAATAATGCTAAAGCAATGGAAAAATAAACCAATACATTCACCATTCATGAATGTAACCTAAATATGCTTGCAGTGCAGTGACAAATGATAGGTTTGTGTTAATTCCGAATTATCAGTTTACTGTAGGTTGATATGTACTAGCATATTCACCGAGTTTTGCAAACCTTTTCCCCCTACTTCTTTGCATGTCTTTTTTTTTTCTCATTATGATAACCTATTTACAATTTTTTTTTTTTCCCAAGATTTTGTTTTCATACTTTCATTTTTTGCAGGCAACAGGTCTCCTAAGACCTCAGCCCCCTGCATCAAGGGGTGTGCAGGACCCTCAGCTATGCCCCTGGTCAATATATTGTTTATCTAACATGCTGGATTTTGCTTAAAACATTATTTACACTCTTTTCCATTTTTATTCATAATAGTTACTTTGCAGACATTACAGCTAAGGATATATATATGTAAATGTTAATGAAAAATGAAATATGACTGAAAAAAATTGCTACCTTTGTATGTTAAAATATAAACAATGACAATGCTAGATCCTACAGTTAATTCTGTTTCTTCCAATAAATTTGTTTTGCCTTCATCAGATAAGCTTTTGCAAAATCCCCAAGAATTAGTCTCACTTTATGCAGTGCATGCACATATAAAGTATTGCTAACAAAACAGACCATTGTTAAACGTGGCGGTTGGGTCTCTTGATGTTCTTGTGGCGGCATCTGTTGGTTCTATTAGGAATTTGCTGAGTTCATCCAATGGATGAGTTCACCACCCAATTTATCACAATAAGTTCAAAAAGATATTCAAAGAACAAGGAATTATGTTAGCCCCAAAGAACAATTTTAATATAAAGAACTTATTTGGTTGCAGAGTAAAGGACTACATGCCAACAGAACAAAAGTCAGGTATTTACAAAATAGAATGTGCAGAGTGCGACAAAAAATACATTGGAAAAACGAAGAGGAATTTGGGAATCCAGAAAAAAGAACACTTCAGAAATATTCGCTTAAAACAAATTGATAAATCAGCAATAGCAGCACACTTTTGGAATAAAAATCATGAAATTAAATCAGAGATAAAACTACTTAAACAACTTCATAATGCAATAGAACTTTCCACTTGGGAAAACATTTTCATTACAAAAAAATAAGGATAATTTGATGAATTTCGATATCCCTCCATTGGATGAACTCAGCAAAACAAATTTATGTAAGTGAATGGAGTTAGTGTGAAAAAAACTGTATACATTGTTTATATAAAAAAACAGACCATATTTGAAGATTACAACCTTGTTTGGAGCATTGTTTCATTAAAAGAGAATGATTGCATTTTAAAGTTCCTAAAAGCTTCAAGCAAATAGCATATGCATCAGATTAGAATTTACTCTGAAAATAACTTTCCTCTTTGAAAGCTTGGAACTACTTCCAGAATTCACCTGGCTGATAGCCCAAGAAAAGCTATTTTCATATCGCTGCCAGGAAAGCTTTAAGTCATGGTAGAATTTCCTCTGATTCACAAGTGAACACTAGTTCACTCTAAATGGTGAATCTGCTCTTTTCCATTTCCTCACCCTTTCAAGGAGAATCGCAAAAACTTTATCATGTACTATAATAGTTGCCAATGGGAGATATGAGCATATGCTAGTTGAATGTGCATTATTGATAAGTGGAGTTATGAAAGTTTAAATAACAAACATGGTTAAATACATAATTGAAGAAACAGTATTCTAAATGAAGTCGTACAGCAAGTGTTAGCACAAGTTTCAGAGAGATTTTTTTAAGTCTACACTATCATTAAAGCCATATATCAATGATTATTTTTCCTGCCATCTAGTAAAGGAAAGTGGTATATTGAATAGTTCAGTGTTAGGAGGGCTTAAAACTGTTAAATTTAGCCATACACGTAAATGTTAATAGTGCACAATAATGCAGATCCTGATGTCAACATTAACTCTGTTATTGGGTGTTATAATCTGTGCATGATAGGAATCTTCTAATCATGAGTGACAATGCTTGACTTTACCATTAACGATGTGTTATTTCACAAAATGCATGCTATTATAATACTAAAAATTCATATTTAATGCATGAGTTGACCCTGCATGAGATGAAATTGGATGCAGAATGTTTAAACTGGTGTTCTTTTATGAGACAGTAAATTCAGAACAATACATGAATGATATTTTAAACTCTTTTTTGGCATATTGACTTAAGAAAGGGAACATGCCTGCTTTCAGCAAGATGGTGCAATGACTCCACACTACTCTAAATTCCATGCAAGATTGAGGAGGTGTTTAGTGATAACAGTAATCAACTTTTCCTCCAGATCTCAGTATGTGATTGTACTTGGAAAGATAAAAAGAAAGTCTCCAGAAGTAATTTATGACTCTTGAGTCCCTGAAAAATGAAACCAGAAGATGGTTAATAAAATGGCAAAAGCTGTGTTAATCATTTATGACAATGGAGAAAAATTGGCTGTTCCACATATAATTAATCTCAAAGACCCACCACTTGCTTCTGGTCCTTTCCTCTACCAGGTATTATTATGACAGATTACATAGGGAAGCAATTAAAACATTTAAATACCCTACCCCAATAGTATAATCAAGAAATCGGAAGGTATGAAACTGTACAGAATTTGGATTCCTGCTCTTAAGAAACTGCTGTCAATTAATACTGAAATGACCATGACACCCCATTCCTCCTTCCACTTCCTACATCATATCTCCATTCTCATCGTCGGTTATTGCTCATATGAGGCAAAGCCTCATTCCTAGAATCAGTCGCTTAACATCAAGTTGAAATACCTTGTTCCTCTGAAAATGTCTGCCATGGCATCAGGCGAAACGTCAGGTCACTATAAAAGTAATTTTACCATTAGACCATGGTCATTAAGTCCAGAAAAGCATGTTAAGATACAAGATAATCGATGTGGAATATAAATGTTGTGCAACACCTGCACTCTTAGTAGGCAGTTAAGCAGTGAAAACAACAATAAGGGGTAAAAAAAAGTCAACCAGCTACAAGAGATTTGAACCTGAATTCTCAGAATACAGCAGTGAACAAAACATAACAATTCTGCTTGACCATTTAAAGCTTGAAAATATGTGCCTATCAAACCACAATACTAGTTGAGTAGTGCAGAAACTGTACTCTCGCCTCGAAGCTTTATTTGCATATTATTACCCTTTAATGTTGTTTTAAACTCGTTTTTGGAAGTTTAATATCAATAATAAGTTGACACCAGCTATTACACCTGACATACAAAATGTTATATACCTTAGATTATGCCACATTTGAATTATTAACTTATTAAATATTTGTGTGACTTACATTATCCTCCCATAAAGAAAAGAGGGGGTTGCAACTTTGGTCGTTGCTTTACAGATGCTCCAGCTGTGGGCTCTGGGGACCGTAAGTACCCATGGTACTTCTGACGTTACTAGAAGCAGCCAGGCCCCTTCCTGCGGGAGTCGTCCGAATGAGTTGGACTTGGCCTGGCAGTGGTCCCAAAACTCCCGTAAAAATGAGTACCCACAGTGGCATTATGTCCCAGCGGGATGCTTATGGCGTGTACCTTGGGGGCAGGAGGTTTCCGGAATCACTGCTTGTTGTGGGGAGGGTGGTTGCTACCTAAATGCTGGGGTGACTCACCTCTTAAATTGAGTAGGTCTTTGCTAGACACGACCTATCCTCCACCAGTGAGAATCTGGTACCCAAGTTTGCTTAGCACACTAGGTACCATCCTAATGTAAAAAACCACTGAGGACCGTGGACCTCCATGAATCCCTTTGGACCTGGAGAGGGATCCCCGATGCAAACAACTTACAATATCCATTATGTAGGCCTATCTTAAATTGGTTGTAGCCTATCACTTTCCGCTTTGCATAGATTTGCTATTTTGTTTTAAATAATTTTGATATTTAATGCATGTGATAGGTGTCTTGTTCAATGGGAGCTTCCATGAAGTAAATAAGAATGTATACAGTGAAATAAGAGTTTATAAAATGTATAGAAACCAGTGCAATTCTCAGTGTGAGAGTATGTTTTGTCAGCAGATTTATATCCTGAGTACCTTCTGTCCCTTAAGCCATTTATTCACTGAGCTTTCAGACGGCCTTCTCTCTACGTATATAAAGTGAACGATGAAGATAGACTTAAAGTGCCTCTGTCACTTAGCATGTTTCATAAGTTCGAAAAAAAATGGACAGATGATTCACCTGATATATTCATTTAACTTTATGACTTACTTTTCCATAATTAATAATGCAGTGTACATATTTTAGAAAATAGAAAATGTGTATATATATAAAGGAAAAGGTACATAAAAGTGAATATACTTTAGATACCATTTATTTTATATTGAAAACCCTCGCTGAAAGGTTTGCCTATTAATTGTCCCTCTACCAGTTTAATTTTATTTGTAACTAATTTTAGTTTTAATACTGGCTTGGTTAAGTGTACTCCTTTTATGTTAACAGCACTTGAATTTTGCAGTTTACGTGTTAACAGCTTTTGGAGATGGTTTAAATTAAAAGTTTCCTTATTTATGATTTCAAATCTTTAGATATTAACAGCAAGAGATATGGTCAAGCTTTGAGAATAAAAGGTCTTTGAGATTGTACAAGATATAAAAGAAAAATTGGGCAGGCAGAAGTATGTTGACAGTTGTAATAAGCAAGGGAGAAAGGGATGTGCATGAATGCAAAGTGGGCATTGTACATTAAAGGGATTTAGAAACAGCTATATAGAAATATGTGTTATATGTGGGGAAACAGAGGGTATGTTTCGTTGTTTGATGTAGTGCAAGGAAATTGGCAATTGGAGAAAGGGTATATGGAGCTCAAAATGGAAAGAAAAGGGTTGCCAGCTAGAGGGTGGGAAAGAAGTAGGGGTATGGATGAATATTTAGGAAGATGAAAAGAGAAAAAGTGAAACAGGGCTCTAATACATGTCAACAACCAGGGAGTCGTGACATGTTAGGGCTTCCAGTTGGGCAAGTCTCAATTGTAAGAAATGTATAAATCATTTGTTATATTTTTATAATGAAAGAATGAAATAAATATTCTGTTCTATTCTAGGTTGATTATTAATTTTAGAAAATTAAAATATTACAAAACATAAACCAAAGAAAAGAGGCACTCCCAAAGTTTATACAAGAAATCTGCACATCTTCAAGGTTTTGAAAAATGAGCTTATTTTATTTTATGAAATGTAAAAATGCTGACTGCTTGTGTAGGTTGGAGTTTATAGTAAGCCATCATATCTAATAATTTGTTACTAATCAATTCACAGTCAACAAATGAGAAACCTTTGCTAGCAACTGTTGGCACTACTAACAGCACCGATTCAAATGGTGTCAGAGTATCAAATTGCTCATTCTGTATATGCAGTTTATGTAGAGAGCTAATACATTTATTGCATTTGTTTGTTTCTAGAAACTGTTGGAGTTTTCACGTACAGAAAAATTGTCACCTTTCGAAGTGTCGAGGAAAGAGCTACTGGACTATTTGATTGCAGATGTATTTGCAAAATTCCTGGTACCTGCTAACACTATGCCTTGCTATGAAATATTTTTCTTCAGCAATATTTCTAAGGTGAAACCTCATATTGTTGGCTTACCAAGGGCATCTTTACACATGGCTCTAAACAATCCACATTTCTATCTACAGGTAAAAGTATGCAGTAAAATAATGATTTATTTGTTGTTGCTCTAGTCAGGATACACTCAAAGAAATTACTGAGTATAAAAGCTTGGTTTTCCATAACTGCTCTAAAGGGAATGTTCTGATATGGTCTCCTTTTTGCTTCATATTATATGATGCATATTCTACTACCTCTTGAATTAATTAATGAATGCACTATATTGGAAACAAGTTAAAACTGTAATCCTATTAGAATTATATATATGCAGTATGATACACAAAAATAATTTTTACAATCAGTTTTGGCTTATGGCATGTATGCCCTAAGTAGGGTGTCTGTAGTAGCAAAGTTTTGTATCTCTAGGTTCATTACTAGCAGCAAGAGTTGTGTTTTGTCATGATGATGTAAGTGATTCGGTCTGAGTTAACTCAATTTGTGCTAACTAGTCAGTTCAAGAGGATTGTTCATTAATATGTCTCATATGCTACATATAAACCATGTCTAAAAACAGGAAAAAACAAGTAGAAAACCATAGAAAGGAAGCATAATATAAACAGTGGTAAATCATACAAAACTTCTAAAGAAACCAAAAAAGCAAGAAAATAATTGGTTTTGATAAGAAAATTTTATATTAAAATGTGTCATCTTAACATGTCTGGGGATGATCAATGATCCATTTTTCAATCTTTTTGGGATGGGTCTGAAATTCAACAAGATTCCTTCCTTGCTCCTGGTATGGAAAGAGTTGACTGGAAAATAATGTCCATTCAGTCATCTAAAGTCTGTTACAGATATCAGAGCTGTACGAACTGTGCAAACAGGGTATTCTTAGGCCTCCCACTTGATGATAAATGGGACTGTATAAAATCAGTAATACTGTGTAGGAGCTTGCCTTATAGCACCTGAACAGTGTACCACACAATACCTTACATTATTGTCAAGCTAAACTGAAATATTTTGAGAATCCCAATTTGACAATAAATTCAATGCACACAATGTTTAAAGTATTTTACAAAAAGAAGACTGGAGACGCTCTGAAGATAACTTGCAATCATATATCATAAGTTCTTCTGTAACTTCTGCATTCATCCTCAGTGCACAGATGCTTATGACTACTGTACTAAATGTAAACTGACATTGAAAGCCAGTAAAAATTACATACGTAGTGTGTTCTTGCAGCTTATTAAGCTCTAAAAATGAGAAAATAAATGAAAGCAAAATAGAACATTCTGAAACACTCTACATATATTTATAAGTTGCCCAGAATCTGCTCCTCAATGAGTTAAAAGTTTCTTCTATGGTAATATATTTTCAGTGTGCAAGTATGTAATACTGGTTGTTCTAATTTTAATTCTACATACAGTCTTCTAGGGACAGAAGGAAGGAAAAAAAAAACCCAACTCCATAATCTCATTTGTACATTACACTTTCTAGAACTCATGAAAATACATCGATTTAAGACAATAGTACTATTTTCTAATTGCTGCTGAAAATCAGAACAAAAGTCACAAATTCCTAACATCTTGTCCTTGGTTTTGTAACATTTAGAAAGTGAGATACTTCACGTTTTACCTGTAAGGGGTATGGCAGAGTCGGGAATTATGGTATGTAGACCAAAAGGTTGAAGAAAACGCCAATCATTCAAACTGCAACAAGCTATTTGCAAGTAACTTCATTTTGCCACCGAATTCCCAAACCATGTAAAATATAGGTTACAACTGTACTAAAAGAATGTGTGCTGTCCTCCTGCCTTTGTTCTTGAAAAAACCCTGTAAGCTAAGGAGTGCCCGTCATGATGCATAAATTTTGAGTGCAAACAGATTCTGTAAATCTATTTAGCGTAGGTTCAGCTTCAGGCTCATACTCATCTTTGGTTCATGTTAATGTTTCTAAGATTCCAATGGAATTATTACAGAAGAGTTTAAATCCCATCAGGGTTTTATAGAAGTTTATTTTTGTTTATAATTTTATTGTTGCTTTGATGTTGACCATAAGTAAGGCCAGTAGCTAACAACCTTTCCAAGGAAAAGAACATAAGAAGTCTGTATCCATTTTTAGACGAAGGAGAAATATAATTTGATACAGTGTTTGAACAAATAAAAGCATTAACATCGACACATGATGATGCTCAATAACAAAGAAAAGACAGAAGAAGAATAAAAGGAATAAACTTTAGAAATACATTTATACATTATATAAATGTAACTTTGTAGAACTTCCACAAAAGAAACAATTATAAATGAAATACTTTTTTTAATATGTCTATTATATACTTCACACTTTGTCCTTAACTGTAGAAGTAACTTTACAATCCATTGCATTAGTCACATACATACATATAAAGTCCAGTAGCTTTGAATTATATCAGAGAAACAAGGACATAAATTTTTATAAGCTTTCAAGGATTTACTGGCAGAATATCAAATGAGGAAGGAGAAAGTAAGAAAGGAAAAATTCATGGTTATGACCAGGACATCTTTGTCTCCTCTGTCAATGTTTAGCCATTTGAGCTACTACATTTTTCCTGAATGTTAACTTCATCCTGATTCACATATCCTGGAGACCTTGGAAGTTATCTCCATGAAAGCAATTTGTTCTTAAGAGGAGATTCAAATATGATGGTAGTTTTGGCCTAGCTTCTAATTAACCCGACTAAAGGAGTTAATTGTTTTGGATCCTGTTATCACACTAATCACCTGTGTAAGCAAGGATTTAACAGGAAAATATATTTATAAGCATAATAGCAGTTGAACACATTAAATCACTCCTACCAAACTGCCACGTGTGGCAGAGGATGTTAAGGTGCAGACTCGTGAGTGGGAGGTCCAAGGTTTGATTTCCACCCGGACCATCCTCTCTGACAGGGTTTTTCCAAGTTTTCCTCAGTCCTCATAAATGGCAAATGCTGGGGAGGTAATCCAAAGTTAAACCTGGAACACTTCATTCCTTAAAAAATAAAAATCCTTTCCTAATGTATCATTTCACCTGATATATCAGTGTCCACACCTATGGTGTCTCATTATTAAAAATGGGCATTAAACACTACTCAAAAAAAAAAAAGAAAAGTAACTTCTACCAAATATTGTTAGCAACTGTATTAAAGTGTCAACCACATGTAATTGCCTGAATGAAAAATGTTATTTATCTATAATTGCAAAGAATTTCCTTTCATAT
Source organism: Metallyticus violacea (assembly GCA_030762175.1). Lineage (NCBI taxonomy): Eukaryota > Metazoa > Arthropoda > Insecta > Mantodea > Metallyticidae > Metallyticus > Metallyticus violacea. The sequence continues at coordinate 72,019,625 of CM060838.1, forward strand.
TACAGATTTGTCAGATAAATGCTATACTACTAATAATAGCCTCAAAAAAAATCCCTATAATATCATTTAAGTTGATCACTGAAATATAAATTTCACCAAAAACTTGTAAATACAGAGGGTGCCAAAAAACTCACTTCAAGCAAAGAAAAAACTGTGTTAACATAACAAAACTGAATTCACACAAACAGAAAATGATGGCCACTAAATCATCTTAGACTTTTACAGTTAAAACAGTTGCTTAAAATGCCAAAAAACTCACTTCAAGCAAAGAAAAAACTGTGTTAACATAACAAAACTGAATTCACACAAACAGAAAATGATGGCCACTAAATCATCTTAGACTTTTACAGTTAAAACAGTTGCTTAAAATGCCCATCATCAATATCGACACACTTCAGAGTACATTGAACTACTGATTGAGCAACATTTGCGAAAATGTCCTCAGCAGTTGTAGCACATGCCGTTTCAATTTCTTCCCCAAGTGCTGCCAGTGTAGCTGGTTTTCTATGATGTACAACATCCTTAAGAGTTCCCCATAGGTAGAAGTCCATGAAGTTAGATCCGAGAATGCGGTGGAAACTCAATCGGACCTCTTCGTCCTATCCAGTGCCTTGGATACTTCAAAATTGCTTTCAGCTGTTCAAGCGATAATATTGGCTCCATTTTGTTGTAGCACTAGCATAGTGTAATGTGAGTCACATCTATTTACAGAACTTCATACGATAATCTTTGCATCATTAGTTCATTGTTGATTTACTTGTCACATAGCAATGCTATCATAATGTGATCATCCGTTTACAGAACATCACACTACATGTTACTGTTGTTTTTCAGCCCAGCTTTGAAATATATTAAATAGATATTTACTGTGAAGTATGTATACATTTTTTGACAACCTCAGTAAATATAAAAAAATCAACATATTAATCATATATTTTTAAAGATATACCTTAAACTTATTTCATATGAAGATTATCAACTCACACTCTTCTCCTTAGTTCAGATAGGTAGTTACTGTGATTATCCTTCCAATCCATTTCACTCCAGTCCATTAATCCAATTAAAATGAATGTAAAGTTCTAGGCAATTTACATTGAACAGACATTTACTAACATTCATTCTATTTTGTGAAGATTTGTACTAGGAACAGCACAAGTTACTGTGTTAGAATTTTGTTTTTACATGTGAAAAACTGCCCAATGACTTCAATAGTTGCAAGGAATAAAAAAGTTTCCAGGTGTGCTTACAGCCTTGTATTTATTTACATTCCTCTTTGCTTCCATCCCTCCGCTTTACTTTTTGTTCCCCTCCATCTATAATTTATGATCATTAGCCTCCAAAAATTGTTTACTCCACATAAACAAAATTTAAACTGTTTGCCGTTTTGTGAAGTATTATATAATATTATTCTAATTTCTTTGTATAGTGCAAATGTTGTGAATTGGAGAATACTTTTGCTGTCACCCCAACATTACCAGATGTGTCCATAGTATATAAACTGCATTTGGAATGTGGCCGACTTATCAACATGTATGACTGGCTTCAAGCATTTCTAACTATTGTAAGCCCTAATGAAACAGGCGAGGAACAACGCAGGGTTTCCCCAGAGCTACAGTATCCTTTATACTTTGCTGCAATTTTTTTACAGAATTTCTTAGGTTAATATATTAATTTAAGTTATAAGTTTAAATTATATTTTAATACCACCCAAAGCAAGCTTTTAACATATTTTATCACATTATTACTTCTGTTATTTCTCGCTCTTGCCAGGCACAGACACTTAGTGTCCACTTTTAAACTGATAGATATGGTTCAATCTCTGTTTGGGGAAGTTGGTAAGTGACATATTTCCTGGACTCAACCTAAAAGTTGCATTGTAATAGAATCTCTGCTCACTTGCACTTTTATTGGCCTGAAGTTCTGACACTTTGTGTAGGATATTAAAAAGATAGTAAAAAAACTTATATTATTGTTGTCTCAAAGTATGAAAATCATCAGTCCACTGTATAGAACAATAATTTCTTTCCTGTAATCCTTTATATTTGTTTGTCATTTCTTAAGGATATTATTACCTTAGCAACCTAACAGAGCTCGATTCACCCATGCAGTAGCAGAACTTCAATTTCTGGGATTCATCAAAACTTCACAGAAGAAAACTGACCATGTAATGAGATTGACCTGGGGAGGTTCATGAATTTTTTTTAACTTAATATTTTAAACATGTGGCTTTGTACTGTAAGTTAAGTTTCAAAGTTGTAATTTCTTACTGATGAGCTATTTTTAAAATGTGTAATTTTTATATCACATTCTATTATTACAAACTTAAACATAGTTTTATTATTAAGCTTGTTACATTCTGGAAATATAGTAAAATTGGGATCAAAAAGTGTAAACTCTCAGAAGCTGTACTATTTTCTTAAATATTGTTTATTGGTGCCCAAACTTAAGGTCTCTTCAGCTACAGTTATAAATGCTGGATCATTAACCGTTGTAAAGAAACATTAAAAGTGCTCAAAAACAAACAGTATAATGAATACATTAACATTTAGAGATTAAGTAAGTACAGTATGTGGGTACTGTAAGTTAAGTTTCCAAGTTGTAATTTCTTACTGATAGGCATATTTTTAAAGTGTGTAAGTTTTATTTTTATATCACATTCTTTTATTGAAAACTTAAACATAGTTTTATTATTAAGCTTGTTACATTCTGGAAATATAGTAAAATTGGGATCAAAATGTGTAAACTCTCAGAAGCTGTATCATTTAATATTGTTCATAAATTTATTAGTGCCACAACTTTAGGTTTCTTCAGCTACAGTTATAAATGCTAGATCATTCAGCCTTTGTTAATCATTAAAAGTGCTCAAAACAAACAGTACAGTGAATGTATTAACACACAGATTAAATAAGTACAATATTTTGCTTGGTTGTATTGTATATTAAAGAGCAAGTAACTTGTCATCTTACAGTCCGAAATCAATATATAGTACAGCAAAGCACATTTAAAACCATCCATATGCAATTTCATATCTGGCATCTGGTGCCAAAAACTCTGTGTCACAATGCTTCACCTTTTTATAACTTGAGTACTTCAAATAAAGTTAATGAATTCTATACTCAACTTTCTTACAGAAGATGCTGAAAAAAGTGTACCTAATTAGGTTCTTTAGTGCATAAGAGTGTAAATGTTTCTTAAGATGATGTAAATTGCATCTTACAAAATGGGCAAAAATTCCAACCTCTTCTTTAAGAAGGGTGAGTGCAGAATTTATTTTATTTGTAGTACCCAAAGATGGAAGAGCTTGTAGTGCCAGAAGCCAGCAATGTGATTGGAAGGGGATATCATTCCAGTAGGTGGCAGACTGTGAGTGACACTTTTTATGTTGGATTATAGAGTGCCAAGTTCAAAGAAGATTTTTCAATTGGGATAGTGCCTGATCTAAGGACTACACAAATAATCATTTTGCACTACAATTAGCTTTTAAGCTAATCACTTTTGAGCACATAAATGCTTATAAAGAAGAGTGTTAGATGAATGCAATTAAAATATGACTGACTAGATAGTACAAATTTTTCTTCATCTTTGTATCATTATTCCTAATACAAAATGAAGAGAATGCATTTTCACTATATGGATAATAAAAAGAACAAAAGAAAATGTTTGTATTTTTTATCATTTTATATTTTCATTAATTTGTTATAGCTTTTTAAATAAATACATGCACAGAATTAGTCAACTCAGAGTTTGTGGCATTACTAGAACCTGGGACTGGCAAAATTCATGCACAGTATTATTTTTGTATTTTTCATTATGTGGAAAGTCAGTATCTTCCATGTTATATGATCTAGAGTGGGACTAGTGGTGTTAAATGAGGTAGAATCCCTTTAACTGAAGAATATAGTAGAATAATACTGAAAATATCATAAAGTTCTGCAATTATCCTGAGTTTTACTTTCTTTCTGTCAGATTTGCACCTTTGGGAAAATAACGGTTAATTTGTAGCTTACCACAATTCTAGAAAATCTAAGCAGTCGGTAGGGATGGTAGATTTTTGCAATTGCAATAATCTGCAATAAAATGTGAAATGTAATAGTTTTCTGAAGTGAGTTTTTTTTTTAATTTTTGCATGCACTTTGTCCAGCCCTTATAGTTTTCTAGCACTTTGACATCCTTTGTTTCCATTCACTCTTTATTTTCATTATTGCCAAAGAAATTTAAACTAAACTCATTTAAATGTAATTGTTGACTTGTTTGTTTCTCCATCATTGCAAGCCGCATCACTGCATGAAGATGGACCAAGACAAAATGACATACAATGAGCAGAAAGCTATTAAACTGAGCACTTTTATGTAAGCGATTGAAATATTTTCATGTGCAAATTGTGAACAGAGAGGTTGTCGTGGGAGAAAAGAAATGTATTAAAGAAACGCACAAAATCCAATTAGCACGTAACTGCAAAGGAAAACTTCCTTTCAAAAACAACTGAAGAACAATGTGATATTAAACATTTGGTAACCATTTTAGAACTCGGAAGGAAAGCAGAGAGTGCTCATGAAGAAAAATAATGAGTTTTTTGAACATACATGATGTGTTTAAGAGCCAACTTTCCAATTAATAAACTAGAACATCCATCTATGCAAGAATATTAGAAAAAAATAATTACTGCATTAAAATCTGAATTTCAGATTTTAAAAAGTTGAAATTCACTATTTTGTTTAATATTTAGACCAAGGATTTTTTTTTACGTATTTTACTGCTTTGTTTGCTTTATAGATACTAGGCCTGTAACAAACATGTATTAAGATACTTCTGAATAAAACTGATTTCATTATTTCTATCATTAAAGGTATGTGCCAGTCTTGGGTGATCTACCTATGTGTTCAAGATTAGGAAATGAATATGTGCCTCAGTGTGGAACGGCAATACATGACAACGTTAAAATGGCTTTGGAAGGCTAACCAATGTTTGTCACAGATGAGACCAGATAGGGAAGACAGACATGTCTTTGCTGTGCTCATCGGAATGATGCTACCAGGTAAAACCCAAGATTTGCATCTGACAAATATCAATTTGCTTGATGCGACACCTGTAGCAGAGCTATTATCATTGTCTTGGAACATTACAATAATTAGTTCGATAACATACTGCGTTTGATTTCAGATTCAACTACATACCTTAAAATGTGTTTTTGGGCTTTAAGAACAATTATTGGAGATCATTTGTTACATTTTCAATGTTTTGCACACAAAGTAAACTTGATAAGAGGATATTTTAAATGTTAATTCAATTTGGAATCGAACAGTGAAACACCCATTATAATCTCAGAAGAGATTATAATGCAAATTCTAGATATTTTAAAGTTTATATATAAAATATATATGATATATATTTTATTATTTTTGATAGGATATTTAGAATATTCTTTATGGCTTCACTTACATAAGATTTACACAGGACATATATTTTGTGGAACTTTTGTCCACATCATCAGCTGTTTATTGATTGTTGAATCATTTGTAGGGCAGTATCCAGGTTGACTGGTGGTCTAGTGGTAAACTTAAATAAAGTGCTGTCTGCTTCTGGGATGCCAAAATTCATAAGGTTATGCACATAAATCCTTTGCAACATCCTACAGTTGTTTAACAGCTGATGATGTGGACAAAAGTTCCAAGAAACATATGTCCTGAGTAAATCTCATGTAAGTGAAACCATAATGAGTGTTCTAAATAGAGTATTGATAGATGTTATTTTGAAAGAGATGTCAGAATTAAATACCTTTCTGTCCAAGCTTAAGCTTGCCTTTTTGCACTCTGAAAAATGAAAAGTACCATATTTAAATTATCTAAAGGAAAAGTGACAAGATCCAGCTTCTATCCTGTTTCTTAGATCAGCTAATCAGAGCAAATTTGTAAGCTAATAACACAACTTGGAGAAAGTGACGAACTACTCTTTTGCTCATAAATTGTGGAATAAATTTAGGGTTTGGGAGATATGGTACTGGGTGGTTGCCATCTAACACATATGAAATCTTAAAGCATATCTCCGATGAAAAAGCCAAGAAAACATTACAGAAAAGTTTATTTTATGAATAAGTGTCAAGAAAACTTTCTAAACATTGGTAGAAAATGAAACAAATAATATGTTTCTCCAAACTCTCAATCAGCTCTTTAATGCAGATGTGGCTGGTCAGAGTAGTGATGTAAATCCTCAAAAAACTACAAACTACATTGGCAAGATTGGAGAAATAATATTGAGCTGCTTGAAGCTCTTCTTCCCATTAGCACCAATTACGGTCGCAAAGGAATTTGCTGCATCTTGATTCACACTTGCACTTTCAGCATACGTAAGAGGATAGGTCCATAAGTTTCCGGTCTCACCGTTAAGAATCATCACCTTCACAAAACCCTTATCTCGTGTCATACCTTATCTGTTAAGTAAATAATTGCAGCTTTAACTTCCTCCCTGAGGGGTTATTGTTCAGATACAGTTGCTATGTGTAGAAGATTGTGACATGTTCACAATGGAGTATCGAGCTGTTATTATATTTTCTATATTGTAATTAATAATGTAGATATTAAGTGTATATGTATCCACTTTAAGACATGAAATTGTATTTCTTTAGAATAGGAATTTTTTGGTGTAACTGTTTATGGCAGGCCAATCTAAGAGGAGGCCATCAAGAAGATGATAAATCACTGTTCAACAAGGAAGGGTAAACACAAAAGACAAGTGTTATGTCCCTTCTTGAATAATCTGACGTTTGTGAAGATCATTTGGATTCCAGGTCATTGTATGTGTTAGGGGGGTGAACTCGTTCACCGTTTTAGGCAGTTGACTTTAAATCAGCCAATTATAAATAAATGTTTAAAATTTTCCAAGTGCAACTCAAAACGTGCGCTTGCATATATAGACTCCTGTGACTTGATGATGCCAAAGCTTGGGTGATTTGAATTTTATATATATATATATATATATATAAGGAGGCGTTTACTCTGCTGGGACATTCAGTTGAGATTCATTTCGTTTCTTTGGAAGTTGCTTTAATTTAGATTCAAACACTTATCTCTGAAGCCGTCAATAGGATTATCGCCTTCACAAAAGTCTTATCTGGCGTCATACCTTATCTGTTAAATAAATAATTGCAACTATAACCTCCGCTCCTCTGTGTTCAGTTCAGATATAGTTGCATAAAGAGGGCCACATGTAGAAGATTGTGACAATTTCAAAATTGAGTATCCAGCTGTTATTAAGTTCTTCACAAAAGAACGACTTACTGCAAATTAAATTAAACCACGATTGGACGGCATATATGGAGAAGCATCCCCCGCATATTCTACAGTAAAAGAATGGGCCAAACTTTTTCGAATGGGTCGAGAAAGCATTGAAGACGAAGAGCGTGCAGGTTGCCCCTTGGAAGTACTCACTCCTGAAAACATCACTCTAGTGGAAGCAGAAATTATGGAAGATCGACGGTTCAAAGTTACAGAAATAGAAGCAAGATTGACCCTTTCTAAAACAACAGTCCTTCGAATTATTCATGAATATTTAAACGTGAATAAGCTTAGTACAAGATGGATGCAGACTTCTTTCCTCAGTCCAAAAGCAGCAACGAGTTATATGTTGTCAGGCGTTTTTGGAACACTGCCGTGGTAACGGGAGAGAAGTTCTGCAAACCATTGTTACAGGAAATGAAACGATGGTCCTCTACTTGATCCCTTATCCAAAAGAGAATCAATGTAGTGGCGTAAACCTGGCGAAGCACCCCCTCTAAAGCCCAAGGTCACTCAGTCAACCAAGAAGATCATGGCTACAATCTTTTGGGACTGTGAAGGAATACTCTTCGTTGACTACAAGTAGAGGAACACCACAGTAAATGGGGAGTACAATGCTGGCCTACTGCACAGACTACGTGCTTCCATCAAAGGGAAAAGGCGAGGAAAGCTGAGTGGTGGTGTGCGCCTTCTTCACGACAACTCGCCTGTGTACACAGCTCTTGTTACAAAGGAAGCTGTAAAGAAATGTGACTTCAAGGGCACAGACTACGTGCTTCCATCAAAGGGAAAAGGCGAGGAAAGCTGAGTGGTGGTGTGCGCCTTCTTCACGACAACTCGCCTGTGTACACAGCTCTTGTTATAAAGGAAGCTGTAAAGAAATGTGACTTCAAGGAGATCGACCATCCGCCCTACAGCCTAAATGTAGCGCCCAATGACTATTTCCTTTACTCAAAACTCAAGAAGTATCTTTGAGGAAGGAAATTTAAGTGTGACGAAGAAGTGATGGATGCTGTTTATGCCCATTTAGCAGACAAGATTTCTGACTATTTGGAGGGGGGGGGCTTGAAATGTTAATTCAAAGATGTTTGGGGTGTATTGCAATAAAGGGTAACTATATTGAAAAGAGAAATGTAGTTTTTATCTTTAATATACCTAGAAAATGGTTAGGCAGGAAACTTATGGACCTCCCTCGATGTCACATCGCCTGATTATTGACACAGCTAATCTCCTCTTCCAGTCATATTGAGCAGCGACTCAACAAAATAGCGGAAAAATACCCTGAGAATTTGTTGTCGTGTAGCTTGGACAACAACCCAGGCGATCATCACAATTAATAAGACGGCTTTATAATTTGGTGTCCATCCCGGGCACGCAACCGACCAAAACTGCTACTACCATTTGCAAGCTTTGCTCCAATCCGAGGAACAATCAGTTTCATGGAATAATATTACATTTAATGAAATGAACTTCCGAAGAATGTATATGTTCAAAACAAATTTTATTTTGACACTATGAGAGTCAAGCAGGACCAAGCGTATATCCTGATTTGTATACGGAATATTCAATCATGCATTGACAAATTGAACTGCTTGAATGTGATATGTGTAGTGACTAAGGCAATCAGGTAGTTTTTATTTAAACTTGCTATCTAATGGCATAGCCACAAATAAAGCAGAAATATACCATATGTTGTCAAAAAATTAAACACCACTGAGGTGTACCAGTTGTTCCAGGAGGGATAAATTTCACAGTAGGGGATTTTCCAGCAGGAATAGTTCATTGGAATAGTACATTTTTTTTTTAATTCTGGCTATGAATCTATATATTCATGAAAGTACTGTTTAATGTTAATTTATGTAAACACATTTTGTCACTATTTGTTGCCGTTATACGAATTTCCTAACCTTGCGCTGGTTCGTTCACATGTGCCACAGATGTTGGGTTAAATCGCAGCAGACCATAAACAACTGCTGATTCAACGCCGCTAATTTGTGGCATAGTGGTATATGAATGAGTAAAGGCATGGATTCTATTTGCTTGTGCCTTCACAGATTTTACACCAGCACTTTCTGAAGTTGGATGATGTGCATTTCATATTGAATTCCAGATTGATTTGTATTAAGCAGCTGCTTTTCATATGATGCATTTTTTTTTCTGCAACGAATTCCTTGCCTCTGACGAAATGTAAAATTCGTTTTTTATTTGACACCGTGTCGTAAATTTGGCTTTTAGTATGATTTTCTAATGTTCAAAAGTCATCTGTTGCTTGCTTTGAAATTGCTGTTGTCTTGCGAAATTTGAAAAGCATATCGCTGTGTGTACATTCTCTAATCTGCTATAAACGTCTTTGAATCTAGCGTACACCAAAGCGTATAATGGAAATGTCTGCTCTTGATATTCGTATTTTTTTTTATGAACTACTCTTTCATACTACTTGTAAGATATACGGAATGTTCTCATAATTGTCTTCTTGCTATGGATTGAGTGCTCCTTCGTGTAGTTGATAATATTTTCCCACGTTTTTCAAGGGCCTGGACTCTTCCTTCTTTCTGATGAAGAAAGAGTTACACGTACCAGATTCTCCCACATTGCCACAATTGTTTGATTCTCCGTACACATTGGACTCGCCGTCTTCTTTATAGTCGTTACAATCGAGAATCTAATTCGCCTGGTAATTAACATGTTTCTTTTCGGAAACAGCTAAAATGACCTCTTAACATTGCACTGTCGCAAGTCTTCAAGAATTATAAGGGGCGAAGCACCGCCTCTGAAGGCCAAGGTCGCTTCGTCAACCAAGAAGATCATGGCCACAATATTTTGGGACTGTGAAGGAATGCTCTTCATTGACTTCAAGGAGAGGAACACCACAGTAAATGGGGAGTACGATGCTGGTCTACTGCATACACTACGTGTTTCCATCAAAGAGAAAAGGCCAGGAAAGATAAGTGGTTGTGCGCCTTCTTCACGACAACGTGCCTGTGCACACAGCTCTTGTTGCAAAGGAAGCTGTGAAGAAACGTGGCTTCAAGGAGATCGATCATCCACCCTACAACCCAGATCTAGATCCCAGTGACTATTTCCTCTTCTCAAAACTCAAAAAGAGCCTTCGAGGAAGGAAATTTAAGAGCGACGAAGAAGTGATGGTTGCTGTTTATGCCAATTTTCGGACAGACTTCTATTTTTAGGGGGGGGATTGAAATGTTAATTCAAAAGTGTGAGAAGCGTATAGCAATAAAGGGTAATTATATTGAAAATTGAAATATAGATTTTGCCTTTATCACATCAAGAAAATGGTTAAACCGGAAACTTATGGACCTACCCTCGTGCACGTGTAACACTGTATATTATTACATTTCACGTGTGGTGCGTGCAGTGAATGTTTGCGCGAAAAACTAACGTAATAGGCAGTAAATAAGTATAATATAAAACTACTTATAAAAAAATTCGAAAACATATTTATAATCAACCTGCAATACCACTGTTGGTCTGTGTAATAGACAAACATGAAAATCACTTACAGATATTATTCACTATTCAAAAACAGAAATTCAACGAGGTAGAAAAGACCAAGGAAGACCACTCTGAAAACTGTAAGTTTTCTCTGCTATCGGATATGTTAGATGGGCATGACTGGTTAACTAAGCCATAAAACTAAAACAAACAAAAGTTATATTAGACTGTTATTTAAAACCAATTTAATATCGTCAAATCGATCAAGCTATCAAAAAAGGATATATTGCCGAAAAATTAAAATGCTTAATAGCCTATTTGTGGACACTATAAACCAAAATAGAAGCATAAAAAAGTTATAGATAAACAAATTTATGGAACAAATCGCTGACGTCCTTTAACAGAGCTCAGGAGCACTAGTATATTAAAACGTTTTGAACATATTTGCATTAAGGGTTAATGTTCCTTTACATCGCAAAGAAAGGCTTCTTTGTCTTTTTCAAATCATCGAGAAGTGTGGGGGGTGGGGGGGGAGTGAAGCAGACACGTGGGAAACATGTTCGGTGCGATAACACTTTCTTTGAATCGATGTTCCTAGAAACAAACAAATCAGTTTAAGCGCGTATCTATTACTCAGCTCGGGTAGGCGCTAATAACTGACGAGCTCTTGCACCTCGGTCCGCGTCCTTTAGTCTAATTAGTATAGTTTGTTCTTAATTAAATGAGCAGCTCACTGGAGGTTACACGCCTTTTCTCTTACCACTTCTCCGATTTGTTCATGTCCGAGCGAACCTCTCTCAGCTATGTCTGGTTTAGCTTTTCGAATAATATGTGCAAGGGTTTACGCGATAGGGTTTTGTTATAAGAATAATACAACTGAAGATGAACTTTCAAAACAGAATTAAGTGCAAGACATGTGGAATCATAATCGTAAATGATAAGCCGCAGAACTTCGGGCATGCATCATCCAAGAATCAAAGCGACGGTGATTTTCATACTACAAGCGCGCGCGCACGCACACACACACACACACACACGAGGGAGGCACGTGGGAATATGAATACACGAGAATAATACAAAATAAATCTGAAGAAAAGTTATTATAAACTATTAAGCAATTAAAATAACAAAAGGGTTCACTAGCTTCACCTAAAAAGATTCAAGAGTGTCAATGTATAGAGTAACATCCTGGAAATTTCATTAATCAGTGTAGAATCAAAAGCAATGTGCCAATACAGCACACGTAGCACAGGCTTAAGAGCAAAGTGGAAATGGGAAGGATATATCTTCAAGGAGGTGTCTGACAGCCAATGAATAAAGAAAGCAAATAGCCGCACTGCATGGAAGAACTTCAAAAACAATCTAAATTTGTTATAAGCATATCCTCGTTTGTTTACCAATATTACATGCATTAAGTTTGAGTCACAGCTCTATTAGGATAGGTCCCTACTCTTAGTGGAACGTGAGAGGTGTTCATTCATGCAATGCTAGTTTGTCCCTCATGAGGAATAGCTAAATGTCAGGATAGGACAGGAAGTACGGTTTGTTAGGAACCTGAGACAAGTCTATGGTTATTTTTGCAGCTCTTCTGGTATTCCAATAAAGTCTGTATTTTATGGGAAGTTCCTGTATCATACGTAATAATTATTATTATACTTATTTAGTTTTAAAATGGAAATGGGGCATATCTAATATAGTTTTATAAAATGAGAAAAATAACTTATGAAATAGAACACACTATATTCACATATATGGTAGAGCTTTGTATAGAAAGTCTTAAAAGGCTTGGTTTAGCTATGCAAATTATGCTTTTCCAGGATAAACACTAAGCATGGTACTACCCGTTGTCATATGACGAGGTACAAAACTAAATTAGCAAAAGATTAATAAGTAAACATAAGTTGATATAAAACAGTTCCGCATGTCTTCATTAGTAGCCATGAAAAAAATAACTGCGAAACTTAAATCTGTTCTTTAGGATAGAACTTAGTGTGATGGCATTTAATTGTTTTTGCCTGCTACTGCTGACAAGTTCCCCAGCGTTAAAGCTGTAAAACCTGGGAGTTGCCAGCAACAAAACTGGTTGTCTTTGAACTAAACTTCAGAGCACGAATCTACCTGGCGATGATGTTAACATTCAGCAATGTACCGCCTTTTTAGTACCTAATACATTTTTATTTTCATTTTCTGGGGCCTGTTGTATCATAAACCTAATAAGATAATATTAGTACACAGAAATATTGATAAATGTATCCTGCTTCATATAAACAAATTTCGATATATATCGAAACCGAAATGATTTTATGACGTACGAATTGTAAATACTAGGTCTTCAATTGTTTTGTTGCTGGTTTTACGGCAGCTCGGCAGTCAGAACGGTAAATAAGGATGTAATATCCGTGCAATTGATTCAAGTTCTCGTAATTACATTACAATTACAATGAAAATAAACTCTTAACTTATTTATTTATTTATTCTGGTAGAGCTAAGGCCATATGTCTTCTCTTCCGCTCTACCGAGCTAACAATAATTACATTATGCTATAGCGACAACAATATAATCATAAAATTGACAGTAACGTAAGAGATGTTTAAAATATCCCGCTAAATCCACACATTTTTAACTCTCATTCACACGCATCAGTTCATCTTCTGAAATTAACTATATTTCTCTTTTGATATTTTCATTCAGTACAGCTAATGTGTAGGGGTTTGTTCTATACACTTTCTTTTTCAACTTCTGCATAAAAAAAATTAAAGTGTATTTCTGCATCAGGCCTATTGCTTTATATGCATGTATTGCACACTATACACCTTAAAAGTGTTTTTCTCTACTCCAATGCGTCGAAATATGACCATACAAAGGAAAGCACACTTCATCAGTTAAAATATTAAGCATTTCGAACTTATTCTGCCCTTAGGTATGTGTTTATTTTCGTTGTATTGGTATGACAATTGCAAGAATTGAATACGCTGAAGGGATATTAGGTGGTTATGGCTCTAGCTGCGTACCCTCCAGCTGCTGTTAAACGGACAACAAATTCATGAAAGCCCCGGTCTAAAGAAAGTTAACTAGAAGAAGCAGCATACTTGCTTAGGATTACTCTTAGGAATCGTTATATTAAAATATTAAAATAAAGTTTCTCTTTAATGAGACAGTGCATCGGGAGTCGCAGTCCATGTTTTTAATATTTAATTATTTGCAAAATGTTTTATTAAAGATTATAAATGAAGATAATTTACTTTTAAAACTTAGAGACTAATAAAATTCAGATATAAAGTAATTAATTAATAATTATTAACAAATATAAACCCAGGTTTAACGAATGAATTTCGACACTTGAAATTATAGAGACCTTAACAGCTATAAAAGAGCGTGTGAACTTAATATTCCATGTCATGTCTCATTGGTTTTTGTAACACACTTTTTCACGAATGTTCGTGCAGCTGCTGATATACACCTCCTCTGCAGCTGGCCAACATGACTAGAGTTTCTTTTCGTGGTTTATCGCAGCACAAAGAAAAATGGGATTGCATTTCTCAAAACAAAACAAAACAAAACAAAAAATAAAACCGTACAGTTAAAGAGGCAATAAAATTTAAATAGAAGGTGATCACACTAAAATTTTACTTTCAAGAAAGGCGACTAAGCAACAAATGTCATCTGTGTAATAAAAAATGAAATGAATACTATTCAGGTTTCACGTGATCTATAACGAGCAATATAGCGATAAGCACAGTGCACTACAAATAACAATAAATAAATGTCAGTAAATAATTGAAAAAGTATTTCCCGTTAGTGATGCAAAATTTTAAAATGAAAAATTAAAGGCAGGATCACTTTAGGTACTAGACACTGTTACAGTGACGGGATTTCGGTCAATATGATTAGTAGACTAGCCACGATACCTCTGCACTCATACAGCAGGCACTACTACCTACTATGACGACATTGACCTTGAAACATGTAAACTTGCATTCTAGTGAACAACTTGTATGCCCTTTTGATAATTACATGAACTAAAGATGACATAAAGACACTTTCACTCGTCACTCGCTTACCTTTCTCATTATTAATGTTCTTAAAACAATTGACTGCTCCAGGAGATAGTTGTGCGCAGGCTCAAGATCTTCCATATTTCTCACTGAACAGTCCCCCCCCCCCAAAAAAAAATAATGAACTCCAAATGCAAGCTTACCTTGAGCGAGGAGATTCTAGTCGTATATTATTTGAAACAGGTCATTTACAAAGCCAGCCAATCACCCAATATAACAAGGGTGCCAAAATGTATACACACTTTCACAGAAGATAACTATTTAATATATTTCAACGTTGGACCGAAAAACAACAGTAATGTAGGTACGGTTTTCTGTTAACAGATGTGCCTCACATACACTATGATAGTGTTGCTACAACAAAATAGAGCCAAGATTATCGTTTGAACTGCGGAAAGCAATTTTGAAGTGATATTGGAAAACCGAGAATGTTGTTGAAGTTTAAAGGCAATGGAGACGTTTGTACAGAACATAACCGTTCTCCGGATCTAGCTCCGTTGGACTTCTACCTATGGGGAACTCTTAAGGATGTTGAATACCGTAGAAAGCCAGTTACACTGACAGTACTTCGGGAAGAAATTGAAACGTCATGTGCTGCAATTGCGGAGGACAATTTTGCAAACGTTGCTCAATCAGTAATTCAACGTACTCTGTAGTGTATCGACGCTGGTGGACATTTTGAGCAACTGTTGTAACTGTAAAAGTCTAAGATGATTAGTGCTCATCATTTTCTGTTTGTGTGAATTCAGTTTTGTTATGTTAACACAGTTTTTTCTTTGCTTGAAGTGCGTATACATTTTTACACCCTCCGTGTGTAGAACATAATTAATGTAACGCAATTATGATGGCTAGTAATTTGATGGTATTATATTATTTGTGTGTTAAAATGTAGTAAAGTCAATTAGCAGGTCATTAAGATAGGCAATGTGAAATGGCAGATGCAAGAGGTTGCTCGCCAAACCTTTCCGTTTATCTATATGTACTGTGTTTAAGAGACTTTAGTAAACATTATAGAAGGGAAGGGCACGTGTTTGGTAGAATAAACAGGCTGCACTAGTAAAATCATTAGTAGGATAAATGTATAAACGATTGAAATACAAAAGTGAGCAAAGCACAAAACATTTCTTTGTAAGTATTGTGCCTTTGGTAATGCAACAGGTGAGCAACGCCGTCTTCACGTTTTAGAGTACCTGAAAAGTCTTTATTTAATTCAAAAGATCTCATCCTTACCATGATGTTAAAATAACGTCGATGAATAGAATTTAAAGCAATGCAGAAAGAGCCAAGTAGCAAAATTCCCAACTTGTTAGTCAAGATAATCATACATAATGACGCTACAATAGTATGAACGTTTTGGGATCCCTGGAAATGAACTCCGGAATGCAACGCTTGGGTTGGTCAATGAATAAACCAAAACTTGTAAATGTTGAGGAACTCGAGGTACATCAGAATCGCGAGTTTTAGGGTAATGAATGAAAGCAAAAGAATACAGAAAAATGTTTTCATGTTTTCAGGGAAGCTAGAGAGATGCAGATAAGAAATCACACGCTCTGGGGGGGGGGGGGGGATTTTCGTGGACTTCTTTGGCGACGGTATGGCAACTAATTGTGTCATCACACCCGTATATTATTATGGTTTCTCGTAGTGCTTATGGAACGAAAGCGTTCGATGGCGTTACGTGCATAATTAAATATTTCATTATTTAGAATATTTGTTACTGGTGCCCTAAAACTTCATTATTGACGGTTTCTTCGAATATTTATCAATTCTTCTTCTCATTGACGCTACAGATCGGGATGAACCTTGGCCTGCCGCTGCGATCTTCTTCCTCTAACCCCGTCTTCATTAATCAGAACAGTATTACATGAGGGGGCATGTGATCAGTATGCCGACATCCCATAGATCTCCTACCACGCCAGCACAGGTACCGGAAATCGAACCCAAGCCTCCCAGTTATCAGTCAGGCCAAGAGGTGGTCACAATTATACAAAGAGTAACAAAACACAAAGTTAAGCAACACACTTTCTTGTTGGAGATGTTTCACCACCTCCCAAAATACCTTGACATCCAAATCCTCAACTATCATTTTCCCTTCCATGCTAACAACACACTTGAAGGAAGCTACCCATGTTGAATGCTACGGGTGGGACAGAGGTTTTTTTATGGTATTTAAGGCCCATTTTTACTGCTGAGGCACCACAGGCGTGAACACTGGTGATACATGAGATGAAACGATAAACTGGGAAAGAAATTTGTTTTAAGGAAGGAAGCGTTCCAGGCCAAAGTTTGAGGTACCTCCCCGGCATTTACCATTTATGGACTGAGGAAAACCTGGAACATATCTCAGTCAGGGTGGACAGTCCTGTTGGGAATCTAATCCCAGACCTCCCGCTCACGAGTCCGCGCCTTAACGAGTTCGGCCACTCTTGGTGGTAGGACAGAGGTGGCAACACAGAGGTGTCGAGAAGACACATGCGCCTGTTCGTAGGCATAAATAAAATAAAACAAACTCTTTGTCAATCTGGCAAAGAGAAAGCAGACGCTACACACTTTCCTAGTAGATACTGTTTAATATATTTCAAAGTTAGACCGAAAAATAACAGTAATGTGTAGTATGATGTTCTGTAAACAGATGTGACTCTCATACATTACGTTATGCTAGTGTTGCTGCAACAAAATGGAGCCAAGATTATCATTTGAACAGTTGAAAGCAATTTTGAAGTTGTGTTGGAAAACCGAGAATGTTGTTGAAGTTCAAATGCGATGGAGACGTCTGTACAGAACAGAACCGCCAACGCGAGTAACAATTGCACGCATTCGAAACAAATTTGAGACTCATGGTACCGCATGCGATGTCCACAAGGCCAGATCTGGGAGACCTCGCAAAGCACAAACCCCGCGTCCTCGGCTATGGTTTTGGAACGTTTTCAGCACTCACCGCAGCAATCTACAAAGCAATGTGTACGTGAGACTGGCATTAGTAGAACCAGCGTATGTCGTATTATTGAAACAGCGAAGTTGATCGTTTTCATCCCAAGACTTTTGCATGCATTAAATGAAGATGACCCAGATCGGAGAATTTCGTACTGTGAATGGTTTCGGAACATGAAAAGTGTATCAATGTCAAGGTGAGCATTTTGAGCAACTGTTTTAACTGTAAAAGTCTAATAAATGATTATTGCTCATCATTTTCTGTTTGTGTGAATTCAGTTTTGTTATGTTAACACAGTTTTTTCTCTGCGTATACATTTTTGGTACCCTCTGTATAATTATCAGTATGATTGCATTTGCGTTGTTTGTATTAATTTTCCTGAGAGGGAAGGTGAAGAAAATAATGGCCAAAGAGAAGTTAACGAAGAAATAAAATAAGATAGGATGGGAAATAAGACGCACTAAAATAGGAGGAAAAAGTACGTTTAAAAAAGATAAATTGGATGTAAACGGGCGGAGAAGTAACGGAAAAAAGACAAGAAAACAAACTTCGTCGTAGGGAGGAAAATAAATTACAACAAAAGCATTAAAGAAGCAAGCGAGGAAGAAAACTAAATATATAATAATTTAACAAAACCGAGGAAGGAAAAATTGGGACACCCAAAGTAGCAATAATAAAGAGAGGGTACACAAATGAAATATTCCAATAAATGCGAATAGAAAATAAAAGAAACAATTTTAGAAACAGAAATATTAAAAGTAAAAAAAAGTAAAATAAATAAATAAATAAATATTTTATGGTTCAATATCATAAAACAAACTAAAACTAAGAAATAAATGAACGAGAGGTTAGAAAACGAATTTTAGAAGTAACAAAAATGGGGGACGAACAACTGAAAGTATGTAAATCAGTGTAAGGGAGGGAAGATTGCTAATAGACGCTTATTTGAAGCGCGGAAGAAAGCACATTAGCGCAAGCTAATCCGTTAATCCTCACACAGAGGTCAACGAAACTTGGCTCATGAAACTCGGCATGAAAGATGGCGCAGTGTCATACAAGACATTTATAACACAAAACGCAGGCTTTAATGAAACTGAAGACGTGCTCCCTTTTATTCGCCATTAGGATCTCCCGCTACTTAAAAGCCGAGTGTTATTAGGGGTCAGGCTATCAGCAGCTAGATCTGACTTCTTGTTTTATAACGCGTTTTTATTGGGACCTGCTCCTGCCGCCTGTGAAATACCGGTAGGAATGACTGTGCTGTCACCAAGCGCTGCTCATTACGTCTGCTGCTGTTGAATGTTTCACAGCTCCACTCCGAGTACAACAGAAACTGAACTAGATTCTCAATGTTACTTTACTGACGTTACGGGAGAAACCCAATTAAAATTTATATAGAAAAGGTTGGAGTTGCCGGAATGTAGTTGTATTGGTTGGTTCTGTTTCCTCTAAAGTATAATAATGGTTCTCTTATATAGTATTTCATTTATTTCGTAATAATTTAATATTATGTTACACTTTAACGTTTGGTTATTTGCTATTTTGATTATTATACTAAATGTTAAAGTATTTACGAAATAAATTAACACAGGCTGGCACTATTATCCTAAAGCAATATATCGACTTTGCGAAGATTCTGCGCAATCGGCCTCGCGAAGCTATCGTTTATGCGCACTTCTGGATTCCCACGTGTAAAACAAGTCATCCACTTGTTCCAGTTCAAACTCTCAGTTCGTTAAGACACGAGATGATTGCGCAATTATGCAAAAACTTACCCAGGCTGCAGCGTTTATACGAGGGCTCTTCTATAAAGGAATGTCATCATTTTTGACAACATACTTTTTTCCGTCCTCATAATTTTGATGGTCTTTCTCAAAGTAAACCGCTTTAGGTGCAATGCACTGCTCCAACGTTTCTGCCAGTCTTCAAAGTCATGCTGGAGACTCCTCAGAATCGCAGCCTTCATCACTGCTTCTGTTGATGGAAAATGTCTCCTAGGAAGGGATTTCTTCAATTTGAGGAAAGAGAAAAACTCACACAGAGAAATCAATGCTATAATTAAGCACGAGAGACGCACTTTACATTGATTTTTGTGAGATATTCAGCAACAACATTTGCGATGGAAGTACGTAGTCTGTGCAGTAGGTCAGCATAGTGCTCCCCATTTACTGTGGTGTTCCTCTCCTTGAAGTCAATTAGGAGTATTCCTTCACAGTCCCAAAAGATTGTGACCATCATCTTCTTGGTTGACTTTGCCAGGTTTACGACCACTCCATTGATTCTCTTTTGGACAAGAGATCATAGTAGAGGACCATAGTGTCATCTCCTGTAACAATAGTTTGCAGAACTTCTCTCTCGTTACCACGGCAGAGTTCCAAAAATGCCTGACAAAAGATGACTCATTGCTGCTTTTGGACTGAGGAAAGAAGTCTAGGCACCCATCTTGCACTAACCTTACTGGTGTTTAAAAGTTCATGAATAATTCGAAGGACTGCTGTTTTAGAAAGGTCCAACTTGCTGCTATTTCTGTAACTTTGAGTCGCCTGTCTTCCGTAATTTCTCCTTCCATAAGAGCGAGCGACGTTTTCAGGAGTGAGCACCTCCAAGGGCCGACTTGCACGCTCTTCGTTTTCAATCTTTCTCGATTCATTCGAAAAAGTTTGGTCCATTCTTTTAAGGTAGAATATGAAGGGGATGCTTCCCCATATACACTGTTCAATCGCTGTTTAATTTCATTTGGAGTAAGACCTACTTTTGTGAAGAACTTAATAACAACTCGATACTCTATTTTGAACATGTCACAATCTTCTACACGTCCTTCTTTATGCAACTGTATCTGAACAACTTAACACAGCAGAGCGGAAGTTACAGCTGCAATTATTTACTTATCAGATAAGGTCTGACACCAGATAGGGGTTTTGTGAAGACGATGATCCTTATCGGCGAGGTCGGAAACTTATGGACCTACTCTTGTAGCTTTCGGCTGCTGACTTGTTTCAGGTGCATTTTTGTTTAGCTACAAGTCTTGGAGGTGTTTTATCCATTATTCCTAATATATTATATTGTGCATATAGGCTCCTTTTAAATTTAAATTATATGTTTAATAACTTTGTAAGCAAATTTCTGATTGCCATAAAATTCTGTTCTAAATGTGACACATATCTGACCCAGCTTTCTTGATATGTTGCCTTTATTTTTTTTTCTTGAGAGTTTTTCTACCGTTTTATCCGTTTTCTTTTGTAGATAAACAAAAAGTGCTTTTTTCTTCAATTGAATAGAATTATTGATTTCTTCATTCCATGTTCTAAGCCCTCGTTTGTTAACTCTCTTTCTTCTTAAACTTAAGACTTTTGAAACAGTTCGCTTTAAGGCATACACAATATTACCCCATTATTCCTATAGGTTATCACATGTGCCCTTTTGTTATAGAGATGAAGATAGTCTATATTGATGTAAATAACATATCCCATAATCTTGCAGAAAATGAACTTTGCATGTTTCCTTATTAGAAGATAGTATTTCTGCTCTCTGAAACCATCTTTCAAGTAGCCTCAAGATACATGCAAGAAGGAAATCATTTGTGCTCATGTCAAATCCGACATAAACTCTGGTATCAATAATATAATAATTTATGATTTACTGTGAAGAAATCAATAATTAATATCGGTCCTCTTCATACCCATGTTTTTTGTATATTTCTTTATTTTGAAGAAGCGATTTTTTATTTTTTAATTCATTAAGGCAGAACTTTTGATACTGGGATGTTGCCTATCCTTGCATTGAAGTCTCCTCCTAAAAAATGGAGTAATTTCTATTTATTTCCTTAATAACTTTTTGTAGATCTTTGTAGAATGTTTTTTGTCTGTTCCTTCTTCTCTTTTTGCATGCATTAATTCCACTCAAGGTCCTCTTTATTATAAATCCTACTTTTATTATTTGTTCCGATATGAACATGTAATTGTATACTTGTTTTCTTCGTTCTTTCTGTGTCAGACTTCCTGCGAAAGCAGTTGATTTTGATTCACTGCATTTATATTAGGAAATAATCAATTTATATAAATAGTTTAACGAACATACAAGTTGCAGATTCATTAATTAATACGTTAATTGTAATGAAAATGAATCGCTTCTTTTCAAAATATGCATGACATTCCAGTTTTCACTGAAATTAAAAGTAATTATGTAGAACACGTGTTTTTTTTTCTCTTACTTTTTTGGTTTTTTATTGTTTATTAGTGGTTTCTGAATGACGGCTAATCGTTTTAAGCATTACTTTTTATATCGTATATTCATTCTCTCCTAAATCCATACTTTATGTGCAACTGAGAAAGTGTAACAAACTTTCTGGTATAAAAAATTATGTTTAAGAGCTGGCGAGCGTAGCTTAATTTTGTAATTATCGTAAATAACATCTCTGAAAACATATATTATGTTTTACATACTTACAGAACTTTTAGCATATGAAAGCCATAATACAATAACCAAGCAAGGGAAGGAGAGAAAATATCGTATATAGAAAAATCAATGAGAACAACAAGGTGTTCTTGGAAAAAGAAAAAATTAGAATGAACCAAAGAGTGAAAGAACACCGGCGTCGGAGGAAAGCTTGCGAAAGAAAAGGAACTTGTGTAATCGTGTCCCATAGTTGGATAAAACGAATTTAAAAATTAAACCAAAGACAATAAATAATGATGACGTGTTTATTTTATTATCTGTAGATATTAATTATTGTTCTGTGGAACACTTTTCAATATTTTTAAATTTTCCATTAGTGAAAGAGTACGAACTTGGAACTTCTTGGATCATTTGCCAGAATTATTCACAGGAATTTGATTCCACATTAAAATGTGTACTATTGCCGTAACCTCTGCAAGTGCGCAACCTGAAAATTATCGCAGACTTTAATTCAGAAGAGCGGGTAGCGCCAACATAATCGCCAACCGCTATCCTTCCGGCAATTTATAATGTCACTGTAATTGCACACGCTTTTATTTAAAAAATATTGTTTATTGTAACTAATATATTTTTAAAATATTAAATTTAATTGTTTAAACTTTAGAATCAATTGTAAATATTTTGAAACTCTTACATTTGACAATAATTACTCTTAAGGTTTCGAAGGCATACATAAGCTGTTTTATTTCTTATTCATTTATTTTTTATTGCTTTTATTAAAAAGTAGTAATAAATGTTTTCGGTTTGTATGCAATTATGCCATCACTTTATTTATGCACAGCCATTTGAAAGCGTTTACAAGCAGTACAATCAATTTCCTAACGTGCGCACTCAGAATTCGATCTCGCGAAATACCCAAACTATTCCTACTGTACACACTGTGATATAATTATCATTAATTAAAGACAAACATTTGAGGGAAGCCAATATCTGCTTTTGTTTTATTCCTACAGACGTTCATTTGGCTTGTGGCACTAGTTACTGTACAATATGCTTGTATCTTATAAAGAAAATAGATATACAAATGCATAAGCAATGAAAATAAATTGGCACCACTTTCTCTCAAGGTTTAATGTTGAAAACACATGTACATAATTATTTAGTCATTGTCCATTCATGTTAAGATTAAAAATAAGAGATCGTCTTCCTTTGAAATGTTTAAGTGGGTTTTCTGTTCTGGAAATACCCAGTTTAGAAAGTAAAAATAATACAAATGTTGATAGTGTTCTATTTTGCTAAATTGTTAGTATTATTTACACCTAAGTTTCTCTCTGAAACTAGATTAATATGCTTAGAATCATTAATACCCTTGACTGTTTCTCAATTTTATTTAGCGTCTAGACAAACGCTGTCTTTGAATAATCTAAAAATCTGAAAGTGGCGCAATCTTTGTTGTGAAGTCTGTTTCACTTTTCTTAAATCCTTCCGTGCTGTGCCTCCTCCTTCTCCCTCCCATCACGACTCAGGTGTGTTTTGTGCTGGATAACCATAGGACTTCAAGCGTTGTGCAGCTTCAGTAATCAGTAACATAACAAGAACGATCTGCTGGATGCGATTCAAATTCCAATCCTCAATCTAGTGCTTCTTTTGAAAGACGAATCGTGATATGGAACAATTATTCTAAGATTCTTTATCTCAAGCCGTTCAAATGAACGATTCACTCATGGTTCATCACAAAATTACTTCTATACATTGATACTGGGTTCGATTCCCTGCCTTGGGGAGTTTTTTCATCGGGATGGCTACCTTTGACGCATAATTAGTAGGTTTAGGTTAGGTTAGGTTAGGTTAGGTTTAAGGTCATTCCAATCACCTCATTCGTACTCAAATTTCTCTCCTATCCTTGGGTGTTTTCTTGATTCCCAGAGCTCAGGGGTGTGTTACATTGCTCTGTTGCCTGTATCCATAACGCACTTACGGCGACTGAAGAATTACTTAGTGAAATATGCA
This sequence comes from Metallyticus violacea, assembly GCA_030762175.1. Lineage (NCBI taxonomy): Eukaryota > Metazoa > Arthropoda > Insecta > Mantodea > Metallyticidae > Metallyticus > Metallyticus violacea. The sequence goes on from CM060838.1 coordinate 72,043,741, forward strand.
ACTACTACAAACGGGAAAGAATTTCTACATCTTTTTCAATTGCTTAAGAAAAATGTGTGTATTAATTGATTGTGTTTTTGTCAATATTTTTAATATGTATTCACTAAATCTTTACTCATTTTATAATAGGTTCTACCTAGGTACATTTTGACCAAAATAATCTACTAAGCTACAATGCTAAAGCCCGTATGTTCTGGAAAATATGAATGGGATGAGGGGTTTTATTCTCTGTGTAAACTTCTAGGTTTGCCAAATGTATTAATACATTTATGAAAAAGCCAGTGAATGTAAAACGTCTTAATCCCTTTGTCAGAATACTAAATGGTTCTTGTCCTCAAGTAGTAAACAAATAACAGAAACGATAAGGCTAAATAGATTATGTATTAATGAACTGTGTAAACAGCAGGGAGTATTGGCCTTTCCCAAATGTGTAATATTAAAAAAATAATAAGTCTACTTTAATTAAAACGCATAATTAAATCTTTGTCTGCTTCCGTTCATTCAGCTTTTTAAGAAGTTTTACTTACTCTCAAGTGTGTGACTTAAAATTCAAAACTTCTGAAGTTGTTGATGTTTGCAGTAGAAAATATGCAACACTCCTAGTATACAAAATATTAATGTTTTGTAAAATTTGTCGACAACCTTGACCGCTAGATTGCACTATGCAGTTAGCCCCTGGTTTGTTGTACTATCCTTTTTCCTTTACAGGAAAGATTTCCTGTACGAGGGTACGTCCATAAGTTTCCGGCCTCAGCGATAAGGATTATCGTCTTCACAAAATTTTTTGGTGTCCCACTTTATCTGTGAAGTAAATCATTTCAGCTGTAACTTCCGCTCCGCTGTGTTCAGTTGTTTAGATGTAGTTACATAAAGAAGGCTAAGTGTAGAAGATTGTGACATGTACAAAATGGAGTATCGAGCTATTATGAAGTTCTTCACAAAAGGACTGACTCCAAATGAAATTAAACATGTATATGCGGAAGTATTCCCCTCATCTTCTACCGTGAAAGAATGGGCCAAACTTTTTCGAATGGGTCGAGATAACATTGAAGACGAAGAGCATGCAGGTCGGCCCTTGGAGGTGCTCACTCCTGAAAACATCGCTCTTGTGAAACGAGAAATTATGGAAGACCGGCGACTCAAAGTTACAGAAATAGCAGCAGGGTTGGGCCTTTCCAAAACTACAGTCCTTCAAATTATTCATGAACATTTAAACATGAATAAGGCTAGTGCAAGATGGTGCCTACACTTCTTTCTTCAGTCCAAAAGCAGCAACGAGTCGTCTGTTATCAGGCATTTCTGGAACTCTGTCCTGACAACGGGAGAGAAGTTCTGCAAACCAGTGTTACAGGAAATAAAACTATGGTCCTCTACTATGATCCCTTGTCCAAAAGAGAATTAATGGAGTAGCGCATACTTTGCGAAGCACCGTCTATAAATGCTAAGGTCACTCAGTCAACCAAGAAGATGATGGCCACAATCTTTTGGGACTGTGAAGGAATACTTTTCATTGAATTCAAGAAGAGGATACCACAGTAAATGGGGAGTACTATGCTGGCCTACTGCACAGGCTACGCGCTTCCATCAAAGAGAAAATGCAAGGAAAGTTGAGTGGCGGTGTGCGCCCTTTCACGACAACGCGCCTGTGCACACAGCTCTTGTTGTAAAGGAAGCTATGAAGAAATGTGGCTTCAAGGATATAGACCATCTACCCTACAGCCCAGATCTAGCTCCCAGTGACTATTTCCTCTTCTCAAAACTCAAGAAAGATCTTTGAGAAAGGAAATTTAAGTGTGATGAAGAACTGATGAATGCTCTTTATGCCCATTTTGCAGACAAGATTTCTGACTATTTGGAGGGGGTTGATTGAAATGTTAATTCAAAGATGTGAGAAGTGTATTGCAATAAAGGGTAACTATATTGAAAAGTGAAATATAGTTTTTGTCTTTATCATACCTAGAAAATGGTTAGGCCGGAAACTTATGGACCTGCCGTATCTCTGTATTCTTAATAAATCTCATAGCTTCACTCCTATAGGGGAGTCTTCAGTACTATTCAGTATGGAGGTTTCAAAGAATTGAAACCTCCTTCTTCGTAGTTGGTATTACTCAGCAGTGTGTGATGCTAAGCGAAAGAAAGATTTTACAGCGAAACTTAAATTACACATTCTACCAGTGTTTACACATTAGTATAAAGGTGTTCTCACAGCACTGAAATGAAAATGTATGGGTAGCCGAGGTCGTTAAGGTGCACACTCTTGAGCGGGACGTCTGGGATTCAGTTCCCGCCAGAATCGTCCTCTCTGACTGGCCTTTTTTCTGATTTTTCCACTCCTCATATACAGCAAACGTTGGGGAGGTACTTTAAACTTAGGCCTGGAACGCTTCCTTTGTTTAAAAAAGAACCTTTCACAATCTATCTTTTCATCCCATATCATTAGACCCCCCATCAGTGATCCTGAGCAGCAAAACGGTAGTTAATCATTATTAAAAGTAAAATGAAACATTTCAAGTTTCAAAATATCGTGTGCTCCAAAATTTCTGGTACAGTACAGCATAAAATATATTTCGAAGAACCCTAAATCATTTTTGTATTTTTGTTAGGCACCTGACCAGAGCCATTGACAATAATATAGATGCTACAAAATGCATATTAACTTAAGTTGTAGTTGTATTTTTATTAACTTTATGTATTTATTTTTATGAATCTGATTCAAACCATGCAAATATGCAGTTTCTTAATTTGGTATTCTTTTAATTTCACAAAACAAAACCAATTATAAGATCATTTGTAGCTATTGTATCAAAATGTGTTTACAAAGACCATTTTGATATCTACAGTTATTTAAATTGCTTTCCTCTCTCTGCAATTCACATTTCAGATTGTATTATCCTGTAAAATGAGCAAGAATACGTCTACATGTCTCTGAAATTCAGTTTTGGAGAATTTATAAATCTTCTGCTTTATTCATATCCTTTGATTTTATTTTAAGTATCTCCTTAAGAAGACATCTAAGATGTTATGTCCCATCTTATTTGTTCATTGGTTAAAACTAATTATCTTTAAAGTTCCTTGATCAAAGAATGGATCTGGTAAATGGACATCCAAAATACCACACCACGCATAAGTACCCCGCACTTGGTGGTGGACTGCTCTCACCTAAGGGAATAAGGGATGTTATAGTGACTTACCGTGTTTATAAAGACTTGCTTCATCTGCCAAAGAAAAAAAATTGATAGAAAACTGGGATTATCGTTCATTTTAACCATTACTTCAAATGTCTTTCATAACCTGTATTTCTAAATGGTGCAGCTAATGCTGTTGTAAAATCGATATAGGCGCTGAACTTTGCGATATATGTATCTGATTATTTTGTAACGCTCCTTAATGATACATGTAGATTATGAACAACGTAAAGTACTTCTGAATCACAATAGTTCTAATTTTATGTATGCCATGAAACCTTATTGCGACGAAACTTTCATGTTTGCAAGAATAAAAAATAAGTGTATGGAATTTTTGACGAAAGAAACTTGAGTATGATTAATTAGTTGGAACTCATTCGAAGCTAGTCTAAAAATATCTCGGGTAATAAACTCGCCGCATATTTGGGAAAACAATTGACAGTTGTACAATGTTAAGATGCACGCGACTGTAAAAGTGAAGTGCAGTAAATACTTTGCTCTCCAGTTTGATGACGCTGCAGAATTGGCTCATTGTACATGTTTTGTTATATCTGAAGATGGGGGGACTGTTCTTCTGGGAACCAGTGAATACTCGTACTATTTCTGAAGATATTTGATAATTTCATAAATGCTAATGAGTTGGAATGATTTTTTTTGATTGATTTATTTATTGACGCTCTTTAACAGCTCAGGTCATCAGCGTCCCATTCAACTCAGGGCGTGAAACGGCCGACAAATTTTGCTCAGAGGCCTCTCTTTCAGGTTTGAGGTTCTTTTTCGTGCCGTAAATGTACGACACGGGACCCACGGCTTACTTCCCTTCCGAAGGAAGCCATACTTAGGATTTTTACGCCCCGAAAAAATCCATCGGTCCTGGAGTTCGAATGAAGTAGTATGGGAGTTTGCATCGATGAAGTACGAAGTCAAAATGTCATTGCAAACAAAATTGAATAAATTTGCTCCTGGAACCACTTGACTCATTGTTTGGATACAACAATACCTGATAGATTCAATGCAATTGTTAAAAGGTATTCTCTGTAATGAAAACAAACAAACCTTGGACATATGTGCAAAATTGATGCACCAAGGACTAGTTACTGTCCAATATACCGTGTAAACTTTCTCTTTTCATCCCAGGAACTTTCCAAAGTGATAAACTATTCAATAAAAGCAAATTAAGAAAAGAAATATAAACAAATTAAGAGGCCAAATTAAGTACTTGACCTTGTAACCAAAAGTAAGCTTAAGATATGGCAAATAAAGTAACTTTTTTGCGATTTCAATTAAGTCCGTAAAATCTCTCTTTTTTTTTTAACAAAATCGGTAACCCAAGATATGCGATTCAGCGCGGGTAGAGCAGAAATAGTAGTAGTAATAGTAGTAGTAATAGTAGTAGTAATAGCAGTAGTAATAGTAATAGTAGTAGTAGTAGTAGTATTAATATTAGTGGTATTAATAGTAGTAGTAATAGTAGTAGTAATAGTAGTAGTATTAATATTAGTAGTAATAGTAGTAGTAGAAGTAGTAGTAATAGTAACAGTAGTAGTAGTAATAGTAATAGTAGTAGCTATAGTAGTAGTAGTAGTAATAGTAGTAGTAATAGTAGTAGAAGTAGTAGTAGTAATAGTAGTAGTAGAAGTAGTAATAGTAATAGTAGTAGTAGAAGTAGTAGTAGTAATAGTAGTAGTAATAGTAGTAGTGGCAGTAGTAGTAGTAATAGTAGTAGTAGTAATAGTAGTAGTAGTAATAGTAGTAGTAATAGTAGTAGTAATAGTAGTAGTAATAGTAGTAGTAGAAGTAGTAGCAGTAGTAATAGTAGTAGTAGAAGTAGTAGTAGTAGCTATAGTAATAGTAGTAGTAGTAGCTATAGTAGTAGTAATAGTAGTAGTAGTAATAGTAGTAGTAATAGTAGTAGTAGAAGTAGTAGTAGTAATAGTAGTACTAGAAGTAATAGTAGAAGTAGTAGTAGTAATAGTAGTAGTAGAAGTAGTAGTAGTAATAGTAGTACTAGAAGTAATAGTAGAAGTAGTAGTAGTAATAGTAGTAGTAGAAGTAGTAGTAGTAATAGTACAGGATGATTAATTTCTTAGAGACGCCGTTGTCAGTAATGCTGTTCAGATAATGACCTACAAATATATATAATTCATACATATTCAACGATGCAAAACAGAATTAAAACTCCCGCGATGTAATGGATCCGTCCGGTGACAATTATTCCCTGTCACCGCATCTCGGCTGTTCTGACTCGAATGTCACGTAATTAACAATGTACATAAGCACACAGGATTGTTCTTCCTTCGTAAACACTGGTAAAAAAAAAAAAAAAAAAAAAAAAAAAAAAGGTCGATTTAAAGCCTGCAGCTGCCATTTCGGACTTATGTGGTGAACAGCAAGTTGATACCATCAAAGTATTGCATCCAGAAATAGGTTAAAAAGTTAAAGATTACAGGAAGATTCGTTCGAGGAAACAATAAACGATATAAAGGGGCGAATACTGAGGTCACCTTCAAAAGACTTTCCTTAGAGACTAATTATTTCGCGTGTGAAAGAGAAAAAGAAAAAAATAATCCTATTCGTTCAGCATGTGTGTTGTGTTTAGGAATTAAATGTGACGAACCATGAAAAACATGTTCGCTCACCCTGTTCTCCAGATCTAACACCTCCCGACTTCTTTGTAAGGGGCCTATTATCGGGAATACAAAAATAATCCCTGAACAATCAAACAACTTAAGTAACTTTGTTACTTTGGGAGAAGTATACCAGAATTTGGAGAAACGCGTAAAGATGTGCTTGGATGTGGGAGGGGATTTTCAGCATATAATAAGAGGTTAATATAATATAGGTTACTAATGCATCGTTGAAGATAAGTGTGTATATTACACTTATATTTATTATATTTTTAAACCAATAACATACTTTTTACACAATAATTTGAGGCCTCTAGCCAGGGAATCAACCTATAAAATGTTCTGAATTGCATATACCAACATCAGTGAGAAATTTTACTTCAGCATTTTGCAACGCTTAAAAAAAATCAATCGCATGTAATTTTTAAGTGATACAACTTCTCTACTTAAAAATTGGCCTCTTACCTCTAAGCAGATATTTTGTTTTAGTACTCCATCTACCGGAAAAGAATGTTAAACCGTTACCAATTATCATGGCTGGTTGTGTCTTCTGCACGAGAATTAGGTTGTTGGCGGTATATAAAACAGGTTTTTACTCATATTCCGGCTAACCCAGTATCATTGAAAAAGAATTCATATTTAGAAATTTGCTTTCTAGATATTTTGTCATACAATTATTAAGGCAAGCATGAAGGACTGTCTGTAAATAGGTCAGTAAAATTTAGGTAAAAATATAGTTTTATTCTTTGATTTTGGTTGGAACAAAAGTAAAACCATACCGCTCGTTTCTAATTAGAAACTGCTAATAATATTTGAACAAGATATAGAAGAATTATTTACAGAGTTTATTTTTAACAGTAGAGGGTACACGCTGCAGAGTAGGGACAAAACTCAATTGACTAACGTTAAACAGTTTCTCCAAAAAGTAAGCGAATCTTTGCAAACGGGCAAATGTATGCGGGCTAATATGTGGAAAACTCAAACTGCAGATGACGGAAATTATTATCCATATAGAAATATCCGAATTCGTGGCTCCGAAACGTGGGATCCAAAGGCTTCCAACGGAATAATTCCACTCGCACAGTGAATGCTAATTTTTAGGACTGAGTATTATTTTTTAATACACGTCTTTTGTTCCCCACATCCAAACCGTTTTTTGTCATAAAGTGTTTTAAGCTAGAGGTATGCAATTTTCATTCAGGCATGGCAAAGCTGTTCTGTGCAAAGTACTCGACAATACTGAACTTAGAAAATTAAATATTAAATTTCTAGACTTTAAATCTGTCATCATCTCTGCAACATTTGTGAATGAAAAAAGTAGAAAATGGATGAGGTGGTCACTCTTGCAGTACAGTTTTATTATAAGAAAAAATGCGTTAAATCGATTAGATGTAATCACAAGGAAAGTGCAATGTGTGAGGTCTGGTACAGGTAGAAGGATAGCTTTCTGAAACTGGAATGTACATGGAGGTGTTGGTTGCTTTCCATTAAGGAAAGGTTCTGGAGAAAAGGAAATAAAAATCATGTCCATAAAGGAAGATGGAGGAGTGGAAAAGGAAAGGGGGAAAAGACCTTTAGCGTTTTATAGCAGGCATTTACAGAGAAAGAAAGGTAAGGCAAGGGTAGAGCATCCGGGAAGGTACGCCCAACATCGTAGAGTCACAAATAAATATCATCATGTGCATTATTTGCGGAAGGAGATTCAATTTAGCAAAAGATAAAAGTTCACAAACATCACCTCTGTGCTTTTAATCTGACTGTTTAAGATCCGAACCTTATTTTACTTACTTTATGGGAGATCCGATAATACTTTTAAAGATTATAGTTTTTTTCTATACTATTTATGTAATAATCAAAGTAATCATATAAGCCAAAGTTGTAAAAATAAAACAGAAACTGATTTTTTAGTGTTACTTAAATTAATAACATTATATTATTGATGCATATACTTTGAATATATGCTTTTAATACTGTTTTTGGTCCACAGTGATTTTGTAAAAAATAGAATTTCTACTGTTTCTTATTCACTTTCATCCAATAACGTGAAGTCAAAATTTTCTCTCACCTATCATTTTGTAATGCTAGAAATGTTAAAAATAGTTTGTCTGCACTTTTATTGACGCATGCAATCATGGAGGGAAAAAAAAAGTTTCAAATATTTCCATTTTAGAGGTTGACTCATAAACCCAGGTCATTGTTACCTATGAAATCAGGATTCACAATATATTTTATTCCTCAAAAGATTATGCTTCTGTGTTGAGCTGAAACTTTCCTTCATAAAGAATGCTTCATTGCCTCTTTTATTATTAATTTAACGTGTAACACAAGATGGGATGAAACATGTCTATAACTTGTGTAAACGACTAAATTATTACATATAAATGTAAATATTTTAAAAGTAAATAGGAAAAATTTTACTCTCTTGTTAAAAATGTTCGTGATTTTTTAAAATTGCAAATAATCCAGAAAAGCAATGCCTTCCTTGATATTTTTGTACCTCATTATATACCTATTAATTAGCTTGCTAAAGGATATTGTTATAGTCTATATACAGCATTGGAAATGATACAATCTGTAAACAATGCAAAGACTCCAGAGAGACAAATCGACGATAAAAAAATAACACATGTAGCTAAGTGATTCAACATGAAATAAGAATTACAACTTTAGCTTTCTAACAAGTAAGTAAGAATCCAATTGCATTCATTTGTGTCTGAAGTAACAAGTCAAAGCTAATAAATAATTACATGCTAATGGTAAAATTCTAAAATGATTGAAGAGGAACCTACAATTTCTTGTTTTGTTTAGTCCTGACATTTTCTTACTAAAATATTCTATTCGCAGGTACAGAATATTATTCCATAGACCATTAATAAAGAACAATAAACAAAATATGCCGTTTTTAGAATGGTTATGGATTCTCAAAAGGGACACGTTCCTCAGTAAAGAAGAGCTAAACATTTTCGACACACACATTATTAAAATATCCAATGATATAGTGGGAATCGATGTATCGTTTAATAGACTATTGATTAATATACCTCCAATAAACTTATTGGACAACGTACTGTTACATGTGCACCTCTAGAATCAGTTACTAGACCGGTGTTTCATGAGCCAGAGCTTGCTATACTATCTCCACTAGAGAATTAATTTTGCCTAAAGAAAATAAAAGTCTGAGATGCGGAATAAATGAAGAGACGAATTTAAATCTTGTGGAAAATATTTACTACTTATTTACAAGAAATCGTAGAAGGATCTCAGTGATTTGGTCCTTATCATTTTATCCAAAATAAACGCAGAATTACTCGCTTCATGATTTAAAGACTGGAACCTGCTACAGAATAGAGTTTTCTGTAACAATGTTAAATCTCTGTTGGAGACATTGGGTTGGGATATTAACATTAAAATTGGCGTTTTTTCATAGATTCCAAATGCAAGCTTTAAAGCAGTGCTTTTACAAATTGGAAGAAAATATCATTCGTTACTGACTAATATCATATCATATATCATATTCATCCATCGATCGTATATGCGAGTTAAAAATCTAGAATATACATATAATCAGAAATGCATACTAATTTTGTTATTGGTTAATTAATAATACAAAAGAAGAAATATTTAATTTATATACCTAGATATCTAGAGAGTGTCATTGGTTGTAAGTACGACTATTCATAAGATATATAGAAGGATTGAATGGAAAGACATGTTTTAATAATTCTAAGTGTAAATTTATCTTTCAGAATTTAGTGCTTTTATTCTTGAAGGAAGTAACTTAAACAATTCTATAGTGGAATGGTAAACTCATGTTGAAAGACGTGAACATAAATTATTACTTGATTCTTGTAGCATTTTTTCCCCTTGCATGTAAGTTTTTGAATTATCTATGTAAAGCATTGGAAACGTACAAACTGAAACAATGCAAAGACTTCAGAAAGACAAATCGATGACAAAGAAAATAACACGTTGCAACGTGTTGAATTCAAGAGTTGAATTACAACTCTAACTTTCTAGCAAGTAAGTAAGAACCCAAGTGTTTTAATTGGTATCTGAAGTAACAAGGCAAAGCTAATAAATAATCACATGCTAATGGTAAAATTCTAAAATGTTTAAAAAGGGGATTACAATTTCTTGTTTTATTTACTCCTGACATTTTTCTTAAAAATGCTTTATTCGCAGGTACAGAATATTATTCCATAGGTCATTAATAAACAAAAATAAGCAAAAATGTCGTTATCATAGTATGGATTCTCGAAAAAGACGTTCTTCAGTAAATAGGACCTAAACATTTTCTATTCACACATTTTAAACATATAAATATAATTTATAGATATATTTAAATTAGGTATATGTTTGAAACTCGCGTAATTACTAAAAAACCCTGGAAAATAAAAATTAAGTAAATATATTTGAAAATTTTATAATAGACTGCTTTCTCTTATATTAATATATCCGAAAAATGAAATGTCGCTGAGGAATTCAAATATAAACAAACATAGGCAGGTTATCCCAACCAGCAAATCGGAGCATGGAAAATAATAATAGTGCACGGAAAAACAAGGAAGATATGCAGCAATAAGCTAAATTTAACTGAAGTATCCAAGATGGCAAACTAAAGTATCCGAAATAATATAAAATTACCAAAATAAGTGGATAAATAGTAGTAATGACTGAAGGAATAGATATAAAAGTGCATAATAATCACAATGAAAGGCTAAAATAAAGAAACTAATTTCCAAGTATAAAAAATTGAAAAATTAAGGCTATAATAATATGTTAAGATCGTGCTGAAAAACATAAACTAACTGAATCGTTAATTGCCAAACACCCTAAGTCACATTAGACTAATTTGAGGAAAACTAAATAAAACCTATTAATAGTTCCACAAATTGATGGAAGATGGCGAAATTTTAACTGCATAACAAGCAAGTGAGTAAATTGATAACACAAACAATAAATGTTATGTATTTTAAACAGTGTATTAAGTTTATATCTGACTCGGACTTTTTAGTGTATGTATTTTAAAGCAAGTTATCGATGGTTACTTGCATGTTAGTACATTATCCCTATGTTTTAAGCAAATTTTCCTTTATGAAAGTTATAGAATTTAAAAAATCAATTTTATATGAAAAAAATTGAACAGAGGCTGCTTAAAAATTATTACACTGTTCCTATTTTAATAGACTATAATATTTTTAGGAAAAAATTAATTTTTCATTAGAAACAAATTATACAATGGTTATTTATAAGCTATTGGTTATTATACTATTTGTGGGTTTCTGGCAAGCTCGACCATGTCAATATTTCTCGTTAGAAGTACGAGACATATTCATTATTAGAAACTCACTGCATATACTTTTTAGTGCTTTTCATTTCCTTTGTTCTAATATGTATCATTCCAACCCTTTAAACCTTTTCGTTTGGCAACTGTAATTTCTTTCCATAACCAAATTTCAAGGAAAATGCTACTTTTTGAAGTCCATTGATCTATCCTGGAGCTTCCATAACTCCAGGTGTTGATGCATTGCTGTAAGAGTGGAGAAATATCCCATTTGCCCTTGAAATATCTCTTATTGGTGTCTCGACAGAAAAGCAAATCTTAAATTGCTGGCCAGCATTTCTTGAAATCTGATATATCATAAATGTACACTGAATTTACAGTTTTCTTTTACTATAGTTCCATTAATTCCCGAGCTGTATACATTCTACCTATATATTTTTTTTTTTAAATTCCCTTTATTAATCCAAATAGCCTAATACACAGTAAGTATGAATAGGATAAAACCTTTATATCATCTCAATTTGAATCAACTCCAAAGTGCCAATTCAGTGGATTTTATTTTACCCCAACATAACCAAAATATCGTCAACTATTACAAAGATACCGATAAGAGTTTTTTTATTTTCTTATGGTGCCTCCAACGGAACAGTTGGTAACAAAAATAGCGATCTTCGGGTATTTTCATGCTTTTTTATGTAGAAAACCTTAACTTTTGTTATTTTTGTTTTCATTTTGAAGCATTTATATATGAGATGTCTCTGTATGTAACTCCTTTTTTTTTTTAATCAAAAGTGGACTTAGGATATTTTTACAATTAGCGATTCAACTGAGATAAGATAAATAAAAGGCTGCTATAGAGAAGAAATACAACACCTAAACTAAAACACTGCAGGTAAATAACTGATACATCTGCATAAGCTGGAAATTGACAAGTGGCAGTCGTCCTTTTTGTTTAATACACTTCAACTGAAGCATTAATATCCTTGCAAATGCAAGGTATCCCTCTATGCTAAGACAGGAAAACAAAATCTTTAAAACAATCATCTGAGTCTAAGGAAGTAAATTATTCAAAATATGAACAATTAAGCTAAAAAGAGCATTATATACAATTGAAAACTGTATACGTTCATGTTTAACAAATCTGAAACAAAAAAAAAAGAGACATTTATGCAAATGTAGAATAAAATGCGCTATCAGAAACAAGTAAGAAACAGTCTTTCACCACATGCAAATTAAAAATTGTAAATTATACAATATGTAAACAAGACCGTCTACATTTACCAAATTCCAATTCGGAAAAAAATGGCGACAGTGGTTACCTTACTACTTTCCCATAACAAACATGAAAATTTTATAAAGTGTTATGTTTACAAGATGACATTATTTATTATTAGAAATTGTCGATGGTTTTTAAGAATTAGAAATTGTTTACAAACAATATTTCTGAAATTCAAATTAAATAAAAAATAATATAAATTATAATCTTCTCCACAGGTTAAAAAAAAATGTTTATAATATACACAAACTTCCAAATTACTGAATACCTTAAAACTAATCGACATAAATGGTGCACCATTATATTTATCATCGTCTATCTTAATAAGAAGAACATAGCCTTCCTTAGGGCAATAGTTATAAAAGGGCATTTTTGTCTTGTCTTAACCTCACTTGCGAAGGAATCAAAATATAAAATCCTGCTCACACCATTCATTAAAACTCTCTTCATCTCGCTATTAAACCCGCTTCATTTTTTTTTCCGGGTCTTTCCTTTCATTGTTAACCCTCTTTGTCACATACGATGGTAGATTAAGAAAAATTGCATAGGAAAAATATTCTCTCTAACTATAAATTATGGTACGAAATATTTAATACACACTGACTTCAAAGTTTGCATGGTGTATACTCTTTATTCACTCCTTTAATTACTGCTATTCTGGAAAAATAAGTATGGTATTATACAGCATACTACCATAGTTAAAACTTACAAGAGCAGCCCATGTTGTACTGAACATTTTCTATCACAAAAGTTTCTGTTGTGATTTCAGTATATCGTTATTAACATAACAAAGAACTAAACTAAAAAAATAACACGCTACTGTTAATTTACTTCAACTATAAACCGCTGTAGTAAACCTCTTAACTGCAACGAACTAAATAAGCAAGCCTATGCGTTTAATAGCAATAACATTACCGACAACATTAGTGTTTATCTGTCTTTGCATAATCTCACTTACAAACGAGTCGAAACATGTTATAACTTTAGACGCACCACATTTGTTAAAACGCTCATCATCTCAATCTAAACCGGCTTCATACGTTCTTCCGGATCTTTTCTTTCATTGTTAAGTCAGACTGTCACATACATAGATTAGGGATAATGACACGAGAAACAGTTCTCTTAACCACAAATGTTGGTACGAAACGTTTATACACACTACATTTCACCTTTACTTAAAAATTTGCATGACGCATACTCTTTATCCACTACTCATTTAATTAGTGCTATTTAGAACATATAAATATATTATGCGATGAACTGTCATAATTAAGACACACAAGATCAACCCATGTTGTACTACACACTTTCTATTAAACAAGTTTCTGGTGTGATTTCTCTATATCAGTATTAACTTAATATAAAGATATAAAGTAACACACTACTGTTGACTTACTTCCAGCTATAAACTACTGTAATAAACCACACAACTACAACGAACCAAATTAACAAATCCATGTAATTAACAGTACGGACCACAATTTCCACCATTCTGTCTACTATGGTGTAATCAACGCAAAGGTTCCACATAGACAAATTGATAAAACACGTCCTATGTCATGTCAGTATGAAAGAAGGATTTCAACATTAACTTCCTAACAAATAAGTAAGAATCTATCATACATTTTAAGTATTGTATTTTTCTTATAACGATTACACGATAATATATATATTATCATGTTTCTCTTTTCATGCTCTCTCTGCTTTAATATTTCTTTCTAATTATGTCTTGTTTATGTGTTGCTAATCGTTCATTTATGCTTTATTATTATACAATTTTTAACATGTGTGATTATATCATTTGTACCCGAATCCTTCAGAATTGAAGTAGAAATTGTAGACCACTAATCCGTGGCGTCAACAACGAAGAGGAAAAATTAAAGCTATGATCATAGACACTACAAACTGGAAATTACATGCACACTTTCGAAGAATTTTGCCCACAAAAATAACGAAATAAAATCTGAAATTTTTATGTTGCCTTGAAAACAAATAAAAGAGCACAATATTTCGGTATAACATACTGCATAAATTGATGATACTGACATTTCTCCATTCTATTTATATTTAATAATACTTGGAAGAATGTATAATGAATGTCAAAAGCATTATATCGAATATTTAATTTCATCAAACTAATGCGTTTGTGGAAAAAGTAGTGATATTTTAAAAACAAGTTGGAATTTAAAATATTATGTTCATGTAAAGCGAGTTTTATATATATATATATATATATATATATATATATATATATATATATATATATACCAAAGGTGCCAAAATGTATACACTCTTTCACAGTGGATATCTATTTAACATATTTGAAATTTGGACCGAAAAACAACAGTAATGTGTATTATGATGTTCTGTAAACAGATGTGACGCACATACATTATGATAGCGTTGCTACGTGACAGGTAAATCAACAATGAACAAATGAAGCCAAGATGATCATAAATTAACAATGAGCAAATGAAGCCAAGATTATCGTATGATGTTCTGTAAACAGATGTGACTCGCATTACGTTATGCTAGCTTTGCTACAACAAAATGGAGTCAAGATTATCGTTTCAGCAGCGGAAAGCAATTTTGGAGAGTTCTGCAAAACCGAGAATGTTGTTGAAGTTCAAAGACAATGGTGACGTGTGCAGAACAGAACCGCCAAGGCGAGTAACAATTGCATGCATTCGAGACAAATTTGAGACTCATAGTACCGTATGCAACAGATTGAAGCACCGAGATGTTCGTGCATACATTGATGACAACCTTTCAAGACACTGGATAGGACGAAGAGGTCCAATTGAGGTTCCACCGCGTTCTCCGGATCTAACTCCGTTGGACTTCTGCCTATGGGGAACAAGGGTGTTGTATACCGTAGAAAACCAGCTACACTGGGGCGTGTTCTGCAATCGATGAGAACACTTTCTCAAACGTTGCTCAATCAGTAGTTCAATGTACTCAGAGGTGTATCGACGCCGATGGTGGGCATTTTGGGTAACTGGTGTAACTGTAAAAGTCTAAGATGATTAATGCTCATCATTTTCTGTTTGTGTGAATTTAGTTTTGTTATGTTAACACAGTTTTTTTCTTTGCTTGATGTGTGTATACATCTTATACATCGCCATCTTTTCATATATTGTTAGAAAAGACGATCTGTTTTCTGCATATCTGTATGCAAGATACTGTAACTACGTCTTTGGCGTTTCTGCTTTATGTAAAATGATATCTTATATGTAATTTGAATAATCATGTGATTCATGTTTTTTTTAAAAAACATAGCATATGAATCGTTTGTACGAAGAAAAATGTGTACTAATATGTATTTTTAATTTTTTTCTATCGTCTAGTTTTTATATATTAATTAGCTTTTTTAACAAAAACTTCATAGTTTATGTTTTTTTCATAACTAGACATAGATATATTTTTCTGCTGCACTTAAAGTGCTATATAGACATACTGGGAAATTACAAATGGCACACTTCACTTATAAGTTAACACCATCATATCATTAAAAGCAGATATCAGCAGTTCCAGTCGCTATTGGCAGCTGATCTTGCATTATATTTTTCAAACTATTGGGCGTAATTCAATGACATAGGCACGTATATACTTGATGGATGACGAGCATAACGAGGAGTTCAACCATCCACCCTACAGCCCAGAGCTAGCTCCCAGTGACTATTTCCTCTTCTCAAAACTCAAGAAGGACCTTCGATAAAGGAAATTTAAGTGTGACGAAGAAGTAATGGGTGCTATTTATGCCCATTTTTGCAGACAAGACTTCTGACTATTTGGGGGGGGGGAGTTGAAACGATAATTTAAAGATGTGAAAAGTGTATTGCAATAAAGGGTAACTATATTGAAAAATGACATTTAGTTTTTGTCTTTATCATACCTAGCAAATGGTAGGCCGGAAACTTGTGGACCTACCCTCGTATCTTTGAATTATAAAGTGATACCTATTGCAAATTTAACCTTGATCTTATAGTTTAGTGTTTCTCACACAGCTTGTATATAAATATTTAGTCAAAATTATATATTAATAGAATTTCGTCCTTAAAATATGCTGAATAGTTTCAATGAACATTTTGTAAAATTGGTATTTAGAAATTATTTCCAAAATATTTGTACTATAGACTTTCAATTCATTTGTAGATTGCAAGTTGATTTCTTATTTGTCATAACACCTTTTACAGTCTCGGCAACATGACGGGTTCATACCTCAATACTTTTAATTAAGTAATTGTTATTAAGGAAATATTAAGTTATAACAGCTACCCTCAGCTCGTGGTTTTTTATTCTGGCAATAAATCTGTCCTGGAGAAGACCGGTATCGTCATATACAGGGTGTCATTTGGGGTTGGTGAACTTGTGCAAGTATGTCGTTTTACAGTCGAAGAAGAGTACACATCGCCCCCACTGTATCATGTCTATCAGCATGTTTTACTAGCAAAGCTGATATACAGAAATTGTGGATTGAGATCTTCTCACTAAAACACACTATTATTGTCAACTTTCTCGTTTATGGAAATGTGTATGAGAATTCAAAGATATGTTTCATTCGCTCTCGGCTCCTGGTTTTCCCTTTAAACTTTCAAATTGTCAATGGAAGTAATTCAGTAACATTTGACTCGAGCATGCTTTGCTATGTAATAAGCTCATCACAGATTCAATTTCCATCCGAATATTTTCTTTCCCAGTCCAAGGGAATATGTGGGTTTTGGCGACACTTTTTCGCTTTCAACATGCGCCA
Source organism: Metallyticus violacea (assembly GCA_030762175.1). NCBI lineage: Eukaryota > Metazoa > Arthropoda > Insecta > Mantodea > Metallyticidae > Metallyticus > Metallyticus violacea. The sequence goes on from CM060838.1 coordinate 72,060,866, forward strand.
TAGTGGGGTTATGTCATTTCTTGGTACCAAAGTCCACTAGAGATGACACGATAAGGAAAGAGTTTCAGCTCAGCTGAAGTTGAAGGTGTCACAGATAGCAACTTCGGAGTACTCGTTGATTCACATATTCATGACAGGCTGCAGTATTGAAGAAGTAAAACTCCTCCGAAACAGGCTCACCCTTCGAGTTCACTATTGATAATAGGAAGCTGTTGCCGTAAAGGCTTAAGATCTTAACCTATTTATCCTATCTAGACAAACCTTTGTGTCATTTTAATATGTAGCTGTTAAATTAAGACGCTATTTTTCTGTGGTATTCGCAAAAATAAAGAAAATGTACGATATATGGTCTCGCATGGCCATAATAATACGATCTTTTCTGTGCGTTTTAATACTGTATTCATTTCTACACGTTATTCCTACATTCAACTGTAATATATATCAATAGAAGCAAAGTTTCAATATTGCGCATTTTTCATTAAAAAGGAGTGACATTTTACAGCTGTATAATGAATGAATGAATGAATGAATGAATGAATGAATGAATGAATGAATGAATGGTGCTTAACGCCCGTTTTTTCTACACAGGCACCACAGGACACTGATGATACATGAAATGAAATGACATATTGGGAAAGGATTTTTTTTTAAGGAAGGAAACGTTCGAGCCCTAAGTTTAGGGTACCTTCTCGGCATTTGCCATTTATGAGGACTGAGGAATACCTGGAAAAACCCTCAGTCAGGGAGGACTGTCCTGGCGTGATTCGAACCCCAGATCTCCCACTCACAAGTCCGCGCCTTAACGACCTCGGCCACCCGCGACGGTATTTTACAGCTGTGAAAGTGAGGCAGGTCTCTCACAGCTTTCAGATGATTGTAGGAAGCCGACCAGTTCGGCTCGAGTCAGTAAAAGAGTTAAAAAGTGTAGTACATTCAAAAGATCATTTTTAATTGGTCAATGTGTCATGGTTTCAGATATCTAAGAACAATTGAAAATGAAAAAAAAAACTTTGTGTGGTATTCTATAGCCCTAGACGACTGTACAGATACTGATCAATAGGCTCATACGTTAGAGGGAATTGATACAGAGTTCATTATTGTGGAAAAATTTTCGACCTCTTATCCTAAATAAATAAAGGCTTAGACAAAATTGGACTAGGGTGTAAATGGTTAAGGGGAAAGGACATTACACGAAATAGTGGGAAAATAGTGAACAGAAGTTTGTGAGACAAAATATTTTGTCTCAATGCGCAGAAAAAGTATCGCTTAGCCTGCAGGGTCAAATACATCCGTTGTGGGAGAGAGGGATTATCTAGATATCTGTGACAAAGAAAAAAGCAGGGGTCTCGCTCGACTCAGATTAGGGGCTTGGAAAGGAAAGAAAACAGTTTATATTATAGGGGAAAGAAATTGCCAATTGTGTGGAGAAAGCGATACCTGAAGGCATATTTTGGCAGAATGCAGGGAAACGGAGGTTTTAAGAAGTGAACGTTTATCACCGCAATTTTTGAAATCCAATAGAAATTTGAATATTTGCCGGAGAGTGTTGGTGCATGCGAGATACACAATTTGGAAATATTTCTAGAGAAGACCCTATAAAGGAGGTTAATGGTTATAAGGAAGAGGGGAAAGTTGGAGAGGGGTGTGAGTAAATAAAAGGGGACTCAAGAGAAAGGGTTCCATTTATGTTTATGTATTTGTATATAAAATTATTAATAGAAAACGTAAATATATCGAAGTATTTGTATGTATGTATGTATGTATGTATGTATGTATGTATGTATGTATGTATGCATGTACATTGTATGTAGGTATGTGTGTATGTATGTGTGTATGTGTGTATGTATGTATGTATGTGTGTATGTATGTATGTATGTATGTATGTGTATGTATGTATGTATGTATGTATGTATGCATGTACATTGTATGTAGGTATGTGTGTATGTGTGTATGTGTGTATGTATGTATGTATGTATGTGTGTATGTATGTATGTATGTATGTGTGTGTATGTATGTGTGTATGTATGTATGTATGTATGTATGTATGTATGTATGTATGCATGTACATTGTATGTAGGTATGTGTGTATGTATGTATGTATGTGTGTATGTGTGTATGTATGTATGTATGTATGTGTGTATGTATGTATGTATTTATGTATGCATGTACATTGTATGTAGGTATGTGTGTATGTATGTGTGTATGTGTGTATGTATGTATGTATGTATGTATGTATGTATGTATGTATGCATGTACATTGTATGTATGTATGTATGTATGTGTGTATGTGTGTATGTATGTATGTATGTATGTATGTATGTATGTATGTATGTATGTATGTATGTATGTATGTATGTATGTATGTATGTATGTATGTATGTATGTATATATGTATGGGTATTGACATTTTGATTGCTATAAGGACGACATTAGCATGTACGGCCGTAAGGCCCATGCGACAGTTGTATTTATTTGAATGTATTCTAAAACTGGTACAATAAAACGTGCATTAGTACTACTGATCTTATATATCAATATGCATTAACGCGTTGACATACACACTCAAAGCGCATATAGAATTAAATAACAATTAATATAGAAGCAGAAAAATGATAAAACACTTAAATAATCTGTATCCATTTAAGTGTTTTATCCCTTTTATGCTTCTTTAGTTATTGTTATTTTAATTACATTGTTCATGAATTACTTTATTTTTCATATTAATTTTGCCGTAAATGTTACCCTACAAAATGTCTATTCTAAAGGTCACTGCTAATACTTAGCAATATGAACTGAATTAAGCGGTATATATTCAGAACTATGCGAATGCCATTGGATAGGACTCGTATTTACACTTTCTTGTTTTTGCTTATCATTCTATAACAGTGGGTCAAGATCATATCAAGCAAGTTAGCCACAAGTGTCATCTGCTAACTCACGGACCTAGACGAAAATGAACACCAGATGCAAATTAAGGCCAAAAGACGGGTTTCTTACAATTATTTAGACCACCACCGATAAGCCCAAAAATACGTCAATTTATTTTCAAAATATAAAAGTTATAATACTTTCGATTTTTATATACAACCGGTTTTGAAAATAATCATATATTAATTTATGCTTTATTTAAGCTGGAAAATGTATTTCGTGTAATATATTATTAATTTATTTAATATTTAATAAACAAAAAATGTCTACCTAAATATATAAGCTATTCAGATTTCAAAACCTGTTTTAGTTTCAAAATTAACTTAACTTTATTCATTAGATTTTATGCATTTTATTTATGGAAAATTTAGCAGAATTCGTTTCGTTTATTTACAAATTAAAATATTAATTTGAATGAAGAACTTAGGAAGCTAAACAAGAAGTAGAGAACATTCCCTATCAATGTTAATTGTGAAAATATTTTGACTTTACGTAGAGAAAGAAAATTAAGAATAGTTGAGATTTACTACGAAGAAAGTGCCAATGCTCTGGCCACTGCTACACAGAAGAACCGGGTCGGGCGAGTGTACAGGCCTTGAGTGCTAGGGCGGACGTGTTAATTGTTTGAACCAACAAGCCGCTCTCACAGGGCGCGAGTATGCCGCGACTCTACTCTAACTTTCCAGTCTTACCAACTTAACAATATACAGAATTCCGCCATATGCTACAAATTTAGCACATTCTATACAATTAGAATATCCCCTTAAAAACACGATTCTTTTAAAAATAGATTAAGTTATCTTGTTAATTAGTATTTAAGATGTTTTTAACAGTGTTTAAGGCCCGTTTTGTCAACTGAGGCGGGTGGACAGAAATGTTACATGAAATGAAGTGATAAATTTGGAAAGGAATTTCTTTTAAAGGAAGGAAGCGTTTTGTACCTAAGTTTCGGGTACCTTCCCGGCATTTGCCATTTATGAGGATTGAGGAAAATGAAGGGGGGGGGGAAACTCCTTCAGGGAGTGCGATCCTAGTGGGAATCGAATCCCAAGCCCCTCACGAGTCCGCACCTTAACGACCGCGGCCACCCTTGGCGGTATTTAAGACAGTAGTCGATACATAGTTTACATAAAATATGCGTCAATACAGTACCTGTACTTTGATTTGAATTGTTGCGTGAAATAATAATTATAATAATAGGTAAATATACGCTTTGGTTTTTAAGAATGAATAAACTTAAATTATTACATAATAAAATTTGTACTACAAAGATAAATGTTTGCTTTGCAACTCTTAGATCTCTTAAAATCTTCATGCTAAGTTCTGTGACAACTGACAGGCTGATGCTCTGGAGTTGTTGACATTTTGACCATAGCCTTCCTGATTTCAACAAGCTATTCGCCCAAGTGAAAGACATAAAAATTGAGAGTCTCCACAAAAAATTATAAGTAAAAATGTTATACAACGTTCAAATTTGTGGCACCATGCATGAATACTGTAACTCGCACAAACATGATTTGGAGGAAATAGTATTTAAAGTTAACAGAATTACGTGGTCTCTTACGGAAAGATGTACGAGGGTAGGTTCAAAAGTTTCCGGTCTAACTGTTTTCTAGGTATGTATGATAAAGACAAAAATTATATTTCAATTTTCAATATAGTTAGCCTTTATTGCAATACACTTCTCACATCTTTGAATTAACATTTCAATCCCCACCCCTCAAATAGTCAGAAGTTTTGTCTGCAAAATGGGCATAAACAGCATCCATCACTTTTTCGTCTCACTTAAATTTCCTTCCTCGAAGGTCCTTCTTGAGTTTTGAGAAGAGGAAATAGTCGCTGGGAGCTAGATCTGGACTGTAGAGTAGATGGTCGATCTCCTTGAAGCCACAATTTTTCACAGCTTCCTATGCAGCAAGAGTTGTGTGCACAGGCGCGTTGTCGTGAAGAAGGCGCACACCACCACTCAGCTTTCCTCACATTTTCTCTGTGATGGAAGCACGTAGTCTGTGCAGTAGGCCAGCATAATACTCCCCATTTACTGTGGTGTTCCTCTCCTTGAAGTCATTGAAGAGTATTCCTTCACAGTGCTAAAAGATTGTGGGCATGATCTACTTGGTTGACTGAATGGCCCTGACCTTCAGAGGCGGTGCTTCGCCAGGTTTACGCCACTCCATTGACTGTCTTTTGGAAAAGGGATCATAGTAGAAAACCATAGTTTCATCTCCTTCTGTAATAATGGTTTGCAGAACTTCTCTCTCGTTGCTACGACAGAGCTCCAAAAATACCTCACAACAGATGACTCGTTATTGCTTTTGGACTGAGGAAAGAAGTCTAAGCGCCCATCTTGCACTAACCTTATTCATGTTTAAATGTTCTTCAATAATTCGAAGGAATGTTGCTTTAGAAAGGCCCAGCCTTGCTGCTATTTCTGTAACGTTGAGTCGCCAGTTTCAATAATTTCTCCTTCCATAAGAGCGATATTTTCAGGAGTAAGCACTTCCAACGGCCGACCTGCACGCTCTTCGTCTTCAATGCTTTCTCGACCTATTCGAAAAAGTTTGGCCCATTCTTTTATGGTAGAATATGAGGAAGATGCTTCCCCATATACACTGTTCAATCGCTGTTTACTTTCATTTGGAGTAAGTCCTTCTTTTGTGAAGAACTTAATAAGAGTTCGATCTTCTATCATAGCCTTCTTTATGCAACTATATCTGAACAACTGAATACAGCTTAGCGGAAGCTATAGTTGTAATTATTTACCTAACAGAAATTGCATGACAACAGATAAAAATTTTGTGAAGACGATAATCCTTATCGAAGATGCCGAAAACTTCTGGACCTACCCTCATATATTTTTCCGTATATTATGAAAAAATCTGTAATGATTACAGGAAAACAGGAATTTGTTTGTGAGTTAAAAAATAGGGATAAAACAAACAAACTGTACCATTATTTCAAAAGATTGGTTTCAAGTTTATGATGTTTGTGCACGGTACCATAGAATCAATTATAAAATCTCAGGTACCCCATTTATTTTTAGAGGCCACGAGCCGCCGCTGAACTTCAGTCAGATGCAGTACATAGTTAAACGTCTGACAATGATATGAATGAACCATTGCCATTGTTTGCCACAGAATGTTAGTTGCATTTATTAATGAAACGTTTTAAATTAAGAAATGGACAACAGCAAATATCAAAGCAGAGTTACATGAAGTTCACCAGTACTGAAGACTATTTCTGTGCCTCAAAACCATACAATACTATGTGTATTTTCGCCAACTTTCAGCTAGTTCAATATTCTTCTGTTTTTTAAATCAATTTGTTGTATCTAAACTGAAATAAATGAATAATAAAATAGCCAAAACCAGACTCTATCCCATAATGACAGAGTAATGAACAGATAGTGGAAAAAATATTTTTCTCTTCATATTATAACAGTGTTTAAACGAATAGTATGATTAAGAGGTGCAGAGTTATTGCTGAATAAATATTTGTTTACTCACGGACGTACTTGCGCCGAAGATGAAGCATGTTCCGCATCCTACAGAGGTTCAGAAGAACGTCGTTAAACATCTATGGTGTTCTAATGGAATCCTAATGGAGTGCATAATAACGTGCATATGAAGATTCTGTCTGCATGAGAATTGCTGCTGTTGTTGATTGAAGCCATAAACACGTGCGAAAGGACATATCATTAATGACAATCTTGACCATGGATGACATGTGGTGATTGAATCGAAATGGGGATAACGATAAAAAAGGTAAAAGATTTTCCAAGAAGGCATGGTCTGAGGGAAAGGCAAGGGCCTCTTGAATTAAAGAACAAACTGTCAGCATTGGCGCAGAAAAGATTCTCTTTCGCCAGGATAACGCTGCAACAGCCGCAATGGGAAATATACTCAAACTGGGCTCCGAATTGATTCCTCGTTAGTTTATTCTTCAGTCTTGCCCTTAGCAGCTTCTTGCTGTCTTTATCTTTAAAAAGTTGGTCAGTGTTATAGGAAGAAAGTTTGCCCTTTAAGGATCTCGTGCTGTCAAAGACAATTGTGCAGCTTTTGACAAAAACTGTTATTCCGACGGGATAACAAATTGAAAAATCGCTAGAACAAGTGTATATTCCTCAATGAAGATATTTTGAGATACCTGTAAAATCTAACATTAAAAAATAGACCTAACTTGCTTTTTTTACCAATTCTGGAATATGGTTCCTTTCCGACTTCTCTCGTTGATTTCTGTAATAATCGATCAAACGTTTATCTGTTCTGATTCACTTTAGTTTAATTTTTGTTGTGATTTAACCTAGTACAAACTTGTTTATCGGACTAGCTGAGAAGTCACGCCATATATATGTATACTAATGCAAGTTACACACAGTAGAAAAATGTTACTATACGAGGGTAGGTCAATAAGTTTCCGGCCTCGCCAATAAGGATAATCGCGCTAACAAAATCCTTATCTGGTATCAAACCTTATTTGTTAGGTAAATAATTGCAGCTGTAACTTCCGCACAGGGTTCAGATATAGTTGCATAAGGAAGGGTGTGTGGAAGATTGTGACATTGCCATAATGGAGTATCGAGCAGTTATTAAGTTCTTCACAAAAGAAGGACTTACTCTAAATTAAATTAAACAGCGATTGGACGGTGTTTATGACGAAACATCTCCCTCATATTCTACCGTAATAGAATGTTTTAAACTTATTCGAATGGATCGAGAAAGCATTGAAGACGAAGAGCATATAGGCCGGCCCTTGGGGGTGCTCACTCCTGAAAACATCTCCCTCTTGTGGAAGAAGAATTATGGAAGACCGGCGGCTCAAAGTTACAGAAATAGCAGCAAGGTTTCTAAAACAACAGTCCCTCGAATTATTCATGAGCATTTAAACATGAATAAGGTTAGTGCAAGATGGGTGCCTAGACTTCTTTCCTCAGTCCAAAAACAGCAACGAGTCATTTGATGTAAGCCATTTTTGGATCTCTGCTGTGGCAACGGGAGAGAAGTTCTGCAAACCATTGTTACAGGAGATGAAACTATGATTCTGTACTATGATCCCTTGTCCAAAAGAGAATCAATGTTAAAATGTTAATTAAAAGATTTGACAAGTATATTGCAATAAATGGTTACTATATTGAAAAATGAAATGTAGTTTTTATCTTTATCATACCTAGAAAATGGTTAGGCCGGAAAATATGGACCTACCCTTGTATGTATCACATTTATTTGAACAAATTACAAAACTACAAATAACACAAAACAAAAACTACCAAAACACCTAAACACACACCCAAAAAAGGTCCACTTAACTCCAAATAATAATTTAAATCCGGGTTTAGTGCTTCTATTGCTTCTATTTTGGGGCTTTACGCACCCTAATAAAATGTAGTATCGTACAGGCCTGCCCCTAAAATAATGAATAATTTTATTTTATGTCAATTTTGTAAATATTGCACTGGCGTTTCAATACCATCAGTTTTATGGATGTTATTTTTGTTTGACATTTTAAGTGTTGACTTGGTTGATTTCGGGTGGACTATACTTCTGTAGCTGAACCTTTCTCAGAGCTTGCTGTTTGTACCCATGCCCCCAATGGAATCATTTCCGGCAGGAAGGGGGTTTCTAACATGTTTGAATCCCCACAGGGAAATGCATTCCCTCAGAAGTTCCGCTTCCAAACCAAACGCCGGAGCAGAAACCTTTTCAAAGCGAAAGCCACCGTACGTCGCGCCAGCTCACCTCGCCCTTGATCAAATCCAACGTAATAAAATGGGAGATTAAAGTAAAGATCTATCCCTCGGGACCTCCCGAATGCGAGTCCCAAGCCTTAACCCTGAGCTACCTCGTCCGGTGCGTTCAAAGTATACCAGCTTCGTTGTATCGTGGATCATTCATTGTCGTCATGATCTGCAGACACGCCTGAGGTGATAAACCTGTCATCAGTCATCATATCATAGTCACCGACAATGTCCATTTGTAACTGAGCATTTTCCATTGACATCAACATTTAAGCAACCAGGAATGTTTGAATATGTTTTAAAAAAGTCTGAAGGTTCGTCATAAATTCCGAAATTTTAACTTCCTAAATTGAATTTCAAGATGAAGTTTTCACTAGGGTAAAAGGGCTTGCATTTGAAGACTTACGGGAGAAAAAAATCGAAAATCTATCCGGATTGAAAAAGGGCGGATAAACGAGGTTTGACTTTAATTTCTAATCTACTAAAGTACAAAGGAATCCAATGAAAAAGTTCATAGATCATAGATTTTCATCGTGAGGCAAGTCTGCACACCTTCATTGCCATCCAAGAATTTTAAACAGCCTTCCCCATAACTAGCTTATTTACCAAAGTTGAAAAGTGACAATAAATATTCTGAGTGCTAATAAGATTGCGGTGCATTACTAACAAAGTTTTCTTTCTGAGTTCACAATGTTAATGCCGCAAGTGCTCAAGGGGGATTGGAATACAAATAAAAATGTAAAAGTTATGTTTATTGAATAAACATGCGTTACATAGAACACTTGTGGTTTCTCGTCTGTAGTATTATTTTGACGATACAGTCATACGGAAGGGCTGGACATCTTATCATTATTTATTCATAATAAATATCTTATGCCCACCGCTTAGGTATACTTTAAGTCAGTGGTTAATTTTATTATAAAGTATTTAATTCCATTTTATTTCATTACATACAATTTATCTATTTATTTTATTTTTATTATTCAGAATTTATTTATTTATTTAAGTACGTACCTAACAAAAGATTACAATAAGAGAGTTGCGACCCGTAAAGAGCAAAAGTTCGTGCTCGGGTGCAAATTCAGTTCTTTAGACACATTTATACGTTGAAATGTAAATTAATAACGTAAATTTCAGGAGTATAAATCATAAGACAGTTATACATAAGGTAGAATTCTGATTCAAAGATTAGAAAACATAAAAAGTCACATCATACCGACGTGATATAAAGAAGAGTTTAAAAGTAATATGCATAAAGCTTGTGGTTAAAACCTTAAAATAATTATATTAAATATACCAGTGCAAAACAATATGCTGTGTATAATGTGATAAGAATAGTATAAGTTCAAAAATATGTAGTAAAATTTGAGCATACAAATCATAGTTCTAGTTTACATATATTTAATATACGGTTTGAGACATATACAGGAATGTATATAATTAGGTGTGAGAATCGCACAAATATATGTAAGAAACTATCTTGAAACTTTATTACAGAAAAATAATTAATAATGAAATAGGTGAATTAATTCACTTTTGAATTCATTTGAATTAAAATAACGCAAAACTGGGTGAGTTTTAATTAGCTCATTGTATATTCTAGGCCCAAAACATCTGCCATGCAAATATCCTGCAGTAGTATGATATATGGGTTCAATTATTAGGAAGCGGTTATAAGAATGCGTTAGTGTGAACAGCCGAGGGTGCCAAAAAACGTATGCACCTTTTCACAGTGTATATCTATTCAATATATTTCAAAGTTGAACCGAAAAACAACAGTAATGTGTAGTATGATGTTCTGTAAACAGATGTGACTCACATACATTATGATAGCATTGCTACGCGACAAGTGAATCAACAATGAACAAATGAAGACAAGATTATCGTATGATGTTCTGTAAACAGATGTGACTCACATACATTATGATAGCGTTGCTACGTAACAGATAAATCAACAATGAACAAATGAAGACAAAATTAATGTGTGATGTTCTGTAAACAGATGTGACACATACTTTATGACAGGGTTGCTGCGTGACAGGTAAATCAACAATGAACAAATGAAGACAAGATTATCGTATGATGTTCTGTAAACAGATGTGACAGCGTTGCTACAACAAAATAGAACCAAGATTGTCGTTTGAACAACGGAAAGCAATTTTGGAGTGGTATTGGAAAACCGAAAATGTTGCTGAAGTTCAAAGGCAATGGAGACGTGTGTACAGAACAGAACCGCCAACGCGAGTAACAATTGCACGCATTCGAGACAAATTTGAGACTCTTGGTACCATATACGATGTTCACAAGGACAGATCTGGGAACTCGCACAGCAACAAGCCCCGCGTCCTTGGTTTGGTTTTGGAACGTTTTGAGCACTCACCGCAGAAATGTACAAAGCATGTGTACATGAGCCTGGGATTAGCAGAACCAGCGTATTATTAAAACAGCAAAGTTGAAAGTTTTCATCCCAAGATTTTTACACAAGTAATTATAAAAGTCTAAGATGATTAGTGATCATCATGTTCTGTTTGTGTGAATTCAATATTGTTATGTTAACACAGCTTTTTCTTTGCTTGAAGTGTGCATACATTTTTGGCACCCTCTGTATGTTCATACTAACTCCGCTTATTTGTCTATAGCTTCGTAAGCACAATTTAATTAAATATAAAACGGTTATTTTGTCTGGCAAGATAATCATGATGTTCAGCTTTGAAATTGTCCCGGTATTTATGAATAGGTAAGCGCACAAAGTTTATATGTTTGTTCAACAGTTAGAACGTTAAACTATACGAAAACGTGATTCGTTGCTCAATTCATAGGTAATAAGTACACCTCTATATCAATGTTACCGCAGAGAGCGTTGATTTAAAGGCTCCTCCCCAACCTAACATTCCATTTAGAATTACAAGAAGACAGTGGCGGCCCGCGCTAAGGGGCACAATACCTTAAAATAATTGTGTATAAATACTCAACTTAAACAAGATTATAGAATTACATAGGCGCAAACCCTGAATGTTATAGCACAAAAGGGGCGCGCTGTTTAATTGACTTCTGCGATTGCAGACATCTTGGTATGTGTATGAGTGAAGAGAACTGGCCAGGGCACATTTTCCTTGTGCTCAGGCTTAGCAAGACAGGTTGCTTTGGTTTAAGAGTAGTTGTTGCGAAGCTGGTCGGAAAGAGGATGAGAGGAGTGTCAGCTTCACAAAAAGCATGCAGAATCTCGTGAAATTTTCACGCACATGCGCATTGTGCCTGTCCTCCCTACTGTAGCACCTGCAAGAGGAGCTTCCCTAAGCAATTTGTCGTCAGGTCAACGTTATTACTTCCCATGAGCTGTTTGCTTTTTCGCGCCAATGGCGTATGAAGAATATGAGCTATAAGAAACTGTTTCACTATGAAGGTAAATCAACTAACGTATCCTTCATAAACGTTACGTTTTAAAAATAACCGGCATTATCATAAATATGGGTAAACCTGAATGATTAGTAAAGGAGACTAATTAGATTAAACCGACAACTTTGCCACTTCTGGCTATCACCGTTTTGTTATATCTGTAGAACGATAACTGTAAGCCAGGGTAATATATTTGCTAATGTAAATCCAGTTCTTTTGATGATTTTTTTTTTTTTTGAGTAGTGTTTAACGCCCGTTTTTACTACTGAGGCACCACAGGCGGTGGACACTGATGATACATGAGATGAAATGATATATTGGGAAAGGATTTTTTTTTTTAAGGAAGGAAGCGTTCCAGGCCTAAGTTTAGGTATCTCCCCGGCATTTGCCAGTTATGAAGACTGAGGAAAACCTGGAAAAAACCCCAGTCAGGGAGGACGGTCCTGGCGGGATTCGAACCGCAGACCTCCCGCTCACGAGTCCGTGCCTTAACGACCTCGGCCACCCGTGGCGGTCTTTTGATGATGATGATGATGATGATGATGATGATTGGTCAAAAAAAATTATGTTGGTGTTTAGGGATTTGGGTGTTTAAATTTAAATGTTATTGTGCAATTGAGTAGCCGTTGTTTCTTGCCAAAGGCAATATTAGTAACTTTTAGGTGTGATCGACACTGGGGAAGCATCTATTAGCGTCGCTTTGTCCGTGCGTCTACATGAAACAACTCGACAACCACTGCAATTACGGAGTTGAGATTTTGTATATAGAAGTTGGAACAAAATTTGTCGATGCATTTAAAATGTGGTTAAAATCGAAATAAAATTAAAGGAACCTTATATGGAGAATCTTCCAAAAAGTTTAAAATTTTACACAATGTAATTTTTATAAGTTGTACCCCACTAACTGAAATTACATGAACTGCCACTGCAGAGAGAGTAAAACAGAGCTAAATAAACTACACGAAGTAGGTACATGATTGGGTAAGAAAGATCCAAGAATGTAGAATTTATGTATGTTTTTCGGACTGCGTTACACATGCAAGCCTATCCCTTCTTACATTTTGGTCAATAATAATACCTTAGTATTTCACATACATTGAAATAATCAAAGAAATGCGTTTATATATAATAACGTTATCATAACCATTCAATTTTTGTTCTGAGCTCTGAGATGTTCATGAAAATGAATTAAGTTCGTTTTAGAAATATTCCGAGAGCCAAATTGCATCTAGCCAATCCATAATATCATTAATGCTACTATTAGCGTTTTGATATGTTTCGTACTAAATATTATAACATTTTCTATTTATTATGTTTGGCCATAAAAAGCTTCAAAAAGATAGCCAGATTCAAAATGGGCCGAGTTCGTTAAAGCTCGGACTCTGAGCTGGAGGTTTGGGACACGATTTCCGCGAAGATTGTCTTCTGGTTGCGATTTTTCTAATTTTTTCTCATATATAAATTCCAAATACCGAGGGATACTTCAAACTTAGAGCTATTTAAAACATGGAAAACTCTTAACAAATACTTTTTGACCAATGCCAATCCATTCTCTCATGAACTTGTCACCATTCCCCGCTTGTGTGGAGGTATTGTAGTGGACTTCTGAGGTTGGGATAATCTCTATTGGGACAACAAAGACATGGTAAAGATGGCATAGTATATAGAACAGCAAAGGCGTCTTTAAACCTATGGTAACCTATATGAATATATAAAGTTAATTAATGATGGCGCAAATGAGCTCTTGGCGCCTTAAAGCTACCATCTCAGCGTAAGAGAAACATACGAAGAAAACCTCACCCAGACTGCTTGACCTGACCGGGAATACAACTAAGAACCTCGGAAATGGCAGTCGCAAACCTGCTACTAGATCAAGGAGATGTTTTTCAATAATATTGCTCAGGAAAATAATAGCGAAAGATCATCGATTTACATCTCATGTAATATCGAGAGAAAGTAATACGTATATTTTGCAGTGCACATATATTTTTGAGTCGTACAGTAGTACCTAAAGGTGTATTAATTATTGATAGTAAAGTGTAAAAATCGCGATGCGTATACAGAACGCAATAGACTAGAAATGGCTGTAGCTGTTACAAATTACATTTAAAGATATGAAATTTAACAAGAAATAGAACCATTATAGAAAGTATTACAAAAGTGCTGAATATTATTTTTGCATTTATCTATATTCTGATTTATTCATTTAATGTTAGAATTTGAAGTTTCAGAACGGCATAGATCAGTGACCCTGCAAGAAATTCTCTAAGTAACCTACAAAAACTTGAAAGTAACAGTTAGAAATGAGAAATATGTGTTGGAGGTAGAAGAAGAAGTTAAATTTCTAACAAATCTAAATTTCAGATTTCAAAGTTTGTGCCAAATATTTTTTCGCTTCACGTTCTTCAACTGCTGTTATCTGAGTCATTCTCATTTTAAAAATAATAAACATTGCAAATTCTGACATAGCTTCCTATTGTTAAGGGGTCTAGTAGGCCGTGTTTCGTAGCCTGCAGCCAATGAATGCACACGCACTATAGCCAATGGCGTAGCCGCAAGGCGTGGCTACATAATTGTCATGTGATATGTGTTCCGGCAACGGGTCAGGGAGGGGACGCGGGTTGTTCTGCCCTCGGTGTCAATCAGTGGGCATCATCGCAAGGTGTGAAGAACGTGGCAACAATTGGCAAACCAGTGTGGAAAACAGCGTGTGAGAGTGAGTGAATCGCAGTAATTAGTTTCCTCATTACCCAGCTATTTAGATAGCAGGTGATTGTTGAAAACTCGTGCTAAAAGAGTATCAAAGTTTATATGTAGTGGTGATATTGTCCAAAGAAGCGATGCAAAAGTGAAATGAAAACTTGCGAATGTAAATTATGTTCATCATTTGTCTTTCATACGCAGGTTCTAATTTGGTTACATAGCATAACGCCAACGACAATTTAAAACGACCTTACTTTAGTTCCTTTTTTTTTTTTTTTTTTTTTTTTTTTTTTAATAGTATTTAACGCCCGTTTTAACTACTGAGGAATCACAGGCGGTGACGTTGATGATACATGAGAAGAAATTACAAATTGGGGAAGGGGTTTTTTTAAAGGAAGGAAATATTCCAGGCCTAAGTTTAGAGTACCTCCCTGGCATTTGCCATTTATGAGGACTGAGGAAAACATGGAAAAAAACCTCATTCAGGGAGAATGGTCATGGTGGGAATCGAACCCTCGACCTCCCACTCACGAGTCCGTGTCTTAACTACCTCGGCCACCCGTGGCGGTCTTAGTTCTGTTGGAGAATTCACCTCGTTTAATGAAGTTCAGTAATTTTCTTGTGTTTTCAGTACAAATATGTTCTATCTTCCATAAACACATTTATTTTATATAGTAACTAGTGACAACCCACGTTTTATACAAATAGAGATAAATGTACGTATTTATACCTACTTGTACAATTTAACTGTAACTATGTCTCGAAACTCGAAGCCCTGGCTTCTAGATTGAACGTTTTGCTACTCCTCGAAATAAAATTTGGTGGGTAGCACGAGACTGTCCCCTTCCGCCCTTCAGCCTTCTGACTGATTCTGTTTTAAAAGCCACAATAAACAACACACTGGACCTGCTACATAAAACCGGATGACTACCTGAAATTAGTGAACGGCAGTTCAGATGCCGTAGGAATTTGAATTTCTCCTAAAGTGACTGCATGAAATCCGTTTGGGTGCAAAAATGAATATTGTAAACTCATCACCATCAACATTAACAACGAGATTTTATTACGTCTATGTAAACAATTTATGATTATATGTTTTTCTGTTTAGTTTAATACAAACAGATAGAGAAAGAAAATAAAAGGAAAAAGGTAGGATTTACATAAGCTCTATTTGTGACGATTTAAAGACCCTGTTCCGCCCCCTTCTCTCGTTCATAGTAAAGGAAACTCCGTAGAAAATCCTAAACAGGCAATTTGACTCAGTCCGCCTGTTCTTATATTAGCAATTAGGATCAGGAAATAGTTGACTAAAATGTAGTATCATTAGGCTGTGATTATTTCTGAAGTACTCCTTAATAAATGTCACTGATTCAATGTCTTGTGAAGCTGCTGTAGATATGTTTTGTACGAGATTGAACATTTTTACATAATCCCCAAAAAACACATTACCTATGGGAAACAGTTCCTTTTGTCAGGAGTTTGAGTCCATGTCCTGTGTGTGGGGAGTGCTAAAACTTGTTCCTCAAAATAACAGCAAAAAGAGTAAAATCAGTGAAGAATTTTCTCTCTGTATGTTGCAGCGCTTTCGTTTACTATGTTCTTTGAAATAGAGGCCAAATCAACTTTTGGGTTTTCCCAGCTTAGAAAACGCACGTTTGCTTGTTAACATGTCCACTGAGAAAAGCATGACATCCATCAAACCATCTCTAGTAATGTGTCCTCATAAATCCGTGCATTGAAATCTCCAGGTCTCAGTTTGAATAAAATGTTATTTTCTGCGGGTAACGATTTCTTTGGAGTCCGGGAAAGTTACCTGAAATGTTTTCATTAGTCTATCTACTATGTCAGTCGTTCTAAGCAATATTGGTGCCTGTATCTGAAATAGTAGCTAGAAAGGATTGGTCGCAACTTTACATCCTGTACCACTGATTCTGAAGTAATGTCCATTACTCCAATAGCTTTTGTGATGAGTAACAAAAAACCTCTAAGCATACGTTGGATGGTCATGGGAGATTAGCAAAACAGTAAAACAACGCGATTTTATTATATAATAGAGTTGTTGCTTTCAAACTTTCAAATTTAGTACGAATTCAACTTAATGTATATACATTTATGTAACAAAATCTTTTAATTTAATACATTTTTCTGGGATTTTTTTTTTTTTATGCAGTTCTACTTTAGTTTTGACCAAACTGATTTTGTTGTAATGATTCTGATAATATTTGCGTTATAATGTGTAGGTGTCGAAGCCCAGATTTTGTCAAAAACATTTTGTAAATAAGCTAAATAAAGTTGATTTAATTTATCTTATCTTGAGTATCAGAGTGAATTAATATAGGAATTTATATTCATATTTTTTAAAAATAATTTCCATGTTTGCAATATACAAAATTTAATATCAGTGCAGTTACAAAGAAATACACATATCACCATTTATCCAAAGCTGTCTATTTTGAGTATCTTCGATCCTCATTCTCCTTTTATTCATGACTTGTAGTATTTTTTCAGTAATGTTCCCTTCATTCTGCCCCCCCCCTCTTCCCTCCTTCTGGGAGAAAAAAATGAATAAAATAAATCATTGAAACAGTCTCACAAATAGATCAAACTTCTAAACCTTGTGTTATTCTTCAAGTACAGTCTTCTGTATTTACTTATAGTATTTATAGTATATACATACACCATATGTATACACACACACAAAGAATGAAATATAAAGTATCCCATAAACAATGGCATACCTAAAGATAACAACTACAGAGGCAGAAATAAATAAAATTCTGAAGCAATCGCACTATAACACCAATTTTTCCAACAACCTGTTTCTTTTTCAAAGGAAATGACAAGTGAAGGTATATAGTATACTGTTCTTCTCTAGGAGATTTGATTTAATCTAACGCATTTGCTTCTGCATTCGTTATTCTTTTAATGTGTACATTTTTACATGGTCTAGTCTTGCAATTCATGCGCATCAGGTAAAATAATCCACCATTAGAGTAAAAATGGTTATGTATTTTTAATTTATAACTCCCATTTTAATTTCAAATCTTAGTACAAATTCAACTTAATTTTTATATATTTATGTTAATATTGTGCCTTTCTAAGTATTCTTATAGCACTATACTGGTTAATATGATGCATTTTTTTTTTTTTTTTTTGCCCTTTCCAATTTTTTTTTTAATTTGTTGTAAACCTCGGTGATTGATGATTGATAGTGCTTCCTTAATATTTGAACCACAAATTCTAAATAAAAATAATTGCCAATAATTAATACTTGGTTTGGATTATTAACGTAAAAAAAACAATAATAATTTCAATTCCTATTTTAGTAGTTAAACTTAAGTAAATGCAAAAAGATGAGTTTATTTTTTCCTTCTCTCTCTCTCTCTCTTTCACTTTTTCATTTTTTTTTTTTTTTTTTTTTTAATGAATGCATCAAGGTCTTAAATATTCGTAGGGAACAGGAAACTCTTTACATTATATACCCATAAACTAGGAAATTAATTAATGCGAATTAACAAAAATTCAAAGCCAAGTTATGAGGGTTTTAATAAACATATACACGATAAATAATAAGTTATTATTAGTTAATATGAGGTTCATTAATTAAAAAAATTAAACAACAAATGTGCTTGACAGTTCTGAAAACTGCTGTAGAAAATTACCTAAATCTGAAATATTTTGTCTAAAGTGTGTTTTCATTTCAAGATACTATTTCAGATTACTACAGACATCGTTTCAAGGTCGGTAGTTTATCCTGTAATACATATTGACTTCCGCCCTTTGTTACTTAGTACTTGCAGTTTTCAGTTAATCAGTATTATAGAATGGGAATAATAATAATAAAATAATTATAATAATATTATTAACATTTATCGGTCTGTAATGTGTAGTATAGACCCAAAACAAATTTATTAACCAATAAAGTTGTTAACGAAAGTTCTCCATGTTTATATAAAATTAGCACATAAAAGAGAACTATATGAATTAAAGACAGTATCAAATATTTTCCCACGATGAGAGAATAGAGATGGGGTCAGAAAGCTTTAGTCTGAGGATAGACAACCGAGAAGATAAATGTGTGATAACCACATCTCTTCTATCTCGTTAAATCAGCTAATAATCATGTAGCACTTTCAAAACAGACATGTCCGTTAATAATTGTATCTAACTAGCTGATCATTATTGAAAAGATTGCAATATCAAAATATTATAATGTGATCTACAGTTTGATTCAACAAAAGCTCTATCACATGCCTAGTTAAGTGGGTCGTTTTAGTCATGTCAACTACGTAGGCTTTCCCCCACAGCTTGTCTTAACAAATATATTTGTGGTCAAAGGAATCAAGAGTCGTGGAAGTATATAAGACGAGGTTAACAAATTTATCATCATTCATTTAGACTAAAATTAATAGAAGATAATATAAATAACATGTCAAAATAAGAAAGAAATAAGTATGCAATTTTAAGAGGTAAAATGTACAAGCTTATAAAGTGAGTACTACATAAATAAAAATAAAACTGTAAAATACTTAAAATAAAACAGATCTGTAATGTACCAGACTGTTTTGTTAAATCTGATATATTCTGAATGTGGTATGAACTGGGACATTGCTAGCTAAGAATTTATCAGTAGTGTAATTAACGTAATGCTTAAAAGAAGCTGGCTTATTCTTAAATATACTGAGATTTAATAATCTTTCATTGAACTAATGGTAAAGTTAAGAAAAGTTTCTCGGTATATACCGGGTGTCCCATTTATCATATTCACGTAAAATAATTTTTTTCTGAAGTGCCAAATGAAAATTTGTTTCACTCGAAAAGTTTTTTTAACATCATGAGGGAGTTCTTGCTTAGGAAAGATATGCTTTTTTATATCTCCGTTAATATAAGTGATACGGGTAGAACTTAGATTTTCTAAATGATACCTTACACATTTTATCCAACGGCTATTCAAAAATTTATCACAATGTACTATTTCTGTCAAGGAAACAGTAGATGTGCAAATGGCAAAGAGTGCACAGTTTATTGAAGAAAATGAATTGCTTAATGCCTTGGTTGTACAAATTTCTACCCGAATTTAGTACTGTAGTAGAGTTGTGGGTTTTATTTATGAATTCCGATTCATGTAAACACAGGTGCCCTGAGAGGGAGGTGGGGGTAGGTATCCCATCTCCATCACCCTTTAATTTGTCGTTGCTTTAACTTGTTCCAAGGGTGCCAAAATATGCATACACACTTTCATAGTAGATATCTATTTAATACATTTCAGAGCTGTGCCGAAAAACAACAGTAATGTGTAGTATGATGTTCTGTAAACAGATGTGACTCACATACATTATGATAGCGTTGCTACATGACAGGTAAATCAACAATGAACAAATGAAGCCTAGATTATCGTATGATGTTCTGTAAACAGATATGACCCACATTACGTTATGCTAGCGTTGCTATAACAAAATGGAGCCAAAATTATCGTTTAAACAGCAGAAAGCAATTTTGAAGTAACAATGCACTAGATAGGACGAAGAGGTCCGATTGAGTTTTCACCGCGTTCTCCGCATCTAACTCCGTTGGACTTCTACCTATGGGGAACTCTTAAGGATGTTGTATACCGTAGAAAACCAGCTACACTGACAGAACTTCGGGAAGAAATTGAAACGGCATGTGCTACAGTTGCTGAGGACACTTTCGCAAACGTTGCTCAACCAGTAGTTCAACGTACTCAGAAGTGTGTCGACGTCGATGATGGACATTTTGAGTAACTGTTGCAACTGTAAAAGTCTAAGATGATTAGTGCTCATCATTTTCTATTTGTGTGAATTCAGTTTACTTGTGTCAACACAGTTTTTTTCTTTGCTTGAAGTGTGTATACATTTTTTGGCACCCTGTATATATCAGTGTACTGTAGTCATTCATCAGAGTAAGTGAGTACTGCACTGAGCTATTGTGGCTACTTCTTTAGATGTAATTACTATAAAGTGTGCTGTGGTTGCATCCTGCAATTTGCCTGTTTACCCATGAATTTTGTGTCAACACATTTGTACGGTCTTCATTACTATAGCATTTGTGTGCTTAAGGCTCTTAAGAACAAGCTATTGGATTACTCACTATCACAATCATTAGTTCTTTCATTAATTGTTTTTAAAAATACTTTATTTGTATTTGCCCACCATTTTTGTGATTATAAGACCAAAAATAGCTTCTTGTTTGGTAAACGCGTATGCTTTAGGAATATTGTCACAACTCTTCTTTGTCTACAGATATTACTTTAGTGAATAGTGAAAACCTATACTTATACTTATGACACAAAGTTATAGAACATTATGAATTGCTTGGCAAGGAGGTTTGGAGCAATTATTTTGTTAAAGCTATGCTTGTTTCTACACTAAACGCACTATGACCTTTATTACATTCTTCCTTGTTATCAAAGATTATCTGTAAAGAATTTCTACATTTATGAATTACTTGTCTTACATAGTTTCGAGCTGGAGTAACACGATACGTCCTGCATTTCGTTGATTCGACCGTTGCACCACGTGCCAGCCGTTTCACATCTCAGCAGAAATATTTGCATTACGCAAATTAACGTTCTTGAGTTGTTTGTTTGATTTTTTATGGTGTTTAACGCTCGTTTTTACTACTGAGGCACCACAGGCGGTAGGCACATGAAATGATAAATTGGGGAAGGATTTTATTTATTTTTTTATAGGAAGGAAGCGTTTCAGGCCTAAGTTTAGGGCACCTCCCCGGCATTTGTCATTTGTGAAGACTGAGAAAAATCTGGAAAAAAACCTCAGTCAGGGAGGATGGTCCTGGCGGGATTTGAACCCCGGACCTCCTGCTCACGAGTCCGCACCCTAACGACCTCGGCCACCCGTGGTGGTTTTTTGCCTTTTATAATTTCTTTTCTTAGTAGCTCAATAATTATAGAATATTTTATTTCCTGCTGAAATTAAACATAATTAGAATAAAGTTTGACGTGCTTTTGTGTTGTAACAATTGAATAAATTTCTTCTCTTGTAACATATTTTACAAGTAAGTAGTTTTGGGGAGCACTGTCAGCTCTTACTTCACAACGCTTTTTGAAATAAAGCCACTGATTACAGAAAGTTTCATTGCGTGCTATTTTAAAACAATTGCCACTGCTGGTATTTGTCAAAACATAACTTTTCTCGAAGCTCCAATCTGATTTTTCGGAAAGACTAAAGCAATGAAAGGGCATAAATATTTATATGTATACCTTTTATCTGAAAAAGATGTATTTTAAGCTTAAAATGTCTCTCTGAAATAGATATCGCTCTGGCTGTAACGATGGAACTTGCATTCTGAAGGTCCCAGGTTCAAATACCTCGTGGCCGCCCATCCAGACCTTGGGTTTTTTCGTGGGTTTCATCCCGCCTGAAGGGATGAACCTTAACTTTCCATGAATTTCCCGCTCTCCCATTTCACACGATTTTTTTCCGATCGAAAGTCCCAGGGTGAGGTGGGTTGGTGCAATGCGACGGAGGCTTGCGCCTTTGAAAGGTTTCTGCACCGGGTATGATAAGGAAGCAGACCTTCTGAGGGGCAACTCCGTTGGCATCGGAGTGTTCTAACTGGAAACAGTGTTAAGAACTCGAGTCCACAGCTCTTGAATTCTGGTCGCCCTATTTTTCGTTTACCTCATTCCTTTCTCTCGGATTTTTTTTTTTTTTTTTTTTTTTTGTTGATTGGTTTATTTATGGACGCACTTTAACATCTCAGGTCATCAGCGTCCCATTCAACTAAGGGCGTGACACGGCCGACAAATTTTGCTCAGAGGTCTCTCTTTCAGGTTTGAGGTTCTTTTTCGTGCCATAAATGTATGACACGGGATCCATGGCTTTACTTCCCTTTCGAAGGAAGCCATACTTAGGATTTTACGCCCGAAAAAAGCCATCGGTCCTGGCCGGGTTTGAACCCGCGATCTTGGGTCTTTCTCTCGGAGATGCCACCCCCCCCCTCCTGGAGACAGGCACAAACGCCAATCCTTGCGCAACGCTGAAAGTATCCTCCTCCGACCACAATAATTCAATTCAACAAGGTAGATTCAATATATCTTATATGGCCACGAGT
Source organism: Metallyticus violacea (assembly GCA_030762175.1). Classification (NCBI taxonomy): domain Eukaryota; kingdom Metazoa; phylum Arthropoda; class Insecta; order Mantodea; family Metallyticidae; genus Metallyticus; species Metallyticus violacea. Next base: position 72,083,721 of record CM060838.1, read on the forward strand.
TTTTGTAAAAGTGTGCACTGAAGTAATCAATCCAAAAGCATAATATTTTTTATAAAAATGTAAAAATAGGTTTATAATATTTTCTAAAATGCCAAAGTTAATGTTACCGTTGAGTTTAGTTAACACAAATTTCTTAATAAATCCAAACAAAAGGTTTCATTAGAATTTAATTCTGTGTCTATTTTTGATGAATCGAAATGGAGTATTATTAAGAATTTAAAGAAAAGCTATTTTTAGTAACAAATAACATGAAATATATTACAGCACGTACGGATGGTATTTGCTTTTAATTATAGGAATGAAAGGGCTAAAGAAAGAGAGAAGGAAAAGAATTTAATGATCCTTGCTCTCCGTTAACCTTCAGAAATGATCATTGAACAACCCTGATGTGGCTTTTGTTTAGGTATCATGGCTCAATCCCACATCTTGTCAGCCGTGGATAACGAGTTGACGGCGGGAAGAAGTCGAGGAGATCCCACAGAACGCGACCTCCAGGTCTCACTTGATGAGCGGGACCTATGGACAAAATTCCAGTGTCTAACTAACGAAATGATCGTCACGAAGAACGGACGGTAAGTCACTTCCACTAGACACAGTGCACTTAATTGTCAATTAAAGGCATGCAGCTAGAAACACAACAATGACCACCTAACTATGCGTTAACACATTCAAAGTCGTTTTAATTTTACTAATTCATAATTAAAATCATTTATAAAGAAAATTTAATGCACAAATAATATCTAGCCTAAGAGAGGTTATTGATTTCGTAGCAATATCGATGAAATCAAATATTATGTTTACATAATTTATTGTAGCAGGATTAACCTAAGTAGGATACTTTTCTGTTATGGTGCCGAACGGAACATTATGTATCAACTGCCACTGGATAATGTTGTGATCCCGCAGGTTAGGTGTTGAGATGCCATCAGTTATGCAATTTTTATATAACGACTCTTTTCATGAAACTTGCTAAGCACGTGGCGATAAAGTCAGTTATATAAAGTTGTGCACCAAGGATCTTTCTCTTTCGTATTGGATAATAACTTACTGCTTTACACTTAGTTTTTTGGCAAAAATGTGGCGTTTTGTGCTCTAAAGTATGTAGATGACAATGCAACGGGTGTTGCAAGGAAATTGGTTTGAAAATGTTACAGTTTTCAAGTTTATTTTTTACTGGTATACTGAATACTGTGAATGGGGATTAGTATCATCTTCTGGAACGTAAAATATGTGGTTTAGTGCAAAATGAGGGAACAAGGTGACATTTTGTTAGATATTTAACTGAATTGTTGTGGCTTTCATGAGTGCAAGAAACGATACCTTTATTTGCTTCTTGATAGACATTTCTTCTATCATAGTGACATCAATGATGATAGTGAACACCAACAGTGGTGGGTTTGGGTAAGTAAATATCCCATTCGGCACCATAATGGAAAAATACTGGTGCAAAACTATAAATATTAGGTATGCTGTGAGAAGAGTAGCGATAATGGTGTCGTTTTAAACCTTATTAATAAACAAATACTACGATATTCGAAAAATAGTAGCAACAAAGTAATAAATTTGTGCTGCTAGCTGTGACCAGTTAAATTCTCAAAGTAGCCATATTTTGTGACTCATCTACAGTAAGTAATACCGCCCTAAAATTGTTCAGGAAGTAAATCCAAGTTTCAAGAGGAAGAAATGCAACTCGTTTCTTTAGGGGATTACGCGAAATTTGTAGGCGAGAATTACTGTCATATCGAACTATTTCAAGATGGGTGGAAGCATTTCGTCATCAAGTCGGTCCTGATGGTGTACTGGGAATCATAAACTCAAGATCACGGGTTCGATTCCGGCCAGAACCGATGGATATTTTCGGGCGTAAAAATCCTAAGTATGGCTTCTTTCGGAAGAGAGGTAAAACCGTGGGTCCCGTGTCGTACATTTACGGCACGATAAAGCCGCAAACCTGAAAAAAGAGACCTCTGAGCAAAATTTGTCGGTCGTTTCACGCCCTGATTTGAATGGGACGCTGATAAATAAACCAAAATAAATAAAAAACATTCCTCATTAAAGAATGGAGATCTATAAATACAGACTACAGAACATATGTTGAGGCTGTAAGGACTTTTATAGAAGAAGAAAGTATACAACTGTTATACAACCACAAAACTGTTATATCGACCGTTCATAAAAATTTAGTAAAGAAGTTAACTGAAATTGGAATGTAGTAGTAAGTGGAGATACCTGTGGAGGTGGTATGAACATGAAGACGAAATCTTTCTTCACGAACACTTGTGATAATGGCTTGTTTTTGAAGATCAAAGAATATGTATGAGGCATTCGCTTTTAATCAAGAGCTCACATTCAAAGGGCCTTCGGTCGATCAGTGAGAGAGACATCCAGAAATGGTGGTGCAGATAGAGTGCTCCGTCTCTAAGGATTTACAACGTAATATTGACATTAGCAGGGGATTTTATTGGAAAATATATGTCAAAATTTAGCTAAACAAATTTAGTGTGAAACAAATCCTTATCGCCATTACTATTTCGCCATTACTAGTATAATTTTTCATTTCCCGCAAAACTATTAAATGTGTAAATGCGTTGTGACCCCAGATTAAACATGTATAAGTTTTGGCAGCACACGTTATAATTAGGATTAAATATAACAGCGTATTGTATGTCCAGATCTTTCGCACAAAAGTCACACACATAAAATAAAAAACTAAACTATCGATAGATTTTGGTAATATTGTGATTGTCTTACATGTATACCAAAATCTTTGGTTGACCCAAGACTTCCCTGAAATTCACAATGTGCCAATTTGACCCTGGTATTTAAATCACTGCATTTTAATACGGTGTGCTTATGTGTTCGATTACTGACAAGCAGTCATAATTAAGGTCAGCACAACAAAAGGCTATAGCTAATTGTCATACTACATAATAATGTTTCGTATAATTTTTTTATCTCAAGTAGAAAGTTTAACCATTAAGGGGATCTTCGTAAACTAATTATCGTTTTGTGAATCCTAATAAATATAATTTCTGGAATTTACTTTATCGTGTAGACTCGATTCACACCTTTACTTCGTTGAGATGTAAGATTATAAATTTACGGTAGTGCGAGTATAAACTTTAGATTTACCTACTATGAAAATTATGTTTTTTGTAAACCTAATATCATTTTTCGCCACGATAACACAATTTTTGTCCAGCAGACTGTGAAAGTTTCTAAATTTTCAAACAGAATTGTGTCCTGTAGGGCGACTGAGCTAATAGTTATTAAATCCAATGCAGAGCAACCAAGTGTTTAAGCATGTTACAGGGGCAGACTCGGGAATACATTAGCACTGAAAGTGCAGGCTTTCTCCATTCCCTTTCCTGACACACACCCTCCCGGTAACAGTGCTAAGGTATTTGACACCGCCGTCTACCATAGCGTCATTTTTTATTTATTTGTTTGGTTTATTTCTTTAACATCTCAGGCCAAGCGTGCAATGGCCGATAAACTTTGCTCAGAGGCCTCTTCTTTCAGGCTTGAGGTTCTTTTAGGTGCCTCAAATGTACAACACGGATCTACGGCTTTACCTCCTTCCTAAACAAGCCATGCTTAGGATCATTACGCCTGAAGAAATACATCGACCCTGGTTGGGATTGAACTCGCGATCTTGGGTCTATGAGGCAAATGTGGTTACCACTACACCCTAGGACGTCATAGAGTCAGCAGAAGATGAGAAGATGCTGTTGGAAGTGCATTAGTAACTAACGTGGTTGGCGGTAGTTTTATAAAAAGTAAACTATAACCAAGGTTAAATAATTACTGAGCAAAATTTTTACAGAAGCTATCTGTCAACTAGTGAAACCCTGAAAAGAGCACAGTGGTCATTGGAATATCAGGAGCTCAGATTCAAGGATTGTCTTCAATCTTACGTCAGGGGTGTGTAAATAATCATTTTCAGCGCTTTCTATGAAATTCAGCACAGTATATAGACATATTATTTGTTTACATACGGAAATTGTTCTTTCACACTGGCCTTGTGCAGGACGTAAGAATCAGATTTGAAAAAACTCTGGTAACGGCCGGAATTCAAACCACGAATCTTAGAGGAGGAGTTGGTTAGAACATCAGCAGGGAAGGGTGAAGAATCCCGGTCATGATCCGAACTTTTCAAGTCTGGTTCTCATTTCCAACTTATGTCCTATACATAGCTAGTGTGAAAGACTAATTTCCATATCTAAATTAACTGCTACATAGTTAAATAATAAGCCTGGATCATAAACACTTGTAGCATTTACAGTTACCTTTTAAGAAATATATCTCTGTAATAAAGAAACTTTAGAGAGGTCTCCGGGATGTATTGAATCACATGAGAGAGGTTCGTGGTTCCGTGCTTCGAGGAGGACACGGTATTTGGTTGGTTAGAGCGTCAGCGCGGAAGGCTTAAGACCCGTCGTTCGGCTTAATAATTTTCCATAATCTCAAGATTCCTACTCTTCCGAGAGAGAACAAAATTAATGGTGAAACCCATCTCTAGAGTTATTCACTTTGTTGGTCAAACATGCGTAAACTCTTGGCTGGTCCGCATTTGCTGTTTATCGTAGTAAATTGATAATTTCATTTCAGTCTCATATTAGTGTCTGACAGCGTTTATCTGACTTTATTGCTAGGAAATTCAGCTAAAGCCTTTATCTTTCAGTTTCATGCCCTAAATTAAGGTGTTTTTATATTAACAATTTACCGAGGTTGCCAAAAAATGTATACACACTTTCATAGTAGATACCTATTTAATATATTTCAAAGTTGGGTCACAACAGTAATGTGTAGCATGATGTTCTATAAACAGGTGTGACTCACTAGCGTTGCTACAACAAAATGGAGTCAAGATTATCGTTTGAACAGCGGAAAGCAATTTTGGAGTAGTATCAGAAAACCGAGCATGTTGTTGAAATTCAAAGGCATTCATGTGTCTTGAAATTCATGTGTACAGAACAGAACCGCCAACGCGAGTAACAATTGCTCGTGTTCGAGACAAATTTGAGACTCATGGTACAGATGCGATGTTCACAAGAGCAGATCTGGGAGACCTCGCATAGCAACAAGCCCCGCGCACTGGACCCAAGGCACTATTCTAGGCACCATCCAAGGCACTGGATAGGACGAAGAGATTCTTGATATTCCACCGTGTTCTCCGGATCTAACTTCGTTGGACTTCTACCTATGGGGAACTCTTAAGAATGTTAAGGATACGGTAGAAAACCAGCTACACTGGGAGCACTTCGGAAAGAAATTGAAACGGCATGTGTTGCAATCGCTGAGGACACTTTCGCAAACGTTGCTCAATCAGTAGTTCAATGTACTTAGAAGTGTATCGACGCCGATGGTGGGCATTTTGAGTAACTGTTGTAACTGTAAAAGTCTAAGATGATTAGTGCTCATTAATTTCTGTTTGTGTGAATTCGGTTTTAATATGTTAACATAGATTTTTCTTTGCTTGAAGTGTGTTTACATTTTTGCCACCCTCTGTGTATATATATATATATATATATATATATATATATATATATATTATAGGACTATCATAACCTTAGCTTGTTTATGAAAATCACTGAGTGAAAGATTATGAACTCAGACCATTCGCATCATTCCCTATAAATCAAAGCATCAAAAAAAAATAAATAAATAAATAAAGCTACGTTTAGTTAATAGAGTCGTAAACAAGAAATACAGCTCTAAGAACGAGTTTGCCTTTGTTGTAGACACTTCCCATTTATGCATTCCTGAGTGTGAACTCCATACAGAACTCCGGGAGTTTCCTTCCTGGTGATTAAAGTCAAACTGCATTCCATTATTAATAGTCATTTGAAAACGGTTTGTGAAATAAGCAGCCATTAAGTTTTCGCATTTATACGCCTATTGTTCATTTGATTTATTTATGGGCGCTCTTTAACATCTCAGGTCATCAGCATCCCATTCCATTCAGAGCGTGAAACGGCCCGAAAAAATCCATCAATCCTGGCGGTTTGAACCCGCGATCTTGGGTTTAGAAGACAAATATGGTTACCGCTACACTACCAGGACCGGCTACGTTTATTGTACATATGCCCCCCGAGGCAGCACTTCCAGAGGAAAGGATAAGAATACACCGACGGCCAGGAATTGGAGTAGGCGATACAGGGACATAGACGATATCCCTAACTTTTCCATAAATTATAAGTTCCAGAGGCCCGCGGCCCGCAAGTATCACTCCGGTTCCACAAGTATCCCAAACTCCCAAGAGGAGGCTCCCGGTCAGAACCCATTAGACGCGAAGACAGGGGACCTTTTATGAGCGCAAGCCACCGCCACACCACAAGACACCATCCCGCCTTACCTGGCGCCTGAAACTGATACTATGGAATAAAATGAAAGGGAATGTGAGGGCGTTATGAACATTCGCATAAGTGACGAGGGGAAACCACGAAAAAACCCAAGGGTTGAAGCCGGGAATTCTTAATGCTTGCATCTTAGCCACCCCGCTCTGTTAAATTACTGGGAGTCGTATGAAAATGTAAGATGGAAAACAAAAGATAGACCAAGCTATTGCTGGCCCATGCACTTCGAGAAACTGGAGAATTTGCAAATATTTATAACAGCTCTTTGAATTGCAGTTTAAGTCTAAATAAACTAGGTTTCAACCAAGGACTGTCAATAAAATACAGATGATGTACACTTTTCTCGGCTATTTATTGTTAAAATGACAATTCATTTAAACTTAGATCCATTACATTTAATCTACTTTTAAGGAAGTATTGACTGTACAGAGAATTTAAAAGTTATTCCTCTCTTACCTGGGATATTTCACTCACTCCAGGCATCTCTTTTCCTTTATAAGTTCCACTTTAATGGACATATTCACTGAATTTTGACATAGACATATCTTGGTTTATGAAAACATATTACGAAAGTGCACGACTGGCGTTGCTATACATGTCTGTGAAGGTCGAATTTTGCTATCCTTGATAGTATGTGACACGTCTGACTGCGCTGTTGATACAGAAGTCAACAATTTCAACGAGTTTTCCTTCGTGGGGCCGCTCCATGTGAAGTTGGCCACAGTTGACTGAATTCTTCTGTTATCATCTCATTTCCACGCTTGAAAGTCGGCGGGGGAGCTGGAGGGGAAGTCAATACGAGTTTAACTCTAGAAACGTACTGATGTGCTCTTGTGTGTAATGTAACAATATATTAATTATTCGTTAGGCAGCTTAATACAATGTATTACTTACGTTAATATGACTGAATTCAAGTAGTCTATTCTCCAAAGAGTATTTATTATTATTTATTTACAATTTATTTACAGTGTGTACAGAAAGGGCTTGAGATATATAGAGATGTTTTTAAGAGAGATTGTCCGATATTCATCAATTCACAGAATGGTAAATAAATGTCGTGAAAAGGGAAGTATTCTTGATAAAAAAATTGCACACTTTCACGTACAATAACCATAGAAGAAACGTTAGATAACATTAGACATGCTTTGGAATGTTTCCCTAAAAATCACTTCTACGTCTTCCTCAGCAAACGGGAATTTCCTATTCCTCTATTCGAACGACTATAAAACTACTGAAGTTAAAATCCTGTAAAATGATACTGTAGTGTAAGAACCTAAACTGGGTGATCCGGCATCCAGAAGTGCATTTTTGAATGAATTTTGACTAATGCACATGACGAAGAAATTGACCCTAATCTAATTTCCTTTATGGACGAATGTTGGTTTCACCTAAGTGAATATGTTAATTCACAAAACAATCGGTACTGGAATTCAGAAAACCTAATCTGCTTCACGAGGAATGCCTGCAAGATCAAAAGATAGCAGTGAGGTGCGCCTTAGTGGTTAGCGAATATGCTTTTTTTTTAAAGATAAATGGTGATAGATGTGTGCAATATTTTGCACCTCTCTTTCGTGATAAGGAAACGCAGGTTCTAACAGGACTCTGCAACGAAACATACGATCATGTCTCCTTGCACACAATTCATGAAACATTCTAAGATAGTGTTATGACTAAGAACATATGAACCCCTCGGCTCCCTGATTTAACGTCCTGCTATTTATATCTCAGGGGGGTATTAAAGAAAATAGTGTACAAGACAAATTCACCCACATTAAATGAACTGAAAAACTGACATTTCATCCATTTCTCAGTAGAAATGCATAGTTCATGGTTAATTTCCTAAGCCGATGCCAGAAATGTGTGAAAAATGAAGGGCGGCAGATCTTCTTGCATGATAATGGCAAGTAAAAGTCCCTTTTAAGTATTAGTAATAACTAACGCAACATTCATAGTTGCGGACTTTCTGACTCCCGTTCATCTTCCGTTGAAGGAAAAATCGCTCATTATTACGAGCAGTACAGCACGTGCACTACAGTATGAACGGGACAGCGCGTGTAATAGCACTTACTTATTGTCCACACTAACTAGGGAAATGTGTAGGTAAAATAGTCAGAATGCATTGTACAATTAGGGATTTGAAAACACTGACTGAATCCCCCATTCAGTATCCAGTAGAGGGTTAAATGTTCACGAAAGGGACGTCAGAAACTACAAATGTGAAGGAGGTGTGAAACAGACTGCAGCTACATGCATATTATATGACTACTGTGCAAAAATTGAAAAAAAAACTCAAGTTTCTGCCATTGGATATCGAACTTACATGGTTCTCTAAAAAGAAGTGGTTCCGCTTAAGTGGACATATGAATTTTCAGAACCAGTGTGTGAGCTAGCAAGTATCTTTACACTGTAGACACCCCTTCATTATTAAAATACTGGGGTGTGGTGTGCTTCATAATGGGGCTGCTTTATTGGCCCCATCTGCTTCCATACAACAGCGGATACCGCAGTACACGTGGAAAATTTCTATCTTTTGGAAGACAAAGAACTTTATACTAGCTATTTTCAACAAGATGGTGCTACCTGCCACTCCTCCAATGTTATATGGCAAAAACTATATCCTTCTTTGAACATCTGTTATTTCTAAAGGACTTTGGCCACCGAAGCCTCCTGACTTTGCTCAACTATACGGCATGCTGATTGGGAAAATGTATCGCAATAAATTATGGTTTTCGTGTAACATGAAGGAAGCAATCAGCGAAAATGTGATTTTTATATGCTAATAAATATATACGTATGCAGACATGCTTTGATGTCTTTAAACACTTGATATAGCATAATCAAGCCTCCCAAACATGAGAAAGTATGTCGGTGCCAATGTTACTGACTTAATTAAAATGCTAAAAAAGCAGGTATTTACAAAATAATTTGTGCAGAGTGAAAAAAATCTACAATGGAAAAACAAAGATAAACATAGGCACACGGTTAAAGGGACATTTCAGGAAAGTACATGCTAATTGTGAAATCAGCAGTAGCATATCATTTTTGGACACAAAATCACGACATAGTGAATAAAGCAAAATTATTAAAATCAACACAAGGACTTACAAAATTACCAACTTGGAAGAAAATCTACATCTACAAATATAAAGAAAGTCTAACGAACTTCGACACTGCCAGGGATGAAAACATAAACTACAAGTTTATCACCAGAGCAGAATACACATTTTCACAGCTCAACGAATTATGCGACAGTTGACTTTTAGCTTTGCTGATGTTAAGAACGGAATGTTCTCAAACCGGTTGCATATATTATGACAAGTAAGTGAAGCATTAAGAGTATGTAGTTCAACTAAATCATACAGTAATATCAATTTTATGTTATTTACTTAGTTTGAAAGTTACAAGGGAAAAATCAGAGACCAAGAGTGAGTGAACCAAACATTTAAAACAGAAATTTAACCTAAATCAGCCGCGTTACCTATCACATGGGTAATTCGTTGAATTATTTTTATAAAATAACACCTTACTGATTAAACCAAATCTTAAAGCAATTTTTTAACTTTGGTGTAAGTAAGTAAGAAATCATAACAGAAATAGTCCAAATTAGATGCATGAATAAACATCTTTTGAACGCCATTTATTAGCCCAAATTTCAGCGTATTCTTAATGAAATGTTCAGAGAAAACGGAAAGTTTAGAATTAACGAATCGCTTAGTCTGAGCAATTGTAAATAATTATATAGTTGATAAAAGAGAACTACATTGGACTCTTAACTGCATATTACCTGTGCATAGCTAGAACAATGCGATATAACAGAATTATATTAGTGTCTAAAAGAATTTAACAAGTATATTAAATAGATATCTACATGAAAGAAATCTTTTTTTTATGTTTCAAAAAAGAATATATGCTTACCTACTGCTATAAGTCAAATAATAGTCCTAGATTATTATCGAAGCTTTTACCTCTATGAGGTATAGGTATATCGCCATGAATGACCGAGGTCGTTAAGGCGCAGGCGGGAGCGGGAGGTCTGGGGTTCGTAATCTAGTCAGGACCGTCCCTCCAGACTAAGGTTTTTTCCAGGTTTTCCTTCCTCATAAATAGCAAATGCCGGGGAGGTACCTAAACTTAGGCCTGGAACGTTTCCTTCCTTGAAAAATCCTTTCCAAATGTATCATTTCATCTCATGTATCATCAGTGTTCACCGTCTATGGTGCCTGTGTAGCAAAAACGGGCGTTAAACACTATTAAAAAAAGGTATATGTATGAGGTATCTCCCTTTTTTCTTGAATAATTACGATTATCTTCTGTTTGCATTCTTGGTTATCAACTATAATTTCGTCTTCAAGAAATAATGTAACACATTCTGATAGTGTTTTGACATTGACAGCAATGTTTCTACACCCTGGAGTAATTTGTGAAATGTTTTTGCTCTCCCAATTTTCTGCAATGAAGAAATCATTTTCGATATATGTATAACTTTCATTGTCTTACATTCTTACCCTGAAGCAGAATTGAAGTTTTATTTTTCATATAATGTTTCCTTTACTGTCACTTTTTTTTTCATAATTTTCCCCTCCTCTTGCATTTCCTTTAACTAATGATTATTATCATTAAAAGGTTGGAACATAACCACTAATTAAAATATTTAGAAAACCCAAGACCACTTTGCAGCAACAACTGTCCCTTACTTATAAACATCTCCTAAAATAATGACCAGGAATGTTAAATATAAGTAGAGTTTAATGAATCTCAACTAAAGAAATTACCTATTACTACACAGCTCACCATTCTTCTCAACAAAGAAAAGTTTAAATGAAGAGGCTAAGCGTGCGGTCACCAGTACAAATAACTACACTTTGGATGGTGAGTTATGAACATTTTAAAGCAAAATAAGAAGGCATTAATTCCCAACCTCACCGAAATAAAGAAAACATACTTCTTTTAAGTTTTATTTTTTCGGTAATAGAAGATAGATACATCACCTTTGCTCAGGAACAATATTTACTCAACCAAAAACTGTAATTATTTAATATCAGGATAAACGAAGGTGTTCAACATAATTACCTGAATAGGCACTAGGCATGTTAATGAAACACCACAAAGGTTTCAGAAGCAAATGGAATGATTGACATGGGTACAGAGAAGTCGGCTGCGATTGATGTAGATGAAATGCGCCATTTGCTGACTGGTGACAATGTCTAAACACAACATGGCACGCAAGTTCTAACTAAACACCTCTTTTTCTACGGGGAACAAATTTTATGTTTACACACGACACAGAGCCGCTAAATTTCTCACGTTATAACTTCGGTAACAGTGGGCATAATTGTGTGTGAAATGCCATCAGGCATCCCGATGAATGGACGTGTGCACTGCAGAAAAAGGTAGGGAGGGCAGGGACTCTGTGTGAGGTAATTATAACCCGCATCATTGAGAATTAACACATCGGCAGAGGGTTATAGATCAACTCTAGAGAGAACGAATTGTTTGTGTTGCGGTGTCCATGTTTGAGGACTTTACTGGGGAGCCAAATGACTATTGCTTACAATAAACTACCTGTTCAAAAATTCTCCCAAAAATGTACCTTCTTTCTGTCTTCATCAGCACAAAACATTCATGATCTGATTCGTCTCTATCTTCCAATTTCCTATTAGACGCCAACTTTGTGTTACCAACGTTCATTTGTTTCTCTGGCTGCCTTCATGAAATCGTCCATTTTGATCACTGTCTAATATTTCACATTCTTGAAATGCATTTTTTTATATCCTACATACAATCAGTTAAAAGCAATAACTTCCCTCTGAAATGTTATGCTACATTTGAAGTATTATCTAATGTAATGAAATATAAATGCCGTAAACTTTTATATCGTCTTTAGATGCAAAGAATCCAGGAAATTAAAATGAACTCCTTTTCTTTTGAAGTAGCCAACAACACTAAAAATATTTCAACTATTTGCTAAATTTATAGAAAACAGCAAAAACAGTTTGAAGACCTCCAGATTTTGGGATAAAGATAAGAAATTCATAACATCTAATGTTAAGTTAACTGAATGCTTCAAATTAGAACTTTTAACATCTAGGTACAAATTCGATTCCTCGTTGAGACAATCTATCTGGGAAAAGTTTTCCTAAAAATAAGAGCTTCAACACAAGGTCATTAAAACTTTCATATCAATTAACCTTTCAGCATTATAATTCCACTCATTATTTCAAAAAGATATAGTGTATTATTATTCAAGGCTTTTTTCTATTCCATCATTGAAATCCAATCCATATGCAATTCTCCTCTATTTTCAATATTATTTCTTAAAATGTTTTAGAACTGGTCTTTAATGACTGTTTCTGCCTTCTTATCATCCATATCACCTAAAATTGCTATTTTTCTTTCGTGCATATTATTTTAATATTCCGTATAGTTTTACAAAAATTATAATTGTTAGATTTAATGTTAAATTACTACACTATTATAATGTTCAAGTTAACATGTTGAAAAATTGAAGTGTTTTAATTTATTTTGTATTATTTTTATGATTTTTGGCAACCGTAAGAATGTGTGAGTTGTTTAACCGGAAATAGGTCTTCCCAAAATAGTTAAAGGCTTACAGCACAAAGAATAAAGAGAGAAGGGAAATCATATCTTATAAATTAAAAAAAAATTCAATTTAGAAGAATATCATGAATGTTAGAAATATGAATATATTTCAAAATTTGGACTGAAGTTTCCATTTTAAGAACTTCTGCGAGTAGCATGTATTTAATTTCACGTTTAACAACAAAATGAACTAGTCAAACATTTGTAGCGTCTATTTTGCTATGTGAAAACTAACTGGTGTTGAGTGACATTTGATAACTTGATTAAGATGCGCCAAAGAATTGAGAATGCTCAACCTTTATTACGTATTACAAACAGAATCAGGCCAAGATTAACTGCTCAGTGGTTAAATTACGTTTTACCTGTTTTGTAAATTGTTATTAGTTAAAGATGTAATACCAAAGTGATTTATTCTGAAAAATAGCAGCACTTATTATTAATTAATCCTTACATAAATATAAAATGAACACTAGACATTCGAAAAATAGAAACCTGAGTGTAAGAATCATGTTTCTAGCCCTCGAAGTTTCAAAGTTACAGGTTTCTAAAGTGATTTTTTTTTGACCAGCTTTTGGGAACCTGGATTTTCAGCTAATATGTAGTTCGTCGTAGTTTACTAAACCTAAATTAATTGAGTTTTCATAATGCCGGGTAAAAAACACTACTACTACTACTACTACTACTACTACTACTACTACTACTACTACTACTACTACTACTACTACTACTACTACTACTACTACTACTACTACTATTATTATTACTACTACTACTACTACTATTATTATTACTACTACTACTATTACTACTACTACTATTATTACTACTATTACTACTACTACTATTACTACTACTATTACTACTACTATTATTACTACTACTACTATTATTACTACTACTACTATTACTACTACTACTACTATTACTACTACTATTACTACTAGTACTACTACTGCTATTACTACTACTACTATTACTACTATTACTACTACTACTACTACTATTACTACTACTATTGCTACTACTATTACTACCACTACTACTACTATTACTACTACTTCTACTACTACTATTACTACTACTATTACTATTATTACTACTACTATTATTACTACTATTATTATTATTATTACTATTACTACTACTTCTACTACTACTATTACTACTACTATTACTATTATTACCACTACTTCTACTACTACTACTACTATTACTACTACTATTCCTATTACTATTACTACCTAGTACTATTACTACTACTGCTACTATTACTATTACTACTATTACTATTACTACTACTTCTACTATCACTATTACTCTACTTTTACTATTATTACTACTTCTATTATTACTATTACTACTATTACTATTACTGCTTCTACTATTACTATTAGTACTACTTCTACTATTACTATTAGTATTATTACTATTACTACTACTTTTACTATTATTAGTACTTCTATTATTACTATTACCACTACTTTTACTATTATTACTACTATTACCTTACTACTACTTACTACTATTATTCCTATTACTACTACTACTATTACTACTACTACTGCAACTGCTCCTGCTGCTACTTATTGTTGAAAGAAGTATATCAATATTATATAATATGTATAATTTTTATATGAGGAATGATGTCTTTGAACTTGGCATTATTTTCGCCTTAACTGATAAAACAAATTTCCAAAGAAATCTGAAGAAAAATCCGTTATAAATTCTGTCTTTTAACAGGAGAATGAATAATTAAGATGGAAATGTGAAATAAAGAGAGTGAGAACTTGCAAAATAACCTCGTTGCAATAACTGTGTTTAGATTTACATTCCAGTATACTGAAAAAGACATGGTAATTAGCAACAGTAAACAGAATATTTGCTGGTATAGATAAACCATTCCCAAAAGTTTTATATAGACGAAAAGAAAATACTAAGCTGAAAAAGCAGCAGACGGCAGAGATTTGCAACAAAGAATGACAAATTAAAACAAATATAATATCAAGAGAAAAGGAAAATGTGCATGAACAAAAGCAAACATAAATTGTAGATGGATTGACAGAAACATCAAGTTTCTAATTGAATGTAGAAATATCTGCCAGGAAGATATTTTTCGTGTTATTTGTAAATATTCATACATATAAGATTGGCAATTATGTGACAGTTCAATCCTGGACTCTGAGAATCTGTCACTAGTGATAAATTGATAAATAATTGCCAACTTCTAGCCTATTAATTTTCCTACTTCAGCTACTGATTACTAGTTCAGTTTCATAATAGGCTATTATCATATGTCCCTACTTATTTATTTTGTGAATAGGACCAACTAGCTGATTGAATATTACGTTTCCACAGCCGAAAATGGAACTTAAATATTAAATTTAGAGTTCACTGTAGTTTCAAGGTCTATATACAGAGATTTAATTTAAAAATTCCCATTCTCAACGATTATCTACTTAACATACATTTAATTTCAACAATAAACAAGCTAAATTAAATATTATGGGAAAGTTAATTAAATGTTAAGTTTTAACTTCTCACCGCCAGTCACTCTCACTTTGAAATTTGAAATGACAAATGCTCAAATTTTAAAGAGGGTACTACTGCTATCACATATTTTGTTTTATTGTATTGTTATGTGGTAATTGTTATTGTTGTTTTATTATAATATAAAACAACTGAGCACAAAATAGTTTTGTTTTGGTAATAAGTCGTTTCGAAATGGTGTATACTCACAATAAAGAACAGAGTAAGTGGAGATCTGAAAGACGCTGTATTGCAGTATTATTAATAATTGTAATTTTACCCAAATTAATTTTTTATCCTTCAAGGAAGATACTTTTTTTTTATTCTACACAAATTCAAATAACAACAGTCTAGGTTGTGATAACAGTAGCATCAAAAGTAGGAGTGGCATTTGAAGCTTCAAATCGGGGTCACTTAAGAGTGAAGGAGTGAAATATAAACTTTAATCAACATTAGTTTTCAAGTTTATACGGTCGATCCTGATATAGTAGTAAATATACTTGCCTCCTAAATCCAAAATCGCTGATTCATTCCCAGCTTAAATCCATGAATTTTTTCGGGCGTAAAAATCCCAAGTACGGCTTCCTTCGAAAGGGAAGTAAAGTCGTGGGTCCCATGTCGTAGATAGATTTACGGCATGTAAAAAACCTCAAGTCTGAAAGATTACACCTCTGAGCAAAATTTATCGGCCGTTTCACGTCCTGAATTGAATGGGACGCAGACGACCTGAGATGTTAAAGAGCATCCGTAAACAAATCAAATAAAAAACAACAGCAGCAACTTCATATGGTTATTTTATTATTATCTGAATTTGCAGAGAATAAAAAAATAAGTCAGTTATTATACGATAAAAAAGCATATACTTGGAGTAAATTTTCAATTATTAGTATAACAGCAAACAGCTTATTTTGGAATTCTGATTCATTTACATTCTGTTCGTTCTAGTATAGGTCATTTTGAAATAATTTATTCTAAATCGCAGTTATTACATTATATTTATATTGCATTTTGGGCAAATTCAATCGACAATAACAGCTTAGGTTTTCCAAGCAAAAAATAAATTAATCAATTAATTAATTAAAAATTTTAAAAATTTAAAAAAATAATTTTAATAAATTCATTCTCTTTAAAATTTAAACATAAGAAGGTGCCTTGTGAAATTTCAATTTGGGGATGGTTAGGACTGAGAAGAAGAAACCAAAAATGCAATAAACATTGGTTTTAAACTTTCCACTCAATTTCTAAGTTGGCATGTTTTATTTACATTAAATTAATGTTAAATATGTAGTTATTCAGATTGGAAAATACGCCAGGGTGGCCGAGGTCGTTAAGATTGATTTGTTTTATTTACGGACGCTCTTTAATATCTCAGATCATCAGCGTCTCATTCAAATGAGGGCGTGAAACGACCAACACGTTTCGCTCAAAGTCCGCTTCTTTCAGGCTTGAGATTGTTTTTCGTGCCGTAAATGTACGACACGGGACCCATGGCTTTACTTCCCTTCCGAAGAAAGTCATACCTAGGATTTTTACCCCCGAAAAAAATCCATCGGTTCTAGCCGGGATCGGAACCGCGATCTTAAGCTTAGAAGGTAAGTTTGGTTACCGCTACACCATCAGGACCGACAAGAGGTGATAAGGCGCGAATTCATGAGTGGGAGGTGTGGGGTTTTAATCTCGCCAGGATCGTCCTGAGGTTTTTTTTCCCAGGTTTTCCTCAGTCCTCATAAATGGCAAATGCCGAGGAGGTGCCCTAAACTTAGGTCAAGAACGTTTTCTTCCTCAAAAAAAAAAAATCCTTCCCAATATCATTTCATGTATCATCAATGTTCACCACCTGTGGTGCCTCAGTGGTAAAAACGAGCGTTAAGCATATTTCAAAATAAAAATTGGGAGATTTCGTAATAAAAGTCATTGAATAAACAAGTGAATAAGAATGGCAGAAGAGAAAATATTAGAAAAAGTATAGGTAGGGAAAAAATTATATGATTAATATGCTAAAATGCATAATGCTCCTTTCCTCTGTAATAGCAATAGATGACCCTAATTGGCGAAAAATGCAACTGTTGAAGCTCTTTTTCTTCACAGATAAAAGACAAACAATAAATTCGTTCGTTCGTGAAGATAGCTTGCAAGTGAGGTAGGAAAGCTTTCTATGACGTATGCTTGTTGGTTCCGTGGGAGTTGGCCGTAGAAATAGCCCCGAGGTTCATTAGCACCTGCCTCCCTGTGTTTACCAGGCCACCTAGAGACAGTCTTACTCAAATATACTGTGGCAAGCAATGTTGCTTATCTTTCCCTTTTACGATTTCTGGATGTCTTATTTGCTTTATTTCTGCCTGCCTTCCATTTTATTATTTGAATTATTTCTTGTCATTCACTGTTACAATTTTCTTTAGCTTTTCTTTCTTCTTCGATTTCTACCCTCTCTTACTAATCCGTTTCTTTTACTTGTTTATTACTTTTTCCCTAATTATCTTTGTTTTTCAGTGTTTTCTTCAAGGAGTTTTCCTGTTGTTTGCTTTAAAGGAATATTTAATAATCTCTCTCCGTCTTTGATTTCCTCCATTTTTTTCTCTTACTCCCCTCAGTTCTCTTTGGTATCTTTATTATCTCTGCTTTATGGCTAAACGAATGTTAAACATAGGAAGTGAAAACAGTAAAGACTTGCGATGTCGCTATTTTTTTCAAATGTTAAAGACCACATGCCAAATATCAAGGATTTTGAGAAGAGCAATACAAATATTATTTCTTAGTAATTACCATTACCAAAGTTAATTCATTGTGTTATTTTGTCTAGTATTTTAAGCGGGGGGAGTCTATACCTATCATACGTCACCTTACGGAATCCGTTTTCCTTTTAATTTCCATCTTGTTTCCTTTCTTTCGCCTTACCACAGCTATGTATTTCGAATTTTCCTTAAAACCTGCTTATTGATAATTGAATCAAACACATGGCTGGCCTGAGTAATTCCAACTTGTAACCTGTGATGTCGTTTTTCCATCTCATACCCAATAACTTTGTCAGATGTCACCGAATTGATCACAGGATCCGGAAGCTAAGGTTTTTCAGTCTTCGGCTTGACGGCCGGGTGGGTCACTGCACCTTGTTCTATGTTCTTGCAGATAATTTTATTCCATGACTGCAACAACTCCTTAATCGTATTGCTACATCTTATTACTAAAGTTAACTCGTACAAATTTGGTCTTTACGACCAAAGGAGTTCAAAATCTAAAAGTAACTTATGTTCATTATTTGGAATAAGCAATAATCGCAACTAATGCCAGATCCAAACTCGAAGCTTCCGCACATCTGGACACATACCCCAAGAGCTGTATGCGAAGTGAACACTATTTATATATTGAGAATTTACAAAGTAACGAGCAATTAAAGTGGATTGCGTTGTCACTGACTTATATTAAAAACAATCGACAGTCTATCAATATATATTTGTTGAGGTTCGTTTAGCAAATGTTAAAAACTACTTCCGGAAATAAATTTTGGTAGCATCAGTAACGTAATACAATATTAAAATATCTTCAGACTTTTGGAGAAATACATGATATTGCTTTTGCTAAGATTTGCCTTTACACAAAATGTTTTATACATTTCTTATTGTTGTTCTGCAATCTGACAATAATAGCAGTTCTCTTCTTAAAGCTAGCGTATTTAGCAAGCGTCATCAACATTCCAAAATGACTGCGAATGAAGTATTCATAAACAGATTCCATAGCAACGAAGGCTAGACAGGAACAAAGTTAAAAGAGGTGAGGCTTACGAATGTATTCATCTGCACTGTTTGCGATCACTGTTTGCTCAACTCGACGTAGTGTGCTTGAAATAACCTTTACGTTTCGTTGCAACTGCATCGGCTGTTCTAGAACGTTACAAGTATTCAAGAATTTATATGTACTAAAATCATAAAAATATAAAATAAAATATGAACTAACATTGTATGAAAACAGTGAAAAACAATGTAAGAATATCTGTATTTAATGCAATGTCATGCTGTTATTAAAAAGTACAGTTAAAGATCTTATTGCTTAACAGCAGAACAAGAACTTAATCTTCTTAATATCGGTATTAAAGTAATTAGGGCATTTTTATGCTATTATCACAGTCGATTCGTCTTAATCTTTCTATGATATTGCCTAATTACCAAGCAATCAGTTACAAAACATTGTTCTAAGTTTTCAAAAATATAAATGCGTCTATCGTCTTTAAAGTTGCTTTGTACTCATAAGTTACACTCAACATCACAGGTAACAGATTTAATTTACCATTTTATGTGAGACTGATACTATAAGGCTACTATAGACTGGTTTCTTGGCTAGCACTTTGGTTAACTACACTTTCACTCCTGTGCTTTGCCACCGACAGTTAAGATGCTGTCACTTTCTTCACGCTTTCAGGCAAAGGGGTGTGTAGCTTTTAAGTCTTTAACGCGATTGTGACGCGCGGGTAGTTTGCTTAAGCGTACGCTATATCAATTTCTATTGTTTTATCATCGGACTTTGCAGCGCTGTAGGAGTCTAAAAAACTAAAACATTCTCGATGGCTACAATGATCATTGTCTCTAACAACGTTCCTCATCTAGTTAAGACGGGTTTCCTCCTCCATATCTCATAGAAAAAGTAGCGTATAACTTTGAAATACTGATGCTAGTAAAACAAAATGTAAACAATTATCTCACAAGAATATTTATGAAACCATAAAATATGCAAAAAAAAAAAAATATTTTCTGAATTGCGTAAAGTTATGTATGATTTTTCCTTAGATATGTAAAAATAGTATTATACGAGGAAATGTGTTGAATGAAGTATATTTTAAATCACCCCAAATATCTATATAGGTTAAACATAATGCAAAAATTTAATTGAAACCATGATAGTAGCTTATTAGTTACCGAGCACAGTGGCGGCTGCTTATATTGTTTTTTATTTCGTGGTTTTCCCTGGCCGCTTAGACAAAAAATCCCAAGAAGAGGAGTCGCTTCTCTGTTTATCCATCACTTACTAACTCCATTTTGGGGACAAACTGCTGCACTCTCAATGTGCGAAGCTCAAACGTTTTACACATAAAACAATATATGTTTACTAAATAAACTAAAAAAGTGTGCTACATTACTTATTGAATGTCCCTGGTATTTATGAAAGACAGAGAGAATTTAAAACGAAGAATTACACTAAATTAATAATCACTTCTTAATTTATGGATAACAACATGTAACGTTTTAGAAACGTATAATCTATATACAACAAAATTGGTAAATAAAATTATTTGCTGAGGTATTTTAACCAAACAAACGATATAAATGTATTAAAATACTTTATAAAGGATTATACACTCCTATATGACACATGGCAATGAAATGTTGGAAAGCTGTCCTTAAATTTAATCAGATTGAATATTTATCCTATAAAGGAAGGTTTAAGTATAATTCGTGTAAATAACTACGAGAATACTCAATCAAATTCCTATAAATATTTAAAAATACACAGTGACAAAGTAAATAAACCTGTCGGCATTATATACAAGGCATTTCAAAAAAATTGTAAAATTTACGGGTTAGAAGTGGAAACAAAAAAGTTTCAGTAAACATGGGTCTGCAAATTAACGATTTACAAGATAATTAAATTTATTTGTTGGTTGGGGCCGCCACTGGACCGAGCACTTGCATATTGTATACCAGCTCATTCGCGTTTCGTACGCATGCCGCACTTAACCTACTCTTCCTCTCATTGCTTGAGCCTTAGTGTTAAACAAAAACCAATCAATTGCTCTATGGTTGCTATGTACATTGCGAACAAAAGACAGTGCACTCATGGTTGTGCATTTATATGGAATATCTTTTCTCAGTAGAAAACAGCCCGTAAGCCGAACATTTGATAGGATAGATCAATGCCTTCAGAAAGATAACTAGATAACTAGGTAGATGGAGATCCATAGCATCAGATGAAGAAAAAAGGATTTAAGAACGTAGCTGTAAATCCAAGAACTTTGACTTGAAGGGTTGCTATGCAAAACGAATGAGCGCAAGAAGTAGGTGGCGAATCTTACATCAGGAATTATCCAGAGCATACAGGTTCTCAAAAGTACACACTTCCTTTCCAGAGCAACTTTCTGCTAGCAAATGGAATAGCAGAGCGGCCCAGAGCCCTAGTTTTTAAACAACTTTTTGTTTACGGACAAAACTGGGTTTACCTGTGACGATGTTTTTAATTTCCACAACTGTCAAGTGTGGGCCGATGTCAATTCTCGTGCAGTGCAAGAGGCCCGACATCAAAGCGTTGAATGTCTGGGCAGGAAATTCGGCGACTGTCTAATTGGACCACGTTTTCTCCCAAACCAACTAAATGGAGAGCAGCAGCACCTCGCTTTTTGTGAAATTACCTTCCATATTTATTGGAAGAAGTTTCATTAAATACTCCAACAGATGTGGTTTATGTGCTGCACCAGGCATATTTCTTTATACGTGTGAGGCGATATGATGAACGGTGGTTAGGTAGAGCAGGAGCTGAACTAGTAGGCCTGCTAGATCAACTAACATAGCCAGTAGCCATGCACGTGGTGCAGTGGCGGCCGCAACCAACGAAATAAATGTCATTATATCGTAAACCAATGATTTGCGGTCGCCTGGGAATTTTTGCTTACTTTAGCTTGTGCTTTTCACCCCTAAATTTCACCGCCTCGGAGATCGTTAAGGCGCGGACTCGTGAGCGGAAGGTCTGGGTTCGAATACCACAAGGACCGTTCTCTCTGACTGAGGTTTTTTCCAGGTTTTCCTCAGTCCTAATAAATGGCAAATGCCTGGGAGGTACCCTAAACTTAGGCCCGGAACGTTTCCTTCCTTAAAAGTATATCCTTTCCCAATATATCATTTCATCTCATGTATCATCACTGTCCATCGCCTGTGGTGCCTCAGTAGTAAAAACGGGCGTTCATGTTTCATTCATTACCCCTAAATTTATACCATCAGTTTTAAACACTTTGTATATTGATTTTCATTCGCCAAACATTAGTTTAATTTTTTGAGCATGCTTTCCTACAGAAAAAAGTATGACACCTGCATGTTACTCATGTTAACCTTACCGTCACAGGTGGCCGAGGTCGTTAAGGCGCGAACTCGGAAGCGGGAGGTCTGAGGTTCGAATCCCGCCTGGACCGTCTCCCTGACTGAGGTTTTTTCCAGGTTTTCCTCAGTCTTCATAAATTGCAAATGCCGGGGAGGTACCTAAACTTAGGCCTGGAACGTTTCCTTCTTTAAAAAAAATCCTTTCCCAGTATATCATTTCACCTCATGTATCATCTGTGTCACCGCCTGTGGTGCCTCAGTAGTAAAAACGGGCGTTAAACACCATTCAAAAAAAAAAAAAATATTAACCTTCAGTCAGACTAAGACGAGTAAAAAAGAAATAGACAATAAAATATTTTATTTGTATTAGAGTCTACTCAACAATACATTAAAAAAATATTGAAATTTGCGTGTGAAACTAGAAATGTTCAAATTTCTTTACAATTTTCATAATTACATTGTTCATGATATCACTTACTGCACTGTTAATGCCTTATCCGTTTTTCACCATGCTAATTTGTAAAAATCTGTGTTTTAGCACTGATTCGTTAGATTTATTCGTTTCCACTTTTCTTTTTTCTTCATCTCCTAAGTCGAGCTTTGGAAATGGAGTCAGCCGTTGTAAGTTTTCACGATATTTACATTTCATGCCTGTTGAAAATTTTGACTGTTAAATTGGAAGAGGCAAAAGTTTCTTTGCAATTTTTCTTGACGATAAATCTTCCCTAATCCTTCATGAAAGCAATTTTTAAATTGAGATCTACTGACTCTTGTCGCAGTGTCTGTAAACAAAATAAAATTATAGTATTCGATTTTTATTTTACTATATATTGATGTTATTTGAGTTACTGGCCACCTGAGCCTGGGAAAAAGGGGAGATAAAGTCGCCGCACGTAAATTAAATATTTTTATTTTAGTATTTATATTTTTACTAAAAACATTACATGATGCATTGTAAAACTGACAAAAATTTAAAAAATTTTAAAAGTGATGACCCTCAGTGGTAATACATGGCCAGCGGCATCTGCGTACAAAATTTTGTATTTCATCTTTGAGGAACAGTTTTTCTTTAACAGTACGGCGATTTTTCTTGTCCTTAAGAGATTTTGGTCTTTCGTAACATTTTAACAAGTTAGTGAAGTGTTTCTCTATCTGACATAGATGGCTAGGATATTTCCTGTCCGTCCTGGTGGTGTAGTGGTTACCATACTTGCCTTCTAAACCCAAGATCGCGGGTTCAAACCCAGGACCGATGGATTTTTTTCGGACGTAAAAATCCTAAGTATGGTTTCCTTCGGAAGGGAAGTAAAGCCGTGGGTCCCGTGTCATACATTTACGGCAAGACAAAGAACCTCAAGCCTGAAAAAGGAGGCCTCTGAGAAAAATTTGTCGGCCGTTTCATGCCCTGAATAGAATGGAACGCTTATGACCTGAGATGTTAAAGAGCGTCCGTAAATAAACCAAATAAAAAAAGAGAGGAAATTTTCTTGCGAATCCCTTTAACCATTTCTCGCAAGAATCCGTTTTTACAAAGATATCGTACATATATCCGTTCTTCAAAATGTGTAATATAGTGCCATAACTAACAAAAGGCAATTAGCACATAATTTACATGCAATGAAATCACGGAGTAACATACGAAGCATAACCACTAACCGACAAAGCCTCCTTCAAAATAAATACAAGCTGCTACCTGCACACGTACTATGTGCCCTGTACCTTACTGTATAAATAGTAGAATTAAGTGCATTTGTAAATAAATAACTTTAAAATAGCAATATCCATAATTATAGCATTGGGCAAAATAAAAATGATTTTAGGTTACGATAGAATAAGAGAAAGTTTGATAAACAGATAAATTAATTTTACATAACAGATTATGAGACACTCAAAATGCTGCAAAATTCTAAACAGTTTCAAAGTATACTAAAATTGAGAAATGTCTTTATAGTGGTAGTATTTTATATGTACAGATTGAAAATCATTACTCGTATTTCAAAACGAATTTATTATAAAATGCAACTTTTAAATTACTGTAGTACTGTAAACAATTATACAGTGGTTAAACTGAAAAAATCTGGTCTAAATAAATCTGTTTATACTCAACAAAAGTTTAATGTGCGTTTTATTCGTCTCTAGACAAAGCGGAGTAGAGGATGTTTATTAAAATGTTAATTATATTTACAAGAGAGAATATTAACGATCGTGTGGATATATAAGGCAAGTATCATGCCTCTCTCTAACTGTGAGAATGTACAATACAATTAATATTTGGAAACTCCTAAAATAATTTTCATTTACACCGCAGAGATGTTAAAGAGCCCATCACTGGAAGCAACTGATAGTAATATTCTGTTACAGCAATTCTAGCCCAAGTTCTGCTTTTAAAGGGAACTTTATATACTTTGTTCTATAAATGTATTGCACTCAATAACGTGATTCAAATGCCACAAGTATGAAGCTTTATATATTTTATTTTCCTTTAACAACATTTGGAGCTATTTCGCCAGCAATATGTTTACAATGGCAATTTTAATGCTAAAGTTTTATGTACTTTCCTCTTTCTGCAATGTATCTCTTTTTCTTTCTTTCTTTTTTTTTTTTTCTTTTTTATCTTTTGCTTGCCTTATAATGTCACACCGTATATGAGTAGAATAACGCCTGCATGTTTCCGAAATTCTATTTTACAGAGTATCTAAATCTTCTTGCTGTGCATCATTACTTCTAATTTTAAACCTTCTCACAAAATGTAATCAATTTATTTAAAGAGCGTGCTGACTAGTTATTATCCATTGATTCCAGTCCATGTTGAAGGCGTTCCAAGTCCAGATATTCATAAACCAAAGAATTATGAAAAAAAGGTGGGGAAAAAAGGCAGTTACATGTTGGCTATGAAAGTTCTTTGATAAAAAATGGACCTAATAAGCAATATCGGAAGTGCTTACACTTGTTGATGGATTTTCTGCAATTTGTAGCGTTCACTTTGCTGCTCCATAGCTATGAAATCATGATATACAATTATTTGCAGCAAGCCGGTATAGTTTATTTTAAATGCTTCTTCATCGTTTTATTTTAAACCTGAAAAAAAGTGTTTTCAGAAAGTTGCCTTACTTCTAGATAATCTTCATGGTTGTTACATGAGTTTTTCACTTTTCATAAACAATAATCCTGTTCACATATTAATAACTTGAAAATGTATGTTTCAAAGTGTTATGACAATAAACCATGGGAGTTATAAAAACAAAACAAAAAAATTGTAGCAATGAAAACGTCATGTCATTCCATATTCAAAATAAATTAAATGTAAGACAGCAAAGAACGTATGGTAAACTCGAAAATTGTACAGAAGTGTATAATTTGAGTCATACTATTAGACGCAACAAAATTTTCAAACAAATTTACCTCATTCTGGTTTTCTGTAACACCCGTATAATTAGTATGTCTTCGCTGCCAATTATAGGTCTAGGTCAACCCTGCAACATGCTTACAAAATCGTTTTAGATACTACACAGCATGTTAGATATTCGACTGCCCCAATTGTAATGGGACATTCTGTATAAACAGAGAGTGCCAAAAATGTGTACACACTTCAAGAAGAAAAAACGGTGTTAACAAAGCAAAACTGAATTCACACAAACAGAAAATGATGAGTACTAATCGTCCTAGACTTTTAAATTTACAAAGTTGCTCAAAAAGCACACCATCGGCGTCGATACACTTCTGAGTACGTTGAACTACTGATTGAGTAACGTTTGCGAAAGTGTCCTTAGTGATTGCAGCACATGGCGTTTCAATTTCTTCCCGAAATGCTGCCAGTTAGCTGGTTTTCTACTTATGAGTTTTTTTTTTTTTGAATGATTTATTTATGGACGCTCTTTAACAGCTCAGGTCATCAGCGTCCCATTCAACTCAGGGCGTGAAAGGGCCGACAAATTTTGCTCAGAGGCCTCTCTTTCAGGCTTGAGGTTCTTTATCGTGCCGTAAATGTACGACACGGGACCCACGGCTTTACTTCCCTTCCGAAGGAAGCCATACTTAGAATTTTTACGCCCTGAAAAAAATCCATCGGTCCTGGCCGGGTTTGAACTCGCGATCTTGGGTTTAGGAGGCTAGTATGGTAACCACTACACCACCAGGACCGACTCTTAAGAGTTTCTCATAGGTAGAAGTCCAACGAAGTCAGATCCGGAGAACGCGGTGGAAACTCATTCGGACCTCTTCGTCCTATCCAGTGCCATGGAAGACCATGGTTTTGTCACCCGTTTCACAGCAGCTGGTGAGTCGGTGTTCAGAGAAATAACTCCCGGGAAAGCGAGTGTAATATGCACCAAATTGTTCAAGTTCAATAAAAACAAGCTTGTATCTCATGTTGGACATTATTGAAATTGTTGGAAAATGTTCCAAGAGATGCTTGAAATTTGTTCCTGAAACTTCTTCTTCCTCTACTTCATCTTCTTTATTTAAAGAAAATTGCATTCAGTTTGTCTTACGAAAATTAACACAATTTTCAAGCAGATTATTGCGACATTCGGATAAATTTCTGTATTTGCATGTTACGAAATGTAAAGATAGAGTATATGATTCACGTTCAGTATTCTTTACTGATGAAGCATGGTTCCATTTGCGTTGCCATACTTTGACGCAAATAACATATATAGGAGCAAAGAAAACCTGATTTTGCATACGAAATCTACTTGCATTACATAAAAATCCATGTAAATGCATGCAGAGTAATCAGGTCCCATCTTTTTTGAGAATATCATAAATGCAGAAAGACACAGGCACAAGTTTTTAAAGCACTGACTGACACCGAATGCCACTCTGGGTATTTCCAGCAATAACTGATGCCTGTGAATAACTATTTTCTAAAAGATGCTAGAAATGGGTACACCTAGCCATTTCCAATATCTCCTGTCATAAAGTACATGTTTATTTTCGTTTTAATTGTAGTTGTAATTGCGTGGATATTATATCAGCTTCGCCGGAAGTTACTGCTGTGATCCGTCAACAACCGTGAAATGGGCGACAAAAACACCTTGAATACAGGGTGTTCCATTAATCTTGCTTACCCAAAATGACTTTTTTATGGCGTGTCAAATGAAAAATTGTTTCAAACAAAAGTTATTTTAACATCATGTGAGAGTTCTTGCTGAGGATAAACTTTTTTGTATCTCCATGAAAGTAGAAGATACGGGATAGAACTTTAAATGGCATTTATATTTAATTCAAGAATACATTTACCCTCTTTCAGAACTATTCAAAATGTATCAAGGAAACAGTAGATATGCAAACGGCAAGGAGTGCACAGTTATTGAACAAACCGAACTGTTTATGCCTTGGTTGTACAAATTATTTACCCAATGTAGTACTGTAGTAGAGTTTTGCGTTTTGTTTCCCTGGTGCCCTGAGAGGGAACTGGGAATAGTAAACCCAACTCCCTTATCCCTCAAATTGTTCCTTTAGCTTACATGCCAGTGTAGTGTGATCATTAATTAGAGCTATTGTGACTATAATTATTTTTCTTACAAAATGTACATACAAGCATAAGAAAAAGTAAAAATGCCTGATCAAGGAGAATATAGTTGACAAATAAAGATTTATTCGATGATATTATTGAATAAATAATAAAACACTGTAGTGCTTTAAATAAAACAAGTCATGCATATATTTACTGTTTTCTTGACTAAAATGCTACAGTGAGATTCATTTCTGAGAGCTCTTGGAGAAGGTAATTATATTTTTGAATAAAATGTACATGAGTAATTTAAAAAAAACGAAATTCTATCCCGTATGTCCTTCATTAATGAAGATACGAAAAAATGTACCCTCAGCAAGAACTCCCCCATGGTGTTAAAAAACCTTTGTTTGAAATAATTTTTCATTTGACACATCAGAAAAAAAAGTAATTTTGGGTAAGCAAGATAAATGGGATATCTGGTATATACCTAATGCATTTTTATCATGAATTTAAATACGAAAATTCGATTCCTAATTTTATGAGCCAAGAGCCTATGTGAGCATTCTATTCATTTGCAATCCAATTAAGCATTTTATTCATTTTGAATATTGATTTTTTCTCGCAAATAAATTTATAATTTTATATTTTATCTTCCATTACCAGTAAGACTTAAATGATACTCCGAAAACTTGTTTCATACGAGTTGTACTTAATAAAACTATGAAACCGCCATAGCTTCGTGATCTGCGTTAGATAACACTCGCCTATTTAAAAATTATATAGCGCACAAATAAAGAAATTTGAATGTTTCTGTCAACACATCTCCTGAACTGATCGCGTTTTCAGGTCTTGTCTCAAATATAGGGTGACTTGTCAAAGCTTTGAGAGTAGGTGCTTTGCTATTGTTTAAGGGAAATCACTGTAAGGTCAGCAGAACCTTCAGAGCCAGCGCTGCTTCTTTGTTACTGACAGTGAATGGCCGCATTTGTGAGCTGTGTGTGTACCCCGGCAGTGTTAATAGTTTCTACTTAGGACAATTCGCGCGGTCTTTAAGAGGTGAAAACGTGTTCATTAAACGCAACAACAGCCATGCCGGCCACTGAGGTTCTCATAACTTGCTTTGTTCCTCACTGTTTACCTTCCCTAACTTCCGTGATGATTAGCCGGCCATCGAAACTTCTAGAATTGAGCCTTTCCGAATACTATCACCCATATATTTGTCAATAAGCTCTTCCGCAAAGTTTAAAATGTGAGTGAATTTCATTTAAGAAATAGCTAAGATGGTAGAGGAGCAGAGATGCCATGAAAACTCTTCTACCTTAATAATGCCGCTCTAGTGGTTTACCACCCATACTGTATTGTTTTGATTAGAAGCTCGTGGTTCCCTGTTCTCCAGTTTATTAGTACCTGCACTTTTCCAGACATGAAGAGGTGTGCTTTCGTTATTTTGGATTTTCAGTGTACTTTTCGATAAACCTCGACAGTAATCGAGAAAGAGTCGAAAGAGTCTGCAGAATGCATTTTCCTAACCATTATTTATAAAATTTCACATGAATGAATCATTCATAGGACATTTATTATAATGTTACTTTTTCAGCTTTTCGTCCAAATGTTGCACAATAGTGTCCTCAATTTAATTCCTCGCTGTGGTTATGCTCAATGTTCCATTTGAACCAGTTCATTGGGAAGTGGTAAATAGCTATTCCCTTTCCTGGCTAAAAGTTATCAACTCATTCAGTTGTTATTTTGTTTGAAATAAGTGAATAGAATAGCAAATGGTGAAAAATGCTGTACTGGAATTATATGAGCGCAAACAATACTTTATACAAACGCGTGATGTGTTTTACTAAAAAGAATTCTAATGGCAGCATCCTGGCAAAAAATAAATAAATAAATAAAATAAAATAAATCAGAATTTCGCTGCAAGTGTAAGAAAAAGTTCTACAATAATGGATCTTAATGAAAGATTTTTGAACTATCAATGAACAGCAAATGGTAGGTTCTAGTCAACTCTACATCGTACATACAAACTTATTTTTACGTATGATTGATATTTGAACTGTACTATGTAACTATTGCTGAAACTTTCTTCGCGGTATGTACATTTATAAAGTTATTAAAAACTTTTCTTAAAGTATTCACATCATTATGGCAAGTTTAATTATGGAATTATTATTATAGGGTTTGAGTTAATTAGCAAATGCAATTTTTCGATTGTTGCATTGTTAGCATGAATAGGTAATCTGTGGCATGGATGCATCTGTCGTTTGTTTTTTGACGTCGCTCTATTTCAACATGGCCGTGTTATCTCTTACATTCTCATTTCTAATGTATTTCTTACTGTTGGTACAATCGTGACGTAAACACACTAAGCAGCAATTTTCCCTTTTTCGTTCGATTTTACCTGTAAGTAGATGCACTTTTTGGGAGCATGGCTGGCGTACTAGCTTTTAACCTAGTCACATCATTTCCTAATACGTTTTTATTAACTCTCCAATTATTTGATATAAGTTTAACACTTTAATTTCTCCTCTGTACCTCCATGGAAGTTTCACCATAACTGTTTAATTAAAAAAAATTAACTAACATTTCAACACATTTCGGCCAGAGTACACTACGGGTGTGCTTGACCTGTAATCGGCGGCAAACGTAGCAGCTCGCAAGTGAACCAATCGCTAATAAAATTTGACTAGTCATCGCATCTAGGACTCTGACTATCTTTTAATTTGCATTGTCTCTTGTCAAAGACGCTCCATACACCAGTTTTCTCATCATGTAACAGTTTCGTGTTTAACTACGGTTTCTCTGTATCCCAACATCTGTTGTTCTGCAACGCTTCATCGGTGTACAAAATGAAGCGTGACTGAAGTATACTATACTTGAACTTCGCAAAATCCAATTACAGAAACTTAACCGGCGCATCACCATGTGACTACAATTACTGGACAATAGTGATTCTATGTTTTAACAGAACTGTAGCTTTCCAAGTTATTGTTTGCTAAACTTGTGTTTAATACGCAAAGAGATTTTAGGACTAAGTTCTAATCTTCCTCAAAATAACCGAACAGCATCTCTGCACTTGGATTTTATTGAAAACTGCCTTTTAACCTCCCAGCACGAATTTGAATTAACATACGTATAGTACATAATTTTTTCTCACAATGTGCACCTTAGTCGTGGCATTATGAAAGCACTATTAACCTAACTTGAAAAAAGCATTGCTAGATGTACTATTAATTCAATGTAGAACACTTTTGTGTGAAAAAAAATTCCTTGTACCGCGAGCATGGTAGTCAGAAGTGAAAGAGACAATACGTTCCTTGGCCGTTCATAGTACAGCGCCACGAGCGGCCAAGTTCACGCGCGAAGGCTCAGTAGAGTGGAGGCAAATCTCTCTTGGCAGCTGTGATTATAATTCTTGTACTCTAATGTTCATTCGAACTTTTTGAATTGAGGTTCATTCGACATATACATGGTCATGTATAGTAAAGACGCTGGAAGCATGAATTTTGTCACCCCAATTCTATAGTACAGTATAATTATTCTATAACACGAGTAGAATTGGTGCTAAATAGCCTACTTAAAAGGCTAAATTTTCGATAAAGAAACGATTTACAACTTTAAAGTTCTCTGAAGGCTCAGTTTTCTCCAGTTCTATTGAGGCTACCTTATAAAAATTCTATATGAGAGAAGGTTATATGGAATAGAGATTTAGTAGCACAATGCCAAAGAACATTTATATTTTTAAGCAATGATAAGCACCAGATGAAATACTCTAAACTTGTATTAAGCTGGCACATCATACATGCTCGTAACTAAACATTCATTGCCTCAAATAATATTAAGACATAAAGCATGAAAATGAGTGACACTGGTGATATAGGTATATAGATAGACACTATGTTTATTTGTTTTCTTTCACAATAAAGTAATTAATTACTCTATAGGAATGTTAAACAAAACATTTGAGTGCTAATTATATCAGATAATGAACAAATAATACTAATTCTATTATTATTGTTTTTGCTGCTGTAGTTTTAGTTAACTATGAGTAAAAATGAGATATTTTTCATGTAGTGTTTGTCTTTGAGACCGAGGGATGGCTTAGGTGATAACGTTTGCGACTTGCATTAGGGAAGTTGCGAATTCAATTCCCGCTGGGCCGGCCATCCTGACCTTGGGTGTGTCGTGATTTCCCCTGATCACTTAGGCGCATTTACATTCCACGAACTTTCCGCTCTCGAATTTCATGTTATTCCATTCCATTCGAAATTGCCAGGGCGAGTTGAACTGGCGTTGTGTGAGACTTGGCGTTACAAGTACAGCTGAAAGCTCTAGGGCTTTATGGAATCATGGATTTATGAAAACTCTTGGAAAGTGCGAGCGACTGGCCAGTCTAATAGGGGCATTGTTAGGCGGGTGAAATATTGTCATGGTGGGAAATTTGCTCTTATTCCAATTCGCAACTAACTCACACACACACACTAACCTAATCTGTCGGCTAACCTCGGGCAAATCCTAGAAACCGGTGAACCCAGTGGTTTAGCGAGTAAATTATTGTATTTTTGGCAAACTTATTCCAATTCGCAACTAATTCAGCGAGTAATCATTGTAATTGTAGCAAATCTCCTTTAACTCTGGCAGGATCTGACAAAACAGACAAACAAGGAAAAAAAAAACATTAAAATACTAGAATTCGAAACCTTTATCTTCACAACTATAGCATGACGCTCTAACCGCCTGAGCTATCGTTCAACTGCTTGTGAAGCTTTATTATCTAGCTATAACTGTGCAAGTCACTATCTTCGGCTCTCTCCGCTGTCTCTCGGGACGATTCCATGATTCCATTATTCCAATAGCAGGCTAGTGTTTTCAGCCTGTGTGTAACGTCAACTCTGTGTGTGGTCTTGCGTTTGGAAATTTTTCTGTCCCGGCGTCTGGAATGAAAGAGAATCTTCTAAGGGGCTCGTACAACTCGGAGAGGGGCTTCACCTGCGTCGGGATGTTCTACCTGGAAACATGTTAGGAACCCCTATCTGCGTCAAGTCGGTCCTGATGGGTAGTGGTAACCATACTTGTCTCATAACCCAAGATCGTGAGTCAATCCCGGCCAGAATCAATGGATTTTTTCGGGCGTAAAAATCCTAAGTATGGCTTCCTTCGGAAGGGAAATAAAGCTGTGGGTCTCATGTCGTAGATTTACGGCAAGAAAAAGAACCTCAAGCCTGAAAGAGAGGCCTCTGAGCAAAATTTGTTGGCCGTTTCACGCCCTGAATTGAATGGGACGCTGATGACCTGAGATGTTAAAGAGCGTCCGTAAATAAATCAAATCAACATCTGCATCCGCGTCTCTCTCACTCCCGGATGTGCTTCCATTGGGAGCCATAGGCACAAAGGGCCAGCCGTGAGTATGGCTCAAGTACCGAAAGAAACCTCCTCCGCCCCAAACCTCCATTTATTCTTGAGGGGAAATATAGTATCCCTAAGTTACAGATTTTGTTAGATAAATCCTATCATTAAATTATTACATTCCTCTATATCTTGAATCATTGCTTTTAGTATTACGTTGTAATTTTAAATTCATGGATAATATATATTCAGTTTAAAGGCAGGATTTTCATAATGCCTAAAGGCTTTAATATCTTAGAAGGGACATTCAATAAATTTCGTTTATTTCGTTTGTTCATTGTTTATTTATTTTAATTTCAAATACACAGAATTTTTCTTCAAATTCTTTGGCTATGTATTCTTCAATATAACTCTTTGCACTTCTATAGCCTTGCGCTATTTACATGTCAGAGTTTGTATTATTGGCATATTTTGGAGACAGAAGAGATGGAGATCAGACGGTGCAATATCTGGACCGTAGGATGGGTGAGGAAAGAATTTCCTTGAAGTTAGCAGTAATGGAATTTCTTTTGGCGGAAAATGAGATCATCACCAGCATTCTGAAGTGTGTGGATGGATAAAAGCATGAGACGAAAAGACTTATTATCGGAAAAAGGTCGCGACTCATCACCGATTATCATTGCCTGGATGGAACATGCCAACCTCCTTATTTGGAAACAATTTGTGTTCATTTTGACGTCTCTTTTGGCAGTGACAGAATTGTTATGATAAGAGGATCTCTTGAAGCATAATTGTCGATCATAAAGAAGTGAAAATCCTGCGTTTCTGTCTTCACAAAGAAGTAGCCGAATTCCCTTTTCACAGCTGGTCTTTGTATTTATAACGTACACTGCTTAGAGCCTACATTTGGTAAGCTAACTGTATCACTGCCCTATGTGCAACGATTCAGCATAAAATAATGTATTTTTCCAAAATGAACTGGCCGAAAAAATAATGCATAGCACGGTTTATTTAAGTTATTTTCAATGAATAGACTTATTATAAAAATAAATCAGCATTTGTGACGGATTTATGTGAGTTTGTAATAAAAAATCAAAGCTTTATAGGTGTTTTGCATCAATTAATTTTACAGTCATTACAAATTTTCTACATTTGTTGTTTCATTTAGAGTGCAATTCTTATCAAAACAAAATGCAGCATATTTTACTTAATTTTTGACTAAAATTTTCATTTGAAATTCGCTTAAATTAAGATATAAATTAGCTTTATCTTACAAGGAAAGTTTGTTGAATATCCTCTTTGTACGAGTATGCTATGAAATCTTAATTTACTATGTCTGTGTATTTGTAATGTTTTGCAAGTGCATATCAGATATTTTCAGAAAGTAAATGTTAAAAATATTGCTTTATTTTACAGACGAATGTTTCCAGTTGTAAAGGTCAGTGTGTCTGGCTTGGATCCTCAAGCCATGTACAGTGTACTTTTGGAGTTTGTACAAATTGATCCTCACAGGTATGTATGCTAACTGCTTACTTGCATCAAATTTCAAATATGCACGTCTCATTTCGTGTCACTCTTTACCATTTTATTACGTTCGTCAACAACCATTATATATACAAGTTACAAAACACGTGACACATTTGGTTTCTGAGTTTTTAAGATCTAATACATTCAGCACTTCATATTGCTTTAAAGTAAATGCTGAAAAGTTAACCTCTTCTCTGAATACGAATCTCACTTCGTCTTATTTCCCACGAAGAAGATCCTTACAAATTCAGAATTATTTTAAATACAGCATGAATGACACCTTGACCGACCTGCCATTTATTCTTTAAAGCAGTACACTTCAAGCATGATGGCGCACGCACACATTTTAGTATCCTTTACCACAGGTACTTGAATCGAAAATTATCTGGTTGATAGATATTTAGAGGTCAACTAATTGCCGAATCTCCGCGGCTACATGATTTAAGCCCACTAAATTTCTAATTGGGGGATTGTTTAAAACCATTGATGCATCATCTCCTTGGTAACCGCAATAGAATTGTGGCAGATAATTACAGACAAATAAATATTTACAAATGCTTGGGCTATTGAGTCCTTTATTCTTCAGAAATACGGAATATGATTCGTAATGCCTTGTTTTATGAGTGTACCTTTATACCTTAAATCATTCCTTACATGTGTTGTAGCAAACATTGAGCAAGGTCTATGATTTAATAAATGTTAAGTCATGCTGCATATTGCAACAATAAGGAGTATCCCAGCAGTATGCTGTCGTCTTCGTGGGGCAGTGAAACAGTAAAACCTGTATTCAAGCAGATGGTAAACATTTTGAACCTCAAAATAATGTGAAGTGCTGTGTGTCATAGACAGACACTAAAGCTTTTAAACCAATTATTTACGAATCAATATTAAAATAAAACTATTTTAATTGCCAACATTTCACCATGTTTCAAAAGACTTGGAACAAAAAAAAAAAAAATAATAGAGACTATCTGAAGGTTTAACTAGCTGTATTTCTATGTCTTTATAAAATACATAGCAAGAAGAGAAACAAATAAACAAAACACATTTCTTAAACAAATGTTACTGTGTTTATTATAGCTTTTAATGCAACAATAATAAACACAGAGAGTGCCAAAAAATGTATACACACTTCAAGCAAAGAAAAAACTGTGTTAACATAACAAAACTGAATTCGCACAAACAGAAAATGACGAGCACTAATCATCTTACACTTTTACAGTTACAAGAGTAGCTCAAAATGCCTAGCATCGGCGTCGATACACTTCTGAATACATTGAACTACTGATTGAGCAACGTTTGCGAAAGTGTCCTGAGTGATTGCAGCACATGCTGTTTCAGGGTCATCTTCATTTAATGCATGCAAAAGTCTTGGGATGAAAACGTTTAACTTTACTGTTTTAATAATACAACGTACGCTGGTTCGCTAATTCCAGTCTCAAGAGCATATTACTTTGTAAATTTCTGCGGTGAGTGCTCAAAACGTTCCAAAACCATAGCCGAGGACACTGCTTGTTGCTGTGAGAGGTCTCCCAGATCTGCCCTTGTGAACATCGCATACGGTACCATGAGTCTCAAATTCGTCTCGAATGCGTGCAATTGTTACTCGCGTTGGTGGTTCTGTCCTGTACACACGTCTCCATTGCCTTTGAACTTCAACAACATTCTCGGTTTTTTCAAAATTGCTTTCCGCTGTTCAAACGATAATCTTGACTCCATTTTGTTGTAGTAACGCTAGCATAACGCAATGTGAGTCACAACTGTTTACAAAATGTCATGCGGTACTCTTGGCGTCATTTATTCATTGTTGATGTACCTGTCACGTAGCAACGCTATCATAACGTTAACAGATGAGCCACATCTGTTTGCAGGACATCATACTACACATTACTGTTGTTTTTCAGTCCAACTTTGAAATATATTAAATGGATATCTATTGTGAAAGTGTGTATACATTTGTTGGAACCCTCGGTATTATTAGAATAGTTTTCAAGCCTTTTTCTATGTATTTTTCATAATTCTAAACATTTATGGGATAATTATGACTCACACAAAAGAAAGACTACTTCAAAGTCAGGCCAGGTCAATTATTTCGGCGAAGTTTTTTACAGAGATTTTTTTCTCCCTATGAAAAGACCGGGTAACTTAATTAATAAATGTACTCCTTTGTACTATTGACATGTGCCAGTTGGACAGGGCATAGTTTTTTCCCCCTTTCTTTTTAAATATTTTATTTCAAAAGAAATAAATTGAGAAACGTTTCTTCTAAATGTTCAGATTACATAAATGTTCTATGGTAAACATACTTTTTTAAAAAAGTAGGTTTTACAATGTTATGTTTTCCTAAGTAAAATGTATAAATTAGATTTGCAAATTAAATCTGCTCGATCTTCTAATGCTTAAATATCACCTTGGCTAATGAATTCTTGAATCCTAAGGTCAGAATGTGAATTATAAGCTAGTATTATACATTTTATTTATTATAACATCATTAGACACTTACTAGTAGTCACTTATCCATAAATAGAACAAATAATACTTTTCACAGGAGGTCTCATTCAGCCCAAGAAATGGATAGCAGAATTTCATTTTATTTGCGCCTGAACCTTCACTTTATGTTGAATGGGAAACATCTGCGTTCTTGTACTCTTAAAATACTGAATTTCACTTTTTATCATTCTGTTTTTAAACAGATCAGGAGAGATCAAAACCAGAAAGTATAATAATAAGATGTCAATTTTCTGTTTTTCAGAATATATTACAAAAACTCTAAAGATTATTCATTCTATTTTCTTTGAACAAATTATTTTTGATCGATAGGGAATAGCAAAGAGGAAAAAAGGAATGAATAATACTTACACATTGGACGAGGCCTATACTACGGATCATATAAACTTTATTTCACCTGAATAATCGGGACAATTATTTTATTCCTATATATATATATATATATATATATATATATATATATATATATATATATAATGAATGGTTGCTCTAGCTTGTAAGTTCTCATGATTAAACAATTTTAACTCACCAGGTGGAAATATGTGAACGGAGAGTGGGTGCCTGGAGGAAAAGCTGAAGTACCCCCACCAAACCCCATTTACATTCATCCTGAATCACCCAACTTTGGTGGTCACTGGATGAAAGAACCAGTTTCATTTGCTAAAGTGAAACTAACAAATAAAACCAACGGAAATGGCCAGGTAAACAAATTAACTTGTTGCAAGATTCAACATTAACAGAAATCAATTATAATAGGAAAAAAAAAAACAAATCTTACATTTCAACTTCCTCTGTTTAACGTTCTAAGGCACTTGCATTCTTTCTCGCCGTCTCTTTCATTTCTTCTCTACCTTGATCCGTTCTTTCCTCGCCCTCTCCTTCATATTTCTCTTTGTTCTCATCCTCTCTTACTTCCTCATTTCTTCTTTCCTTTCATTTATTCATCCTCCCTTCTTACTTTGTACTATCCTCCTTTCCCTCTATTTCCTCCCATTATATTTCTCTCTTTATTTTTCTTTTCTTCTTTCCTTCTTTCTTTTTTTTTTTCCTTTATCACCGATTTATTTATTCTTACTCCCTCGTTTCTTCATTTCTGCCATTCTTTTTTCTTTATTTTCGTTTCCCTCTCAATCTTTATGTTCCCTTTTCCTTCCTTTCTCTTCTTACTTATCCTTTTTTCTTTGCTTCTTTCTTTCCTTGCTTCCTCCCCCATTTCTTTCTCTCTTTACTTATACTTTTTCTTTTCTTTATTCCTTTCTATCATTCTTTTCTTCCTTCCCTTTTTTCATTTTTCCTCTCTCCTTTCTTTTCCCCTTTCCCTCATTCTGTTTTTTCTTTCTTTTTTCTGTCCTCTTCCTCCCATTTTTGCTTTCTTTATCCTCTATTCTTTTCTTTATATATTTGTACCTCCCTTTCTCCTATCTTTCTTCCTTCTTTCTTCCATTCTTCTTTTCTTTCCTTTTTCTTCTTACCATGCTCCCTTCATCCTTTCTTTCACTATTTCTTTTCGTTTCTATAATTCTTTTTATCTTTCTTTTCATTTTCATTTTCCTTCCATAACCCATTTATCTCTTACCTTCTCTCCATTTGTCTTTTTTCTTTTTATCTATATCTTCTTCTTTCTTTCTTTTACAGATATTATATCTACTAAAATTATATTTCAAATAATGCCCTTTATTGTGCATTATGTGATAATTGTATTATTTAATAGTAAATGTTTGAGTGTATTGTATTTAGGATTATGGCTGGATATACCGTAACGTTGTATTTTTTTTACACTGTGCTTAATATTTTTTTTCTCTCATTTCAGATTATGTTGAATTCCCTGCATAAGTATGAGCCACGCGTACATCTTGTGAAAGTCGGCTCCGAACATAGAAGAGTTCTTACATATCCTTTTCCAGAAACTCAGTTTATAGCTGTTACTGCTTATCAGAATGAAGAGGTATGCAATGGTGATTTTAAAATTATTCGTGCTGTGCAATGCGTGCAATATTTATTATATTACTGTACTCTTAAATGCTCTAAAGTGAGGTATCTAAATAATAATTTACACCTCTTTTATACCCAAGGGAGTTAGTATCTTGATATGTTGTTTAAGACTGTAATGTCCTATGCTATCATGAGTGCTCATGCTGATGCATGAAATGAATATTGAGAAACTTCTGATAGAAACAAAAAGAGAGAGACAGATAAGGAGAGATAAAGAGAGAAAAAACACTCAGGGATGTTTCCTTAACAAGGAATTGTACCTGGCAGAATTTTGGTTTAACACACATTTAAGAATAAACCATGCAAGTTAGAGAGGTATACACAGAAATACTGAATGTCAAGTGATTTTATATTTTGTATTTTACTTTAAAAGAATTAGGTACCGCTTAACCCCTCTGCCTAATTCCAGTTTATTCTGCGCATTATATCAAACCTCCCCTTCCCCCCCTTTCTGGCTTTTTCCTCCTCTTCTACAGTGCATTATGTGCATCAGTTATAAAATACTTGTAATTGTGTTACCTGTAAAATTCAGCAATCATTAAAAGCGCACAAATTCTAAAGCTATAGTTTAATGAAAGCACACATACATTTTCCTTCCCACTTGTACTGACTTAAGACTGTCTATTGCTACTTAAGCACGCACATATGAAGAGCTAAGTTAGCCGTAGGTAAGGATAAACATTTGTAAACGCTCTTGTATAAAAATTGGTTAAAATAATTAGTTTAAAATCAACATCAGCGTAAAAGTTATTAACAATTTAAACGAAAAGACTATCTTCAAAAATTCTGTCTGTTAAGCTCTTTTCTAATATACAATTTCTAACATTGTTTTGCTGTCATCTTGAATTTTCAAGTAAGTTTCTGCTTGTACTTTTATGAAAGAATATATAGGGGATTGATGGATGTGGCTTACTAAAGATATTTTTAAAACGTTTATGAAAAGGCCCGGGTCTATTAATAGTGATTGGAATATCAGAAGTAGGAAGAACGCACAGTGCAGAAAGAAAGATCTGTTTTCAACCGCGTAAGATTTTAGAATTTTGGCGGAACACTAACAAGACCTACAAAGACTTCATCGATTTCATCTAACCTCAAATAAAGCAATACAAGTATCAATTACCGCATGTGGTGCCTATGTAGTAAAAACAGTTGTTAAACACTATTCAAAAAAAAATCAACCATTCATGGCCTCATTCAGAGCAGCTAACCCTAATTCAAAAATTTGATGGTGCAACTCTGTACTAAATTGAATTGACAACAGTGAAATGTAGCATTTGGAAATGCTATTTTGTGTTGCTATAAGTGTAGTTAGCTCAAAATCTAAGACAATATATTCAAGATTTAGCAATCGGTTCTGGCAGTGTAGTGGTAACCATACTTGCCTCCTAAACCCAAGATCGCGGGCTCGATCCCGACCAGTACGGGTCGATTTTTTCGGGCAAAAAAATGCTAAGTACGGCTTCCTTCGGAAGGAAAGTAAAGCCATGGGTCTCGTGTCGTACATTTACGGCACGATAAAGAACCTCAAGCCTGAAAGAAGAGGCCTCTGAGCAAAATTTTTCGGCCGTTTCACGCCCTGATTTGAATGCGACGCTGATGACCTGAGATGTTAAAGAGATCCATAAATAAATAAAATTAAAAAAAATATTCAGATGTTCATTGTATAAAGAGTAGTCATTTTCACAAACGCCCATTTTTACTACTGAGGCACCACAGGCGGTGAACACTGATGATACATGAGATGAAATGATATATTGGGAAAAGATTTTTTTTAAGGAAAGAAACGTTCCAGGCCTAAGTTTAGGCATTTGCCATTTATGGGGACTGAGTAAAACTTCGATAAAACCTCAGTCAGGGAGGACGGTCCTGGTGGGATTCGAACCGCAACCTTCCGCTCACGAGTCCGTGCCTTAACGACGTCGGCCACCCGTGGCGGTAATTTTGACGTTTATGAACAACAACCGATATGTGTCCCACAGTAATAAACACTTACGGTGTAAATTTGCTTGAAATATTGTGAACTAGTATAAAATGTGCCATCTATTACAACAATTTTGCCACACTTCGCTAAAAACTGCAAATGTTCTTTTTACATATCAGGATCACCACATCGTCAAAGGAAAACAAAATCGTTTATCTCCTACTGCTATCAATTTTCTTTTCATTTAACTAATTCGAAGGTTTTTCAAATGAACTTAGGATTTTTTGCTAAAGCCTTTCAGCATTTCGATATATGGTTTACCTTAGGTCGTTAACGAATTATGTGTCATATTTGAATTATCTTCGTTTACTAGAGCTGTTCTAATAATTTTAAGAGCTTTGTGACAAGTCTTCGCAAACTTTTCTTTTACGTACGTTAGTACGACATTTTTTTCTATGCCAATGTCAGTTATTTTCTCACAAGACATTACTAACGTTTCGGTACAGAGCAGGTTCCAAGAAGTACACCTCCAAAATATAATTATTGCCACCTTAACACCTGGAGCTTTCTGTATTTTTAATTACTGTCCACACCACTTTCAATTGTTTTATTAGTAAGAGTTTGTACTAGTGAACTCACTGTAAACACACACTGACACCTGTAGGCAAAGAACCAAATAAAGGGTTGCGCTCTTCATGTAACTATGGCTGTTGATTTTGTGAACCTTTAAAACCGAAAACTTTTGAGATATCGACCTTGTGAGGTTTCGATGCGGACCCATAAAAGTTGCTAAGTTTTCTATTATTTATCCTTAGTATTTCAAATCTTCCCTGTGACACTTCATAATTGTTGTTTATAATAAGGATAAGCAACAGTTTATCATTGGCTAAATTAAATTAGGAGTATAAAATGAAAATGAAAAAAAAAGTCATTGGAATTTATTTCGGCACTGGTTACCAGCTCAAATGTAATTGTTATAGCATCCACTACTGTCGCCCGGTTATCTGCTGGCCAACTGTGCAGCTGGAAATAGATTAAATTTTTTACACAGCTTTTATGTGAAAAGATACGACGTTGGTGTATAAGTTTCCAGCCTCCTCGATAAGGATTATCGCCTTCACAAAAACCTTATCTGTTGACATACGTTATCTGTTAAGTAAAGAATTGCAGCTGTAACTTCCGTTCCGCTGTGTTCAGTTGTTCAGATATAGTTGCATAAAGAAGGCAAAGTGCAGAAGATAGTGCCATGTTCCAAATGGAGTATCAAGTCCTTATAAGTTCCTCACAAAAGAAGGACTTGCTCAAATGAAATTAAACAGCGATTGTATATGCGGAAGCATCCCCCTCATATTCTACCGTAAAAGAATGGACCAAACTTTTTCGAATGGGTCGAGAAAGTATTGACGACAAAGAGCATGCAGGTCGGCCCTTGGAGGTGACCACTCCTGAAAACATCCCTCTTGTCGAAGAAGAAATTATGAATGTCCAGTGGCTCAAAGTTACAGAAATACAGCAAGGTCGGGTCTTTCTAAAACAATAGTCCTTCGAATTATTCATGAACATTTAATCATGAATGAGGCTTGTGCCTGGACTTCTTTCCTCAGTCAAAAAGCAGCAATGAATCATCTGTTGTAAGGCATTTTTGGAGCTCTGCCATGGCAACGAGAGAGAAGTTCTGCAAACCATTGTTACAGGAGATAAAACTTTGGTTCTCTACTATGATCTCTTGTTCAAAAAAGAATCAATGGAGTGGCGTAAACCTGGCGAATCACCTCCTCTAAAGACCAAGATCCCTCGAAGATCATGGTCACAATCTTTTGGGACTGCGAAATCTTTTGGGATTCCTCATTTACTACAAGGAGAGGAACACTACAGTAAATGCGGAGTACTATGATGGCCTACTGCACAGACTACGTGCTTCCATCAAAAAGAAAAGGCGAGGAAAACTAAGGAAAACTGCGCCTTCTTCTCGACAACGCGCCTGTGCACACAGCTCTTATTGCAAATGAAGATGTGAAGAAATGTGGCTTAAAGGAGATCGAACATTTACTCTAAAGCCCCGATCTAGCTCCCGGTGACTATTTCCTCTTCTCAAAACTCAAGCAGGACGGTTAATTCAAAGATGTGAGAAGTGTTTTGTAATAAAGGGTATCTGTATTGAAAAATGAAATATGGTTTTTGTCTTTATCATACCTAGAAAATGGTTAGGACGGAAACTTATGGACTTAACCTCGTAAACACTAAATACAGTAGACCAAATGCATTATTATTATTATTATTATTATTATTATTATTATTATTATTAATTGTTCCTGCTTTTTCCTAAAAATTAGGCAGATAAAATGAAAAGCCATAAAGAGCAAATAATGTATGAAATATCTAAGCTAAAAGACAAGGATAAATAGTTAGAACGTAGAATAAAGTTACAGAACCGACCTTAGCTACTCAAAATGACGATACCGTTGAATCCAGATGTCATAAGGTGAAAGAAGTCTGTACAGAAAATAAACAAAAACAAAGCATTACTTCAGTGAAATAAGAGATCAAAAAGTTATTCTCCAAGAGAAATCGGAAACGAAAAGTAAGAAGGATTATGGATTATGTACTAGCACAAAAATCAGAAAAAAAAACTGCTGAATCACGACATCTTAGAACACTGTACAACATTACGAAAGAGCTCCTAAAGAAGAGAGGTAAATGGGAAGATCCAGTCAACGATAATAATGAGAAAGAATGAGAAAAATCAACTTCAGAGATGGAGACAACATTTTCAGGAAGTCCTGAACATGGATTATGGAGAAGAAAGTCAATACAAAGATTCAAAATCTTAGAACATGTAAATCACACTAACCTGATCTAAATATAAATACCGAAGCACGAAACAA
Organism: Metallyticus violacea; assembly: GCA_030762175.1. Classification (NCBI taxonomy): domain Eukaryota; kingdom Metazoa; phylum Arthropoda; class Insecta; order Mantodea; family Metallyticidae; genus Metallyticus; species Metallyticus violacea. The sequence continues at coordinate 72,127,922 of CM060838.1, forward strand.
AGGAAGAAACCATAAAGACTATAAACAAGTTAAATATGACAAATCATCTAGGCTCACAATATTACATCAGAGGTATTAAAAGAGGATATAGAGCTTTCTGCGGAGCTTTGAAACATTTCTTTGAGAAAATCGGGAAGAGCATCAAATCCCGACTGTTTGGAAAAAGGGCCTTGTGAAGTTGCACAAAAACTGATCATAAATCGGTATGAGGTAATTGGCGTGATATCATAGTGCTGTCCATTCCTAGTAAGACATTTACAAAGATTTTGCTAGATCGGTTAATGACTATATGGAAAGGAGATTTAGAAGAGAAATAGCTAGTTTCCGCAAAAATTTATCTTGTGTCTACCAAATAAACACAATGCAATGTAGCAGAGTTTTCATAGAGTTTTAAAGGCCGTTGATTCTGTGAATAGAGAGACTGTGTACAGATCCGTGGAGAAATATGGCATATCAGAAATGTTACGACGATTATTCTGACCTGATAAAAGTCTACTCAGGAAATAAACGGAGATGCGTTTTATCCCGCATATTTTCTTAATAGTGATAGACTTAATTATGATAAAAACAAATTTTCGAAATAAAGACGGACTTCACTGGAGATTATACAACGCATTGAGAAACCTGATTTTGCTGACGATGTCTGCTTGATCCCTCAGAGCTTCCAAAGTATAAGATAAAACTAAACTTTGCAAGAGAAGAGCATCTTAGGACTAGTAAAGGCAAGATAACAAAGGTGATGCGATTAAACAGCAATATAAATCCCTAAAGGTAGTTCCAGATAAATGGACATCGCGTTGAAACCCTTACAGATGTTTCAATATTTAGACAGCCTAGGGACAAGAGATGGTGGTGCTAATACTAATGCCAAATGTTGCAGTATAATCCAATTTGGAGATTATATGGTAGTTCTATACGAACCAAACTTTAACCATTCCACGGTAATGTGAAAGTAACCCTCCTGTATGGCTGGGGAACATGGAAAGTAACAGCTGATATCAGAAGGAGTATGCAAATCTGTATAAACCGCTGTCTTAGAAGAGTTCTAAATGTCCAGGTATATGATGGTCAACAGAATTTCAGACAAAGAGTGTGCCGTAGAACACAAGAAGAACAAATTCATTTACAGATAAAGCGAGGGAAACGAAGGTGGGTTGGTTACACTCTCCGCAAAGAAACCTCTATCCAGAAAGAGGCTATTAGATGGGATTCCAAAGGCAGCAGAAAGGGCGGAAACTACCTGGCGAAGAACCGTAGAGGATGAAATACGGAAGGCTGGAACTTTATGGTCCGGTATAGTCAATATTGCTTGGAATAGAAGACGGTGGAGAGTATCTGTTGAGACCCTTTGGTGAATTTAGACAAGTTAATTAAGTCTTCCTAAAAATTAATGATAGCAGAGATCATTAAACTCTTAATAAGATCACTGCTAATGTGTCAGCTTTAAATAAATATTTTTCTATTACAGTCTTCAACGTCGGTTTATATGATAAATCAAGTGTCCTGCTTTTTGCTACAGTTAGTCATTCATCATTGTTCTCTTCAGTAGATATTAAAAACTTACATCTCTATATATTTAAATACAATTAAGTAAATAATGTGTATCTTTGTGTTCTAGGTTACTGCCTTGAAAATAAAGCACAACCCATTTGCCAAAGCATTCTTAGATGCAAAGGAAAGACCTGATAATTATTACCAAAGAGACTACATGCCAAATTACTCGCAAACTCAGCAGTCTCAATATCCACAATGTAAGTTTAACTATTGAGACTTTAGAGTTCTAGCAAGTCCTTATTGTGTGAATATCTTCCTCCATTCATTCTTTCTGTTTATCTGATACCTATTGTAAATATTGATGAGAAAATTTAAAGAAGTTATGCTAAAAGTAAAAATAGCACAACTTCACTAGATGAACCAATTCAAGAAGTGTATGAGGTACAAGGAAAGAACATTTACTTATAAAATTATAAACCATGAATGAGTCAAAAATACTCCCTTTATCGATCTATTAATTAAAAATATTTTTAAAGCTGTATAGCCCTTGTAATTACATTTAATCTAAGTAAATTGTAAATGAAGTTTATTCATGAAAGTGTACAGAGTGTTTCACTCATCTCTCGGCCCTGATTTTCTCTTTCAAAAGAATGAATCTCATTTAGTGATATTTGACATGTTTTTTTTTAATGGTGTTTAACGGCCGTTTTTTACTACTGAGGCACCACAGGGGTGGACACTGATGATACACGAGATGAAATGATATAATGGGAAAGGATTTTTTTTAAGGAAGGAAACGTTCCAGGCCTACGTTCAGGGTACCTCCCCGGCATTTTCCATTTATGAGGACTGAGGAAAACCTGGAAAAAACCTCAGTAATGGAAAACAATACTGGCAGGATTCGAACCCCAGACCTCCCGCTCACGAGTCTGCGCCTTAACGACCTCGGCCACCCGTGGCGGCCTTGACATGGAATACTTGGTGTATGACAAGCATTGCGATTTTTTTTTTTTTTTTTGTAAGTATTGAAATGGTTGTCATTAGCAATCAGGTATGACTGTTTACAACTCTCCATTTCACATAAAATACATCATAAGTCATAGACTCAGTTTCTTGCCATTATTTTCTTACAGTTCCACGGGAGTCCGTGGTTTGTTGGGTACACTTTCCCTTTCTTTCCATAGAAACAAATGTGGCACGTCAAGGAAAGCGACCGAGGCGAAAATACTTCTAGAAATAATACGATCTTCAAAAGAAGGAAATAGTTTCAGACATACTGACGTTACAGGCATCTTCCTGTTGAAAATAGCCAGTCCTCGTCGCCCAACTGATGCAAAAACTCATGGAAGACTCCTGTAGGTTGCGATATCTGTCCCTGTAGGAAATATTGAGTCCATGGTTTCCATTTCTCTTTCCTTTATCGACGCAGCGCGCTCTTGCATTGCTGATACGATTCATAGTTTATGAACTCTATTGCCTATAACACAAAGACACGATAGTTGTTGTCAGTTGGATGCCTTAGCCGGTCCTGGTGGTGTAGTGGTAACCATACGTACCTTCTAAACCCAAGAACGCGGGTTCGAACTCGGCCAGGATAGATGGATTTTTTTTTTCGGGTGTAAAAATCCTAAGTATGGCTTCCTTCGGAAGGGAAGTAAAGCCGTGGGTCCCGTGTCGTACATTTACGGCACGATAAAGAACCTCAAGCTGAAAGAAGAGGCCTCTGAGCAAAATTTATCGTTTCACCCCTGAATTGAATGGGACGCTGATGACTTGAGATGTTAAAGAGCATCCGTAAATAAAACAAATCAAACGATAGTTTTTGACGATCCAGTAACAACCCTACAGTCACATGCGTCACTTTGTTGTCAAGGGCAGCAGATGTGCAACCGATTCTCATGGTCATGCGCGATACATAGACTAGAGAGGTGCCACTTTTTGCGTATTTCAGTAACCATTAGTCTTGTACATGAAGGTTTGTCCTTGAATTTTTCACTGATTTGCGATCTTTAGATTGAAAGTTATATGGGAAAATCAAAGGTCGGTAACGGGTGAAGCACATCAAATATAAAATTGACAAAATCAAATTACTAGCATATTGCAATACATTAGTACGGGTAAGCAGTCAATGAAAAGAGTGTTGTTATATTTGAACTATCATTATACAAGTTTATTTTAATGTTTCTATAACATATTTAGCTATACATGTGTATTTCAGTTTTACTAGTGTTACATTTATGCAAAATATAATTATGTTAAACTGCTATTCAAATTTTGGCCAAGACTTAGTCTAGTTTAAAAAAAAAATATATGCTTGATTTCAGATAGTTCATGGTTCCTACCTCAAGGTGTATACTCTGGTTCATCCCATCATCCAGGACTACCAACACCTTTGACACCTTGTGATCGTTTCCCATCAACAACAGTCCTTCGCAGTCAACGAAGTTCACCTTATCCAGTATTATCACAGCAGCCACGAAATAGATCACATTCCCCACCTCATTCTGGTAAGGTCGTCATAAATTATAATGTAACGTGCTAAAATTTGCCTTCAAAAGTGGATTAATTTACACGCATTTATTTTATTACCCAATTAGTATTGTAGCAGCACGTGTATCTAACCGGAGTTCCGCAGCATTTGTTGATCATATTCTAAAGGTTTTACCACCATAAGGATCTGTATTCCAGAATGAAGAACCTGGTTCATTATACGCAACATTTTCCTCCAGTTTAAATAAATGAGCAACGAATACACTACCGTCATTTTTTTAGAAACACAGGTAGGACGAGTCTTGCTAAACTGAGTGGTCCTCTAATAGCAAGGCAGCACGCAAACTTGATCGTGCTAGCTAAGGCCAAGCCCGCTTTGCGAGAAAAAATGTTGAAAATCGCTAACTCTGAGCTAATAAAGGCCTTTTCTGAGAGTGTACTCAACGTGTGCAGAGGTCATATTAATTTGACTATAAAGTGCTTGAAGCGTTTAAAATAAAATTTGCCGGAGAAAGTTAATCAGCCAAAAACTTTCCTTAAAGAAAAAGAAAAAGTATCTTTTACAGAAAGGTGGCTTTTTACCTGCATTTTTACTTCTGATTTTTGCTTCATTGGATAGTGCACTCGTGACAAAATTTACTTCATTTTGCTGAAATGGGGCATGAAAAGCAAGTCGTTGTACCTTTAGAGCCAAAAGCTGCCAAAAAGATTCATCTCTTAAACAAATCAATTAATCAGAGAAATGAATAAAGTGCCGCGTTCATATATGCCAGCTCCCGAAAAATGGCGGCTGATAAAATATAAATTGGGAGACTTATCTAGATCTTGAAACCTAGAGTTCTTTGGTTTGGTATGTTAACACAACATATATATATATATATGAATTTTATCTCCAATATAATTTGCAATTTAAGATATAGTAGGAAATTCCTTTCCTCGTGGAAATACAGTTTTAGTATAAAAATAATTCCAAAACGTCTGTGATGCGAATTTCTAATGAATAACACGTTTTTGGCCGTCAGCTTCGTACAATAAATTGTCTAAAATAAACAAGTTCCCATCGCTAAGATATTGTATCACAGGGGAGAACCACGCGTTGAATCGAAACATGACAAGTATAATGATAATGAGATAAAAGAGGGACCTTCACAGACAATTGTGGGAACCGCTGTGTAAGCAAACTATGAAGGAATGGAACGTCTTGAAAAGAAACTACTTCAAGTCGGAACACTACGCGGACTTTGGTACAGAAGATGAACTTCGCAAGGCAACGGTCATACCAAAATCTAAGATCGAGCTTTTCCTTCGAACCCAAGATATTTATACATTCTACAAGTCGATAAAGAAACGATTTCCCACCAGAAATTATCACGCGACTAACTTGAACGACCTCTGGGAAGCCGATCTAAATGTAATGAACAACATTAAAGAGCACAAACCTTACGCTTACATCTTAATGTAATGTTTTTTTCTAAATGTACTTGGGCAAAATCGTTAAAACCACGATAATCAAATCAATGGAACCACGTGTAATCTGACTATTCCATTACTCTAGAATTACTTTACCTTACAATTGCCACATGGAATCGTGCACGGTTCTACAGATTTTGTACTCCCCAACCGATTCTACTATACGCAGGCATCTGCAAGTCAAAGACATTTTTCTTTATAATGAGAGCAAAAATACTGCCAGCATTATCGCCGAAATCACAGAGTTCACCCATATTTCCGACATCCAATTTGTACGCATTATAGAAAATGTTTTGCCCCCTAGAAACCAGAGAAGAGTGTTGGAAAAAAGAAATTATGAACGAAACGCTAAAGTCCATGACCGGCTCTAAAACTCCTAAAGTATCACTCAATAATGTTATCGTTTCCTGCCCCAACCAGACTATCCGTATAGAACACGTTGCTCAATTATTCGAAAGAATCCATGAACACCAGGCTAGAGTCCTCGTTCTGAAAAAAGGACACAGAAGAAATCATAGACTCATGTTTGCTCAATCAAGGAACTGAGTAGCGTAACGGCTATACCAAAAGAAGCAAAGTTGTACAACTGGTGGGAAATCTTCCCAATGCACTCTGTAATAAGAATATTTTGCTCTTGGACAATGTGAGCGTTACCATTGACTTTCGCCTTCTTCACCCAATTTTCATGTCTTTTCGGAGATAAAGAACTTTAAAGACTACATGGAAATTCACTCTGTTACACTCTTTTTGAAAGGCGTGAAACCGTCGCCAACCATCCAGCTAGCACATCAGTCAGTGTTAGCAAAGAGTAATGCCAAGTAACATTTCAAGCAATGTCGGATTTTACGCTCTTAACATTGTAAAGCCAATTAGTACCATGCCATATATCGACGTTTTCATAGGTCAAATCCCCAGAAGGGGGGTTGTGCCCATGGTCGCCGACCAGGCATAAAATGGCAACCTAATAAAAATTCGTACACTTTAAAATGCATTCCTTTCAACTATATGTGAACGGACAGTCTTTTTCCTCACAACCCCTACAGCCCAATTTTAATGTCGGCCATTTTTCTCCAATGTTTTCAAACTGTTCAAGATTGTCTCGAGATTCACTTTAGGGTCGAAGGGCATTCCATTTCTTATATAAGAATTCTCATATCTTATATAAAATTTGAGATAGGGAATGTATGGTAAACATAACGAAGTTAAATGGTGCTAAATATGTTTGCATCAGATGCTGATAAGTCATTGTTCAAATCAAGCCGGGTGAAAATTTGGTTTAGAATGACTTTAAAACTGCCTTGCGGGCATAGAAATGTCGATTTTCCGCAGCTTGTTATCAGCGTTTTCAAGATTTAGTGCCATAAAAATTCCTCAAACCTGGAACTAACCATGTGACAGTGCGACCCTGAACATGTATTAACTGCCTTCTTGCATTATGTAGCCTACTCTTGAGGGCTATCGTTAATAGCTTGTGTGATGTAATGCTAACGCAAAAGCTGAAGATCGCATACCGCGGGTTCTATTCCATGCCGTTCATTTTTTTTTATTTATATATACATCTCTATTCTGAAATTATTTCGGTGCAGTTCATTAACACCGGTATGCATGGCTGTGTTGCTATTAATACACTGTTTAGCTGCAGTGATCTAAATTATTTTAAAGCATTTCATCCAACTTTGTAACGCAGCAAAAATCAGACTTTCCAGGGAACGCAAGGGACGAGAGATGACGTTTCTGGCGGCACATGTACTTAACATTTCTTATGGGCGAGAGGCTCCTTTACCATTTTTCTCACCTACCGCGAACAAAATAATTCACAAACTCAGCGAGACGTTGGTTTTTATTGCGTCTGTAAGTCAAATCCTCTACAGATAATAACCGAAAATACCAACTTAGGTGCAAGATAAAAGTATCCTACAGGCGTTACTTTTTTATTTATTAATTTTTTATTTTAAGTATAAAAACACTTTAAGCTATAGTTATAATAAAATGTAAAAACTTTTGGAGGTAGCGCAAACCGGCAAAATCCTAGAGGAGCCGTCTCTGGTTTTTTCCGTATGTCATTTTATTTTTTCGCGGATTCTTTCCCCTTTCTTCTTCTTCTTTGGATCCTCTTCAGGGCAATCAATTTAATTTCCGTTAATACTTACGAAAATGAAGTGCGCGTTTATTTATAAATCCTGCTGATAATTTAGTTTTCTTAACCAGAGTAATTGTCACATGTTTCGTGTTTATGAAATTCACTCGAACTTTCTTCCACGTTCGTTTCCGCGTGCTTTCACTTCTGTTCACTTGTTGCAGTTGCTACTTTTCTGGTTTGATTGCCTTGTGCCTGCTCCAAAATTATTTTCGTTATTTAAAATCATGACTTGGGTATTTTGGGCTTCCTTGAAGAAATGTACTAATTTTGTCATTCTAATTATCTAGATCAATTAATGTGTCAATAAAACCAACAAATTGTGTTGGTTTTACGACAGTCAAATAGTTTCTTATGTATCCAGGAAACCGATTAGTTTTATTAGTGCAATTAAACCCTTGTCTGACATGGACTGATTTAAAATTGGACTTTTCTTACCAATTACAAGGAAATGATTGACCCATTTCTTTCGTTCAATAATACTAGTCTGACATTTTTCTGCTAACAGTCAACCAATGGTCGACAGGGAACTTTGTTTAAAGGTACCAAAATCCCCTTAATCACCTAATGATACTTTAAGTCAGTGCAGAACTCTAAATTTATTTATTTATTTTTACTCTCGTAAACTTTATATGTATTATCTGGGATATACTCAGCCTGAAAATGATAATGTTCTAATATGAATTAGGTAGGAATGTTATCTTTTCGTGAAATGTGCAGAGAATTAATTTATTCATGGGCATGGGCTCGCGTTTCATGTTTAATGATGAATTTGTAGAATTTATAGCATTCTCTTTGCTTAGTCAAAGTGCCCCCCAATGTGGAATATTTGTTTCAATGGTTTTCTTTGCCTTGTTTTGTATGGGTGTGTTTGTTCATTGTGATTGTTCTATATGAGTTAAAGATTTCTTTATTTCTGCTAATGCTTATTACTGCACTAACAGTGATGCACGGTAAGCACTTATAGAAGATGTTCCTATTAAGTAGTGCATGATTTGTTCTTCTAATTGGAGAGATTATTGCAAAATAAGCTTTAAAAAAACCTCAGAACAAAAAAAAAAATTCTACATATTCTCAATTATTGACATTTAGAAGAGAGAGCGAAATAGGCACCACTGTTACTCTGATAATGGGAAAATCTGCTGTATACGTATGAAGAATAAAGCACCCAAGTAATTCAGTGCTGAAAATATTTAACACAAGGGTAATTTTAGTTCAAGGAGATGATAACATAACTATAATCCTTTCCTAATAGTTATTACGCCTTATATGTTGGTCCTGGTGGTGTAGTGGCACCTCTGACATATCTCATCTTCAAATGCCTCATCTACTTTCTTATAACATGGTCATTAACAAGTTCCTGCATACTCGAGTGATGTGCATCGTACAGGAGAAAGTTGGTACTCTTCATTTTTGACATTCCTTCCTTTCTTCCTTCGAAACAGGTTTTTAGCAGGTAGTCCGCTCACTTTTGCTAAGGTTTGGACTTTGGGACTGAATGAATGAATGAATAGTGTTTAACGCCCATTTTGCTACAGAGGCACCACAGGCGATGGACACTGACGATACATGAGATGAAATTATATATTGGGAAGGATTTATTTTTAAGGAAGGAATCGTTCCAGGCCTAAGTTTAGGTACCTCTCCGGCATTTGCCATTTATGAAGACTGAGGAAAACCTGGAAAAAACCTCAGTCAGGAAGGGCGGTCCTGGAGGTATTCGAACCCAGACCGTCCTGCTTACGAGTCCGTGCCTTAACGACCTCGGCCACCCGTGGCGTTACTTTGGGACTGTGCGCTAACCTTGGTGGTTATGTGAACAATTATACATAATGGCTGCAGAGGGACTTCTCAATGGCCCCAATATTTCTATTTACAAAAGCTATGAGGGTAAGTCCATAAATTATCGACCACGTCGATAAGCATTATCGCCTTCACAAAATCCTTATCTGGTGCCTTTGCAACAAGAGTTGTGTCCATAGTTCTTGTCAGTATTACTGATAAACATACCCGTACAAAGAGTGAAACCAATTAGAATTGCAACACTAGAATAATATCTGCCATTTTTATAAACTGCACGGAGTTCAATGAAATGTTTAAAGAAAAAAATTAATTGTTCAGACTCCAGTGCCACAATAACAAGAGAAGCCCATGACTTTAAAAATAGTATTCTTAAATTTCATTTACTGTTTCTTCTATTGGTTTTTCAGAGCATATACCTAAAAACCAATTCACTTTTCAATGTCCTTCAGAAGCAAACCAATGATGCACAGTTTTTCAGCAATATACATATTTTGAGCATGAAAATAATGAAATAAAAAAAGTTTATGAAATTCTTGAATTCTATGGAAGCCTCAACCAATTCACATCCTACAACTTCCGTTTGAATTGACGAATGAATGCATTGCTGATTCATCAGTATCTAAATAAAATTAAATTTACTATAAGACATTAATTAATATCATAACACAATTAAAACATTATTTTCAAGCTATGAGAAACTGACCTGCACAGTCCATAAATTATGGTCAATATTTCCATTTGGATAGGCTGGATCCATTATAAACTTATGATGCATTGTTTTGCTTTACTCAGTTGCATATAAAATTTGAAATTTCTTTTCTTTGTAGCATGAAGAAACATTCCTCTGCATCAATTTGGGAGACTTAGTTTCATTTCAGAGGAGTATCCCTTGCCTTAAACTCATAAAAACTTTTCTATAAATATTATACTTATGAAGCTGTTGACAATGGAGTGGTAATATATCCTAAACTTAGGTATTCATTTTTACATTAAACTCCACTTACTTACATAAAAATAACACATGTTTTGGGAGAGATTCTCCTGAAATGCATCTTATTTTTATGTAAGAAAGTGGAGTTTAGTGTAAAAATGAATACCTATAGGATATCATAAGAAATTATTTGAAGAACAGTATGACCTAAGATCCTTTATCAGTTCTTGCTTGTGTTTCAATTGAAAAGCAAGTATTGAACATGCTCCAGAGCCAAGACACTTGGCACAACAATATCATTGAACAAATTGGGATTACTGAGATATTTGTTTACAAGTAATTACATTCCTATCCACATTGTCCATAATTCATTTATAAGTGTTAGTGTACCACCCTCCTTCTCCTGCTTCTGCTCCTCCTGCTTCACCCGCTCCTCCTACTCCTGCTGCTGCTGCTACTCCTCCTTCTCCTTCTCCTCATCATCATCTTCATCTTCCTCATCATCAAAATTATTAAAACTGTATTATAGACAACAGTAGTATGGCAATATTTTACAGTGAATGGGTGTGCTTACATTTATAAGGTATAGGGTTTTTTCCCAATAGCTAATCCAACTATCTGACCTCCCCAGAATTTGGACTCATGATGTGCCACTGCTTGCCAATAAGGTTCAGAATCACTTTTTGCTACAGAAGACTGCACACCCATTTGAAATCTTTCATCAGACTGCTCTATCTACTTACTGGACATGAAAATATAATGGCCTAGCAATGAAGTAATGTTTATCAAAATAATTCTTTTTTTCAATGTAGTCTCCTTGAATTTGAATGCACTTTTCCCAGTAATATTATAGTCTTTTTATACATACTAGAATTTAATTTTCTTGAAGATCATCAAAATAGCTGTTTATATATGCTATTAAGGAATTCTTTTGTGTATGGAAGTTAAAGAAGTTTAATGGAGTTAAATGTGGTGAGCAGGAGAAAGATAAAACAGCAGCTGATACTTTAATTCAGTAATTTTTGCCATATAAGCATTTTGATGGAATTGTGCTTTATCCTTAAGAAAATCATACTTTTACTCTTGGTGAAACAGATCATTCCAAAGTATATATCAAAACTTTTCAGAAGTTGAAGAAATCATTCTGGTACATTCATCTTCTTCACTGTAACACAAAACCACATACAAGTCTACACACCTAACAGTCATTACCTACCTTTGGTGAATTATGCTTTCTCACCCATCCTAAGCCCAGATCTTGCAAATACTGATTTCCATCTCAGATTCTCTTAAAGTTGCAATCTCAGAAAATCTGACAAAAATGAGGAAGTTATACACTCCGTATGATGATGGCTAAGAGACAGACCTGCAGAGTATTAGCTACTATGATAGATTCTGACATATAGGTAGGCAAAGCCATAGTTTTGCAAAGTTATATTGAAAAATAGTATTATACAGCCAAAGAATCAATGAATATGCAGTATATTTTAAAATGAAATAAAACAGTCCATGAAAGAGTTTAAAGAATGTGTTACATCATTACTGAAGGTTCCTTGTAAAATGCTTTGAAAATTATACATAATTCAGGGGAATTTGCATTCAGATGCATTTGTCATCAATAGCCAGTAAACATAGCATTGAATTGATTTTATTACCTGCAGACGCATCAGTACACGTTTTAAGAATTGTCAGTAAAATCTAAACTATAATGTATGCACAATTAGAGATTCAGTTACAATATTTATTTCAGAAATTATAGATATTTCTTATGATCAACCTGTGCAATAAAAGTATTAATAATCAGATTCTTAAATCTTTCAACCTGTAAGGACATTTGTCAATTACATACATTCTGAAGATATTCTGCACTAATCAACTTGTTCAGACTAACTCCATTTACTTACATGACACTATATTTAATGTTAAAAATGTTAAAAATCTCCTGAATGATAAGGTCGAGGGCTAGCCATTCCGACTTTGGGTATTTCAAGGTTTTCCCTGATCAGTTAAGAAAGTGTTGGGATGTATTTTTTGTTTTCACAAATTTTTAATTTCATTCCATTGGTTCTGTTTTAGCATTAAAAGTGCCAGTGTGAGGTGGGCTGATGTGATATGATGATGGTTTGTGCTTTGGAAAGGTTTCTGTCCTAGCATCAGGAATGAAACTGGCCTTTCTGAGGGGCTCTACTGGAATTGGGAAATAATGTTAAGAGATTCCATCTAAATCCATCATGGGCAATGGATCCTGGCCTCTTGCTGTTTTCCTCACCTTATCCCTTCCTCCAGTAGATGCCTCCACTAGGGGCAAAGGCACAAAGGCCAACTCTTGAGTAAGATTGAAGTACCAAAATATCCTCCTCTAACTCTAGCAATTCAATCCAATATCTCTTCTTTGTTTGTAGTAGATTCATTGAAATAATAATAATAATAATAATAATAATAATAATAATAATAATAATGAATGATGATGTTGATGATGATGATGATGATGACGACGATGACGACGACGATGATGATAATGATGAAACAATAATTGATCCTATAATGCACTCTACTATTTTATTTTCTTCCTCACTAATTTCATGCAATATAGAAATGTTCCTTTACAAAAATAGTTTCTCATAAATAACAGAACATTTCCTGGATTCAACATTTTATTAAAATAAGTTGTAAACTTTATATGTCAAACTTCTACCACTATATTACTGGCTACACCATAGTGTTACTAGGTTAAACAAGAGCAAGGGATAAATCAGCTGCTGAAGACTGTGCCATTGGTAGACTACTTAACATTTTGTAATTCACACTTTATTCAGGTTCTTGAAGTTCATGTGGCAGGAAATTTTTTAAACATTACTTTCTGAATTGCAGATTTATTTACATGTAAAATTTTAAGGATATTTCAACATGAACTTGTCCATACTACCAACCTTTTAGGTCTAAGTGTATAATAATGCATACTGTACGTGAAACATTGTTTTTTTTCCCAACAGTGCGTGTATTTTTGGTACTATATGCTTAATTTGTTCTTAAAACAAAGATATATCAATAAGAAAGAATTTTGTTTTTTGCAGTAACATACTGTGAAGCACAAGTAACATCAGCTGCTACATTCTCCCCTTCTGCACCCAGCTTCACATGGTCAGTGGCCTCTCAGCCGGTATCATCACCACTAGGTGTAAGCACAGTGAGCTGGGCAGTGACTACAGCTTCTACCTCACCTCCCCCTCCGATCAACCCTGTCTCACATAGTCCACCTCCCATACATGCCTTGCATCATCACCATCATCATTCTCCAGGAAGTTACAATGGCTCTGCAGGGTGGCACACTGGCAGTATGAGTCCTGATCTCATATTAAGTTCTACAGCTGGACAGACATTCCATCCTCACTATCAAGCCACAACAGCCACAGAATACATTCCTCTGATACAAGAACATTCTGCATCACCAGTGGATTATCCTGAGACACTAACACATCACCAGAGCTCTCCAAACCACACTCCTCCCCTCTACTCTCACCAGCATAATGTGAATAAGGTGGAGCCAGTTATATCAGAACATTACAGCGAAGATGGAGAAGGTGAATCACCAGCATCTCGACAGTGGAGTTCTCTTACTCCATCACCCCATACTGGAGTATGATATCCAGCATTATTATGACTAAAATGAGCATTCTCAAAATGGACACTTAAGTGCAAAAACATTTTTCACTGAAAAAATTTTCAATGTGCTAGACTTATAACCTTAAATTTTTCAATAACTTATATACGGAAAGTACTGAAAATGCCAACAGCTTTTCTATCAATCAGTGCTAATAATTACTTTCGTGCATTCATTTTTTTATATTGATGGTGATTTCGAAACATCAATGCAATAGCCTGTATGGAATTAAACAAATAAAATAAGCATCCCTTTATAGATACACGGCTAATGCAGTAAAATTTGTTCAAAGCAAAATACCAGGGGATTGAAATGTTTTTCCAAATTGTCCAAATTTTGCATTAAATAAAACACAAAGTTATACACTAGTATGGAACTTATAAATATTGTATCATGATTCATGCATTTTATGCACTTGTACATACCTTTTCTAAAGACTTGGCCATTCTGGCAAAAATCACTTGCTTATTTCCATACACATGGGAATAAATTCATTACAGCTAACAAATTTACATGGCCACTTTTATTACAAACCTTACTTATATGCAATGAATTATCCTTAGCTGCCTTCTACAATACATGAAATCGCACTTCTCCACATATTAAGAATATACTTGTTTGTATTTTAGTTTAGCAATGGTTTTTCAACATAACCCTTTATACTGTACAATAATTTCAGCAGCTAGGGAAAGTATGAATTCACAGCAAATTGTATATCACTGATACATTTTAGAGCCTCTTCATGAGATTTTATTTTCCGAGGAATTTCTATGCTTTCTTCATCTTCTTCCTCTTCTCGGATATCTTCCTCATTCTTCTCTGCATTCCTGATTGTTAGGAGAAATAAATTGGTAGTGGATGGAGAGGAAGTCATCCCTCTGAATGTATTCCTCTGGAATGTATGAAGTTTTCTGCATTTCATTTAAAGTGGTAATGGCTGTTACATTTTCATTTTGCTTCAATTAATGCATCAACTTTTTCTTCAACTCCAAACTTAGCTTTGAAGAAGCAAATTCAGGTTTAATCTTCTTTACTACCAGATTGATCCAGTTTAATGCATCCAAAACTGAGTATTATCATGTGAGACTGTATGTGTGTCAGCTTCAGTAATGTTTTCAATTAAAGACTACATCAGAGCCACCTATAGTGAGATTTGAATGTGAAGATGTTCTCTGGTCAATTGGTTGTGTTATGCTTATTAACCAGGGTGAGAACCATGTAAAATTCCTATATGATAATGTGATTATAGGATGGATAGTGGCATTATCTAAAAAAAGAATCACATGATTTTGCTTTTTCATTTTAACATTGAAAGCACTTAGTCTATCTTCCATTATGAAACTCAACATCCAGGCTTTCCTATTGCTTCTCCATGTGATGAAATCTTACTGAAATCAATGTTTTAAAAATCATAGTTTTGCCGCTTTTTGAATAATTAGTGACTTTTCCATTTCCCCAAGCATGTTCCAACACAACAAAATAGTCAGTCTTTCTTTTGACATTTTTCACCTAATGCACTTTTTGCCTGGAATTGCAAGAGATTTTGAGAGCAAGACATAATATAACAACTCTGTTTCACCTGCATTAAATATGTTTTTAGGATGAGAGTTTGCAATTAGAGACTGTTTCTGCTTCCATTCTGTCACTGCACTTTCTTGCACATTTTAGCTTACTAGCGCACTTCATTCCACATGATGTTATGTCTTGCTTTGAAGCTGTCCAGCCACTTGAAGGCATCTTAAACTCTTTATTCCCCAATGCTTTAGCTACAGAAAGAACCTTATTCTGTAGCATTGGTCCAGAAATCTGCAAGTACTTTGCTCGCACACTCGCACACCATTCCATATTATTTCATTTATTTCTTCATTCCTGGTTTTGTAAATGTTTTGTTTCATTTGTCCATTTCCTTTTAGCTATTCATCTTTAATTTTATCTTTATTTTTTAGTGTTTCATAAATTTATGCTTTACCTCATTTAAACCATAACATTAACTAGTACACAGGAAGTTTATCTTTCTCACTTGCTTCAATTATCTTCATTTTTTCATTAAGTGTTAATGACAAATACTTTTTAGTCATAATGTGCATATACTCAAAAAAGCTAATTTTTAAACTTTATTTACATTGAGAAATTTGAATGTTTTTTTATTTATTTATTTATTTTTTTATTTAATGTGCTCATTCTCCATCTAGCTGCAATTCATGGGATTTTTAAATGAGTGCTCAACATTTTTAAGTGTATTTCAGTTAACGTCACATATAATATAATAAACATTTTAAACCTACTATATAACAAAAAAATTTGCAATTGGTTATTATAGCCTTAGTGAATATGTTATGATGACTATGGCCATTAGTTAATCTGTCCTTCTCAAAATATTAATATTTAGATAATCTTCCAGGTAGAAAATCACTTACAGCTTCTGATGTAACTGAAATACGTAGTTGTGATCAATTATAGAAGTGTAACATGTTTTCATGAGCTGAAGCATTTTTAACTTTTTTTAAAATCTAATATCACTACATAGAGTTTCAACATCTGTTTTAAGCCCTATTTTGTCTAATAATAGGTAAATTTCTATTAGACAGTTTATATAAATGTAAGTAAAATTCTTTTCCTAAATTTCCAATTTATCTATAAGAAGCAAATATGTTGTTTGAAGATGACTTTTGAAGTTACAGAGTTTATTTACAGAATACAATATATAATTTATATTTGCTTCATTGTTTTTAATCCATCCCATTACTCATTTATTAACTTTTATTTTAATTTTCCTGATTTTCTGCATAGGCAATGTTTCCAAATTATGAAGGACCTTTTGCAACTGGTTACTTGTAGCATGACAATGCAGATGTTAAAACTTTAAAATAATATAATGTATATTTGAAACAAAGACCTATCTATTCTTCTAAGTTGGATTTCAGAATTACCTCTTGAATTTGTTTTCCATTTCTTTGAGGCATTTTATTAAACTGTCCAATTTTAATTTCCAACATGCATAGATTAGACCTGAAATCCTTACTTAAATAGAAGTGTAAAGCACTTTCTTGCTAATCATCTCATTTAATGGGGCAATTCTTTGTGAAGAATTAAAAAAAAGAAAAAGAAAAGAAAAAATGAAGTTATTTTTTCCACCAGTGAAAGCATTTTGGATTTTCTGCCTTGTAGTGGTGGACATATAACCCATTTTTGAAGTAAAAGCACCGAAAGAATGGAGTTACAGTGTCTCAAGAGGTTATGAGAAGCAAGCCTAATCTAAGGAAGGGACAGGCATAGGATAGTTGGAATGAGGAGGATCCTGTAGCAATCCATTTCAATGGTTCCTTTTATACCTATGCACCCAAGAGGGTAGTGGGCCTTCTATGCAATGAAATGAGAGCAGAAAATTCTTGGAATTTAAATATTTTACCTAAGTGACCAAGAGAAAATAGGAAAAAAAAAAACAAGAGCAAAATGACCAGCCCTAAGGGAATTAAACCCAGGACCTTTTATATGTGAGTCTTAAGCTTAATTGACTATAACCACCTATGGTAGACCTGTATCTATACCTACTAACTATCCAAGCTATGGTTGTCTTAGAATCCCTTTACAATGGAGAAAAAGTTCCATTATAGGTCTGGAAATTCACCCCAAGACCCCAAAAATAGAAGTTTGAAGCTGTGACCACTAAGACCTTTGAATCCCTGAACAATGACTCTCATTATATTAACTGCAATGTAACTTTGTGATATGAACTTTTCTGGTATATTATTTCATCTGATAACATTTCTCTTATCATGAATTTAGCATAACTACTTCAAGCATTAGGAAACCGTATAAGTATATCAATTGTGTTACTGTAAGGAAGAGAGTACCTAGTGAAAAATAAGAGTCACTTATACCATTCTCAACACATCTGTAATTTCATTATTAATAACTGAAATAAACAATAAAAAATGATTTTGTTTTTTCATAAAGCACTTGCAACATGATTAAATAGATTTGTTTTGTATTAAATGCTTGTTGCCTTGAAAATTATTTATTTAAGTACAATATTCAGTTCAGCAATGAAATTTATAAATCTCTAAAAATTCCATGGTTATGTCATATTTTGTGTCCATTAAATACAAATTAAAAGCTCTGATACCAATTTTCTGTACCTTTTTTTTTTAACCTGGTACTTTTTATATATATATATACCATACATCCCAATCAGCTATCTCTGGCCATATGCATGAGCCATAAAAGCTGGCCAACCAAATAAATTCCAGGCATTATCAAACTGTAATCTCCCAAATCAAAGTCATATTTCAAGTGCAAAGTCAGCTCTGTAACAAGTGGATGTTTTGCTTGCATTGTGTTAATAACTGCTCTTAATGTGCAAGTAACTTTACTCCTTTGTAATATTTAAATTTAATGTATTGAAACGTCCACAATTTAACATTGGAACACAGAATATTAATGTGCTAGAATATGTGAAAACAGAATCTTAAGAATAGCATGTAGGCAATTTGTAGAGAAAAGATGCATTTGTTTTAATTAACTTTTATTTTGCATAAGCTGAGAGGAAAATAACAGTCATTAAATCACTACTAATGGTTACCTAGTTCTCATTGCCATATCACTGTCATATCTTCTCCATTCCTTCAGGAAATTATATACAATGTCATTTTTCTACAAAAAGACTTCTGGTTGGTACAGTTAAATATATATTTAGTCACCTAGTATTCACTTGTAGAACTTTCCCTGATGAGCATTAACTTGTTAATTAATATCCTTTTATTCTGTTCAGTACATGAAAGCAGATCATGTTCCTCTTTATTCTGTCACAACAACAAAACAACCAATAGCACAAAGCAACCTGTAAAATGTTATGTACAAGCAGTATATATCTATGTGTGGAGACTTTATTGTGAAGGTATTTAATTTGTTTAAGCTCTATTAAATATTAAATATTAAATATTTTCTTATACTATATAACAAAACTATTGCTGTATTTTGAAATGATGTTAATATAGCTACATATGCTTACAAAGTGGTTCTGTGTTGTCTAGTGGACTATGTTCACTGACCAGAGCACCATGATCAATACTTATCAGATGTAAATTTATGTACTTTTTCCTCTATCTATTCTTTGTGCCATAGCAGAACAGATGAAAGATAGCATTTTAGAATTGAAAGAAATGTAGCCAGGTACCAATATGAAATTCCTTCATAATGGTCTGGTGCAACAACAAAACTAAGCTTTCCATTGGTTCCAATAGTGTTTTGCTTTAGATGCAATGTATCCCTCTTCCCATACTCCATAGCCAAAGTAAATTGCCAGTCCTGAAATTAATAAATTGCATTTATTATATAAATTTATATTTATTTCAGAGAGTAGATCAGTATGCTTGGTTGAAGAAATCTTTCAGAATCAACAAAAGGCATTAGCCATTGCTCTCAATACAACAGAAACCAATAAATAGTTTATATTCTCTAGATAATTAAGATTAAATTTTTACAAAGACAGAGCAAGAAACTCTTAATCAAAATTAAAATTGTGCAGGTTTTCTATTTATTTCAGTATTCTTCACAGTGAATAACACCATGATATATTTCACATGAGTAGATTAAAAATAAAAAATTAAGTAGATCTTACCTATTCCCATCCAAACAGCAAAACGAATCCATGTATTAACATCAAGCATCATCATCAAATACATGTTGATAAAAATACTGATTCCTGGCAATAGAGGCACAAGTGGAACCTAGAATATAGCAATATATTTCTACCAAAGCATTGGAAACTGAAAGTGAGTCACAAAACTACAAAACTTTAAGATTGTTAAAAGAAGTGTTTCCAAGTATATTTTGAAATACAAATACGTCTTTATGCCAAATGAAATAAACAATGATTTTGACAAGAGTATGGTACATATATTCCTCTGAAATGTATACAACTAATACAAGTAGTGAATTAATATGCGAGCTAAAAGTTATATTAAAGTTTAAGTTTTATTTGCATGTTGAAGATACCCCATTAAGAATTTCCCGTATTAAGAGATTTTTAACAGTGTTTTGAATCTATTTTCAAAATTTCATTATTAATTAAATGTCTGATGGTTTATTTATTTATTTTATTAGGTATAGGCTCATTTCCAGCCCTTGATTTACTCTTATAACTTTCAAACAAATAAATATGATATAGCAATTTTTGTCTCAAACACATTAGTGTATGATAAGCATGACGATCTCATAGCAAATATTGGAATTTAGCATTAGCATCAAGACATGCCTACAGACTTCTCCATGTTCAAATTCATGGCCTCATTTTTTGTTGAAGGTATGCAGATATTGTCCATGGCAATGACATTTTGAAGGTGGGCTGCAGCCACCCCCCTTTCACATTAGGATCAACCTGAAGAAAACTTATTAGTTTAATGCATTTGTTAGAACATAGTTGATGTTTGCAACTTTTAATCAGAAAATATCACTTTGACTTGAGCTAAATTATTTAGCTTGATATACCCTTGTTCTTTGTTTGAATAACTATCTGCCATACTGTTTATTTCCCTCTCCGCACTTGGCAGTCCCACTGGCATTCATTTCAACCCAAGCTCTTGATTCCATTTCTTCCCCTCCATCGAGCATTACAAACACCAGACCAAATTACAGCAAATGCAGTCCTCTAGGTTTGAAGTTATTACAACTTACAAAACAAAACACGTGGGTTACCTGGTGTGCATTTTCAGCCTGGTATGCGATAGTAGTAATAACCCCCCCCCCCCAGCTTCATACCAATAGTAATAGAAAGAACATCTTTTGGCTCCTTTCGGCACGTAATCGACGTCTTGCGGTCCCGCGAAAAGATAGTCGTCGGTAAAATTTATTAAGAGTCGGTAAAGAGATAAAATGATTGCGATGTACCTACTTTTTTCTTTTTCTTTTCCTTTCTTTTCTTTCTTTCTTTTTTTCTGTTTCTTTTTTGCTCCACCCTGTTTTTTTTTCATTTATTTATTATTTTTTTCCTTTCCCCCTCTTTTTGGTTAAATACATATATGTGGTGTTAAAGCTGATGGTGGGGTATAATCAGCGAAGGACATCGACAGATTCTGCGGTGGTTTTTTGAATTTATAATTTTTACATACATATTTTATTATACTAGTACACATGTAGTAATTATATACGTTGTATATTTTTATTCATAACAAATACCATGTACAAACTAAAATTGGTGCTAGTGTCTTTTTTGTGGCAGTTTTTGGCTCCATGGGTAGTGGGAAAATGTAGTTATTGTTATGGTGATTCAAATTTTATAGTGGTGGTGGGGGAAGAACTTGGTGGTAAAATTGTGAACTAATTGTGTAAGTACATGCACATGGTGATGAGGTACTTACGAAGATGCCGGGGAGTAATCGGCGAAGAACTGGAGGTAATAAATAATGTAATGCGACAATTCTTTGCAGGCCATCCCAGGCCTTTTTGTTTGTTTATTTTTGATTAAGCACATATACACTTCCGCTTTTTTATTTATTTATTGTAGCAATTTTGCAATTGCATTGTCAGCCGCGGATGATTTATTTTATTTTTTAATTTTTGTCAACATTTTCTAGCCTACCATTGGTTTTTTTTACTTTATTATTATTATTATTATTATTATTATTATTATTATTATTATTATTATTATTTTTTTTTTTTTTTTTTTTTTTCCCTTTTAACATACATATTTTATTGTGCAAATACATACATGTCGCCAATACTTATTACAGTCAGCAACATTTTTTAATTCAGTCAAGAGATAAATTAATCTTGCTGTAAACGCTAATTTTATGAGTCCCAAAATATCAAATCTCACCTCCGTACTTTTTCTCATTTTTTTAATATTTCATTTTTTGTGCAAGTACATATATCAGCGAGGAACCGGCAGTAGATTATACTTACAAATATGATAGGCGAAGATCGGTATGATCGGTGAAGGTCCTCTCGGCAGGAGTGTAGATCTTGACACAACTATCGTACGTCCAATTAAAGCAGTGTTGCGATGTTTCGTCATTTAGAATGATGTTTAACGCCCGTTTTTACTACTGAGGCACCACAGGCGATGGACATTGATGATACATGAGATGAAATGATATATTGGTAAAGGATTTTTTTTAAGGTAGGAAAAGTTCCAGGCCTAAGTTTAGGGTACCTCCCCGGCATTTACCATTTATGAGGAGTGAGGAAAACCCGGAAAAAACCTCAGTCAGGGAGGACGGTCATGGCGGGATTCGAACCCCGGACCTCCCGTTCACGAGTCCATGCCTTAACGACCTCAGCACCCGTGGCGGTATGTTTCGTCATGAAATATCCCTTTCAAATGCTGTAAAAATCCCTCTACTGTTTCCAAATCCCCTACGTTCGTTTTCAAGATCATTTATTATTATTATTATTATTATTATTATTATTATTATTATTATTATTATTATTATTATTATTATTATTATTATTATTATTAATGTTGCGGTGTTCACTACTCCGCACATCCATGAAGACATCGTTTACCAATCATATATAATACTACTTTTTACTTTATTGATGACAAATAACAAATGGCCATGCATAATAATTACCGCAACTTATGGATGCATCTAGAGATTATTAATCATGTTTATACTTTTATGTTTCTACTTTCCTAACATGTGGGAGGAAAAAAAAAACACTCCACGCGAACACCGCATGTCCAATCACAACTCGTTTTATTTTGACTAGTTATATTCCTTCTCTCCATCTTTTTCACCAATCACAATCCACCTTATTTCCACCAATCACACATTTTCTTACCATATTTTTATTCATTACATTGCTCGCCGACATTCATAAGGTTAGCCGCATCTTATTTAAAACATGAATGTACTTGCTCAATAAGTCTTAGGAGTATGGAGGTAAAACATGTTATATCCTGTCCAGACTAGTTCTCAGAAATGCGTCTTACTTGTGGCATAACCGGTTAACATGCTCAATCCTGTCTTCGCCGGACATCCCGTGCAAGTTTGAACTTGTCTAATGACGTCGAGAAACTTGGCGTGCATGTCCCAACAGGCTTACAACGATTCGACAACTGCTGTGCAGGTTTCATTCTGTTTGGTGACGATCCAGCCCGCGCTATTATGTTTGTGATGTCATTTGGCCTTGAGTGTGTAACAACATGCTTGTGACTATGAGTGCCAGCTTACTACAACCTGTATAATATAACTGACTCACTTTCTCTCATCCTTACTTAGTCTCTACTTGGACGTGTTGTGTCAACATCTGCATTCCTGCCGAGGCTACCTTTGGCGATCATACTCCGGCACCTTCGCCTATCATCTTTGTAAGTACATTCAACTGCCAGCTCTCGGTGATATTGTACTTGCACAAAAAATAAAATGTTAAAACAATAAGAAAAAACATACAGAGGTGCGCAGTTGATATTTTGGGACTTATAAAATAAGCGTTTACAGCACATTAAAGTATCTCTTGAATGAATTAGAAATAAATTTGCTAACAACAATACATAATATAGCCTATAAGTTTCCGCCCTTACCGATAAGGATTATCGCCTTCACATAATCCTTACGTGGTGTGATAACTTATCTGTTAATTAAATACCTGCAGCTGTAACTTCCGCTCCGCTGGTTCAGTTGTTCAGATATAGTTACATAAAGATGGCTGTATATAGATGATTATGACATGTTCAAAATGCAGCATCGAGCTGTTATAAGAATGACTTACTCCAAATGAAACAATTGGACGGTGTATATAGGAAAGCATCCCTTTCATATTCTACTGTAAAAGAATTGGCCAAACTTTTTCAAACGGGTCAAGAAAGCATTGAAGACGAAGAGCCTGTAGGTCAGAGTGAGTAGCACTCCTGAACGCTCTTGTGGAAGGAGAAATTATGGAAGACCGGCGACTCAAAGTTACAGAAATAGCAGCCAGGTTGCGCGTTTCTTAAACAATAATACTTCGCATTATTCAAGAACATTTAAACATGAATAAGGTTAGTGCAAGATGGGTGTCTAGACTTCTTTCCTCAGTCCTAAAGCCTGGTGGTGTAGTGGTTACCATACTTGCCTCCTACACCCAAAACGCGGGTTCGAACCCGGCCAGGACCGATGGACTTTTTCTGGCGTAAAAATCCTAAGTATGGCTTCCTTCGGAAGGGAAGTAAAGCCGTGGGTCCCGTGTCGTACATTTACGGCACGAAAAAGAACCTCAAGCCTGAAAGAGAGGCCTCTGAGCAAAATTTGTCGGCCGTTTCACGCCCTGAGTTGAATGGGACGCTGATGACCTGAGATGGTAAAGAGCGTCCATAAATAAATCAATCAAAAAAATCAGTCCTAAAGCAGCAACGATTTATCTGTTGTCAGGCATTTGTGGACCTCCGCCCTGGCAATGAGAGAGAAGTTCTGCAAACCATTATTACAGGAGATGAAACTATGGTGCTCTGTTACGATTTCGTGTCCAAAAGAGAATCAATGGAGTGGCGTAAACCTGGTGAAGCACCGCCTCTAAAAGCCAAGGTCAGTCAGTCAACCAAGAAGATCAGGACACGATCTTTTGGTACTATGAAGGAATACTCTTCCTTGACTTCAAGGAGAGGAGCGCCACAGTAAATGGGGAAAAGTATGCTGGCCTACTGCACAGACTGCGTACTTCCATCAAAGAGAAAAGACGAGGAAACCTGAGTGGAGGTGTGCGCCTTCTTCAAGACAACGTGCCTGTGCACACAACTCTTATTGCAAAGTAAGCTGTGAAGAAATGTGGCCTCAAGGAGATCGACCATCCACCCTACAGCCCAGATTTAGCTCCCAGTGACTATTTTCTCTTCTCAAAAGTCAAGAAGGACCTTTGAGGGAGAATTTTTAAGTGTGACGATGAAGCGATGGATGTTGTTTATGCCTATTTTGTAGACAAGACTTCTGAATATTTGGGAGGGGGGATTGAAATGTTAATTCAAAGATGTGAGTAGTGTATTGCATTAAAGGGTAACTATATTGAAAAGTGAAATATTGTTTTTGTCTTTGTCATATCTAGAAAATAGTTAGGCCGGAAACATATGGAACTACTCTCGTATATGTGTTTAATCAAAAGTAAATTAATTAAAAATGCCAAGGACGATCTGCGAAGTAATCTCACATTGCATTATTTATTGTCGTGTGCTCTTCGCCGATTTCACTCCGGCATCTTGGTAAATGTCCCATTACCGCGTGCCTGTACTTGCACAATTAGTTCACAATTTTGCCACCAAGTTCTTCCACCACCACCAAATTTGAATCACCATAATAGTAATTACATTTTTCTACTAGCCATGAAGCCAGTAGACAAAAACAATATACTAGAACTTTTACTCCTGATATTTATAACAAGTTTGATTGGCTTTGTGGCTGTGAAGTTTTTTAAAATGTTTTCTGTTTTCCGTGTCTTCTCTTTGGTATTTCGGCAGATGCTTCAAATACGGCTTGAACTGATAAAGAGAGTATCCAACTTAAAAATGCTATATGAAAAAATAGACAAACATGCGAAATATTGAGGAAAAAACCCGTAAATAACGTTCTTAATCTTGTTCTTCTAGGATCGGTTGTTGTCGGTGTGGGCTTAAGTCTTGCGGCACAACAATAAAGTTCGCAAAAACAGAGAAGCTTAGCCCAAAATAATAAAGTACATAAACTTTTGTGCTTCAAATGAATTAGCACTAAGAGGTCACGATGAATCTGAGAATTCGCAAAACACCGTTTTTTTTTTGTTTTTGTTTGTTTGTTTGTTTGTTTGTTTTTTTTTTGTTGTTGTTTGTTTGTTTGTTTTTTTGCCACTAATAAGATAACTCGTGAACTCGGTTCAGTGATTAAAGCTCAATTAGATAGCGAAATTCCAAAACGTCTGGCAACATTACTATAACGGAAGTTCATGCTTTCTTAAAAGTTTGCAGGATCAGGAATTTTCTTTCTGGATCATATTTTTTCATAAAATTATGCCACATGTTTACATCCTTTATAATTAACTACAGTATAGACTAGCAAGCGGCGACTGTTCGATGCCATGTTTCTACCTCTGGGAATGTCATTTATAACATGTTTAGAAGGCAAGTATGGTTACCACTACACCACCAGGACCGACTTTATTCCTTGAAGAGAATCAAGACCTATCTGCTTAGCACCAGAGCGAGGAGAGACTGACTGCCCTTGGCATGCTTTCAATGGAAAGGAGCATGATGATAAACAACCCGAACTTCAACGAAAAAGTTACTCATAAATTTGCTACCTGCAAATCGCGATGCATGGAGCTGATAAAAAATGACATCTCAAGGTTTGTAACCATTTCATAATTTTTCCAGCAGCCCTTCCACTTGTAAAAGGCGCAAGCTGCTGCTGGTCCATGGCTTGTTGCAATATACTTTTCCTTCCATCATGTGCCAAAAAAAAAAAAAAAAAAGTGCTGAGGTTAAGTCAAGCCATATTCGTGACCAAAGTACCAATATGGGTAGCCAAGGTCGTAAAGCCATGGACTCATGAGCGGAAGGTCTGGGAATCGATTCTTGGCAGGATTATTCTTCCTGAATGAGATTTATTTAAGGTTTTCCCCAATTTTCATAAAGGGTAAATGCCAGGGAAATACCCTAAATCTAAGTCTGGAATTGCTTCCTATCTCAATTTATCATTTCATGTATTGCAGGAGCCATCTGTCAGCCGTGGTGGTTTAGTGGTAACCTCATGGACCCGGTTCAATCCTGATCAGGGTCGATGGATTATTTTTGGGCATAAGAATCCTTAAGTATAGCTTTCTTTGGAAGGGAAGTAAACTCGTGAACCCGTGTCGTAGATTTACGGCACGATAAAGAACCTCAAGCCTGAAAGAAGAGACCTCTGAGCAAAATTGTCGGTCGTTTCAAGTTCTGAGTTGAACGGGACGCTGATGACCTGTTAAAGAACGTCCATAAATAAAACAAATCAACAAGTGTCCCTCTGAAATGTCTCGGCAGTAAAAACGGGCATTAATATTAACACTATTCAAAAAAATAAATTGTGACCAAAGTCCTTTAAAAATGACACAATTTTCAAAGAAGGAAGACTTTCAGTCATGCTGACATTGGAGGTACAATCTTACTGAAAAGATCAGTACTGAGTTCTTCATCATCCAATTGGTTCATTAATTGTGGAAGATTTCCATATAAACTGCAAATGTCAGCTTTAGGAGAGGTGTCTCATGCATGGTGTGAGAATTCTGACTAGCCTATCTAAGAATATTCTGGGATAAAAAACAGACACAAAAAGGCAGTACACTCTACTGCATAAACAAGCCTGCAGATGTATTAATGGGGAGATGGCTTCACTGTAGCTTGAACTAATTTCACTGATCATATGCTCCATTTGAAGCAAAGGTTCTGAGGTTAATGAACACTTAATATGTTTCTAAGTGATCAGACACAGGATTCTAGTAATCAGAGAAGCTTATATTCCTGAATGAGCTTTGACAAACTGCTGGATATAATGACAGTTTTTGAGTCTCTTTTATTCACCAGAAGGTTTCAATATTTGCACAGCAGTAATATAATTTTCCAGCTTTTTTTTTTTTTTAATTTTTTTATTTTTTCCTTACAGTGACATGCCTGTGGAAGTCTCCTTCTCCTGCAAAAGTTTATGCAAGGATTTCTGTGAGGAGGTCTTCATTTGTTTTTCACTTCCTGCCATGGTGCTTCTGGCAGTTTTGGACTTCCTCCATCATGGACATTGGACAATTTCTAGGTATTCATTATGTAGTCACCATGAACTGAACAGAGGATTTTGTCAGTGAATTCTGAACCCAAAACTGCACAGTAAATTGTCTTTGTACTCCTTTGTTGATACAGCATTCTAGTATGTGAGACCAATAGCCATATATTATTGTGGTGTACTGATTCATACTGCTCTGTATGTACTGTATTGGAAACTAATAAAAATGCTTAATGACTATTGATTATCCTACAACAACATCATTGTCAGATGCCTCATACTACTACCCAGAACAGTCAATTGGTCTTTATGGGTATAGACCAGAGAGTAGTGGCATAACTCATGTCCTTTTCTATCTATGCTTCTCATACATCAAAATAAATCTTATTAAAACTCACTTAATTATGTCTGTTAGTTTGAAAGTACCTAATAAATAAAAATCAATGGCTGAGGATGAGTGAAATATATGATATTATTCCCCTCACAGTAAAGTTATCATTAATTTAATAAATTATGGCAGATACTGATTTAAGAGCAATTAAAAAGAAATGTTCATATCACTTAAAGCATAACTACAAACAACATAAAAATTAGTACAAATGGGAGATAATTATGCAATGCATAAAGGAAATTTGTTATTTTTTAGTGAATGTGCTTATATTGAAAAATAAGGTTGAGAAACAGAACTATCGATAATATGGCTCAGAAGGGATATCTAAATAAGCTATAACAATCAAGCCAAATCATAATGAGGCAGATTGAATCAATTTATTTTTCAAGTACTTTAATTCTAAAAGGCACATTACTTGGTAAAGATTGGGTGTATAGTTGGTGACAAAACATAACAGTTTTCCCTGACACCACCATTCTGTTACATCACATCTATATTTTGTAATAAATTGTATTCAATTGTACTTAATGTTCTGACTCCTAAGACAACAGAACTGTTAAAATACCAGCACTAGTTCTCATGGGAATTTTCTGAATAGTCTATCTGAATTGAAAGTATTCACCCATGTTGAAAAGTGGCTGGAGCTACAGATAGCTGTCTTCAATGCTCTCTACATGCTTTATATATATATATATATATATATCTGTCCAGCTTTTCCAATTTTTATTTAACTGTATTGTTATTAAATAGTTCACCTCTTGCATTAGTAATCCTTTCAAGTTTTGTGAGGCAACTTTTCTCCTGCGACCAAAAAATGTTGATATGATTTAGTACATAGTGATAAGGTAGCAAATATAAAACTATATACCTACTGGTATATGAAACTGACATTTCATTTTTGCATACTTTCATTTATGTTGATAAGATAATAGTCTGGAGAACTATAAAAACTGAATGAAGTGTAACAATGATGTGTTGAGTTATTCTTATACTCTATGAGATATTATCACATAATGATTTGAGGACAGAACATTCAAACCAGTTTTCATATAAGATGAAATTCATTATACCATGGTACTCTGCTGGAGTATCAGCCATATTATTGCATGTAATAAACAGTGTTTCTTCAATAAATTTTAGCTGGTCTCGGCAATGCATTATTATTGTTCTTTGAACTTTTTTGTCTGCAGCCAAACCACATAAATTTTAGCATCATCAGAGCAGTGCTTCTTCTGAAGGTATTGTTGCCCTCCAAATCTTATTCAAATATTCATCACTTGAGATTAATTATTGATTATCACTAGTATAAGTTTATACTTTGTGATTGTTGCCTAAAATAAATAAAGTAATTTTATGTAATCTCAAAATGCTGAATCTGAATTTTCAATCCAATCAGCTCTGTCGCATAAGGATTTTTTTGCAAAATCTCTTTAAGTATATTGCATAATTACTGAATTTCATCACCAGAGCGCAGAAGTTCAGGCATTTATCTTGTTTAAAATAGCAGGCAAAAAGGCACTTAAAATACTGAAATTAGGCTGTAATATAATTGAAATAGGCATTTATTAATATTAATATTAATATTAATGAGTAATATAAGTCATTATTAATGAAAATAGTTATTTAAGATACTTAATAATTTCTACAAAGTGAAAAGTGAAAACAAAGAGTAATATCAGTCATTATTAATGAAAATAGTTAAGATACTTAATGATTTCTGTGTCACATAATTAAAGTACTTAAACTTATTTTTCCTGATTATAAGCAACAACAAGATGTTTTTTCAAGGTATCAACTGTCATAGTCAGCCACTTGTCCGATGGAACATTCTTCATCATGAAAAAGAACATTCTACTTCCACTGAAGTGATTTTAGCCCATTTAAAATAAGTTATTTCGGAAGGATTCATACCAGTTACAAGAGAAGATTCACCTTTCAGGACATCATGGAAACATCCATCAAGGCAAAGTAAAGTAGTTTTGAATACTCCTGACAAATGAGCAAAAGATGTACAGAAATTCTTTATGCTCTTTTTAAATGCATAAATAATCACAGAAAAAATCCATAATGATCCAAAACCAGCAAAAAAAAAAGTTTTAAATCTTAAAATAAGTAACAGGAGCTAAAATAAGCAAAAAAGGCAAAATAAAAATTGGCCCTACTAGCCCTGAATGCATGGAAACATGTTCATTTCTATCTGACTCTAACATCCACCCAGATAGGAACTTCCTGACTGAGTTCATCAAAAAACTTTTTCATTTAAATTTTCTATTTCAAATGAAAAAAATACAACTTTCTGAAATTATGTACATGTGATTATTCATACCTGTCACTAGAATGTTTTTTTTTTTGTCTTGTTTACTTTACTATTGGATGTATAAATTAGAGCAAAGTATCACATAAGAAAGTACAGTCATTGCTTCTTAGCTGAGAAAGTCTACCTTTTATGTTTGCTTTCAGGTATTTCATGCTTTAACATTCAACAACAGTCAGCAAGCATATTAATATTCCCTGGTACCCCCTTTCAAACTCCAGCAGATCCTTGTGAAATTGTTTGCCTTGCTCTTTGCTCAAAAATCCTAGATTTTGGGGGAAATAATCTAGGTAAGAAAATGAATTTTAAGATTCATGCTACAACCAGGTTTCTTGAATGTATCAGCATGTTAGCCAAAATATTTTGGTAACTAAGATCCTTGTTGTTACCAAAAAATTTTGAAACCGTTTCACAGAAAGATACACATACTGTTTTCTATTTTTCATCCAGAGTGTTTTTAAATGCTGCATCAGACATCAGTTTTCTTATATCAGGGCCATTAAATATACCTTCTATGTGCTTCAGATAGTACTGGAAATTTCTCCCATATGTACTTCAAACAGTCCTTTTCCTTATTTAAAGCTTTTACAAACTGTTTTATTAAGCCATACTTAATATAGAGAGGTGGCACCAGGACTTTAGAAGGACTCATAAAGCTTTAGCGCACTACATTCTTAGAACCATCTCCAAAATTTTCTCCAGGTGGCCAGTCTTTTTTAGTTCAGAAATAAACTCATGCTCTGCTATTTCACAGACATAGAAAGTATGGAAATTTGGTAAAACCAGATTATTGACATAGCAGTATAGTAAGAATCTTAAAAACACCACAAACTTGCCATTTATGTTCGCTGTAGTTTAGTCCCAATAACAGCAGTTTGAAATTTTTATACGATTCTTTGAGAATCATTGGATAGGTAATAGACACTGAACTGAAAACATTTCTGTTATGAAGGAGGACATCTAATAAATTTTGTTTGGAAGCATCAATAACAGTCTCTATTCACACTGGTCATAGTTTGGAAGTTCAAGTTTTAGCATAAGTTCTTTCACATTACTATAATATACAAGATGGCCATCTTTGGAGAATAAGATTTAAAATCTTTATCATGTCAGTACCAATAGAATAATGTTTCTGAACACAGCAGATTTTTTCTTGGAGTATAAAACCTAGCAACATGTCTAACTCTTTAGGGAGGGCAAGATCCCTCACTAAATGATTTAATTCATTCTGATTAAAACATGTATGTTCTGCAGCAGATGATTCTGGTAGATAGCAGTCAGCATTACTCGTCATAATTTCTCTTATTTCTACATTAGACTTCGATGAAAGTTGTTCAATATTTTCTGATCTCATAGGATTGGTATACCAGGCCCATGAGTACAGATAAAATGGCTGACAGAACAACTGGATATACAATTTGATTTTTATTTTTAGAATTGTACTCCATCACATCACATGAACAGAAGTAGCAGTTATTATTATAGTGAACTGCTCTCTACAAACCGTAGGTATTCCAAAAGATAGTGACAGTCTTCTGCCATTGAGCCAATGATGAAGTTCTTCAATGAATGCTGTACATGTTTTGTGTGATGTCCAAGATTTACTTTGGTCTCCAAATTTTATTCCAAAATAGGCATGATGTGACTTTTTCACAAAAAATGAGATATGCCTCTGTTAGGCAATGTGAATTTCCCACATATATAAGAAAAGTGATATTATTGTATGATTTAGTTGAACTACACTCTCTTAATGCTTCACTTACTTGTCATAATATATAGAACTGGTTTCAAGAACATTTCATTCTCATCATCAGCCATGCTAAAATTCAACTGTCAGATAATTCGTTAAACTGTGGGAATAAATATTCTGCTTTGGTGGCAGAGTGATAAACTTGTAGTTTATGCACTGTCACACCTTTGAAGTCTATGCATTATACTAACTGCACTCTATCACCAGGCAGGCATGATCATATTACACATAACTTCTTCCAAGAAAATAGGTCATCTTCATTTGTCACCAACAGTACAGCTCTTTAGTTTCAGAGGTAAGAGGCCAATTGCTGGATTACTAATTTAATAGATTAAAATAGCTAAAATATATTACATATATGAGGAAACAAAGAGATGATATGCAGGACAAAAAGATATTATATAGGCATAAGATATTGTTCCTATGAAGTATATTACAATCATTATACATCATTGTACAGTATATATAGGATTTTTAATCCAAAAGTGACTATGGCAATGGTTTTTCTTTCATTCATCTTTCACCAATTATGGCCATCAGATTCCTTGCCTGTAATTTACTGTCATTCAGTATGTATGTGGCTAGAATAGAAGACTAAAAGCAGTTCACATGCTGCAATTCAATCTTAGAACATTCATGGTGTTCATAAAGCCTATGACAGAATTCATTCAGTAACTAGTCTTGTGCATTATAATTGTCAACTCAAAAAGTTTCATTCATTTATGATCATTTAAGTTGGGCTCCTCTAATTACCAATCCACTTAATGCAGATTTACCAATCATGAACACTGTAGGCTCAGTGGCAAGATGCATCATCTTGCTGGAAAATTATGTTTTGTTTTGAGTGTTCCACTTATGGAAGGAAAATAGTTCCAACATGTTAAGAGTACATTTTTCTAGAGGATATGGATCCTCTAGGAAAAGAATGCCCATGACCTTATTACACCACAAATACACATTTGAACTATCTCTTTCCATTTCACAAACCACAGCATAATTCTCAGATCCCCATTACTGGAAATTGTGTCTAATAACCTTTTCAGGCAAGGGAAAAGTAAATTTATCTGAGAAAACAATTAAAATACTATCCAAATATTTTGCTTTGTGCTGTACTTCCATTTGAATAAACAAACACAAGACATTGCTATAGAAATGACAGCCACCTAGCAAAGTGTACAAAAACTTTCTTTGAACCAAATTAAGAGCATAAAAATGTCACTTTGCTATTGAACATTTTTTAGCACTGGAAAATTAACTATAATTATCTCATTCTTAGATGCAGTTTTGATTAATATGATTTACTTTGCTTTCATTAAAAACTATAAATTACCACATTAAAATATATCACACAAGGAGAATAATAGAGCCATAACTGTATTAAAAAAAAAAAAAAAGGAATTTATCATGGTTTTCTAATGGTCTATATGAGTTTCATTAGGTGTAAGAAGGTTAAACTTATATTTATGTTAATTTCATTCAGAGAGCTTTAAGAATATAATAATTTCTTGCTTTTGCATTCAGAATACAAAATTTTACCATGCTCTCCTATAAAATTTTGCTTTTTTTTTTAGCTGTAGCGATATTATTCTCAGTGTGCAATATGCACCAAAGCCTTCTGATGAAGATGATAGAAAATGCCAAAAATAGATCTTCAATGTTTGAAGTAAATAAAGGAATAAGTGCTATCTTTTTTAAATGCTGCATTGTTTGAAAAGATACAGTAAAATTGAAAAGTTTCTGTTGCGGATTGCAAATTAGAGCGACAGAAACATTTTGAGAAAGATACCTCAATATTATGAAGCATAGATATAATGTTTAAGTCTAATTAGGAGATGTTTTATTATAAACATTTGAAATCTTTCTCTATTACTGTGATTTCTCATATCAACATAAAAGAATGCTTAAAATTTTAATAAAATGTTAGATTACCATTTTTTTTCATTCATCCATCATTATCTTCAAAATAGCAGTGCTGCATTTATATGCTTCTATAAAATAATCAACAGAGTATTTGTATAATATATGTAAAATTGAAAACTACTTTTATTTTTATAACAACTTAATTATACTCAAAGTGACCATCTCTTTGATTTGGAAAAGAAACTATTTTTTAGTTTTATGCCAAAAATAACTTGTTTATTTTTAGTATTGTGATATAAGGCTACAAGATAGGCAAGTTATTATATTTATTTAAATTTATAGATCCACACAAATATGGTCTTCAACAAAATTAATCTAAGAGTTTAAAAATTATTCTTTTCCTTTACTTATCAATTTCTTTATCTTTCTTCCTTATGGCTTGAAATCCTACATATTGATGTGGACAAGTTCTGCTTCTCTGGTAGGTGCAAGTTTGCTGGCCGATTGTTTGAAAAGCTTTCCTTCACCTTACAAAGTGAATGCCAATAACTGATTATTTCTGGACTTAGATCTGTTACTTTTTAAATATGTTATTTATGATCTTAAAGTGCTACATGACTGCAGCAGTGTGGACTGTTAAAGCTCAAAATATTTTTATTTTTCTTTCATTTTTTGTACCTAAATCTTTTATAGATCATCTTTCTTTGAAATGGAATTATAGTTATACATTCAGCATTTACTTAATTACATGGCATGTTAAATATTTATGAGTTTCTAGATGAGATTCTTCACCATGATTTCATTTGAACCTAACACCATCAAGTAACAGAAACTTCAGTTAATAAAATAGATATTACAAAAAAGAACAAGCAATAACTCACTTTAAAACTTAACTCTTGGTCAGAAATAGGTTGCCGACTTATGCACACCATTGTGGACAACAACAGCACACAGAGAATAGTCATTCCTGTTACTGCTGCAGCATTGACTTCTACCAGATAATTCCCAGCATATACAATGCAAGCTGATATAGACAGACACAGCATAACTATTAGAGAAATAAACAAATACAATAAACTCAGATTACTGCCCATAAAAAGATATAACACTTTATATAAATGTAATGGAAAATACTTACAATATATTAAAACTGCCCATGCAACAATTGATGCTGTGACTGCAGTTGGATGTTCCAGATTGTTTAAATTTAATACCTGCTTCAGATAGTCTTGAAAGCTGTATTTAACCTGCTTATTTTGAAGCTGATTCGTCTGGGCATACCTGTAGCACAAAATTACTGCATTGCTTTCGGGTTATTACAATAATACAAATGCCTATAAACTTATAGTTTTGATCTGTTTACAGTGAAGTAGTAAAATATAATGTTCATATAGAGTTGGTTTAATGCCACTTCTCTTACTGGTTTTTAATTGGCAATTTTTTGGAAACATTCACTCCCATCATCAGCAGAAGACCAACTGGTAGAACCACATTCTGGTCAGAAAAATTTATTGAACACTCCAATGTCAATGTCTCAAGGTTAATAATGTGTTTTTTTATTTTTGATTATGTAAAATTTTTCCCATGCCATTAGTTTCAAAGATTTGCAAGTGCATTGCAATAATTGTGTTTTTGTATCAATTTCTGATATTTTGCCAAAAGTTAGCTATCTTGATGTAACTGTACAAGATTTTTAAAAAGAAACCCTAAAACTTAAATTAAACGCCAATGTGAAACAGTATTAACAAATATTGTACTTATGAAGCTGTTGACAATGGAGTGGTAATATATCCTAAACTTAGGTATTTATTTTTTTACACTAAACTCCATTTACTTATACAAAAGTAAGACGCATTTCGGGAGAATCTCTCCCATCTTCAGCTGCTCACCAAACCGCCGTTACTTGAAAAAATAATTTTTTCGGGTAACGGCGGTTTGTTGAGCAACTGAAGATGGGAGAGATTCTCCCGAAATGCATCTTACTTTTATGTAAGTAAACGGAGTTTAGTGTAAAAAAATGAATACCTAAGTTTAGTATTAACAAAATTAAACACTGGTTTTCAGTGTTTAAAAAATATTTCATAAAGCCTAGAATGACAAATGGATAATTATACCAAAGTGGATAAAGGAAATAAAATAGTATTGTGAGATGAAATGGATTACATTAATATACTTAAATTGCTTCTAAGAAATAAGAATATATTGACATTAAAAATATCCCTCAAAAGAGTGCATAAGGGGAGCTCAATGCCACATTAAAAACAGTAAAATATTTGACAAATAAAGAAACCTACAAAATAAAGCCTAACAACCAGAGAATTCCAAGACATGTTGGCCTGCCAAAAATTCATAAAAAATGCTATAGCTTGAGACCCATTATAAACAACATTCACTCACCAGCTGGCAAAATGGCTTTCTCAGAAAGTTTGCTTATTGTCAAAATTTAGAAGTTTAGGAACTAAATTCATTTCATTTTACTGAAAAAGTGAAGAATATAACCATATCTTCCGAAAATCTTATATCCTTTGATGTCTCGCCAGAATTCCTACAGCACAAATTTCTAAATTGTTAAAGAACTGGCTTCTATCTGTACATATGCCTCTTGAAGTAATAGATGATTATAGCAGTTTGACAGAATCAATATTATTTTAGTTTAACACAAAATTTTACCAACAAAGTTCCATTTTTCCCCTTTCTTGGCAGATCTGTTTGAGTGATTTTGAAAGCCACATTAATTATGCTCTTCCAACTTGGACAGATACATGGATGACGTTTTCCATTATACCTTGGTTAATGATTCCTTAAAAGTATTAAATTTACAGGATAGATCCAAAAAGGAAATTGGAAGTATAGGTTCATTCCCCTTTAAGATTTGAAGATTATAAAAAATAATAACAGAATATATAGCAAACCTATTCACAGTAAAACATTAAAAATTATAGCTTTAATCCCAAAACTCATCAGCATGCTATCCTCAACAGCCTCACATACAGATTGGTGAAGTTCCACTCAATATAAAAGAATACAAAAAGTATGCCAACATATCATCAACACAACACTGTCAATGGTTTTCACAAAAAATTAGCAGGTAAAATTATTGAAAATTTAAAAAAAATGAAAGATGTCAAAGACACTAGTGCTATTACAAATAAAAAAGGTATTCTAATCAAAAATTAAAATATCACCCTAGTATGTTGAATAAATTTTAAAAATGTTTAATAAACACAAAATACTTTGCAGTACTGAAAACGTCCACAGTATTAAAATTTACTAAATCCTCCTTCAAAGATCCTTTACCTTTCAACAGGAAGTCCGGCATCTACCAAATCAATTGCAAAGACTGTGTTAAGATATACATTGTAAAAACAAAAAGAAATTTGGAAACTCATACCAAAGAAAATTCAGAAATCTATTACAAACAGACAGAGAAATCAGCAGTGGCAGCCTACTTTTGGCTAAAAAAACAATGATATTAATACAGAAACCAAATTATTGAAACACACTTGCTACCCTTTGGATGACATGGGGATAATTTACATCACCAAAAATAAAAACTATATCATGAACTTCAAAACACCGACATTGGATATGTTCAATAAATTTCTCTGACTGCCTACAGAATATATTTCTACCAATTGAACAAAGCGAATGCAATAATTAACAAAAATGGACTGGAGTAATGTATGTAGATAGAACAAATAAAAGAATGCCTATAAAAGTAAGTTTTAAAATACCATTAATTGTAAGCTGTTATGACATTCTGGACATGACCATTTAAAAAAATTCTAATGACATACAGGACTTCCAAGGAAGCTGATGGTATAAAAAATGCTAAAACTAAATAATGATGTGCTGGTTCTAGGTGATAGGCATGAACAAAAGTGCTTTGAAAAATAAAAGTGTAATTAAAATCAGGTTTTAAAGTAAGTGGTTTCATTAAACCCAGTGCAACACAAAAGAAATAATAAATACAAACATAATTAATCTAGGTAATGGTGATACTATTGTACCATGGACTGGCACAAACTGATTTCAAAGATTGTGTCAGAAATGGAGTGAAGAATATAGAAAAGTTTGTGCTTGATAATACTTACATAAATATCCTGATAATGGTTGCACCACCCAGATAAGATCTTTCAGCTATGTCCTTGATGAATAATGAGGTAATATCATGTAAAAATATTGAAAAAAAGAAACTGAAGAGGTATTCAAGCATGCTGTAATTATAGATATTGGTCTTAAATGAAACCATGTTAAAGACATGGTTTGAACCTAAATGAATATGGAAAGGCAAGAATAAATGAAAAATGTCTCTAGTCATTATGGAGAAAAATGCAATTAAATATATATGTTTATGCTTAATTGTATTTCTACATACCAGTATATAGAAAGTGAATCCAAAGAAGAGTTGCAACAAGCGCAGACTTCAGCACATCACAGCAAGATCTCATAGGAAAGCAAAGAGTTGATGAACACATCATAGAACATAAGGAGGAAGTTCTAGGGCAATATGTAAAGCAGCAAATTCAGATTCTAGAAGAATACCACAAAAGTTAGAACACCATTTTTTATAAGTAGTCATAGTGCAGGTATTTCTTTAGAAAATAAGAGCAATAAGCATGATATAAACATTTTTCATCAGAATGGTCAGAGCCTAACCAATACAAAGTCCATTTTGAAATACTATTAGCTAATAAAGCGATTTAAGATGTAATGTGCTTCACAGAGCACTGTTGAGAGATGATTTTGAATTTTATAACCTAACAGATTTTACTCTTATTTCAAACTTCTGTAGAATTAATAAATCACATGGAGACTCTTATATCTTTTTAGGCCAGGTTTACAAATAAAGACATGCACTATAAAAATCTAGTCAGGGAAGAACATTTTGAAGCTTGTATAGTAGAACTCACCCAGATAAAAACAATAATTCTTTGTGTATATAGAACTTTCACCAGCGATATTAATATATTTATAGACAATCTAGATTTTATTGTCAGTAATTTGATAAGGAAGGTAAAAACATCATTATATTTATTGATATAAAATAGATGTTTATGCAATATACATCTTGGCCTACAAACAATGTCTGGCTTCCTATGGTTTGCAGGCAGTATTTAATCAACGAACTAGATTAAAATCAGAAATTGATCAATTTATCTTAAATGAAAATCTATGGGAGTGTGTTTAACATAGGATTTTCAGATCACTCTGCTTAAGTCCTAGATATTAAAAGTGATTGGAAGCACAAATGCTTGTATGTTCTGTCTTCATCCCAGAAAACTTTGCAATTTGCTTCCCTGCCAAAGGTTTTGATTGGAATTTCTTATCATATTCCCCAATGTTTCCATTGTCTTGATTCTTCTTTGAATTACAGCATGTGATGGAGAACCCAGGATTCATCACCCATTGCCAGGCATGTAAGAATTGCTCAGAGCCTTATGTCATGAAATAAAAGAAGTTGATAACACCTCTCCATATATGTATACTTTTCAGGAATCAAATGATATCATTCTCATATGTACAGTTTTAACACCTATAGTTATTTATGAATTTTTTCATGCAATTTGTTGTGACCAACACTGGTCTGAAGACAATTACACATTAGTAGGCCTTATCATTCATGCTGATTAAGTTGCTGTGTTAATCAGTGTTTTTCACCAACTTCCTTCCACAGAAACCAAATAGGCAATGTCTGTTTGTGATAATCCTCTTACTTAGCTTATCTACATCTAAATACATGTAGGCATACACAAGCTATAGCTGTTTGCATCACAGCCACACAAGTGGTCCCAATTTTTACATGAACAATGAACAATATGACTCCTAATTAAGTAAAATTGTACTTACAAAGCTGTAAACAATGGAGTTGTAATATACCCTACATTGATGTGTTCAAGTTGTTAACACTAACTCCACTTACTTTTTAAAACTTAGGACTAGTTTTGGGAGAGGTTCCTCGCATCATTGGCTGCTGTTGACTGAATGCCGTTGTTCGAAATGGGGGATGGATACCCGCTCGTTCCTGTGGTGGTATCTGGTGGTTCTAGTAAAAACTTGCTGAGTTCATCCAGTGGCAGAAAATTGAAATTCATTAAGTTCTTCCTATTTTTTAAAATGAAAAGCCTCTCCCACGTGGATAGTTCTATTGGGCTGTGAAGTTGTTTCAGTAATTTAATTTCTGGTTTTATCTCATGATTTTTGTTCCAAAAATGAGCTGCTATTGCTGATTTGTCTATCTGTTTCAATCTAATGTTTCTAAAGTGTTCTTTTCTTCAAATTTCTTCAAACTTCACTACAGAAAAAATAAAAATCACACAGAGCAACCCGGTAATACCAAGACTTTATGCACTTCCAAAAATACACAAAAATGATAACAGCATCAGACCAATAATAAATAACATAAACTCACCCACATAGCAACTAGCAAAAAATTGATTAACATTTTCAATTCATTTAAAAATTTCCAAAGCTTAAGCATTAAAAGCTCATTTGAGTTAGTAAAAAAACTTAAATATTACAAAATAAAAACTGGGGATATAATGGTGTCATTCGACGTGAAAGCCTCATTTCCTAGCATTCCAATAGAAAGCTTGATGCAAATTCTAAAAAAATGGTTAACATCTATAAACTTAAAATCAAAAGAAATAGAAGATTTGCTGAAACTAACTGATATTTGCATCAAACAAAACTTCTTAAGTTTCAATAAAAAAATATTACCAACAAGTTTCTGGCCTAGCTATGGGAAATCCTTTGTCTCCATTTCTAGCAGATCTTTTCATGAGTTCCTTCAAAATACACATCACCAAAGCATTCATGTTGATCTTCAAGACATGGCATAGGTATGTGGACAACATATTTGCAATAATACCGAAAAAACATTCTCTAGATGCATTGAAACTCCCTAATTTACAACACAAATCTATACAGTTTACCATAGAAGAAGAGAGAAATGGATGTCTCCCATTCCTAGATTTAAAAATAATAAGAAATGTAAATGGTCTTAGCTTTGGAATTCACAGGAACACACACAGAAAATTACATAAAAAATTATATTTATAACTCTATCCCACATAAATATGCAGTGTTCCACAGTTTAGCACACAGATTAATCAACATCCCATTGACAGAAGCTGAGTACAAAATGGAATACCAACACATAATGAAGACTGCTATAACCAACGGTTTCAACATAGACTCAGTAACAAAAATCATCAATAAAACTAAAAGACAAAAATCGATAAAGAAAGTTTCCACACTTAAGAACACCGAAGAAAGATATAAATTCAAAAGTTTCACATACCACCCAACATACCACAACAAATTTAAGAAGATATTCAAAGAACATGGAATTATGTTAGCCCAAAGAACAAATATAATATAAAAAATTTAGTACATTGCACAGTGAAAGATACAATCCCTAGGAGCAAAAATCAGGATTATATGAGATTAAATGTGCAGATTGTGAGCAGAGCTACATTGGGAAAATGAAAAGAAATTTAGAAATTTGAAGAAAAGAACACTTTAGGAACATTAGATTGAAACAGATAGACAAATCAACAATAGTAGCTCATTTTTGGAATAAAAATCATGAGATAAAACCAGAAATTAAATTACTGAAACAACTTCACAACCCAATAGAACTATCCACGTGGGAGAGGATTTTCATTTTAAAAAATAGGAAGAACTTAATGAATTTCAATTTTCTGCCACTGGATGAACTCAGCAAGTTTTTACTAGAACCACCAGATACCACCACAGGAACGAGCTGGTATCCATCCCCCATTTCGAACAACAGCATTCAGTCAACAGCAGCCGATGATGGGAGGGACCTCTCCAGAAACTAGTCCTAAGTTTTAAAAAGTAAGTGGAATTACTGTTAACAACTTGAACACATTAATGTAGGAAACTCCTACTGAATGAAAATTTATTCTCATATGACTTTCAGAGTTGTATATTGAGATCTGTATGAAGCATTTCTGCACAGACCTCATAATTCTGAATTTTGACTATTAGTAAAGAAGATGGGCAATAACACTCCAAACAAGGGCATTTATACACAAAAAAGCCTTAGTAAAAAATATCAAGTTTTGTTCTAATTATAAGTAAATGTGTACAGGCCAAATACCGTAATGATTTATAAATTACCATCACAATTAATGGTCACTATAGTTAATTAGCTAATTGATATGCCACCGGTTTGAAAATATGTTATAAAATGTTAAAAGTACAACTTTTTTAAAAATGTAGCTCTTTAGTGAAGTACATTCCAGTAAGCAGCAATTTTAACATTTGCACAAATATATAACTACTGAAAAGTATTTGCTATTTGCTTTATATGATATATATTTAATTTATTTACCTTAACAATAAAACACAAGCAGCTACTATACTGTATGCCATTAATGTTCCAATGGACATCATTTTTACCAGTTGCTCCAAGTCAAATATTAGGGCTATGAAAGCTGTAAAAGAAAATTCTGTCTAAAATGTACAGTTTTTTTGCATATTTTTTATTTTAAACAAACTAATAAATATTAATTATTATTAATTTTAAATTATTAAGTAGAGTAAAATTTACCAGTTAAAAATCCAGCAACAAATGTGCCTACAACAGGTGTTTTAAAGCGTGGATGAATTTTCCCTAAGAAACGAAACAGCAAACCATCTGATGACATTGCATAAACAATCCGAGGTAGTGGGAACAGACCTCCAAAGATGCTAAAACAAACAGAAATAAATATTTGACACTTCTAAAATATTATGCAATAAACCATATACATACTTCATTAATGAGATTATCAATCATTAATATTAACACTATTATGCTTCTATAACTGAGAATAGGGGTGTATGCTCTTGAAACATGTTCTGTGTTTTAAACACGTAAGTCAAACATAATATTGTTACTATTACCAACTACTAATCTCATTAATGAATGATATAATGCTTCACTATGAAAAATGTCTACTTAATTCTTCAAAATAATACAGCTTATAGAAGGATGTCATGTAATTTTGTTGATATAATTCTTTTTGGATTTGTAGAAATTCATTAACTCACTTGTAATCTAGAGCTAATAAAATTGTTTTTAAGCATTTCATCTTAGGTACTGCTCTATACAGCAGTAAAACTTCAAATGGATATTACGATCTACCTCAAAATATTTAATATGAAAAAATGTTTTTGTTCCATATTCTGACAAAAATACAGCATGTTTCACTCACTCTTAGCCCTTGATTTTCCCTTAAACTTTCAAACTAATGGACATAATTCAGCGATATTTGACACTAGCACATCTTAGTAGGGAAGCATGATGTTCTTGTAATGAATATTGAAAATACTATTCATTAACATCCAGGCATGCATGCCCCACTTCTACATTTAATAGAAAATATTCACCATCCCATCATAGTCATGACTTTCCTGCTAAATATTTTCTTAGAATTTCAAATGAATTCTTGGCTTGTTGCAATAAATTTACCTTTAGTCAGAGCCCATAGAAAGATGTCTGATGTTATAAGATTAAGCAACTCTGGTGTGATCAAAATCCTCTAAAAATATTATAATTTTCAAAGAAAGAAACAATATACCTATTAGCCATGCT
This sequence comes from Metallyticus violacea, assembly GCA_030762175.1. NCBI lineage: Eukaryota > Metazoa > Arthropoda > Insecta > Mantodea > Metallyticidae > Metallyticus > Metallyticus violacea. The sequence continues at coordinate 72,171,521 of CM060838.1, forward strand.
GATATTGGAGGTGTGGCAATAACACCATCTTGCTGAAACTAGCTAATACCCAGTTCCTAGTCATCCAATTGATTCACAACTTGCAAAAGATTTCTTTGTGATAACAACACAACTAGTAGGGATGTGCTAGTAAGGATTTTAAAATGTGGCTAATTGTGCTACAAATTTGTTTGCAATATAATTACTGTATTCTAGTGAGTAGTTTGTAGTGTGACTATATTTGGAAATATACTGAGAGTGTAAACCCCCAAAGTTTGAACTAAGGGAAATAATGTTTTGCTGCAATATAAGTATTAAATAATAAATAAACACATTCATTAAATTTATCATGTCAATTCAAAACATTTAAATTTAAGATGGATTCTCCCATGCAAACAAATAAATAAAGTTTTTTAAAAATTGTAAATCTTTAAAAAAAATTTTCATATGGAACTAACACAGTGAAGCTCGTGTGAATTGTGAATTCAAATAAATAAAGACTTTCTCTGTCTTTAGGCTGTCTGACAACAGAGAGAACATTAAATAAGATTATGTCACTACCCCATAATGATTAATACTTGCAAGCATATAGATTAACCAATCAGGAGCACACAGGCCTGCTAACTTGAAGGGGAATGAACAAGTGAGAAAAAGAAGATAACATGTAAAAAATACAAATGGGGGGATAGGATATGTGCATTACAATAGCGCACCATGTAGACTGCAATTACCATCATTGTATGGAAGAAAATTGAGCCAATAATGTGATGCCATAACAGAGTAGAATTGACATGCTCACTTAGATCAAACCATGTCTCATTACAGAATTATATGTAGTTCAGCATTCTTGATTGACAAGCTGCTGAAACCAAAAACAGTCATTGAGGAGTGTTTTCAAAAGCCTGTAAATACAGAAAAGTAATTTTTTTCAGAAAATTCAGTTTTTAAATATCATAGTAAAGCTAATGTTATAAATATTAAAAGTTCATATTTATATGTTATTTTAAGCACCAATTTAACTATGTCAAAATATGTAAAAATTATAAGTTAATCAAAAATGAAAATCTAAGATATCATTAACAATGTCTTTATAAAATACTTAGCTGCTTCTGATATTTCAAAATATTTTATATGGTTTAAGACATCCTTTTTCTTATTTATACTTACCATATTCTTCTTTCACAAAATAGCTGCATACTTTACATATTGCCTGCAGTAATTAGACTTCAAGACTGAACAGACTTCCAGTATGTGCTCACTATAAACAACAATCGGTACTTTCTTTTTATATTTTTCATAGGTCATCACTCATTAGGCTTTTATTTTGAAAGACTCTTAAGTGGTAAGACCATTTATGTACTGGATTCAAGTGTTTTACTTCCCAATCTTTATAAGGCATATTGACAGTACCATCTTATTTCAGGACTTCATATTATTCAAATGGAGACTGAATTTCTTCACTTTTTCTGTAGGTTTTCTCTACTGTACAAGAGATGCCATCACTGTTATTTTTTAATCCTTGTTATTACTTAAGTATTTTAGTATTATTGGACCAGGGTTTTAATTAGTAATGAGCAACACAAGTTTCCATTTATTAACAACTTAACAAAAAGTGAACAAGCTTTATTAACATACTAATGAGTACCAACTTTACAAAAATTTATTGTTTTATATAGTAAGTTATTTATCAGGAAATCACTTAAATTTCACTAAAATTTTTCCACTTACTTGGACATGTTTCAAAGGTTGTTGCCTTCATCATCAAAACGGTTCCATTGTCAGCTTCCCAACATCATGTTAAAATGTTGTTCTATGGATTTTACAAACTTAATGATGAGGTTACTGTTGTTTAAGAGATTAAAATTAACAAAATTTTCTTTATTAAAATGTAAATTGGAACTTGCACAGTGAAGTCAATCATATAATTAATATTATTGTATGATTTAGTTGAACTACACACTCTTAATGCTTCACTTACTTGTCATAATATATAGAACCAGTTTCGGGAACATTTCATTCTTATCATCAGCTAGGCTAAAATTCAACTCAATTGGTTCTTTTGCCAGAAATGGCCTTCTACTATTGATTTTTCCATGTGTTTATATTTTACATTTCTAATGTGTTTTTTAAACCTTGTGGTAATATTTCTTTTTGTTTTGCCCATGTATTTCATATTGCAGTCTTTGCAACCAATTTGGTAAATGTCTAATTGTTTTTCTTGTGGAACTTTGTCTTTTGTGTCAGTTTTTAGGAGATTTTATAAAATGCATTTGTTAACTGGAGCCAAAATGATATTTGCCTCTTTCAAAATCTTCTGGAATTTTTGGTGTGCTAATGGGTGAAATGTAAATTTCTTATATATACAGTCTCCTTTGTAGCTTTTTAGAATTGTTTTTCTTGTGGAACTTTGTCTTTTGTGTTAGTTTTTAGGAGATTTTATAAACTGCATTTGTTAACTGGAGCCAAAATGATATTTGCCTCTTTAAAAATCTTCTGGAATTTTTGGTGTGCTCATGGGTGGAATGTAAATTTCTTATATATACAGTCTCCTTTGTAGCTTTTTAGTATGGTAATGTCTTTTTTTTTTTTTTGAAATTTTCTATTTTCTTATTGACCAAATCTCTTGTGTACCATTTTTCTGTGCTATATATATGATTTTAAGGTACTCTGATTTGTATTCTATCTTGCTTATTGATAGGTTTGTTAATCTGAATATGAGGCTATTGATTGTGGCAAATTTATGTTGTTTGGGATTGTGGTTACTGTTTTTACAATTATCTTTATGGGTATCTTTTCTGAACATGCCAAATTCCAGTATATTGCCATTTTTTATGATTTTTATATCCAGGAAGGATTTTTTTCTATTTCTATCATGAATTTAACAGTGCTGTCTTGTAGGTTAATTAGATTTATTGCATCCTCTTTCCATTTTTCATTTACTATTGCAAAGACAACATCAACATAATGCTATCAATTGTATATATGTGGAAAAGCCTCAACTAATTTTATTTCTAAGAAACTCATGTACATATCTGCCAAGAATGAGAGTGGGTTTCTCTAAACCCTTCTTTTTATATATAAATATTTCTATATTTAGTCATTTCTCTATGATATTTATTAGATTTTCCTTGGGGAAATTGAGAGACTACATCATAAGAGCCTAACAATCCCTATTTTCCAGTTTCATATGTCTGATTCTATCTATTAATTCTGATTAGTTCTTTGTGCTTTGACTTTTGTATTTCAGTAAGGTATTCATTTTTTTAAAAGGAAATTCACTAAATTGTACATGGGTGAATTTAGTATGTTTACTATAGGTCTTGTTTTATTACCAGATATATGTATTTTAGGTAGGTCATAGATTATAGGTGTAGTAGGGTTGTCTGGTATGATCATCTTTTTTGTTTCCTTGCTTAGGATGGTTATTTTTGTTAATAATTTTCTTACTGCTCTAATATATTTTTGTGTAGGATCAGTTTTCATTTTTTCATAATCTTGGCTGGCTAGTATATACTTGCGGTTTTCATAATCTGTCTCATGCACTATTACTATTTTGCTTTCTTTGTCAGCCCTACTATAAATAAGGTCTTTTTGTTTTAAAGACCTTAGTACCCTATGATATGGTCTTTTTGGTTATTTTCGTTTTTTATTAGTCACTCTAGAACTTTCCCACATTGTGATCTCATGATACTTTTTTCCTCATCTGGTTTGTTGAAAATAGCTATTTCAAAGTAGGCTGCATATTCTTCTATATATATATGAAATTCACATTCCACCCATAAGCACATCAAAAATTCCAGAAGATTTTTAAATAGGCGAAACATCATTTTGGCTCCAGTAAACAAATGCAGTTTAAAAAAATCCTCCTAAAAACCAACACAAAAGACAAAATTCCACAAGGAAAACAATCAGGCATTTATGAAATTGGTTACAAAGACTGCAATATTAAATACATGGGCAAAACAAAAACAAACCTTACTATACAATTTAAGAAACATATGAGAAATGTAAAATATAAACACATGGAAAAATCAGCAATTGCAGATCATTTCTGGCAAAAGAACCATGAATTTCAAAAGAAACCAAAACATTTAAAAACCTTTCTAAAACCCAAAGAATTACCAGTGTGGGAAAATATATTAATAAACAAAAACAAAGGAAATTTTAAATACTATTAATGAAAGAATAGAACTTAAAGAATTTCCTTTAATGTATTAACATGATTTTAAGTGGTTTTACTTTTAATCTACCTAAGATTTTAAAGATAGTTTTGTTAATTTTTATTTCCAAACAACATTAATCTCATTGCTAAATTTGTAAAATCCTAAGAGCAACACCTGCAGGGAAGCTGACAGTAGAACGGTGCTGATGATGAACGCATTTCTTGACAACAATGTACTGCTGAAATATGGTCTGCTTCAGTCATAGATTGCGCTACTACACTTTGTTTCCTTTAGCACCAAGTATTACATACTTGTAGTATTTTTACCATCAGTAAAACACCAGCATAATGGTCATTACAGAATACTTCCACATGGTTGTCTTCTTTCTTGTATGAGTATTTAAGACCAATATCTTGCATTCTACTAAGGTATCTTAATGTTCTCTTCACACTGTTTATATGTTGATTGGTTAAGGATTACTCATAAATTTGCTTTCATAGTTCACTACATATGTCAGTTTAGGTCTTGTCTTACATGTCAAATAGAGTAAACTTCCTTAATATTGAATGTTATTATTTTTATTTTCTTCTGATTTGTTATTTTTCTCAATAGAAATCTTAACTGGTTTAGAGTTTTCTGTTCTGTATCTATTCAAAAACTGAGAATAATATTTTGCTTGCTTATGTGTATACTATCTTCATTTCTTTTGATCTGTCTAACCCTGGATAGTGCGTTAGATTTTCTTTTACTGTGATCTTAAAATTCTTCTTTGCCATTTTAGGCAGCATTTACATTTGTTGTGCATCATCTCCAATCACCATTCCATCATCAACATGAATTGCAAGAAACATCGTCTTTTCTGTATTTTGAGTTTTGGAAACACATTGATCAAATTTCAATTGCATAAGTCTGTCTTTCTTCAAGAATTCTGAGAGATTTTTACACCACATTAATGGAGCTTGTTTTTAGGCCATACAGTGCTTTTTAACAAGCATATTTTTCCTGGAGCATGGTATCTTTCAGGTATCCTTATGTTAATTTCTTCTTCTAGTTCTCCATTTAGAAATACAGCCTTCACATTAAATGCCATCATTTTCATATTTTTCTGTGCAGCTACAGCAAACATCATTCTTACAATACTTGTTTGAACTGCAGAACTGAAAATGTCCTTGAAATTCAAATTTTCTTGATTTTGCTGACAATCTTGATATCAATCTGGCTTTAAACCTTCCATCATTCTTTATCTTAAAAATCCCTTTTCCTGTTATTACCTCTTTTCCTGTTGCACACTCTTCATTTACAAAGCTTCATGATCTTCTTTAATGATTCCTATTCTTTATTAATGGCTTTGATCCATTTTTATTTGTCTTGACTTCTCATGCAGTCGTTGTGGGTAAACATTACATTATCACTACTTGCATTGTTACTATACACAATAAAGTCTTTATTTTCTCTTTTCTTGATCTTAGGTCTACATTTTTTTTCCCCTCAATGTTTTTTGCTCTTTATTTTCATTGTTTTCTTCTCTTTCAGTAACATTTTATGTTACAGCAATTTCTTTACCTTCTTTTAGGTTCTCAATCATGATGTACTTACTGTTTTTCACAATTTTCTTTCCTCTGCACTCCTAGAAACACAAAATCTCAAGATACAAACATTTTCCCTTTTTTTATATCCCAGATCCTGTATCCATTCTCTGCCTAGCCAATGAATACACCTTTTATAGCTCTTGGGTACAACTTCTTCAGGTGTCTCATTACTTTAGTGTAAAAAATTGATCCAAATATTCCCATTCATGAGAGATTTGGTTTTCTTTCATACTATAGTTCTGCTGGAGTGAGTTTTGTTGTTGTTGTACAGCTTCTGTTTTGGATGTAGGTTGTTGTATATAGTGCTTCATTCCATATATCATTTTCAAGGTTGGAGTGGCTCTTACATAGTTTACTAGAGTTCTATTCATTCTCTCTGCAGTTCTGTGGAGAATGAGAAATAGTGTAATCAAAAACAATTTCTTTATTTTTATACCAAGTCTTTAAATATTGCTTGTATATTCTCCTCCATTGTCACATCTTATTTTTGACACATTGAAACAAGCCTCTGCTTCACTTACACATGCCTTAATGTGTTCTTTTGCTTAATTTTTTTTTCTTTTAATAGGTAAACTTAACAAAGTGAGTGTAACCAATCATACAGTAAAAAGTAGCTGTTGCCATCATGTGTAGGTAGATCTATTTTGCCAAAGATGTCTATATTGTTATTTCCAAGGATCTTTTTGCTCGGAACCTTATTTCACTAAATAAGTTGCTAATATGCTTCACCATTGTGTATATTTCACATTTTTTCCATTTCACAGTACTTACTGATAGAACAGCTATACCACTGCATAGTTTAGGTATTTTCAGTAAGTTTTTAAAGCTTATGTAGCCTAATCGCTTGTGCCATATAATATGAACATTCGTTTGCAATAATGTTAGCACATCTGTTTGAGTGTTTAGGTTCACAATAAACAGATCATTTTCATTTTTTCCCTGTAACACTACTTCATTATCTTTAATTATATTTCACTGCTGTTTTTTTTTTTTTAATGCACTTTCCTATTGCTTTCAGTAACAGCACTAAATAAAAGAAGATATCTGCTTAACTCTAGTATATAAGTTACATTAGTTAATACTATTTTGTCAGTCTCCACATTTCCAAGTAAGTTTCCCACTATTAAATTGCCTTTTTAGGCCACTTTAATGATGATTGGATTTTGGTGGTGTGCTTAACTTCAGTTAAAATATATTCCTGATTTGTCATGTGAGAACTACATCCACTATCCACAACAAACTCTTTTACATTTTTACTTATTTTCTTCTCACTCATGCAGATTTCTGATAAGAAGTTTCTCGACTTTTTATTTTTGAAGTAACAATTTTCTTCTGTATGGCTAGTCTTCTTACAGATACTGCAGGGATGGTACTCTTTCTTTTTTTTTGTTCTTAAAGAAGCATTTCTCTTCAGAATGATTTGTCCTGTTGCAGAACCTGCACTACTCCCAGTTCTTGGATTCACTTTTAAAATTCCCAAATTGTTGACAGTTGTAACACTTGTTTGAATTACTTTTGTAGTTATTCTTTCTAATACCATTATTTTTATCCTTTTGGTAATAAGCTTTAAATGCAATGCTTTCTTTTTTGATGTTCTCTGTGCAAAGCTGTTTTTCTTTTGAAAGTCTTGCTTTAAGATTTTCCATGGTTCTGTCTAATGCTGGAGCTGAATTCCAAGCACTTCAAAAATGTTTAAATTGTCCAAGCAAAATAGTCAGGATCCTTGTTACTACCATAACATCACTGAGTTTTCATTGAGACAGCTCAGCCTAAACACAATGTTTTGTATATTACTTATGTTAGCCATCATATCTTTTGAACTATTCCAGGTATAGTTGAAAAAAATTGCTTGCAACCGTTGCTTCTCTTGCTTTGAATCCTTCTTATTTATATATTTTTAATACATCATATATTTCTTTTGATGTTTCACATGTTAATATGTGTGGCTTAACTTGAAGATCAACCATTATCAGTATGTAGTACTGAGCTTTAGCATCTTTCATTTTCCAAGTTTCCCTAGCCTTTTCATCTTTCTCATGCTCTGGCAAAACATCATCACCATTCATAATTTTGTAAAGTTGTTTTTAAATAAATATGATTTTTATTTCAAATTTCCACAGGGGAAATATTTCAGTATTTTTAAGTTTTGGGTTGTTTAATGATTCATTTTCTTCTTTGTTCATTGCCCTGGTTACCACCAGCAAACGATTGCTATTATTTTTGTAAAGATGCATACACTTTTCTAGGTTTGTTTGTCTTCTTTGTTATTATGCCATTCCTGGGCCCATAACCTGTTATTTTTTAATCCTTGTTATTACTTATGTATTTAGTATTGTTGGACCAGGATCTCAATTAGTAATGGACATCACAAGTTTCTGTTTCTTAACAAATGAATAAGCTTTATTAACATACTAATAAGTCATTTAAGAACTTTCAAAAAATAAGACATTTTTAAAAAATTATGTTGGAACTTACACAGTGAAGCTTGTTAAATGTAAATTATAATTAATCTGTCGCCTAACATACTCTTATGCTTCACTTACTTTTAAATGCAGTGGGACTGGTTTTGACAAACCATATTCAACCACCCAACTACTCAAGAGTCATCAAGTTGGTTGAAGATGGAGAGGATGTCACTTCAAAACCAGTCCCACAGTATTTAAAAGTAAGTGAAGCATAAGAGTGTGTAAGGCAACAGATTAATTATAATTTACATGTACTAATGAGCACCAAATTTACAAGTGTTAATTGCTTTATTTACAACACTTTAACAGTCACAAGCCATTTTGTTATTACTGCAAAAAAGGGGTGATGGACAGGCTTATGACATTTTCTTATTTCTTCCAATCATTACTATATTTTTATGTTGACTTGTACAGGAATCTGAACATAAATGAATTTTAGCTAGATCATTTACTGGCTGGTATGTCTCTTGATTTTAAAGAAAACCAAAGGCAACCTAATTGCATCCTTTTAGTCCTTCTATTTTTGGCCAATTGTAAAAAACCATAATCTCTTTGTCTGATTTTGTGAATGAACCATAATACACAATTGTATAAACATAATGATCTATTATACAACTTGCATTTATAGATTTTTGCTTTTACTGATCAAGACCATTTATAGCAAAAAAAATCATGACTTTCATTGCCTTGTAACTCCAGCAAAAGTCAGCTGTTGACTATACTGTTTCAGAAAACTGTTTGCGCCAACAAAATTGATATGTAACCACAAAAAAGTAAATTTTGAAAATTTGAGTGTTTATCTTGTGTTGAAAAAACACTCCTCAATTGAGTTTATTCTGTTTGTCAGGAGGTTTAAATTTTTGCATAGCAGTAGCATGATTTGCAACTTTGCTTTATTTCAGCTCAAGGGCATATGATTGTGGAAGCTCTTATCTCTGTAAAAATGAATATAAAAATTTCTATGGGGAGGTCTGCACCTATTTTTCTTTCCTGCATATTGCTTCTACCAGTTTCAAATTTCCTCCTTCATGGCCATCCAACAAGTTCTGGTAATTTCAATGTGTTCACCATAAATTGAACAGAGGATTTTGTTACTGGTTTCTGAACTCCAGTCTTCACTATAACTTGTTTTTTTCTCCTTTACTGATGCAGTTTTCCATTACTTTCAGTCAAAAAGTATTCCATGGTGTATAGTTTATATTGTGCTGTATACACTATAAGGCAACTAATGCAAAGATACAATGAATATTGATTACCCCACCACAACAACAACAACACAGTCACTGGCATTCACTCTACTTCCCAGGGCAGCAAACATGTAATTACCTTTACAGGCATGCACAACACACTGACTAGAGAGTAATGCCACTATTCATGTCTGTAGTTATGCTTCTCATATACCAAAAGTAATTTGTATCAAAATGTACTGAATTATATTAATTATATTCAAAGTTATAAGAGAAAACTCAGCTCTGAGAGTGAGTGAAACATTTGGCATAAATTCATGTACTCTTACTCTCAAACACTAGCCATTATTCACCTTAATAAAACACAGACTTCTAAGAGGTTTTCATCTTTCAAACATAAATAAAAAGTAGGGTCTTGCAGATCTGGGTCAAAGAACCTAAGAGCCCAGCAGAGGTACATCAAGATTCTAGCCAAGGATGACCCTAAAGGTTCTCCAGATCAACCTCAAACATAAGAAGGCAGCTTCCGCTGCCTTTTGAGAACATTCAACAAAGAAGCAATAGATCTTGTCCTGATTCAAGAAAGCTGGATTAACAGGGGCCGAATCACAGGACTAGGTAAGTGTAAGGTAAATTAATGCATTACGGCAAGAGAAATTGATCTAGAAGTTGTATTCTTATCCGTAATGGAATTCAAAGCTTACCTATTCTAGAATTCTGTTCCAGTGACATCACCATGGTAAAAATTGACTGCAACATGGGGAAGGGAAGAGGTCAGTCTATCTCCCCTTTGATGGCAGTAGTCCACCCACCAGTTGGTTGCACAGTGTACTCAGAGAGGGGAACAGACCATTTTTGGGTGCAATACCAACTTCCATCATGAAATCTGGGGTAGTAAGGACATGAACAAAAGGAGTGAATACCTTATTTTCTTCTCTTCCATAATTTACACTTATGTAATGTCAGTAACAGGTCTACCTATGCTAATCACATAAGGCAGGGCATTATTAACATTACATTCAGTATGGAGCATATTGCTACTCAGATTACCAAATGAAGGGTCTTAGACAAATCACCATTATCACATCATAACTATATAACCTTTAATGTCAATGTGGTAAAAAAATCAATTTGTGCAGGAATCCCAGGGGAACCTGGTGGGAGCTCTATAAACTGGATCTCTCAGTTAGGATTGGGCAGATTGATAGGATTAGACCCTTTGGTGGTATCAACAAGGTCGCTTACCTCATTCAAGAGGACATAATTGATTGCTATCATGATAACTGCCCCATATAATCACAGATAAAATCCAAAAAGGTGTCATGGTGGACCAAAGACCTTGAAAAAAGGAGAGGGAGGAGTTATATCCCTCACAGACTATAAAGGCATACACAAGGCCAAAAAATCATTTTAACAAGCCTTCTGTCAAGGAATATCTAGACTATTAGAGATCACCAGACTGCACTGAATCTTAGCTCTGGAACCTATAAACCCCACAGGAAGAATATGCAAGTCTACAGAAGGTTTTACAAGCTCAGCTGAAGAAACACTGAAAGTCTTATTTGAGGTACACTTCCCCAGGTGTATCTTTGATGGCATCTGCAAATCCATAGTCCGTTGCAGAAGCCCTAGATCAGGAGCTATGCTGAAGGACCAGGAATTTGCATGACAAGTTGTCACTATTTAAAGTGTAAAATAGGCTGTTAACAAATTCAACCCATTTAAGCTGCCGGACAGAGGTGGTATTTTCCTGCCTTGCTGCAGAAAGGACCTTACTCACTCAATATTCTTCTCTGCAACCTCTTTTGAGCCAGTATAGCCTTCATCTATAGTCTATCAATCAATTAGTCTTGCACCATTTTTTCTAAGGACTGTGGAAAGACTAATTGAAAGATACGTCTGAAGGAGGGTGCTGTCTGACACTCCCCTGGATCTAAACCAACATGCCTATCAGTCATCCAAGTCTTACATAATGTCATTACACAGCCTTGTCAGCAGACTGAGGACTCCATGGCAAGGAAAGAAATAACCCTTGGGGCTTTCCTAGACATAGAGGATGCTTTCGACAATACCTCTTATGAGGCTGCTCATAAATATGGAGTTAATGACACCCTGTGTAAATGGATAAACTCCATGCTTAGGAGCAGAAATATTACTGCTAGTCTTCTGTTGCCACAAGGGGTAGCCCCCAGGGGGTAATTCTTTCCCCTCTTCTTTGGAGTTTCGTGATGGATAGGTTACTCCAAGATATGACCTAGGAAGGGTTTTACATACAAAGCTATGCAGATGACATAGCACTGAAATTTTTGGGAAATATCCCAACATGGTATCAGACATGATAAACAATGGGCTGAGGAAAATTCACAGCTGGTACAAGCAGGAATGCTTATCAATAAATCTTAATAAAACAGTTGTCATTCCATTCACAAACAGGAGAAATCTCAAGGGTTTAGGTACTGTTAAGCATGGTAGTTCAACTCTGGAATATTCTGAGTCAGTCAAATATCTAGGTCTTGAACTAGATAAGAAACTAACCTGGAACAAAAATGTTAATAATATTCTCCATAGGGACAGGTGGTCTCATATAACCACCAGAAGTACTATCTGACTCCCCTGGGGCCTTAAACCATGTATTAGCCGTAGGCTTTATGTTGCTATAAAGGGCCAGATATCTTATTATGCCATTGTTTGGTGGCATACAACTTTAAAAACCACTATAGCAGGTAAGTTTACCAAGCTACAGAGATTAGCATGTTTTTGTATTAGAGGGATGCCAACTATTGCACTGGAGACTGTTAGACCCCCTCCTATGGACATTTATTTACAAGCAGAGGTGAGGCACATGGCTCATTGCTTGGTACGCACAGAAAATTGGAGAAGTAGCCTTGCTGAAACCGTATATACTTCCATCCTAAATTTCCTGGATATTCCAGAACTGAGGATAAGGTCAGACCTAATGAATACTCAATACTATAATTTCCCTCCATTTAGGGTTACTCTTGGATCTAGAGACAAATGGATGGAAGGAACTATACCAAAACAAGAAGGTAATCAACTGATGGATCCCACAAAGGGCTACAATCAGGTGCAGGAATATATGGTCGATTTCCAAGGACTAATTTCAGTGCAAGCCTTGGTGAACAGGTGAACAGTTTTTCAGACAGAGGTGTATTTCTATATAGGACTGGAGAAGGAAACGAATTTTCATCCTCTCAAATAGTCAAAGTGTATTAAATGCACTTTCCTCTGACCAGGTGCAATCTAAAATGATATGGAAATGTCAAAATGCTCGTTTTCCCTGGCATCCTGCAACAGGCTCAATGGATTCTACGCATTAGGGCATTTATGGGAATAAAATGGCAGATCAGCTGGCAAAAAGGGAAGTTGCTGATACACACTTTTTTGGCCCTGAGCCCATGATCAGAATAAGTACTTATATTGCTAAGACAGCAGTCAAAACATGGATTGGGGATAAGCATTAACTAAGGTGGCAAACCTATTCTAGACAGATTCAAACTAGGAAATTCATTCTGGGCCCTAGCAAGAATCAATCCTCATCCCTTCTCCAATTGGATAGAAGAGAAATAAGGAAGATATTTGTGCTAATTACTGAACATGGTTACCTCTAAAAACATCTATGAAAAGTGGGTCTCTATAAAGCTGAAATCACTTGCAGATTGTGCAAACAGGACGAGGAATCTACCTCACATATCCTGTTTGAGTGTCCAATCCCGGAAAGAAAGAGACTTGTTTTCTCTATAACTAGGGAAGATTTGGAAAAAGATGCTAACATTGGAACCAAAATACTACAATTTGTACAAGGAATGAATTTTGGTAAACATTGAAGGCACCAGTCCCAATGGGGTAGCACAATAAGTCTTAAGTCTGATGTGCTGCAGGATTTTTAAAACGCCATCAAATCCCCCCAATATCTAACCTAATCTAAGGCCTTGAAAATGCTATTTGTTCTTAAAAATTGATGTTTTTATAAAATTCTTGTGATAATAGTAATCACTATTTCCTCCTACCTGGCAAGAAGACCAAAAATAGCTCCTATGCTAACAATCCATTTGGCTGCATATGCTTCTTTGGTTTGAAAGGCAACAGGCAAAGGACTATCTGCATCCTGTCAAATAATAAAACAAAACGTTTCATTTATACTCCTTTGTGTATTATTAAATGAAATAATGAGCTATAAACTACAAAAAATTCATATTAAAATGTAAAAATTCAGCTTTTATTTTTATTTTGTTTATGATGTATTCTAATTTATTTTAAAACAAAGTAATGCAATATATGCTGTGCCTGCTATACTCATATAATCTGTTTCACTTATGGCCTTGTTGCTTTTGTCCTTTATAATAATGTCAAGCTTTTAATTTAAATACATAATAATACATAGCATTAAATATGAGGTATGCAAACTTACTATATCATAATAGGGAATCATCAATGTAAGAGCAGCAGAGACTCCAAAATAAGCCAGAAATACAATTAAAAGTGAAAAAACAATTGATAATGGTATTGAGCGTTGTGGATTTTTTGCTTCTTCACCTGATGAAAAAATAAATAAAATATTAGAAGGATAAACTATTAGTTTAAGGCTAAATTTAAATAAATTATGTCATTTAAACATTTTAATTAAGGCTGATTATAGAAAACTATCTCATCAGAATAATATGGAGCCTGAGCCAATCTTTCTTTATAGCAATTGTTTTCTTTTCCAATTACATCATATTGTACTGGAATGCATCCATATATTTGGATTTACACATATATGCATCAGTTACCTTCCCTTTTCATATTTTACTTTATAATTAGAGCATCAAATGCTGCAAATGGTCAGAAAATAACAAATAAAGTGGTACAACTTTATGATTTATCAAGGAAATTAAGAAGGGAGATGCTTATTACTCAACTCCTATAGTTCAATATGCTTGCATTGACAATTGAATGCAAAAAGAAAATATTTTTGTTGGCCCCTGAGCAGTTTTTGAGTCACAAATCAGAAAAGCATCAGAGCTGAATTTTCTGCCCTAAAAGACTCATTTACCCCAAAAAATAAAAATTAAATGGTGTTAATTCTGGGTAATAAGGAGGGAAAGACAGTACCTCAAACATTGTGTATTGCATCATTATGGAACATTTGTTGTGTGAGATCTGGCATTGTCTTGCTGCAGACAGAACCTTTGAAATGGATGCCTCAGTAATTGCTGCACAAGATTTTGCAACAAGTTGACAGTGGATTCTACTGTCCACAGCTTAGTTCTTAGGTTGATAATGTTCAACAATTACCACCATCTTATCCCAAAACTCAGCACCACCTTTATGCAGATGTCTTGCATGGTTTCTCTGACCATTGGCTAATGACCTTAGCAGTTTTTTTTGCGCCCTTTAAACAATAATCATCAATCAATCATCTCTGACTATGAAGAACTGTATGGTGCTATTCCATGGAGCTTAATATGCATGCTGATTTAGAAGTGTCTAGTACGTAACCACACAATTTTTTTTAATCTCCATTATGAGAACTGAGGCACCTATATGGCACACACTTTCTGATAGCGTATTATGAATGATCTATATGCTGAACCATGATGCAAATTCATTGCTGCAGCCACTTTTTGATATGTTTATTTGTTTAATGATGCTACGAGGATTGCCAGACTGAGGAACATCTTCAAGGCACATGATGCACATGATGCCACTCATATATTTGGTTTCATCATCACTAACATCTTTGATGAATCTCAATCAATCTTAAGCCTTTATCACCACAGGTGTCTGAGGTCCAGAAGGTGCAGGCTTATGAGCAGGAGGTCTGGGATTTGAATCCTGCCAGGACCATCCTCCCTGATTGAGGTTTTTTTCCAAGTTTTCCTCAGTCCTCATAAATGGCAAATGCCAGATAGATACCCTAAACATTTCCTTCCTTTAAAAATATCCTTTCCCAATTTATCATTTCATTTCATGTATCAGTAGGTCCTGGTGGTGTAGTGGTTACCATACTTGCCTCCTAAACCCAAAACACGGGTTCAAACCTGGCCAGGACCGATGGATTTTTTTCGAGCATCAAAATCCTAAGTATGGCTTCCTTCCGAAGGGCAGTAAAGCCGTGGGTCCCGTGTCGTACATTTGCGGCACGAAAAAGAACCTCAAGCCTGAAAGAGAGGCCTCTGAGCAAAATTTGTCGTTCGTTTCACGCCCTGAGTTGAATGGGACACTGAAGACCTGAGATGTTAAAGAGCATCCATAAATAAATTAATCAAAAAAAAAATCTCATGTATCATGAATATCTACCACCTGTGGTTACTCAGTAGTAAAAAGAGACATTAAATACCATTAAAAAATCTTAAGCCTTCTGTATCCAAGAATCACAATATTTCATGCAATTCAAATTTAATGAAACATTCGAGTTTACCTGCCATGTTAAATACTAAACACACAACATCCTTCTCAGCAGCAAATCAAACTATCTATCACAGCACTCATTGGATGTGGCACAACTTTTACTGAGAACTGTGCACACAGTTGTTTCACAATAAATTTATAACACTTTTCCAGTTATTTTCTGACCTTAACTTGTATACTGTGGGGAAGGATGAGATTATCTTACTCCCTATGACAGTTATTAGCAGTCCTTTTGTTAATTAAACATGTATAGAAGATTTGAATAGTTTGGGATTTTCATAGTGAAATATTGTATCATATAACAAATTATTTAGGAGGAAGTCACTCCAATTTTACTAGTTTTATTCCACTTACTTGGGCAAGTTTCAAAGGCAAATTTCCTTCATCGTCAGCTTTCCAGCGTGGTATTAAGATGTCACCCTTTGGATTTTATAAACTTTTTGATGAGGTTACTGTTGTTTGGAAGATCAAAATTAACTAAATTTTCTTTAATCTTATTTTGATTTAAAGTAAAACACTAAAAATCATGTCGTCACATTAAAACTCTCTTTAAGTTTCACAAACACATTTATAAAAGTAATTTTGGTACATGTTTCGTGAGGTACATTCCTCACATTGTCAACCAAAACGACGACTCTTAAATCAAAATAAGATTACTTTAAATCAAAATAAGATTAACAAAAGTTTCACTGTGTGGATTCCCAAATTCCGTAAAAATAAATTTTCTTTGTTTTCATATAAGAATATATTTTCCCACACCGATAATCTATGAGTTTTTGAAGAGCTTTCAAGAGTTTTGGTTCATTTTGGAACTCATGGATTTTTGCCAGAAATGTATGATTTTTCCATATGTTTATACTTTATACCTCTCATGTATTCCTTAAACTGTATGGTTTAAGACATTCAAGACATAATTCAAGACATGTATAAAATATAAACATACAGAAAAATCAGCTGTACCATACCATTTCCGGCAAAAAATACTATGAGTTCCAAAATGAACCAAATTTCTTGAAAGCTCTTCAAAAACCCATAGAATTATCAGTGTGGGAAAATATATTCTTGAATGAAAACAAAGAAAGTTTAGTTCATTTTGATCTTCTAAACAACAGCAGCCTCATCAAAAAGTTTATAAAATCCAAAGGGCGACATCTTAATACCATGCTAGAAAGCTGACAGTGGGACCATGCTGACGATGAAGGAAACTTATCTTTGAAACATGTCCAAGTAAGTGGAATAAAACTAGTGAAATTTGAGTGACTTCTTCACAAATAATTTGTTATATGATGTATAGAAGAACCCTGAATATGCAACAAAATCATATTTCTGTTGCAAGTATTAGATTTGCATTATCAAATCACATTTTGGTGGTAAATATCTGAAAAGACTGATGAAAAGGATGATTTGAACTTGATTAACTTCCCCTATTTGCTTTAATTCCAGTTTGCTATGGAATTCGTTAATGGTATTAAATTGCTCAAATAATAACAGAGCATATGCTAGCTTAAAAACTAAAAATTAGATAAAAACAGTAAAATTTAATAGTGTAAAAAAATGCTCCAATTGTTTGACCAGCAATTCTATTTGCTAATTTGTGTTTAAATGATATCAGAAATTAAGCTGATGATTTCTTTTAATATGTAGGTAGTTACTAATATACAAACATTCTAGTAGCATTAGTTAGCTCAAATGGAACTGTAATACATTTAACAGCCTAAAGCATGAAGCAGAACAAGAAGAAGATGTAATCTTTTTTGCTAAAATGGTATGATTTGATTACAATAAATATCTTTGTAAGATAGTCATTAAAGACACAGGAAATACCTATGTGGGCACGAAATATCAGAATGGATGGCAGATTTTGGCCAACAACTTAAGAGAGCACAAAGAATAGAGAAGTCCAAAAAGAGGAAGTATTTTTATTAATTATTATTTTTTGTTTAATTTATTCATCCAGTAGATCACGGTACAATAACAATGGGCAAGTCAGCTGTACAATAAACTTAAAAGTGAAGAAGAAGTGAAGTGAAGACTCAAGGAATTAAAACAAAGTGTAAAAAGTTAATACACATCTTGAGGAACATGCTACTGTCTTTCAAGTATTCATACTATTTTCATCATTCTGATGAGCATATTGAAAAGTATGGAAAAAACTGTGTAAACTGGTATATTACTATTATTGGCGTGCAGAGAAATGAATGCAGAAGCATTTACATGGAGGGAGAGGAATATTTTTAGTACTAAATATAGTGCGGTGGAGCTGAGTTCTCTCCTCTCTGCTTTAAGTAGTCCCTGGCCTTCCTTGTAAATACTTACAGTATACTTTCTGACAGACAAACATCTTTAAGGGCTCTTGGGGCTGACACAATCAATGGTCCTGGAATGCCATGAAATGTTCATGACCCTGATTTAACACATTTCAGCAGAAATATGTGACTGTGTTAGGATACAGGGGAATTTGTGGCAACAAAAGAGCAAATGACTTGACTAAAGAAAGATTTTTTTAGTTTGTTTGTTTAGTTTGTTGAACTTAGATTTTGATTGTTCTTTGTCTGAAGAGTAATCTAGGAAGGAACCCATAGGAAACAAGGAGAGCATTTGAAATCTGTTACCAGTATTCAAAGACAATCATTTGTGTAACAAAGACAATCATTTTTGTAACTTATGATTGATTTAGAGGATCAATAAAGTATCCCTCATGTCATAAAATTCAATGCTCAGGAGTTGCTCTAAATGGATAAGAACAAGATTAGTTGAACAGTTAATTAATAGGCCGCTATTAACTGCTCAACATCTACAAGCAAATTAATCTAACTTGTAGGAAATGCAATGAAGTGGATGAAACAGTACATCATCTCCTTTGTACCTGTGAAAATCTTGTAGCACAAAGAGTTAAATACATTAATCATTTGCTTATAAAATTACATGAATTTTAGAAGATCTATTTTAAAAACCTAGCTTTATTTTTATATACTGGTATCCTCAGAGACTAGAAGAACAGAAGCAAAATCAGCAATAACCACAGTGAGCAAAGCAATTGTCGTCCTTATTAAAACATTCACACAAAAATAAATAAACAAAAAATAAAGTAAAGACACTTAGCTAAAAATAAATTTAGAATGAAAACAACCTAAATGATATAGAACAAATTTTGTTATTTAAAATAAAAATTATATAACATAGCAAATAGCAAAACAGATATCTATATACAATGTACATAATAACAACTTATATACACACTCTGATACAGGGTAAATTCAGATAGCATTAACAGTATAATACAAATATAATAAATAAATATTAAAAATTGTATAAATATTAATCCATTTAAAAACAAAAAGTATGCTGTAATAGAAAAAGTTTACTTGCTCATTGAATCTATGTTTGCATTTTGTAAGTTTGATGAACTCTGGAAATTACTGTAATATTTTATTCCCCTTATTTAACACATATGCATGCATACACGCACTCACACACGTGTGTGTGTTAAATATAATATATATATGTGTGTGTGTGTGTGTGTGTGTGTGTGTGTGTGTGTGTGTGTGTGTGTGTGTGTGTGTATACACACATACACATTAGTTTTACAGAGTTTGTTTACCAGTGTATTTTTTTTCTAAGTTTTCCAATTTGCCATTTCTAATATATATACCCTTGCAAGTAGAACAGTCTTATACTGTTTGAAATGATACAAATATAAATGGTTATTCTCCACCCTACATAACATATTAATGACTCTTTTTTGAAACTTGAAGTGCTAATTGGAACTTGTACAACGAAGCAAATCATATAATCAAGATTACTGTATTGACTGAGTCAAACTATACAGTACTATTGACTCCATTACTTGTTTTATATTTAAATATTCATGTTGTTTGTAAATATAAAACAAGAAAATGGAGCCAATAAGAGTGTTTAGTTTAACTTAGTCAAACAACAATCTTAATTATATTTCTATATTTCATCAATACCATAAAAATTACCCCATATTTCAAATGAAAATGAAAATGAGAAGAATAGAGGTTTTTTAGCACTTTTATAATTATCTATTCTTTTAATAATTTAATTAGGGAACAAAAAAACTAAGCCTTAAGTTAAAGCTTTAGTATGATTACGCTAGATATTGTACTTACGAAGCTTTAGACAATGCAGTGGAAATATAGCCTAGATTTCGTTTACACTAAACTCTACTTATATAATAATAAGATACATTTCAGGAGAATCTACCCCAGTGAGCAACTGAATATGGGGGAGATTCTCCCGAAATGAGTCTTACTTTTATGTAAATAAGTGGAGTTTAGTGTAAAAAATGAATACCTAAGTTTAGGATAATTATTCTATTTCATGCTTCCTTTATGTAGACATTTAGATTGTGTCGGCTTTATACAAAATTTCAATTCAATTCTACTATAGGTTTTCAGTTGGAGTCTTTTTCTGGACACTGTGAAAAGTTACTACTTTTTATTTATTTATTACTAGGCATTATCATAGAACCATTTATCTAGATCCCCTAGAGTTAATTGTGAATTGGATTTTAAAACATCCTCATTTTCTCCTTTTATCAGAATATTGGTATCATATGCAAACACAATTATTTATACATTTTAAATATTTAAAGGTAAGTCATTTATATATCAGAGAAATAAGATGGATCCCTTTTACCAAAGTTAAAACAATGGTTGGGAAAATCTGTTGCTCTTTAAGGATCATTGTGAATTAATTTTGATTGCTGTACTAAAATAGGAACAACAGAATATCAAATGTTACCCTGAAATAATTTGTCTTGGGCATACAGCATCTAAATAGATGTAAATCATATGATGACAGTGCAGAACAATTTGTATTTATTACTCCCATACTTACCAGCAGTAGCTACACAATCAAAACCAACAAATCCATAAAAGCATGTAGCAGCTCCTTTTATTACCCCAGTAACTCCAAATGGAAAAAAACCACCATCACCTCTACCAGCAGCTTCTTCTTTAGCAATTTTCCAGTTGTTCAAATTAGCTAAAATTGTTAGAAAATAAGGATACATATGTTTTGATTATATAAAATACAATATTAGATATAAAATAAATTTGGGGAATTTTTCTTCCAAGAGTACCCATATTTCAAGAAAAAACTTTGGGCTGTAATGAACCTTGGACTTATTTACTCTAACAAAAATTATTTAAATTCTTTTAATGTCTTAAAAATATTTAATAGATGGTAGACATTGAAGTTAGTTATTTCGATGAAACATACATGTAAAATACTGCATAAGTTATGCAGAGTTTCTGAACAACACATTAAGATGTGCTTAAAAGTGCAATATAATTTATTTAGTGCTATCTTTATAATACTTTTTGGTAATTTATTCTAGTGAACCAAGAGAAAATTATGAGTGTGATAAACTAAAAACTATTGGGATGCCATTATGTAACCAAATTACAAAATAAGTACAAACAAAAACAGCAATAATTAATATTATTGTATAATTTAGTTGAACTACACACTCTTAATGCTTCACTTACTTGTCATAATATACAGAACTGGTTTCAAAAACATTTTGTTCTCAGTATCAGCCAGGCTAATATTCAACTGTCAAATAATTCATTAAGCTATGGGAATGTGTATTCTGCTCTAGTGGGGTGTGATAAACTTGTAGTTTATGTTTTCATCTCCGACAGCGTTAAGTTCATTAGACTGTTTTTGTATTTGTAGATGTAGATTTTCTCGAAGTTGCTAGTTCTGTAGATCCTTGAACTGATTTTAATAATTTTGCTTTATTCACTATGTCATGATTTTCTGTCCAAAAATAATATGCTACTGCTGATTTTTCTATTTGCTTGTACTTAATGTTCCTGAAATGTCCCCTTAACTGTGTGCCTATGTTTCTCTTTGTTTTTCCAATGTAGATTTTTTCACATTCTGCACAATTTATTTTGTAAATACTTACTTTTTTCTCTTATTAACATTTTTCTCTCATTAATATTGTCTATCAGTAGGTTTTTAACATTGAATCTGTTAACTGGTGCCAACCTGATATTAAAGTCTTTAAGAATATTCTGAAATTTTTTGTACCCCATGGATGATAAGTCAATTTTTTAAAAATTAGCTTATCTTTTCTTGCTGAAAGTGTTGTAGTTTCTTTGATACATTTTTGTCTCTTGAATTTCTGCATCTTTTTGTGTACTAGTTCTTTTTTAAAATCATTTTTAATTGCTGTTTCTTCTATTTGGTTGTATTCATTAAAATATTCTTCTTTGCTAATTTGTAGGTTAACTACCGGTGTGGTAAACTGTTGATAACTGCATGTTTGAGTGCTGTGGGGTTAAAACTGTCAACTTTGATGTGATTATCTGCTTGTGTGTTCTTTCTGTATATTCCAAAGTCCAGATTTCCTTGACGTTTCATTCTTTTAATATCTAAGAATGGCAGCATGTTATCTGTTTCTGTTTCATATGTAAATGATATTTTTTTATCTTGTATATTCAAAAGTTTTAAGGCATCACCAATGAGTTTTTTTGTTAACTATGGCAAATATATCTTCGACATATATGTACCATACCTTAAATATGAATGGAAAAGCTGTGTTGATGTGGGTTTCAAAATTTACATTTTAATTTTAAAAACAGCAATGTTTAAGGAATAAATTTGCAGTTCTGTTTTAGAGAAAATTCAACTACATCACCAAGCATTGGATATCATCCAAGAAGAAGGATTGCAGTTGCTGCATGAGACTATTCAATACAGCATTCATGTAACAATGAATTTCACTTGGCAGACAGCCTTTTGCTGTCAAAAATTTAATCACAGCATGTTGATTCAACTTTTAGGAGTTTGAAACTGCCCCCATATTGGCTTAGGGCCTGCATAGTCAAACACTGAATGCCAACATGCCTGTTGCCAGAGTTTGTTGGTATACATAGTTGCCTCTTCCCCCTTATCACCACTAAATTGATGTGAACAGCGGAGTAAGAAATGGGGTCTGGACACTTGGGCAGGTTTCAATTGATCAAGCCTTATACTTAGTATTTAGTATTTTAGTAAATTTATATAATCTTGTTTCTTGGATGGCTATTTCTCTTATATATGCAATAGGTTAAAATTATTATGTTATATATATGTAATATTATAACATAGACAGTGAAAATAATATTCTTAAAATGCAAAGTATAAGGATTGAATAGCATTTATCATCCCTAATAAATATAGTTTCCAGAACAGTCCAACAACAATCTAGATTTTCCAGATATCCCTTATAATTTGAGGAGGACAAACTGTATCCCATTTGAAAGCCATACAAAACATAAAAAATCCCATATTTCACCTCTTAATTGATTTTTGCATTTCCAAAAAATTCAAAACTCATGAAAAGTTTTTCTATATTTCTCAAAATTACAAAAATTGGAATCAAGTACGAATACCAGTAGCATATAGAGAAGGTTGTGAATATTGGTATGGATAACATAGCTGGGTGAACTGGTAAGCATATGTGCTCTGGCCAACCATTGCATGCAGTTGTCTTGTTTTATAGTGTTTTTGCCTGTTTGATACTATCTGTTATATTATAATGCAAAATTTTTTGTATTTTGTGGCAGTTTAAGGTCATTCAATTGATAAAAATTTCAATCATTAGAAGAAAATGGTTTAAATTTATTATTGTTTACCTTCCTGCAGATGTTCACAATATTGGCATATTAATTTCCTATTTTTCAAATTGCAGCCTTGAATCTATTTGTAGAAAGAAAATTTTCAACATTATATAAGAAATTGGAGCAATAAATGATACATAAGCTCTTTAAATTTAATTAAGAAGAAAATTCAAATAAATTTTAATTTTTATGTTAGTTGTCATTTAATTTCATTTATTTCAATTTAATATTGTGTTGTACAAAATTAAACCATGCCAAGGGACAAATTAATTAACAAAGTTCATAGATTTTTATGACTTAATTATCAATTATAAAGCATTACTAAATAATGCCATGAAGAGTTGCAAGTATGATGACACACCATGATTATGTTATTATACATATTCAGTGTAGTAGTTGAATACTAGCACAAAATAAATATACTGTATTAATTTAATGGATGATATTTTTATGCTTAGAGAACAACTGCTATTGGCCTTTAAAAGAAAATATTTGTGTTCCTTATTGAAATTCTGAAAATTTGGAAAGATACAGAAATCTGTCAGACAAAGTGTTAATAAATCTTATTTATTTAGCTTTAGATTTAATATTTATAGTTTAAAGTACAGCTTTTGCAGAAATTAAAGAAACTAAGAAAAATGAGCTTCATGTTATTATTAAATATGTGTAAGACAAGGTTAACACCAATAGCAATTCATCAAGAAATGTTACCATACTTGAGAATGATGCTCCTTCATATAAAATAGCAAGGAATTAATCTCTAGAACTTAGCTATTGAAGAACAAGAGGGTATGCAAAAGATGCTGGTCAGTTTTAAATCATGTACTCTCAAAATATTGATTTTATATAAGACCTAATTAACCAAAGGTATCATGCATTTAAAATGATATTGATGGAAACATAGTTTTTGTTTATTTGGAATTTTATGAATGCCAGAAATATAGGTATTCTGAATTTTGAAAGCCCCCTTCCCCAAAAAAGAAAGTAGCTCACCTTATCAGAAGCTAATTTGGCATTATTTAACCATGGTGCAAGAAAATTTCTGGATTGCTTTGTTAAATTTTATGAAATCTGATCCACCATCTCAATCTTGAGTTTAAACTTCAAAGAGTAGAATTACAACAGCATCAAGGATCTCAAGCAATCACAAATTTAGCATACAGGCCTCTTCAAGAAATATTATGGAAATAATCTTACTTCTAGTGATTGTTATTTATTTTCAGAATTAAAAGAAAGTATCCAGGAAAAATAGAGTGAATATACCATTATAGCAGCAGTTCAGAATATCTTTTAAAATCAAGGTTTTTATTTATAATTTTTTAACAAGGTGCTTCTATGTTGGATCATTTATACATGCACAAGGACTATGCTAAAAAATAGGATTTTTTTATGTATGAGGGATAATAAATATTCTTCAAATATACATTTTTTGTTACTCTGTTGGAAGTGTTCAAGTTTTCATATTAACTATAAAAGGTATAACTTTGAACTACAAAATGACCTAAATTATCAATTATGAAAGTTGCTTTGTTGGTTGGTCGGTCAGTCAGTAATGACCATTTGAAAACTGATATTTATAATTTTTCCCCTAGCTTTTACCTAAGATGTTCAGTCATCCCAGCTCCTCATGGTGCACCTTGGTAACATTAAGAGGATTACACCCCTGGCAAGCTTCCCAAGATGTAAGAGCTGAATTACAAAAGTTGTAGTTAAAAACAATCAAAGAATTTTATGAATTAATGATTATATGTCTGTATAATCTTTGTGTAAACCTGCATGTGTGAGAGTGTGTGCATTCATGATATTTTAAGGATTAAATAATTCTGATAAAACTTGCAAACTCCAATATCACAAAAAACCACAAGTGATATCATTCTCATTTGTTTTCCATTTTGGAGAGAAACTAACCAAGTTGTACTGTATTTACTGCCAAATCACCCCCAGTATTAGTTGCAAAAATAGAACGTCTGGTGCCAATAAAGCTTTCAGTGTGTTTAAAAATCATAGCAGCAAGAGTGCCATGGATGTTCATCAGAAATATTGGTCTAAGTATGGTAAACAGCAACCAAGCAGGGAGGCAATATGCCAGTGGCATATGCAATTTGCTAGTTTAAGCAGTAGAATAGTGGTCATTCTGGCATGAGTGAAGAGAACATGGAATGAGCAAGAAAGATGTTCACAAGAAGCTCAAAGAAATCAATTAGTAGAGCATCTTGTGAGTTCAATTGCCAGTGGAAAATTCTGCATAAGAAGTTGACTATGAAGCCATACAAATTACAGTTACAACATGAGCTAACAGAAGCTGACAAAGAAAGGCACTACCAGTTTTGTTGTCGGTTGCAATGACAGGCTGGAGAGAATGGTGGCTTCATGAGTTAATTACTTTTAAACAAAAATACAGAATTTCACTCAAATAGAACCATAAAAAGCATAACTGTCAAATGTGCAATGCCTAGAAACCTGTAAAATTCATTACAAATCAGTATCTTGCCAAAGGCTAAGGTTTTCTGTACAGTGTTGCATTGAAATCTTTCCTGTCCATTTTTCTTTGCTGAAATCTTTGTGACTGAACATTCTTACTTGGAAATGCTATACATAGCTATTGCTGAAATCCCAAAATACAAGAATATTCTGATACTTTTGTTTTCCATCAGGACTTAATTTCTAAAATTATATTTGAGCATACCTGAACATGAAGATGCACCAGTACTGGATTGAACATAATAATAATAATAATAATAATAATAATAATAATAATAATAATAATAAGTATTTATTGCTGTCAATAGGCTTGTGTACACAAATTTCAGACATTGTCAAAATCTAAACGCACTAGTTTCAATTCATATACAATTGCAAAGTATGGCATAAGAATAGCAAACTTTAACGGAATCAATAGATATACAAAACTTAATCTTAGATCATTTTAGTACACATATACTACAATAAAGGAAAATTACACATTTTTTCTATAATTATCTACAATTCATCTACCCTGTATGAGCATTTCTCAGTCAAGAATACCTTTAGATCTCTTTTAAATTTCTCCCTGTTTTTTGTTTTTAGAGTCTCTGGTAGTTTGTTATACAAAAATACACCTTTGATAAATGGATCACATTTTGATGCTTTTTGTTTATGGTGACGCAATGTAAATTAGCAAGCTGGAAGAGCGAATAATTGTTTGATGCAATAGCCACTAAGCTCCCCCGACTTGACAATGTGTGACTTCTTCCTGTGGAGATACAAAAGGACCATATTTGCATGCACTTTTGTCCCATGATGTGGAGAAACTCAAGCATGTCACAAAAGATATGTTGGGCAGGATGTGGCACAAGCTAACTATTGTGTTTGCTGAGTCACACATAATGCCCACATAGAAGCACTAAAATGAGCAATAAACTTGGTGAGTTTCTCTTCAGAATGTTAGGGCTTTAGCTGGAAAAATATATTTGGGTAGACTTATTTTACTTCCATAAAAAGGGTACTGTAAAGCATTATACAAAGCTTCTGAGTTCCGTGTTAGATTGGCAAGATATTTTTCTTAAACTATTTGGAAATATGATTAAGAGAAGCTCTACCATCTCTCTGCATCCCCCTACCCCCAATAAAAGTACTGCAAAACTGTACATATACAAGAGTGATATTACTTGTCAGTTATATGCATATGAAGTTTGAAATTTTACCATAATTTATCTAAACTCTTTATGTATAATGAGGGTAGGTCTATAAGTTTCTGGCCTTGCCAATAAGGATTATTGCCTTCACAAAATACTTATCTGGTGTCATACCTTATCTGTTAATTGTAGCTGTAACCTCTGCTCCACTGCGTTCAGTTATTCATATAGTTGTATAAAGAAGGCTAATTGTAAAAGATTGTGACATGTTCAAAATGGAGTATCAAGGTGTTATTAAGTTCTTCACAAAAGAAGTACTTATTCAAATGACATTAAACAGTGATTGGATGGTGTATATGGGGAAGCATCCCCCTCATATTCTACCACAAAAAAATGGGCCAAACTTTTTTCGAATGGGTTGAGAAAGCATTGAAGACAAAGATCATGCAGGTTGGCTCTTGAAGTTGCTCACTCCTAAAAAAATCACTCTTGTGGAAGCAGAAATTATGGAATTCAGCTGCTCAAGGTTACAGATATAGCATCAAGGATGGGCCTTTCTAAAACAATAGTCCTTTCAATTATTCATGAACATTTAAATATACACAAGGTTAGTGCAAGATGGGTGCCTAGACTTCTTTCCTCAGTTCAAAAGCAGCAACAAGTCATCTGTTGTCAGGCATTTTTGGAGCTCTGCCATGGCAACAAGAGAAAAGTTCTGCAAACCATTATTACAAAAGATGAAACTATGATCCCTTGTCCGAAAGAGAATCAATGGAGTGGCATAAACCTGGCAAAGCACCACCTCTAAAGGCCAAAGTCACTCAGTCAACCAAGAAGATCATGGCCATAATCTTTTGGGACTGTGAAGGAATATTCTTCATTGACTTCAAGGGGAGGAACACCAGAGTAAATGGAGATTACTATGCTGGCCTACTGCACAGATGATGTGCTTCCATCAAAGAGAAAAGGTGAGGAAAGTTGAGTGGTGGTGTGCACCTTCTTCATGACAGTGTGCCTGTGCACTTTGCTCTTGTTGCAAAGGAAGCTGTGAAGAAATGTGGCTTCAAGAAGATTGACCATCCACTTTACAGCCCATATCTAGCTTCTACTGATTATTTCCTCTTCTGTGAACTCAAGAAGGACCTTTGAGGAAGAAAATTTAAGTGTGATGAAGAAGTAATGGATGCTGTTTATATCTATTTTGCAGACAAGACTTTTGACTATTTTTGGGAGGTAAGATTTTTTTTTTTGAGTAGTGTTTAATGCCCGTTTTTACTACTGAAGCACCACAAGCAGTGAACACTGATGATGCATAAGATGAAATGATATATTGAGAAAGGACTTTTTTTTAAGTAAGGGAACGTTCCAGGCCTAAGTTTAGGGTACCTCCCCGGCATTTGCCAGTTATGAGGACTGAGGAAAACCTGGAAAAAATCGCAGTCAGGGAGGACAGTTCTGGTGGAATTCAAACCCTAGACCTCCTGCTCACAAGTCTGCACCTTAACGACCTCAGCCACCCTTGGTGGTAAAGGGGGGAGATTAAAATGTTAATTTAAAGATTTGAGAAGTGTATTGCAATAAAGGGTAACTATATTGAAAAGTGAAATATAGTTTTTGTCTTTATCATGCCTAGAGAATAGCAAAGCTGGAAACTTATGGACCTAACCTTGTATAATAGGATACCTTAAAAAATGTGAAGGCAGAATTTAGGTTCTTAAGTACATTCTTAGTTTTATTTCATAAAAGCTAGTTCTAAAGAGATGATTAAACTGTAAAATAAAGTCATAACTCACCCTTTGAAAGACCAAATCCTATTGCAAACACTACTACAGCTAAATTGATAAATGTAAACATATTGTTGACTTTAGATGATTCCTTAACACCAAAAGCCAAAGCCGCTGTAAAGAAAAAGCATGGCTATTAACCCAAAATAACTCAATTGCTCATTTTACAATATATTTTTTGACAATAAAAGATATTTACAAAAATCTTAATTTTATTTTATTTAAATATAGATTTATTATCCGTTTGCTAACATATTTATTATTTTCTTACATTTAGAAACAAATACCTGTACAGGTTTTAAATCTTCCTGTTTACAAGAAACTCTGTTCATCTTCTCAAAACACTATGAGTGCTTAATTTTGATCACAAGGAGACATTATGACTATTTGGCAAACCATAAATGAATATTGATTGCAAATTTGGAGGGAACATTTCTTCTTAAAAAAAAACTTGTTTTACCATTGTTAGTTCTTGAGACCACAAATGGTTAAACTGGTTGCCTTCCACCAAGAAGGCCTGATTGTCACCCTCAACAGTAAGTGACAGACAGAGAGATATCTTCATATACTTTAGATACTCTAGTTTCTTCTGCAAATTACTCCACTAGCTGCCCCATCATTGCCAAAATAGCAATGTGATCTATGAACAGAAAGAGAACTGGACTACATCATTGCTCAGTGTGCTGCCCACATGCAGAATTCCAATGCCTTGCTTCACAAGTGAGTGACTCACCTCATCTGATCGTCAACTACTTTCAGCCCATGCATTTAAATACATGTAGTTATATAGATATTGGGGTGACCTTTAATAACATAAACAAAAATTAATTTTAGAATTTATTTGTAACTCCAGGATTGCTGCATATCCTTTGAAAGTCACATAACAAAAGAAATAATATTTATCCAAAGTAAATGAAATACCATTGTGCCACATGACAATTAGGCAATAATGCAAATTTTCTGTATGTTGCATGCAATGACTTGTGTGCAACCCTAGCAATATTGATAATGTGCTGAAGTGAGATAACAGGAAGTTACAATTTTTATATATTTCTTTCTCATATAATTTTAACATGCATGACCACCATAATCAGCTTTGTTGAAATTGAATATATTGTTAAAGCTCTTTTTTGCATAGTAGCATGTATTTGATTAGACAGTCAGATTGTAGGAAAGAAAATTGCCAAGTAAACAGAGGAACGATTGCACTGTTCCATAATTTTAGATTCATGAAACAAAATATATATGTATCATTCTCATTATTGAGGAAACAATGGTATTTTGGCAAAAGGCATATATTGCTGTTTGTAAAGAATATAATATAATTGAATTTCAAAACATGAACAACTATTTTAATCTTGGGAGGATATGCAGAAATACTTACAGTATTTTAGAAAGGGACAAATGAAATGAGCATTTCAAGCAATAAAATGACATATAGCTTGGCTAAGAAGGATTGTAAGAACTCATTAATAAAAACTAGAACCTGCCATTTGTATATTCGTAGTCCAATAAGATGAGATGTAACACTCATTGTGTTATGAGATGCAATAAGCAATATCTAATAAGCTGGTGCTTCTAAGAAGACAAATGTCTTGAATGGTACACATATTAACTGACTATTATCTCAATTAAATGTACTTATGAAGCTGTTGACAATGGAGTGGAGTATATATATTTTATTACATTAGTGTTTACAGGCTATTATCTATTTAAGGGGCATCTCTTCAAGATGGAAAATCTAATAAATCCCAAATGTTTGAGAATTATAAGGCAAATTAAACTGTTTATCACATTATGAATGAATGCGGAATGCATAGCCATTTCTAGAGGTTTGTTCTTAGAATTCATTTTTCTGACTTAAGTAACCTTTCTCAAGGATCTAATGCCTTTGGAATGTACTGAGCTTCTAAGGGACTAAGAAAAGGGCATGTACAAAAGATTCTAGAGGTTAAGTGCAAGAGTTATTGATTGAACCTCTGTTTATGCCTATGCCAACTACAGCGTTATTCATGATTCTGTGAAACACTTATAGCTTATAAGCTACTCAAAATTTATTATACCTATCTGAGTAAAATGAAATATATATATATATACTCTCCAAATTATTTTTACATAAATCACAAGTGTTTAATACCTTTGTCCATTTGTTGTAGATGCAGCAGGTATATATATATATATATAATACTCTGTTTCATTCCATATACATGCACATAATCAGATTCAGTTGATGGCACAGCTGCAGTGATACAATTTTAAAGTTTCCTAAAATAAGTAGATAGTGGGCCAAGAGAGAAAAAATTGCATGCAAAAGCTATTGATAGAACTGTCCATTGCATTAATGCCTCATTTTTGTCAGTCCTGGTGGTGTAGTGGTAACCATACTTGCCTTCTAAACCCAAGGTCACGGGTTCAAACCCGGCCAGGATCGATGGATTTTTTCAGGTGTAAAAATCGTAAGTATGGCTTCTTTCGGAAGGGAAGTAAAGCCGTGGGTCCCATGTTGTACATTTACGGCACAATAAAGAACCTCAAGCCTGAAAGAAGAGACCTCTGAGCAAAATTTTTCGGCCATTTCATGCCCTGAATAGAATGTGGATGATGATGACCTGAGGTGTTAAAGAGCATCCTTAAATAAACAAATAAAAAAAATCCCGATTTTCCATTTTCCTCAGATCATTTACTTTTAAAGTCAAGTTTTCATTCAATACCAATGTACTCCATGATGATAATGAGGTGACAGCCATCAAGTTGTTAAATGTCATCATCCATCTCCACTAACTGTGGTTTCAATCAAATATCTTACATGCCCAACCAATATGTGACTGCTGTAATGGTGAATTCTGTGAACCAAAATGACTTGTAAGTCTTGACCTTTGAAACTGCATAAAACACATTTACCTCTGAAGAGCCTTGCATACATTCAATGGCAGTATGATGATTTTCAGTATCCCAGATTCATACAATCTGTTGAATCATTTTCATGCAGACATGAAAAGTTGCTTTGTTGCTAAAGACCATGATTCTGCAAAACTATCAACTGCAAACCTTCCCTGCACAAAATGTAGGAATGCATAAAATAAGGCACGCTTATTTGCTGTCAATGCTGAGAGTCAGCAGAAGCTGAAGCATGAAGGATTAGCTTTCATACTCTTATGGAAAACTCACCATGGCTAATATTTCTTACACTCTTGTGTTAAAATTATAATTATAGTTGGATTCTGTTGATGTATACTATATATGTACTTTTAATGATATGGAGTAAACCCAAATGCTGTGTATAATTTTTATTTTCTGTGTCCATGTTATGACTATTTTCTATGTATATATCATGATAACCTGTTGATGTCCTTTTCAGTTTCAATGATCTTGGACAGATTTCTATAAATAAATAAATAAATAAATTAATTAAATAACATTTATTTAGGACTTATAGAACATGAATGCATTAGACATGTCTAACACTATTCACAACATCTTCTTGGTCAGACATTCCAGATGAGGAGAGATAATTAAGTAGTCTTCATTTTGGCATTTATTATGCTACTTCATGATATTGGTGTATGCAGGTGGATCTTTCTAGAATTCTGTTCTTAATTGCAACTACATTATCATGAGTACAGTTTTGCATATTCCAGCACCAAAATACCTTCTTATGTTGGCTCACTACTATCTTTGTTATTATTGCCACCTAGTCTTACATCACATCTGTGTGTTGGCTATTTTTTACACATAAACTTGGAGAGTTTAATGCAAAATTTTTCTCACTATTTACTCTGCTAATAATTATTGTGCAATTTTTCAAATATTTTCCAGAATTAGGAATAACCCTGTTTTAGTAACAATAGTATTGCACATACTTATTGATAAAGTGCTATTGTTGATATTATCTTATAATACTCACATGGTATACTTACTGTTAAAAACCATAGTCATAGTAAAAGCAAAGAAATCAGGATAGGGCGAGAAAAAGGCTACATGTATTGGAAGAATTTCAGAAAATTTTTTTTCCATAACATGGTCAATCAAAGCATCTATGTAACCGCTCAAACCACGTGCTACACTTGCAGCTCCTGGAATAAATAAATCTTGGTAGAAATCTAATTACATTAATAATGACAAACTAATGTTAAATTGGGCAGTGGCAAATGGTATTTTGCCAACCCAGAACATGAACCAAACAATAGCTTTACTCTGCATAGATGTGTAATGAAAATGAAAGAATTTTGTTCTCGGTTCTAATCTTCTCCATTCATAAGGTGAAACAAAAATATCCTAAACTTAGGTATTCATTTTTTACACTAAATTCCACCTACTTACATAAAAGTAAGATGCATTTCCAGAGAATCTCTCTCATCTTCAGTTGCTCACCATACCATACCATACCATACCATACCATACCATACCATACCATACAGAATGGTATTCAAAAAACTAAAAAGAAAAACTAAAAAAACTAAAAGAAAAACCAGTGATGTACATAAAAGCATACAAAGATAATAAAATAGCCATTTTAGATGAAAAAGAATACATAAATAGAGTTGAAACTATGTTAAAAGTACAAGACTACAATCCTATTGATAAAAATCCACTTAAAAATGCAATAAAATGTTAAACAAAATATTAAATAAGTCAAAACACTATCCCCTACTGAAAAACAGAATATGACACAGAGTAATCCAGTACTACCCAGGCTTTATGTACTACCTAAAACACATAAAAATGATAAAAGCATGAGACCAATAATAAATATATAATTTCACCCACATACCAAGTAGCAAAAAAATTGATCAAAGTCTTCAATTCTTTTAAGAGGTTCCAAAGTTTGAGCATTAAAAATTCAGTTGATCTAGTCAAAAAAACTTAAAAATAACACAATTACGACTAGAGATATAATGACTGCATTTGATATAAAGGCATTATTCTCCAGCATACCTATAGAGAAACTTGTACTTATGCTAAAGAAATGGTTAACATCAGTAAATTTAAAAACAGAAGAAGTAGAAGATTTATTAAATCTTACTAATATTTGTATCAAACTAAATTACTTCAGCTTCAACAAAAAATATTACCAACAGGTTTCAGGCCTAACTATGGGAAACCCTTTGTCACCTTTTCTAGCAGAGTTATTCATGAGTTCATTTGAAACACATCAAAAAAGCCTTCCCTATAATTTTCAAGTCATGGTATAGGTACGTAGATGACATTTTTGCAATAATACCGAAGAAACACTCAATAGATGCCCTGAAACTTCTTAATTTGCAATATAAATCTATACAATTTACCATAGAAGAGAAAAAATGGTTGCTACCATTTCTAGATTTAAAAATTATAAGAAATGGAGATTGTTTGAATTTTGGAATTTATAGAAAAGAAACACAAATGGAAAACTACATAAAAAATGAGAGTTATAACCCCATTCCACATAAGTGTGCAGTATTTCACAGTTTGGCAAACAAATTTATGAATATTCCTCTCGCAGAAGCAGAGTACAAAATAGAATACAAATAAATAATAAAGATAACTATAATGAATGGTTTCAACAAAGACACAATGATAAAAATTATCAATAAATCTAAAAGACAAAAACAGATGGGGGAAGTTTCCACACTGAATAACACAAAAGAAGAACACAAATTCAAAAGTTTCACCTACCATCCAATTTACCACAACAAGTTCAAGAAAATTTTCAAAGAACATGGAATAATGTTAGCCCCAAAGAACAGATACAACATCAAGAATTTATTAGGTTGCACAGTAAAAGACTCCATATCAACAGAACAGAAATCAGGAATTTACGAAATAAAATGTGCAGATTGTGAACAAAGAGTGTAGGCAAAACAAAGAGAAATTTGAAAAACGGGAGGAAAGGACATTTTAGGTTTAAGCAGGTGGATTAGTCAGCAGTAGCAGCTCTCTTTTGAACCAAAAAATCATGAAATAAAACCAGAAATTAAACTGCTGAAACATCTTCATAACCCATTGGAGTTATTCACTTCGGAAAAAATTTTCATACTAAAAAATAGAAAAAACCTAATGAATTTTGAGTTTCCTCCTATGGATGAACTCAGCAATTTCCTACATCAACCAACAGAGGTCACCACAGAAACATCCAGGTGTCCAGCCATCATTTCGAGTATTGGCGGTTTGGTGAGCAACTGAAGATGGGAGGGATTCTCCTGAAATGCATCTTACTTTTATGTAAGTAAGTGGAGTTTAGTGTAAAAAATGAATACCTAAGTTTAGGATATGTTACCACTCCATTGTCAACAGCTTTGCAAGTACAATATTCATATACAAGATTGTTAAAATTTATATTTATTATAAACCTCATAAATAAATGCTATTGTAGAGCAAAAACTATTAAAAATATTGCAAATTATTTAAAATAATTAGAGGGAGTAAAATGGTTGAACTTCTACTGACACATTCAATAAATTATATTGTTGGAATATATATTTTTTTGATGAGGAAGAGATATTTACAATATTCATATAAGTTATATGTAAAACATTACATGTTACACAATTATATACTGGTTAATATTAAGATTAAATATGAAATACAGCTATTTATCTTCATTTAGAATTTCTATTGAATCATTTCATCAATTAAATCATATCATAAAATAAAATATCTCACCAATCATGTACTCCAGTATTAGATTCCAACCAATAACAAATGCTATGAATTCTCCTACACAGACATAGCTGTATACATAAGCTGAACCTGCTTTGGGAACTCGAGCACCAAACTCTGCGTAACAAAGACCTGTGGAGCAGTAAAGATGTGGTAAACATTCTGTCGCATAAATTAAGAAAAAAATTGAATTAAATTTTTGTAGAAATCCAGGTTCCTCAGTATTGTTTTACCTTCATTCTAATAGATGTGACAATACCAGCAGCACCTTTTAAAAATATTGGGTGATGGGTTTAATTAATTTGTAATTTTCAAAATATAAATAATGTAACAAATGATTTGGATGGATCAAAGCTGATATATAACTGTACCTACTCACCAGCAAACACTGATGCTACAGCAGCTATAAGAAATGAAAATATAACTGCAGGGCCTGCAGTATCTTTTGATACTGCACCAGCTAATACATAAATGCCCACTCCTAAGGTACTGCCTACTCCAAGTGCTGTTAAGTCAATTATACTGAGATGCCGTGTTAACTCACTTTCTTTAAGAGTTTCACTATTTACAATTTTCTTGCGTATTAACCTCTGTAACACTTTTCTGATCTTCATAACTTCAGTTAATTCAAAAACAATAAAATAATCTTTTGAAACTGGATTCTGTAGTTATTTAATGCATCAGAGAGGATAGTAATGAAAAGCATACACAGTATACTTCATTCATTCATTAACAATGCATGTGCTTAATATTATCATGATTTGTTTTGCTTATCAGTATCACGATAATGATAATTCTTTTTAGAAAGCAGTAATTACA
This sequence comes from Metallyticus violacea, assembly GCA_030762175.1. NCBI lineage: Eukaryota > Metazoa > Arthropoda > Insecta > Mantodea > Metallyticidae > Metallyticus > Metallyticus violacea. The sequence continues at coordinate 72,207,811 of CM060838.1, forward strand.
ACTTCCAGAATTTAGATAACAATTTAACTGCTGATAAAGGAATCTGAAGTGTAAGGATAACCTCCTATGAGATAAAATTATTTCACATAAGCTACTACACTCTATTGGAATGTTTGTATAAAGACTGCTATTTCTAAACATTTTCCCTCAGTTTTTATTATACATATTTGTATTAACTAATGTAATGAAAAGATAATGCCACTTCCAGAACTGTTTTATTTATAAGGAAAAGTAAAGTAACTCTTGGAACAATGTAGCTAAAATAACTAGAACTAGAGAAACAGAAATTGATATAACATTAAAATAAATGCACAAATATCATAATATTTCAAACAGTTTGAGTTCTTGTTTAAAGGCAGAAAACAAGAAAATATATATATATATACTTTAATATTCACAGAATTATCGCTTGCTATATGTCAAACAACTAGTGTTCTTCAAGATGTTTTATTCTATTTTTTCTTCTTTAGTTATTGTCATTTTAGTTACATTGTTCAAAGTTTTTTTTTATTTATATTTATATTTTATATATATGAAGTTCTCAAATCAATGTCCACTTATTGCAGTTATACCGCGTAGTTGTGCATGGCACATGGGTAATGTTGGTTGCATATTACAGGAATTTCAGCACAGTTGTATAAATAATTTTCTGTTACAATTTGTGACTTTAAATATAATGGTGTATGTGTTCATCAAAATAAGTTGTAATGATTCTGAATATGACTAAAGAAAATACATTAAAGGTTCGTCAAATTAAATGAATAAGATATACGAGGGTAGGTCAGTAAGTTTCCGGCCTAACCATTTTCTAGGTAGGATAAAGGCAAAAAATATATTTCACTTTTCAATATAATAATCCTTTATTGCAATATATTTCTCACATCTTTGAATTAACATTTCAATCCCCCCCAAAAGATAGTCAGAAGTCTTGTCTGCAAAATGAGCACAAACAGGATCCATCACTTCTTCTTCATATTTAAATTTCCTTCCTTGAAGGTCCTTCTTGAATTTTGAGAAGAGGAAATAGTCACTGGGAGCTAGCTTTGGGCCGTAGGGGGGATGGTCAATCTCCTTGAAGCCACATTTCTTCACAGCTTCCTTTGCAACAAGAGCTGTGTGCACATGCGAGTTGTCATGAAGAGGGCACACTCTGCCACTCATCTTTCCTCACCTTTTCTCTTTGATGTAAGGACGTAGTTTGTGCAGTAGGCCAGTATAGTACTCCCCATTTACTGTGGTGTTTCTCTCCTTGAAGTCAATGAAGAATATTTCTTCACAGTCCCAAAAAATTGTGGCCATGATCTTCTTGCTTGACTGAGTGACCTTGGCCTTTAGAGGAGGTGCTGCGCCAAGTTTAAGCCACTCTATTGACTCTCTTTTGGACTCAATGTCGGTCCTGGTGGTGTAGTGGTAACCATACTTGCCTTCTAAACCCAATATCGTGAGTTCAAACCCGGCCAGGACCGATGCATTTTTTTCGGGCGTAAAAATCCTAAGTACGGTTTTCTTCGGAAGGAAAGTAAAGCGTTGGTCCCGTGTAGTACATTTACGGCACGAAAAAGAACCTCAAGCCTGAAAGAAGAGGCCTCTGAGCTAAAATATGTCAGCCATTTCACGCCTTGCATTGAATAGGGCGCTGGTGACCTGAGATGTTAAAGAGCGTCCATAAATAAAACAATTAAAAATTATACAAATCATTTGGATAAGGGATTATAATTTCATCTCCTGTAACAATGGTTTGCAGAACTTTTCTCTCGTTGCCATGGCAGAGCTCCAAAATTGCCTGACAACAGATGATCGTTGCTGCTTTTGGAATGAGGAAAGAAATCTAGGCACGCATCTTGCACTAACTTTATTCGTGTTTAAATGTTCAGAAAGGTCCAACCTTGCTGCTATTTCTTTAACTTTGAGCGCATGTCTTCCATAATTTCTCCTTCACATCACAAGAGTGATATTTTCAGGAGTGAGCACCTCCACCCATTCGAAAAAGTTTGGCCCATTCTTTTACGGTAGAATATGAGGGGGATGCTTCCCCACATATACCATCCAATCGCTGTTTAATTTCATTTGGAGTAAATTTTTCTTTAAGTGAAGAATCAAATAATAGCTGGATACTCCATTTTCGACATGTCACAATCTTCTGCACACTGCCTTCTTTATGCAACTATATCTGAATAATTGAACACAGTGGAGCGTAAGTTACAGGTGCAATTGTTTACTTAACAGATAAGGTATGACTCTAGATACGAGTTTTGTGAAGGCTATAATCTTTATCGGCGTGGCCGGAAACTTATGGATCTACCCTCATGCACTACAGGTAATGCAAATGGTTTGTTTAGTATAGGGGAATTGCATGAAAGTATCCCTAAAGTTTGTTTTTCGTTGTATTTCATAATAACTAATACTTTTATAAAGTTGCGCCCGCCTCGGTTTTTCGCTTATTTCCTGTGTCGCAATGAGGCTGGTTACCAGTTGAAGTCCCAGTGTCATTAGGTCTGACTATGGAGTAATCTTTGTTAGTGTAAATTTGAGTTCTAATAAACTTGATAGGCAAGTATAATGTGTGCTGTCTATGTACGCGTAATTTTCCTTACTACCATATTACTTAAATGCAAAATGATAGGTATGTGATAATACCATGTAATGCCCATATATGTGACAAAAAAAACGGCAGATTTTATAATCCATTGAAATTGCATTAATATTTGGACACAACAAACATCATGTTTTATTGTCTTAATATATATGATACATGATATTAGTAAATTAATATATGTTTTTCGTTGGATTTTCCGTCTCTCGCTCTGCTTTTATTTTACATTCAAGTTAAAAAAAGCAATGGCGTACCATTACGTACAGCACATGTCTTAATACCGTCGTTCCGTATCCTTCAAATTCCGTTGACTTTCCCTCGGAGCACATGCAATAGTATCCTGATGTACCCGTAGACACTGTAGTGTCACATTGGGCATTCGCTTCATCGCCACGGAGTATCGCAATGTTTTATGATCTGTTGCGATGACCCATAGAAAGAAATCTAGGATGAGTAGTTCAGCGAACCAGGGGGCCAGAATATAGACCCGCTCTCCCGCGGCCAATCAACCTTCGTGGATAGTTAGATGAAGAAAAGCCTGTACCGTGAAGTCATGATGTGCCTTCGATGTGTTGCCAGTTGCAGCGGGACATCGTCTAAAATTTCACCGTAATGTTAAATGAGCATGCAGGAGGTCCAAGAAACGTTCTCCGGTGAGATCACCGTTCAGGAAGACTGGTCCAACAAAATGATCACCTAAAATACCACAACATACATTCAGTTTCCACCGAATCCGGGTATGACGCTCGCGGAACTATCGAGGATTGCGATCTGCCAAGTATAATTTGTTGTGTCGTTTACACCTCCAGTATTGGTGAAAATACTTTCATTAAACAAATATGTTGGCAGATGAAATCCCACTGTTGTTGCAGACAGCGTATCATCGCACAGTAATAGAATTGTGGTTTGAAACTAATTTTCTGTTAGCGCTTGAACCAACTAACTAATGTTTGTTTGGTTGCCAATTTAAGAACCTTTTAATGATTTATTAAATGATATTTCTATATTGTTATTTGCAATGAAATCCAGCTAATCAAGAGCTCCCGACAATGCTTTGAATTCATCTGCTGAGTAGGTAGAAGACAATTCATGTGAGAGTTTCACTTTATTAAATTGAGGGGATTGTAAATTGAACACGTTTTCTTCACTTCTTACAGAAATTTTGAAATGAACTTCTGAATCGGGCAAAAAACCGATTTTATGCGACATGATGCCCTGAGAAAGAAAAACGGGCATTAGTTTCGCTCATTATTACTGGAGAACGGATTTTAAGGTACAAATTTATGGCTGGAAAAAGGCAAGAAAGTTTAAAAAATTGTGCTGATAAAACTGCTTTTTTCGGGTCTAAAGCAGTTAAAATAAAAGCTTTATTCAACTCTGTAGCAAATAACATCAAGCAAACAAGAAGTACACATGCCATTTATTGGGTTTCAACTAATTGTTACTCACAACATTTCTATGTTTTCGAATTTAAGCCGCTGGCGTTTTGAGCTCAGGATATTCTTATATACGGAGAAACTCCGCTCAGCACCTGCTAAAACCAACGAAACATATTTTGTAAATACATGGAGAGGGAGTTCAGTGGAAGTTGCAATGTTTTCCACGTCCAGATTGTTCCTCAAAATAAGTTCCTCAAGGTTGCCAACTTCATCCATTGTTCCTCTTTCCTTTATCTCCTTCCTCTAAACTCTGAATCACTCGGGCAAATGCCTGTAGACATGCACTGCGAAAAGTTCTTACTCAAGGTCTTTTTCGTTGAGCAATTGTTAGGTATGCTTGATAGCTGCTGCGTTAGTTGAATCGCTCCTGGTGATCGAGCGGTAACCACGTAGATCCAAGCTGGCGGTTTCAATCCCGGCCAGGGTGGATGGATGTTTTCGGGTGTAAAAATTATAATTATGGCTTTATTCGGAATAGAAATCAAACCACCGAACCCATGCCGTAGATTTACGGCAAGTAAAATACCTCAAACCTGAAAGAAGAGGAATCTAAGCAAAATTTAACGGCTGTTTTAGCCATGAATTGAATGGGACCTGAGATTTTAAAGAGCGTTCGTAAATAAACCAAATAATAATAATAATGATATGATCACATAACCCACTTGATTATGACAGGTAATTGTGGAAGTGGATCCCAGTAACTTATTAGTAGAAAAATTCACGATATGGGATCTTTACAAGAATCTTCTTCAGAGTAGCAATGAAGTAATTTATCTTATTGTGTTCCTCCCTGGCTTTTTTACAAACATATCACATGGTTGGGATACATGGCCTTCATTTGTTGAAAAGCCGAAAGCATGTAGCAGGCTTGATCAGTCAGCACAAGCCTTACTTTTTCTTATTGTATGCCCTCCGGCTATGGCTTCATGTTTCAATCATTGAGTGACGCATAAATGTACAAGCATTGGTACAACTCAAACAGCGTGGGATTTCACTTTCACCAGACAATGGAAACACTAGCTCATTCAATGTATATCTTTACAGCGCAGCGGCAGTATCATCTAAAATTATTCCCATTTCTATTTCTTGGCTACCTGTTTTATTTTCTTGAAAATATTCTCACATATTTTAATTTATTTTAATGTTTTCTCAGGGTGCTCTCATCAGATAATGACCTACACGAGTACTTCTCAAGGAAGATTTGAATGCAGGATTGTTGACCCTACGGACTGGAATTTCTGACTGAACTAATGTCATGGTAAGACCTGCACAGAACTGGCCCGTTGCTGCTTTTCAGACTCTAAGTGGAGTTACGTATATCAAGATAGTTCGCTTAGGTTGCGATTTGTGAAGTTCATCATTCTTCGCATGTTTACCAGGTGTACCGGTTTATTCTGGCTTTTTGGCGCTTCTCGTCAATCGCAATATTTACATCGATGATGGCACATCGAGGAATTAGATCATCAATTTTGATTAAATGTATCTTGAATTCTCCTGAAAGCTCATACAACTTTGACTATGGAACGTCAGCCATGGTAGTTCTCGTGCTACAACAACACAAACAATCAAGTAGAGCAACTAGCAACTAAAACGACTAGAAATTTATCCTCCTTTAAATAAGTGTGCGCAAACCGCACAGAGAACTGTGGTTCTGACGAATAGTTTAAATTTAAATTGGGTCTAAAAAATTTTGTGTGTGTGTGTGTGTGTGTGTGTGTGTAATATAAAAGAAAAATAAAAATAAAGTAATACAGTTAACAAGTAACAAATTAACAGTAATTATAATAGTAGAAAAGGATATACACTTAGAAAAAGTCACACTTGAGATCGCTATATTCCAAACTTGTGGAGCCCTTCTATGGCAAGAAGACAAGTGACGGTGATAAAAGTAAATATTGAGTATCGAAGGTAACGTTATGCATGGAAACAAATGAAACTAGAAATGAGAGTGTGTGTGTGGGGGGGGGGGATTAATATGTAACATTTAAACCAGGTGGTATACGTGCTTTATGTAAAAATATAGCTGCCATTTCTCTATCTCTGAGTAAACTTTCAGAGCATTATGTAGGTAAATATCAATAAGTATCAGATTAAAAGCACCATCAAAATCCTTACAGTGACATAAGGCATGTTGGGCAACCGGCAAGGGAGACTTGGTTTTAACAGAACGTCTATGATTGTTCATACGTAGCGAAACAACAGTAGAAGTTAAACCAATATAAAATGCTTTGCAAAGCTTACAAAGTAACATATATACGACGTTCTTGGAAGAACAAGTAGCAAATGAAGAAATGTTAATTCTCTGGATAAATTACGGCTGTGGAATGAATGGCAAGGCATAATTAGCGCACAGGTTTTACATTTAGGACGTTGACAAGGATATGAGCCAGCAAAGGGACGTGGTAAATTCGGAGGAGATAGATTTCGGCGAAATATACTTTTAAGGTTAAGCGGTGTTCTAAAAGTAAGTCGGGGTATAAATTTATAAAAAGCATTTAAAGATGAGTGCATTAACAAAGTATCATGACATTCTTTCAAAATAGGTCTGATGCTTTCTGTTCCAGGCACGTAAGAGTAACAAAGTTAATGAAGTTCTTATTAGAAGTTTTAGGTTTGCATTGGAAAGTTTTGTGTGCTGGGATTATACGGGATTTTAAAAGAGAGGAAGGACAATTTTGGTCTTGGAAAACTTTTGAGCTAGGTTTTTAATATACTTGTCAAGAGATGAAAAGTTGTTACAAAGACAATGACCACGGATTGAAAGAGAAAAAGGAATAGATCTTTTGATATGCAAGGGATGACAGCTATCAAAATGAAGATACTGTTGTAAATTGGTAGGCTTCAATGTGCAGAGACGTAAGAAAAGAGCTATTACACAAAGAAATATCAACATCTAGGAACGTAGCAGCATTAGAAGAGAGAGAAGTGAACTTAACTGAAAATTTGGAGTTAAGATTAGTAAGGAACTGATCGAAAGATTCTGAGCCATGAGTCCAAAGCACGAATATATCATCAATATATCTCAGCCATAATAATGGTGCCAAAAGTTCTGACTTAAGAAATGCCTCCTCTAAGCGAGTCATAAAAAGATTGGCATAAGACGATGCCATCCTGGTGCCCATCGCAGTACCTTTAATTTGTAGCTAATATTTATTATCAAAACTAAACGCATTGCGAGTGAGGACTAGATAAGCCAGATGACAAATGAAATCTGTGCATGGGGTATGAGGAGGTGCTCGAGAGTCCAAGAAATGTCTAACAGCAGCTAATTCTTCATGGTGGGGAATGTTAGTATAGAGTGACATCACATCGATAGTGACCAGAAGTATATTAGAATGTGCCAAAGGGTCAATTTTCTTTACTAAACTCAAAAAATGGAAGGAATATTTGATATAGAATGGCCTAGACGTAACAAATGGCTGTAACCAACAATCTACTAGAGCGGAAATACGTTCAGTGGGGGAATCGTAGCTGGCTACTATCGGGCGGCCTGGACAGTTTTTTTATGAATTTTAGGGAGAAAATATATGGTGGAAGTACGAGGGACATGAGGAGTAAGTAGAGTGATATCTTGGGAATTAAGTCCTTCAGCAGTACCAGAAGATGCAATAAAAGAAGCTATTTCTTCATTAAACTTGACTGTAGGGTCGGAAGACAATACTTTATAATAAGTGACATCTTCAAGCTGTCGATAAGCTTCAGCATTGTAAGAAGAAATATCCTGTACTACTGCTGAGGATCTTTTTATTGGCTGAAAGAATAATATCAAGATTATTAGATAACCTTTTAGTGCTGATTTTTCACTTAAAGTTAAATTATCTTTCCGGGTGATCCTATCTAGAAATTTAGAATCAGTAATCGAAGTTAAAAATCGGTTAATAAACATTTCTAAAAGATGGCTAGAAGGTAAAGAAGGAGGTTCAAGTTTGGAGGGAGGACGAAACTTGAGAAGGCAAGGAGTAACATTTGAAGTAGGCTGAGAAGATTTATTATGCCAATAGTAACGTCATCTTAAATTACGGCAAAATTTAACGCTATCAGAAACAAATTTAAGGTGATTTAAATTTGGGAGTTGGGGCAAAAGATACTCCTTTTTGCAAAAGCAATGTATCAGCATCAGAAAGTGAACTAGAAGATAAATTAACAACCGCACTATTAATAGTAGGGGAAGTAAAAGGGGTACATTTGCTATTGGGATGCTGGTATGAAATACCGGAGTAAAATTTAAATGAACGAGGCAAATTAAAAATAGAAGCCAAGTCAGGAGCTCACGCTACGAGCGGCGGGTAAAAGTTGTGGAAGAAAGACGCGGTAAACTGAATAGGAATACCTGCTCTTAAATATTGTAAATATAACCGCGATAGTTTAAGAAGATGTTTCTGATTGAGAGAATATAATAATTTATTCGCACACATCAAGATACTATTAACTGGTAATATATTTAGGAGAACATGCCAAAATAAAACTAATTAATTTAGACAAATGAAATTGCTGCAAATATTGAGAATTATTGAGGATCATCCGTAGAAATTTCTGGGAGATATGGTACCTAAATAAGTGAAATTGGCTATGAGTGCCAGGAACTAAAGCGGACAATGGCAATTGAATTAATATTCCGTTAAGACAAACACTAGTAATAGCACAATAAGAAAGAAAGTCAACATGCCCTGTATATTTAGCTAATTGCTTAGAATGGTACTTATATTTGCTGAGCCAAAATTTCATAACATTACCTTGGATAGATGTTACAGTATAAGATGTATTAAACAATAAAAAGTATTAGAAAACACAGAGAAAGTAAGAAATAAAATTAAAAGAATAATAGATAAATAATAAAGAAGTCAAAAGCAAAACACGCAAAGAAATTACACTTAATAAACAAAGTTAAAAGCAACACCAGAGGTGCAAACAATATAAAAGAAAAATAAAAATAAAGTAATGCAATTAACAATGTAACAAATTAACAGTAATTATAACAGTAGAAAAGGAAAAAAGTCACACTTGAGATCGCTATATTTCGAACTCAAAAAGTTATATATATATATACGTCTGTCCTCTTTTTCACCCCCTCTTTAATACTTCAGTTTATTTTTATTTATTATTTTTTTAGCATTTTCTATATATATATATATATATATATATATATATATATATATATCAAAAAAGGCTAAAAAATAATAAATAAAAATAAACTGAAGTATCAAAGAGGGGGTGAAAAGGGGGACAAACGTGAAAGGATAGAAAACTTTGTCTATCTCGTTCCATTTCTTGTCCTAAAATACAAATATCAAACGATACGAAAACAACTATGCTTTTCGCAAAGATGCTCAACACCTTAAAACCGTTCTTAGTTACATCACCAACTTCTTTAGCTTCTCTTTTGAATTTGTTGCTGGCAGCTTTCCTTCTTTTAGATGACTCTTTTGACACTTAATTCAACATTACTTTTATCTTGAGTGAATATGATATCACTTCCAAGTTATAGATGGCATTTTGAGCAGTAATTACATCAGTTACTATCTTTTGAAGCTTACTGTAGAGAATGTCTATAAAAGGCATAATTTACCTCAAGAAAGACATCCAAAAATTTAATGCATTGCTGAAAAGGATCTTCTTATACCCAGTAACTGTTTTATTTCATTCATCTTCAAAATTTCATCCTTGTTACATCTTTCTTACTGTCAAATATAGCATTAAAGCTCAGAGAGAGTATAAAGTTCCAAGGAGTATTGATTGCCAGGCCGGAGTAACGTTTTCTTTAAAATTGAGTTGAGAATCGCAGTCCTCTATGGAGTAACTAGAAGGGGTGGTAAAAAAAAAAAAAAAAGTAGGTAAATACCTTTTAGTCGGTCCTAGTGTACTGATGGCAATAGTTATTGCCTTGTAGACCCAAGGTCAGTCGATAAGGGTCAGTGGATTGTTTTAGGGCGTGAAATCCTAAGTATGGTTTTCTTCAGAAGGAAAGTAAAGACAGTGATCTCGTGTCGTAGGTTTATGGCACGTAAAAGACCCTGAAAGTCTGAAAGAATGAAGCCTCTGAGAAAAAGTTATAGGCCGTTTCACGTCATGAATTGAATGGGAGGCTAATGACCGAGCTGTTAAAGAGCGTCCTTAAATAAACCAAATAAATAAATTAAGCAATACATTTCAATTATACACATTAGTCTAGTCGCTTGCACATTAACAGCAGTTGTTAATGCACTCCAAGCTATACACTGGGTGACTTTGTGATAGGAATCTTAAATATGATCTAGAGTACTGAGCTTACGATGATTTGATCCGTCGGTAGGCCTTGCAATCAGCGCATTTTTTTTCGCCAGATGACTTACTGGTACAGAATAATTTCAGTTTTTGGATTTATGGATAATGCTGTTTTATAATATTTGTAAAAAGAAGTTCGATATTTACCATAATCTAGTTGACTACTTGAACTATTATGCCATGAAATAATAATAAAAATAGACAAAATAATATTTGCTATAAATCACAATAATTTTATTATTAGTGGCACTACTTCTAGGTTTGCAAATATAAGGGGATATTTTGTAGCTTACACAGAAGAAAATCACTTAATTACAATTTTACATTTTCAAACTTTTGTGAATTTAACTGCAACATTAAAAGCTAGGTATAAAAACTCTGTGTGTCTGTATCATTTGGCAATGCACACCACTTTTACGAATTTCACAACTTAACATCTTAATTGTTAATGTTACATTATTGTTGTAGTCAGACCTCTGCACTGCAATAACTAACTTCCGATTCCCTGTTCATAGCTCTAGATGCATTAAATGTTCTTTAAAAACAGTACCATATATGTATATAACTGAACACATTTCCATAACAATTGTTATACTAATGCTGCCCGTTCTATATTCATAACCACAGTCACTTTTCTCTTTAATTCTATTGTTTCAATTTGCCCCATCCACAGGTTTAAAGCATCTAGAACCGCCACTCTCCAGATATTTTCTTGAAAGAAAATTCTGTATCAAACTTGATACTTTCTAAATTAATCAATCCGTTAAATAAAGCATATCTGCAATTTCAAAACTACGATTTTTTGGGGTTTATACTCAAACTTCCTTTCAGAGAATTGAAGAAATCGTTGCTAGTCCAACAAATATTAATGCGCAGTCTGGCTTTTGGAAACCGCGGTTGTATGGGAGTAAAAAATACAATTAAATTCTAGTGAAATTTAACATTTCACTAGAACCACTAATTCAAAAATTGAAAACGGAATTCGCTTATAATCTCAAAAATGAATGGTGTCTTTTGAGTAATTTTTCTCCACTGAAGAGAAAGATATTTATTTAAATTTATCAATACTAGAATTCAAGACACAAATTGAAAATATTTGTTTAGAAATTTAGCAAAATTAGCTAAAATTGTCTTTCTTTGCCCCAGTCTAATGCTTCAACGGAGCGCGTAAAGGTTTCCTATTTCAAAACTAAAAAGATGAACAGATTATCCTCACAAGCAGTTTCTGCACTTGCGCCTGTGAAGTTAGACATGAAGGTCAAGAAAAAAGCTTGTTGAAACTATTCTGATAGTGATGAAATTTATTTGATGAAAACATACAAGAACACAAAGGATGGGAAAATTGCGGAGTTGCTGTTAGCAGAAGATGGCGACAAGGAAGCATAAGAATGAAAAAGCGAGGGGCATAAGGAGATATCGAATTTCTAAAGGGATCGTATAGGAATATTAATACTTTGGAATTTGTTTTCCGTATGTATTATCCAAAAGTAAAAGAAGCATTTAATATTTCATTTTGAAAAGTTCAAGATTAAAGGAATATCTGATACCAAAACGTATATTGAAGTTAAATTTTAAAATCGTGGGGAATTTGACTGATTCTGAGGAATTTTGAAGGCCTAAAGGAGAATTTTCGCTATAGAAAATTTGGCAACACTCTGCTAACAGCTAAATAGCGGGCGGGAAAATGTTGGGAGCATGATTAGGAGTATGTTTAACGGAACATACTCACAATGTATCAACACGGAAGAAATGGTGTATGAATTAATGAAACCATTTAATAATAAGATATATATACACGAAAGAATATTAAACGTTACATCAGAGTAAATGTTAATACCAAGCTCTGTTAGGCTTAGAGGACCCTGACAATGTCTGAAGGCAGTGGTATGGAATGTGTGAACACATTGGTAATAACACCTCCGAGTTCGCCACAAAAGAGAAAACGAAAGGGGATCGTTCAAGACACTAAACTTGGTAAATAGAAAATACCTTTAAGTAAATTAAATTTTCATAAATTTTAAAGTAAAAGAGGTAACAGTTTTTGTTTTTGTATTTTGTTAATGTTTAACGTCCTTCAGAGGTGTCATAGTCGATGGACATGGTGATGCATAAAATAATATATTAAATTGGGAAAGGATTTTTTTTTCAAATGAAAGAAGCCCCCCAGGCCCCAATAGCCTATTAAAACCGTATTATCTAAATACCTTGTTTTGTCTAATAATTAATATACATGCCCCAAATGTTTCTCCACGTTATACTCGTAATGCACAAACATGACATAATATATTTACCTATTCTGCAGCAGTATATCACTAGCATGCTGAGGCAGATAAAAACAAGCTTAACAAATTGTCAGGGTGCTACAATTTTCAACAATTTGCTATGGAACATCCTTATGCTTTTATGGTAAACTGTATTAGAAAAAGTAAATCAGGAATATTAACTGAGTGGGACAACAATAAACAATATTTTCCCATTAGTAATGTACTGCCTATTTAAAGTTTATTAAAATTAACCTGTTAAACACCATAAATGAGGCTAGGCTAGAAGGGTTTCATACAAGTAAGTGTTCAAGGACAAAACACTTGTGATTGCCATTAATTGAATTAATGGTTATTTGACATTTATTGAAGGTACAAAAAAAAATACAAACTACAAGGTCCAGGCCATTTTAGGTGTAACTCCTTGCCATTATAGAGATTTTAATACAATGATGGTTTTATACTAATGCTTTATCTGAATAATTAAATAAAATACAAAATTTCCACCTAGATTGCACCAGACCCTGGTCCCTGGTTTAATCACCATCATACTGGAATTCCAGGAGATTAGGCTCGGACCCAACCTAGGAGACTAAATAATGGTTATTATGTAATTTATATTGCTCCAAGATTGAAGATGTGATTAACATTGTAGATGCTTGATGTCATTGTTATGGGTATGTAAGTCTAATAACCCAATGTTTAATGATGTTAAAAGTTAAGCATTTTCATATTTTTGACTTCAAGCTTAGTGTTAATTTTGTTTAGTTTTTCTTTTTCATCCTCCAAAATTTCTAGTTTCGCAATTGGATGCAGACCTTTCTTGGTATAGCCTTGAAGTAATTAACACACTGTATATTATTTAGTTCTAGTTTTTAATTTTGTAGGAATTTTAAAGCATTTTCGGTTTTTTTGAAGTAGCACTCCAAAGTTTAGTCCAGAAATGTCGCTCACTGCTTCCTCTATCACTGGACGAACCACACCAAATGACAGCTGTTTAAAAGTATCATATTTGTGATGTCATCAATGATGAATTTATTCTCCATCTAAAACAAATTTTCCATAATCTCAACTTGGGCATTCATTTTTACACTAAACTCCATTCACTTACACAAAAGTAAGACGTGTTTCGGGAGAATCTCTCCCATCTTCAGTTGCTCACTGAATCGCTGTTACTCGAAACTATGGCTGGATAAATGGATGTTCCTGTGGTGGCCTCTATTGGTTGAAGTAGGAAGTTGCTGAGCTCATCCATAGGAGGAAACTCAAAATTCATTAGATTTTCTCTATTTTTTAATATGAAAGTTTTTTCCCAAGTGGATAACTCCAATGGGCTGTGAAGATGTTTCAGCAGTTTTATTTCCGGTTTTATTTCATGGTTTTTGGTCCAAAAGTGAGCTGCTACCACAGGAACATCCGTTTGTCCAGCCATAGTTTCGAATAACGGTGGTTCAGTGAGCAACTGAAGATGGGAGAGATTCTCCAGAAACGCATCTTACTTTTGTGTAAGTGAATGGAGTTTAGTGTAAAAAAATTAATGCCCAAGTTGAGGTTATATTGTCACTCCATTGTCAACAGCTTCGTAAGTACAATATTTATAACTCTTTCCATGTTAGCCTCGGAGGAATGTAATCTAGGTAATTACCAAATTAGTGAAGAAGTATCAATGAAAGGAATTAATAAAAACCTATTCTTTTACAATTTTTTTAATAGTGTTTAACACTCATTTTAACTATGATGATAAATTGGGAAAGGATGTTTTTTTTAAAAGAAGGAAGTCTAAATTTAGGGCACCTCTCCAGCATTTACTATTTATGAGGACTGAGGAAAACCTGGAAAAACCTCGGCCAGGGAGGAAGCCCCTGGTGAGAATCAAATCCCAGACCTCCCACTCACAAGTTTGGGCCTTAACAACCTTGGCCATCCATGACAATCACTCCTTTTTCAATGATTGATTCAAACTTTTCTAATTTTTGAATCACTTTACAAAAAGCAATCCAAAGCTTTAGGTTTCTTTTACATCATAATATTAGTATTTTCAGAAAGAAGCACACTTTATAAAGAAGAAAAAATAAAATGGTATTTTAAATTCTTTTGTAATGCATGTACCAAAGATGAATTGTTATATAAAGGTCTTTGTTTTATTCATATATATATATATATATATACACACACTGACAAAAGAAAGATGTGAAATACATTTCTATTCCTGGCCTAAAATATTGCATAATTACATTAATAATAAGTGAAATAAAGTCCTTATATAAAGGAATGTTAGTATTTTTGTAGTACCAAAGATCATTGATTTAGTTCAGGTACCTGTGATGTACTATTTTATATTTGTTTTTTAAAAGTAATGCTGTTATGCACGAGGTTGGTAATGAAATATTACTCATAAATCGGTGTGTCATCATACTAAATTTATTAATTTTTCTTTATTATGTGTAATATTTCTATGTTTATGTTTTATTTTACAAGATCAGAAACTATAACAGGTATTTCATCAATAAATGCAATAATTCATTTATTAACATGACCAGCATGAAGTAAAACAAGAAAGAAACTTATTAAAATTAAACAGTTCATAATTAGATTTGATTTCAATGGCCATTAGAAGAGCAAATTTAATAATACTGTAGCACTATGCTTTCATCTTACAGAAAACTTTTGCCACTTCCGGTGGTTTAACTGCCTTGGTGAAGTGAACCTAAGGGATTCCAAACTTCATATCGATAGCTACCTAAATACTGGAGAAATTGAAGCTATTTTTGCAAGTAACAGCAATAATGTTGTATTGCACAACAGGATTTCCATAGAACTTTTTGGCAGAAATTTTGATTTTGGTTCAGCATTATTGTTGAATGGCAAGTTACTTTTTAGTTTAGCAAGGTAAGTAAACTTGTTGTACTGTGGTAGGAAACGCTTTTCATTTGCTTAATCATTGCAGATTTTCCAGTTTATTTAATATTTTGTAGCATATATTTAATATTTTTCTAGCTGGTTAAACAAGAATGAATACAAATTTAGAACTGTCATTTAAACATTTTGGGAAGTACTAGAGGGGAATGAGAAAACATTGTTTACTTTACTAGCTTATGCTGTATTGTTTATTCATTACTATATTATCCTGCCTTGTTTTAAATATAAGAAAACTGTTGCTGAATTTTTTAACATCCCCAATTTAGTTCAGTTCCTAGAACATTCTTTGAGTTCGTGAAACAGTCCTGAAGACTAACTAATATAGAAGTTATTGTTTACAGTGATTGCAATAGTACACATTCTTCTACATTTATAAAAAATACATTATACATCTATATAGATGTTTATAATAAAAATGAAAAATAAAGTTTGAGGTGAAATTGTAGATGATGAGGCATTATTCTACTGTTTAGTACCTGCACTTGCATGGAAGGAGGATTGGAGAGGAGTGGTCGCAAATTAATCCGGGAGGATTCATAGACTTCTTAATGGTTTTATTTGGTCAATGCTCTCTGTCATGCTCCTCAATGTGTGTCTGTCTGGAGCTCAAAGCTTATGTTGTTGGCATACGAACTGCATTGGAGGCAGGAGCAAAGTGGGTTGCGGAAAACTGATTAATTCACTGAGATGAATGTCAAATGCTGAAGGACCCGCATGCTGAATCACCATTGTCTCAACTAAGTGAAGACTGAACTTAGAATTTCTGGCCAAATGTTATTGAAGTCAGACTGCCAATGCGATATGAAATAAGAAGAGCCAAATGTGGGTGCATATGCCTTCATCACCACATACGTGCATACAAGCAAGCGAATGAGAATGGCACTGCCAACTGAATGCCAATGGAGAACTGCTCCACTGTGTATATGCAATAAGACTTTAGAACATGATTAGGAATCTGAAGCATGAGTTGGACCAACAGTGAAGAATTGCCTCTTCATATTTCCTATTATCAAAACTCAAGAAGGACCTTCCAGGAAGGAAATTAAAGTATGACAAAGAAATAATGGATGCTATTTATGCCCATTTTGCAGACAAGACTTTGATTATTTTGGGGGGGGGGGAGGATTGGAATGTTAATTCAAAGATGTGAGAAGTGTATTGCAATAAAGGTTAACCATATTGAAAAGTGAAATATAGTTTTTGTCTTTATCATACCTAGAAAATGGTTAGGTGGGAAACTTATGGACCTACCCTCATATATTCACATTGAGAGTTCAAATTACTTATTGCTAAATAGATTTCTGTATGAATATGTACTATGTATACCAGCAATTCATATGGCATTTTTTGTAATAGGAAAACTCGTTTTTACCTGAGTTTCCCCAAAATATAAAGCCATATTTCATCCGAGTTGATATATATATATATATATATAAGTTAATATTGAAATCTTAGTTGAATCCAAAGATAATATTACATCTCATGCATTTCTAAGTTCAGGTATGATAAGATCGATTACTTTCTAATGCAGATGGTTATCGATTCTTATACCTAGGAATTTAATATATTTGGTTTATAAAAGTACACTGTTAGAATTTCTAATTTGTAACAAGGAATTTGGGGATCTATGAGTGAGGAATTTCATAACATTTGTTTTATTTAGAGGAAATTTTTTACTTTGAACCATACAAACAAAGAGCTCAGAACTAAATGTAATTAATTGGCATAATCATTAAGACTGTTTCCTTTTATCAATATGCTTGTGTCATTTGCAAAAAGAATAGTATTATCTACATCTTGGGTAGATAAATAGAGATCATTTATATGCACAGAAAAAGAAGAGAGTCTAGAACAGATCCTTGAGCTATTCCATGTTTAATCATTCCCTATTCTGATGCATTGTTTAATTATTAAAGGGACAATTTATCTCTACTTTTTATTTCCTTTTGTCAAGGTAGCATATAAACCATTTTAAATATTGCTTTTTTATCCCATAGAAAGCTAATTAATCTGTCAGTATTAAATGATTGACAAAATCGAAAGCCTTTGCTAAATCACCAAATATTCCTCTTACATGTACACTTTCATTAAATGCAGTAAAATTTCATTAAGGAGTTTAAAGAGTGTATTTTCCATTTAAATTCCCTTCCTAAAACTAAACTTATAATTAACTAGAATATTGTTACTTTCAAGATAATGATAAAACCTACTGCGCATTACTTTCTTAAACACCTTAGAAAATGTAGGTGAAAAAGCTGTGGGTCAATAATTATGGATCTTTTTCTCTCTTTTCGAACAGTCTTTTCACTACCAAATGTTTTAGCCTTTTAGGAAATACCAGATGTTAAAGCTTCATTACACAAATGATAAAGGGTATACTAATTTCTTATGCATGTGCCTTTATGACTTTTCTGTTAATCTCATCATAGCTGGAGTTTTTTTTATTTTAATTTTGAAATATTACTAATTTTCAATAATGGAGTAATGCTACTTGGTTTGAATTCATTATTTTGACTGGAAAATTATAATTGTAAAATTTTTAACTGGGTTTTATGCCTGCAATTCATTTTTAAAAAAAATGTATATACAAAATGTACATGTTTTGCAGGGATGGAATTTATTGTGGAATCATTCATAGTTCTCGCAACTCATTTCACCTTTTACCAGACTGTACTTTATTTTTTTTTTTTCCCCTTTATGTCTATTTTACTAGTGAGGTATCATAGATGGTGGACACTGGTGATGCAAGAGATGAAATGATAAATTGGGAAAGATTTTCACTTTTTTTGGAAAGAAATAGTCCAAGTCTAAGTTTAAGTATCTTCCCAGATTTTGCTGCTTATGAGAACTGAAGTACAACTCTCTGTCAGGAAGAATGGTCCTGGCATTAATCGAACCCCTAATATCCCACTCATGAGAATGAGCCTAATCATTCATGAAAGTTTGCATATTGTTCTGATATGTGCATAGCTACCTACTACCAACAACTTTGTACTGAAAGCATTGATAGTTTTAGAGAATGACTGCATCCTATGATGTAATCTAAACTTAGGATAATGTCAAAGAAAAATTTAACTGTAGCCTAGAATTAACAAAAGAATAAAGCCACATCATCAATGTAAGACTATATAGGACTATGTGCTATTATTCACCTTTGTTCTGCTCTTTGTTTTGCAGGAAAAATTTAATGATTTTAGACTCATCATCGAGGGTAGGTAGAATAATGGGAGATAATTCTGCTGCACAGCTTTGCAATAGAAATTATTTCCTGCTAAGGAAAAACATTTGTGAACTAATGGCATTTGTTAGAAGCTACTTGTCTGGGTATGTATAATATTATTATATACTTATTAACTTAGAAGTAATTACAAATAAATTAGTTAAATCTATTTGCAACCTTTTGATCCATGAAAAATTGTTAGGACACTTTTTGGGGGAGGAGGAGAAGAATAAAATCTTTCATGATTTTGTTTTATCAAGGTACAATTAGAAAATAATGGGAAAAGTGTTGTTATAACTTTACTATGAAACAATAATATATATAAATATTGTACTTACGAAGCTGTTGATAATGGAGTGGTAATATATCCTAAACTTAGGTATTAATTTTTTTTTTTTTTTTAAATCTTTTTCTTCCCACTAAACTCAATTTACTTACATAAAAGTATGAAGCGTTTCGGGAGAATCTCTCCCATCTTCAGTTGCTCACCAAACTACCATTACTCAAAATGATGGCTGGACACCTGGATGTTTCTGTAATGGCCTCTGTTGGTTGAAGTAGGAAATTGCTGAGTTCATCCATAAGAGGAAATTCAAAATTCATTAGGTTTTCTCTATTTTTTAATATGAAAATTTTTTCCCAAGTGGATAACTCCAATGAGTTGTGAAGATGTTTCAGAAGTTTAATTTCCAGTTTTATTTCATGGTTTTTGGTCCAAAAGTGAGCTGATTTATCCACCTGCTTAAACGGAATAGTCCTAAAATGTTCTTTCTTCCGAATTTCCAAACTTCTCTTTGTTTTGCCTATGTAGCTCTGCTCAGAATCTGCACATTTTATTTCGTAAATTCCTGATTTCTATTATGTTGATATGGAGTCTTTTACTGTGGAATCAATATATTCTTGATGTATCTGTTCTTTGGGGCTAACGTTATCCCATGTTCTATGAAAATTTTCTTCAACTTGTTGTGGTAAATTGTATGGTAGGTGAAACTTTTGAATTTGTATTCTATGTCTGTGGTTTTTCAGTGTGGAAACTTCCCTTATCCCTTTTTGTCTTTTAGATTTATTGATAATTTTTATCACTGTGTCTTTGCTGAAACCATTGATTATAGCTGTCTTTATTATTTGTTTGTATTCTATTTTGTACTCTGCTTCTGTGAGTGGAATATTCATCAATCTGAGTGCCAAACTGTGAAATACTGCATACTTATGAAGAATGGGGTTATAACCTAATGAATTTTGACTTTCCTCCTATGGATGAAACTCTTGGAGTTATAACCCCATTCCACATATACATGCAGTATTTCACAGTTTGGCGCACAGATTGATTAATATTCCACTCACAGAAGCAGAGTACAAAATAGAATACAAACAAATGATAAAGACAGCTATAATCAATGGTTTCAACAAAGACACAGTGATAAAAATTATCAATAAATCTAAAAGGTAAAAGGGGATAAGGGAAGTTTCCACACTGAAAAACACAAAAGAAAAATACAAATTCAAAAGTTTCACCTACCATCCAATTTACCACAAGAAGTTGAAGAAAATTTTCAAAGAACATGGGATAATGTTAGCCCAAAGAACAGATACAACATCAAGAATTTATTGATTGCACAATAAAAGACTCCATATCAATAGAACAGAAATCTGGAATTTACGAAATAAAATGTGCAGATTGTAAACAGAGCTACATAGGCAAAACAAAGAGAAGTTTGGAAATTCGGAGGAAAGAAGATTTTAGGAATATTTGGTTTATGCAGGTGGATGAATCAGCAGTAGCAGCTCACTTTTGGACCAAAAACCATGAAATAAAACCAGAAATTAAACTGCTGAAACATCTTCACAATCCATTGGAGTTATCCACTTGGGAAAAAAATTTTATATTAAAAAATAGAAAAAACATAATTAGTTTCAAGTTTCCTCCTATGGATGAACTCAGCAATTTCCTACTTCAACCAACAGAGGTCACCACAGAAACATCCGGATGTCCAGCCATCATTTCAGTAACGGCGGTTCGGTGAGCAACTGAAGATGGGAGAGATTCTCCAAAATGCTTCTTACTTTTATGTAAGTAAATGGAGTTTAGTGGGAAGAAAAAGAAAAAAAATGAATACCTAAGTTTATGAAATAATATATATATTTCTGAGGAAGAAAGTTTGCTGGCTCTAGTGAGTATCTGATCGGTAGTTTGGCACATGCCACCGAAAATACATTTTTCCATGCAGAAGACTCATAATCCATTGAGATTCATTGATGGATGTTAGTGGTGAGAACTGTATGTCATGAAGAGGGCAAAATGATAGAAAAATCAAAAAATGAGATCAAATTTCTTCAAGACATTCCCCTGCTGTTATTCTTCTGCTGTTATGGATCTTGACATGTTCAAGCCAGTGAGTCCATGATCTTGAGAATGACCTGGTGACTTGGCTGCAGCAATGAACATAGTCACAAATAAGTATATGAGGTATTTGTGATGAGCTGGGCTGCAGGAATGTAATGTCAGATGGACGTCATAGTTTCTTATACTGGAATAAAAGAAAATCATATGTTTACCTGCCAGATGCTTCTGGATCAATGTGAACATGAATAAGAAGTATCCTTGATCAGATAATTACTACTGATGAAAACTGGGCACTAATGACTTTCCTAAAAACATGCTACTATACTACAGAAGAAAGTTGAATGCATCATTTTGCACTGGGAACACAAAGTTCCATGAAGTAGCTTCATACAGGTTCCCCAAAGGCTGGGAAAAGTGCATGTGCAGCCAACTACAGGTAGAGAAATGCTGATGTTCTTTCTTTTTGAGCATTGTCTACTCAAATACCAAATTGTAAATAGCAGAAGCTATTATGACAAATTGAAAGCCATCTGAAGTCAGCTAGTACCAGCAAGCATCAGAGTCTGCTCCCAAAGATGTCTGTCTCCAGCAATACAATTCCAAGGAAATGCCACCATAATGATGTTGCAAGATGGAGTTTGATTGCTGTAGAGCAACTTCTGTATTCCCCAAAGTCCTAGCAGAACCATCCTCCCTAAATGATATTTTTTTCTAGGTTTCCTTCAATTTTCATCAATGGCAAATGCTGGGAAGGTCCCTAAACTTAGGCTTGTAATATTACCTTCCCAAAATTCTTTTCTCAGTTCATCATTTCATATCAAGTAGCATCGTCGGTGTCTCCACATGCGATAACACAATAGTAAAAATCAGGCATTACACATAATTTTAAAAAATAGCATATGCCTTCTTCATTTTCTCAATAAACCATATAACTTTTCCAGAATGTGCCTTGTATAGGTCAAAAAAGGTTGGCAAAATACTTGCATATGAATAAGTGAAATTTGAAATTCATAATGTTAGGCCATAAAATGTTAAGTATTACACATCAAAAACAACAATAATAGGGGGAAATAAATTATCTTAAAATATTTTTAAAGCATAATGATGGAGCAAAATATATTTTATTTAACTAAAAGTGTTAATTGGGAATTTGTATAGTGAAGCTAATTGTATAATTAAAATTGTTGTATGATTGAATCGAATTACATGCTCTTAAACTTAAGTATTCATTTTTTATACTGAACTCCATTTACTTACATAAAATAAGATGCATTTCGGGAGATAATGTTAGCCCCAAAGAATAGATATAATATCAAAAATTTATTAGGTTGCACGTAAAAGACCCCATACCAACAGAACAGAAATCAGGAATTTATGTAATAAAATGCACAGATTGTGAACACAGCTAAATAGGCAAAACAAAGAGAAATTTAGAAATTTGGAAGGAACAACACCTTAGGAATATTCGGCTTAAGCAGGTGGATAAATCAGCAGTTGCAGCTCACTTTTGGACCAAAAACCATGAAATAAAACCGGAAATTAAACTGCTGAAGCATTTTCACAACCCAATGGAGTTTTCCACTTGGGAAAAAATTTTCATATGAAAAAATAAAGAAAACCTAATGAACTTTGAGTTTCCTCCTGTAGATGCACTCAGCCATTTCCTACTTCACTCAACAGATGCCGACACAGGAACTTCTGGGTGTCTAGCCATCATTTTGAGTAACCATGGTTCAGTGAGTAACTGAAGATGGGAGAGATTCTCCAGAACTGCATCTTATTTAATTTAAGTAAATGGAGTTTAGTGTAAAAATGAATACTTAAGTTTAGGATATATTGCCACTCCATTGTCAACAGCTTTGTAAGTACAATATTTACATACTCTTATTGCTTCACTTACTTGTTTATAATATGTAGTACTAGTTTCTCAAACTCTTTAGTTCACATTCTAAGCTAACCATCGACCTGAATTAAACAAGCAAGTGGAACAACAAGAGTGCATAGTTCGACTCAAGTCATACAGTGATCTTAATTATGTATTTTATCTATTAATTTGCTGCTCTGTTTTGATGATAGCTCTTAAAATAAAATCCTTACAAAAGTTGTATTTTGTTATATGTTCCCTTATTTTAATCAGTATGCCCTTTTCATATGACTCATAATTATATTTTGTTCATTGTTTGTGTTACAGTGCATTGTATTTACTAACAAATAGAAGCTGCTTTTTCAACCTAATTTGCTCACCGTAATGCAAGAGGTGCACATTTGCTATATGGCAGTAGGAATAAAATAGATACTTTTATTATCACTGTTTTGTTTGAAATATTTGTTTTACAGATATTCAACAAAATAATGACACTTACTTAATAGATTTGAAGAACAAAAATATGACATAACATAAAGAAAATTGGATGTTGTTTGACTGAATGGAAAACTAATGAGATGCTGTTGTCACATCTATATTTTTAGTTCATAGAAGTAGTCAATAACTCAGCCATAAAAAAATGTGTCATTGATTTTCTGAAATAGCCAATTGAGATTCACTGTCAGCCACATACTTTGTTACAAGCACCTTTAAGCGACTGACAATGCCCGTGTCTCTTAACACGTGCATAATAAAAATGGTTAATGAGCAGTGGGAGAATATAAAACAATCTATTTGATGTTAAAAGGATTATGTAGCAGGTCAGGTTTTCTGAAAATTTAGCAAAAAAATGTGCTTGATTTTTTCAGAAGCCACATTTACCTGCATAAAAAATGCTAATACACAACTTTTCTCAATAAAACTCAGAAAAAAATCCCTACATTATATATAAGCATCCAGTTTTCAATAAATGACTTAGAATATAAAATCATAATGTAGGCTGAACTAATTAATTTTGATTTGCAAGTAGAATTTCAAACAGCATTCAATTAATTTGTCATAAAGATTTTTTTTTTTTTTTTTTTTTTTTTTTTTAAATGTACAGAAATCTTACTCTTAGTTTATTTTAACATGCAGGATTTTTGAAATAGCATGTTATCATAAAATCATTATTGTCTCTTGGAGTGATAGTCAAGTGTCAGTTATGTGCAGTGTGCTTATACTGGTGTCTTACAGTGAACAAAGAAAAGTCTAAATATTAAAGTTATAAAATATATTTAAAATCGAAACATTAAATTTGAAAGGTTCACAGAAATAGAGTCCAGGTCAAAAATTTCAATGGCTGAATGTAACATGCTTAACTGATGAAAACAAATACAAGCACTTTTGGAAATGCCATACAGAAAAGGCATTTTGTAGTCCTAAATGGCAATGCTCAGCTATTAAAAATGATATATTGAAATACTAATAGTGTTATTTAATAATTGTATTCGAATTTTACATAAAATATTACCATAAAAAGTGCTTGAAAATGCAAGAATAAAGGACATAAATGTGTGCAGAAACTGTTAGTGAATGAAGTAAGAATAGTGTTAATGGTACCTACATATTATTATATACATTCAAATTAAATGTTATCTAATTTTAGCTTACATTGTATAGGAGTTTTGTTTCATTTCACATGTTACATACTTTGTGTTCTTAGTTTATTGGTAGTTCTTGTCTCTATTTAAATACTGCTGCTTTCGTTCAAAACTATCAATTGGATGCTTTAAAGTTGCTGTACTATCGATTGTTCATTGACATTACACAAATGTCTAAATTCAAAATAAACTTAGAATATACTGTAGAATATGTGGTATCAATATATAGGCTCTTATTTTTTTCCTTAAATATTTTTCTGTATGTGAAATACACACCTGAGTTTTTATTTCTAAAAATTTAAAGAAAAATAATTTAAATTGATAAATATGGAGGTTGCAATATTTAATGGTAAAATGTTTTTAAATTTTAATGGCAAAAGATGTATGGTTGGGTATAATATGCGATATAGTTCTATTTGCTAGTATTTCCTAGAAGTTTTCAAGATGTGCAATTTCGAATTATTAACCTGTATTGTAAAAATATTAATGTATATGCGAAAGGACATCTTAACCTCTGCAGATATATTTGACAAATTTCAACAAAGTACTTTAGCAACAATTTATCTTTCAGGGAAAGTCACATTTATTTTTACTTAAAACTTTAAAATACTGACTTAATAATGATATATCCTCAACTTACACAGGACATTTTCAATTTTTAGAAATTTGGCTTCTGTATTAATCTGGAACTTTCCTTAATTAAAGCCTACAAAAATGCAGACATCCCAAGCAAAAAAGCTTTAGTTTATAGTTTTTCAATATCTAACTGGTAACTTGAACATTACATCATTTACAGAGTTAGCAATTGTCCTCAGAAAAGTCAACAATTTTGCAACTCTTTTGAAATTTTTATAGTAATAATTCATTTATGAATGCCAGACTAACAATGTGAGTTTTCTTTTCTTGATTTCTCTTAGTAGGTTTAACATTTGATGCAGTTCTGTTCTTTTAGATTAAGTAAGACCATCAGCATTCTTTTATAGAATCTTGATGATACTGTCTTTTTTTCTGCTTGAGATTGGCAGAAGCAGCCTCCCCCCCTGTATATCTAAATATAGACAATGCTAATTTTGAATTTTTCTTAATTTATGGAAAATGATAGGTGTATAATTGTTTTGGTATAGGCACCATATTTTTACATTTTGGTGGTTATGTCTTGTACTCACAATCCCCAAAATGCTTGGAGGACCATATCTGCCATTGGTTGGTTGGTCCATATAACCTAGCTGAGAGGACTCTCACAAAAATCCACCACTATCTCCTGTTCACTACTATTCAGATGAAAAGTTAATTAATCTTGCATTTAACAATTCGGAGCAAAAAAAAAGTTTTATGCCTAATTTCAAAACTCAAGGTTTCCTCGCTCAAATTCCAGATATTAGGAAAAAATAAAACTGCAATCTGGTGAAAAAATCTAATTTTTAAAATGAATGTTATTGAAGCAGTATATTATTTGGATATCATAGAAGATATTAAGAAGAGCGTTACTACAAAAGGAATTAAAAATATTAATATTAGGTTTCCTAAATAAGATTTGGTTCGTTCAATAAAATGGAGCAGGTGCTGTTGCTACATGTTAACTGTTTTCTTTTATAAATCCTTAAGCAATGTTGATGGAAAAATTGAAACTGTCTTTTCAACAATTCAAAATATGTTATAGCAAGTTTCTCATTTTCAACAAGCAGTTATATCCTGTGATTCCAGTGTGGCTATTGTGATTATAACAAATAACTTGTCACCTAAAAAGAAAAAAGTAAAAGATTGCTGGAAAATTTTATTTCCTGTGACAAAACTTAAGAATAGGATAGCTTTTCAATGGGTGCCATCACATTGTAGATTGCTTGGTAGTAAAGTTACAGCTTATCTTGTAAAGAAGTGAAGTAATATTTTGCAAAAATCCGTGTCAAATTTTTGTTATTTTTCACAGAAGATTAATCAATTGTAAGTTCCATTACATGATTTTAAATCATTTTCATGATATTTCAAAAAATAAAAAATGGGAGTGTCCCTCTCAAATGATCTTTAATCCACGAGTATCCTTCAAAGAATGCAATTGCATCTTTTGGATTAATCATGGGCCATGATTGTTTATCAAAACATCTGACATCATCTTCAGTAGTGTTCAGCTCTTTCTTCTAAATCTATTATGTATAAAAAAAATATTGCAGAGTTATAGAGTATATGGCCTTTTAGCCAAATACAAAGCATTAGTTAGTCA
Source organism: Metallyticus violacea (assembly GCA_030762175.1). Classification (NCBI taxonomy): domain Eukaryota; kingdom Metazoa; phylum Arthropoda; class Insecta; order Mantodea; family Metallyticidae; genus Metallyticus; species Metallyticus violacea. Next base: position 72,234,573 of record CM060838.1, read on the forward strand.
CATCATCATACCATCTACAATAGCAGTGGACATGATCAAATGTAATTGTTCTCAACAATTAATGGTTTTGTTATACAGACTTACTAATGATCCAAGGGTGTTTTTTTAATATTGCTTCACACTAGCTACATCATATCAGTTGCTTTAGCTTCTATATAATGATAATTTTAAGGGTCAGTATAAAAATTGTGTAGTCATAGAAAGTTTAAATTTCTTTACAGTGTCCTAGTGGATGAGAACAGTTATTGGCTACTTAATAGGCTAATTGCACCACTCACTGAACACCTCTCAGCTATCAGGTTGTTGCTGAAGAGCATCAAAGATCTACCACATTATGTTATCAGTCATGGAGCAAGTAGTATCGGAAATAAGGTGAGTGATACTTAAAGATAATAGCTGTAGAGGCTAGATTAAAAGAGAAAGAAAGTATTTAAATGGAACATAATTTATGTATAGACCATTTGATTATGTATAGAATATTGCATTTAACTCTTGATGGTTTTAGAAAAATTTTGTTATTGGAACATATAATAAATATATAACTCTCTCTCTCTCTTCCTTTCATACATACATTTTTTATAATTTCTTTTCAAATTAAGTATATGGAAAAATTTACCTGTCACATAATTTTTAGACTATGAACTTTATACTAGAAAAATTAGTGTTATTTTATGTTCCCATTCCTCTTGGCAGGTTAAAGACCAAGAACAGTGAAACAGGGTACACTTCCCCCTAAAACACTCATTTCTCTCTACTACCTTATCAAATGCTTTTAACCACTAGGAATAGAAGAAGTCAATGGCAGTATCTGGATGCACTCCCAAAATCAAAGTCCTAGATGAAATTAATTGTAAAGTTAGATTATGACCGAATGTTGAAGGTAATTACTTAGGGCCAGTTTCATCAACAGATGTTAAAAATATGTTAACATCGTGTTAATATTTCAACAATATATTAACACCCCCTGCATTCCACCAAGCTTTTCCAGGATAATGTAGTTAACACATTATTAAGGTTCCAGAGCATTACGAATTGCATGGATCAAGAAGGTGGCGACATAACCGACAGACTTCTGAATGCACTCTGATGTACTTTTGTTTGCATAGAATGTATAAAGCATACGACACATGCAAGGAATATTAAAAGAAGCAGAGGCACAAAGGTGTTCTAACTCTCTGGTATTTCTGGTATTTCATCTACAAATCTATGACAACTGTTTTTCATATTCTATACCTTTGTAAAAATTGCTCGTTTACAAATGCTCTTTTGTGTAAAAATTTCAAAGTAACTACATCTTATTGCGCTTTCTCTGTTATGAATGACTTAACATATCCAGATATAGAATTTTGACAATTACAGCTGTGTTTACTGCTGCTATTTTTGAACTGTTACCAGTTGTTAAGCTTAACATGAGGGAAAGGTGATGTTAATTTAACATGAAGTTTAATACGTTAAAGTTAACTTTGGTTGATGAAACAAGCTTAATTTGAATGTTAAAAGTAGTCTAACAGCATGTTAACTTTAACATCTGTTGATGAAATCAGCCTTAATGAAACAAGAGTACTAAATGCCATACATTAAAACTTATTAGCAGATAAAACATTAAATAAGGAAAGGTTCCACCCTCACGCACATACACAACAGATAAAGTAGTTAATCTTTCGAGTGCCACACTTTCCGAATATTAAATCAATCTCCTAAATAAAGGCCTAAAAACTTGTATAGATTTCTCAGATAATATAGAAGATTAACATAGCCATAGCCACCCAACAACTAAACGAAAGGGAAAAATCGTTCATCAAAAGTAAATGCAAAAAAGTTTTAGAATACATAAAAACCGAAAGAAATCAATAAACTACAGAACAACATTAAAAAACTAAAAGAAAAATGAGTGATATACATAAAGGCAGACAACAGTAATAAAATAGTCATTTTAGACGAAAAAGAATACATAAATAGAGTTAAAACTATGTTAAAAGGACAAGACTTTAAACCAATTGATAAGAATCCACTCAATAAATGCAATAAAATGTTAAACGAAACATTAAATGAAGTCAAAACTATCCACTACTGAAAAACAGAATAACACAGAGTGATCCAGTACTATCTAGGCTTTATGCACTACCTAAAATATATAAAAATGATAACAGCATGATACCAATAATAAACAATATCAATTCACTCACATACCACATAGCAAAAAAATTGATCAAAGTCTTTAATTCTTTTAAGATATTCCAAAGTTTGAGCATTAAAATTCAGTTGATCCAGTCAAAAAACTTAGAAATAGCACAATTATGGCTAGAAATATAATGGCTTCATTTGATGTAAAAGCCTTAATCCCGAGCATATCTACAGAGAAAATTATGCTTATGCTAAAAAAATGCTTAGCATCAATAAATTTAAAAACAGAAGAAAAGGAAGATTTATTAAAACTAACTAATATTTGCATTAAACAAAATTACTTCAGCTTCAACAAAAAATATTACCAACAAGTTTCAGGCCTAACTATGGGAAACCCTTTGTCGCCTTTTCTAGCAGAGTTATTCATGAGTTCATTTGAAATATATATCACAAAAGCCTTCCCTTTAATTTTCAAGTCATGGTACAGGTATGTGGATGACATTTTTGCAATAATACCGAAGAAACAGGTAATAGATGCCCTGAAACTTCTTAATTTGCAACATGAATCTATACAATTTACCATAGAAGAAGAAAGAAATGGTTGGCTACCATTTCTGGATTTAAAAATTATAAGAAATGAAGATTGTTTGAAATTTGGAATTTACAGAAAAGAAACACATACAGAAAACTACATAAAAAATTAGAGTTATAACCCCATTCCACATAAGAATGCAGTATTTCACAGTTTGACACACAGATTGATGAATATTCCTCTCACAGAAGCACAGTACAAAATAGAATACAAACACAATTAAATGTACTTATGAAGATGTTGACAATGGAGTGGTATATATATAAACAAATAATAAAGACAGCTATAGCCAATAGTTTCAACAAAGACACAGTGATAAAAATTATCAATAAATCTAAAAGGTAAAAGGGGATAAGGGAAGTTTCCACACTGAAAAACACAAAAGAAAAATACAAATTCAAAAGTTTCACCTACCATCCAATTTACCAGAAGAAGTTGAAGAAAATTTTCAAAAAACATGGGATAATGTTAGCCCAAAGAACAGATACAACATCAAGAATTTATTGATTGCACAATAAAAGACTCCATATCAATAGAACAGAAATCTGGAATTTACGAAATAAAATGTGCAGATTGTAAACAGAGCTACATAGGCAAAACAAAGAGAAGTTTGGAAATTCGGAGGAAAGAACATTTTAGGAATATTTGGTTTAAGCAGGTGGATGAATCAGCAGTAGCAGCTCACTTTTGGACCAAAAACCATGAAATAAAACCAGAAATTAAACTGCTGAAACATCTTCACAACCCATTGGAATTATCCACTTGGGAAAAAATTTTATATTAAAAAGTAGAAAAAACATAATTAGTTTCAAGTTTCCTCCTATGGATGAACTCAGCAATTTCCTACTTCAACCAACAGAGGTCACCACAGAAACATCCGGGTGTCCAGCCATCATTTCAGTAACGGCGGTTCGGTGAGCAACTGAAGATGGGAGAGATTCTCCAAAATGCTTCTTACTTTTATGTAAGTAAATGGAGTTTAGTGGGAAGAAAAAGAAAAAAAAATGAATACCTAAGTTTAGGATATATTACCACTCCATTGTCAACAGCTTCGTAAGTACAATATTTAAACAAAACTTTTCTTAAACAAGCAGCTTTTAAGAATGCATCTCTTGGCATTTATATCAGATAGGCTCATACAAGAACTCCAGGAGATTGAATAGGGAAAAAGAGTTTTATGGAGTAACAAATATCTTTTCTCCAATAATGGTGCTGTGAATAGTCTCTACTACAGACTTCTAGTCCCCTCCATTGGATATGAATGGGATATGAGTTCATTCCATGCAAAACAGTATGATGTAAAACATTAACAACCCTAAATTTAAATGAATTTAACTTACAAAGCTGTAGACAATGGATTGATAAAATATCGTCATTGAACCTCCAAAGCCTGCTACAATCAGAAATTTTGGTTTTCCCCTTTTTTGATGATTTAGGTAGTTTTCTATTGCAGATTTGTCCTCAAGACGAGAAATGTGTATATCCATTCCTTGTCTGTAAATCAAAAAAAAAACACCATGTGCATATGAGAAAAGTTTTTTTTCTTCAGAAGTCAGCAAATATCTTTAATTTCTTTGATTGTTGAACTGTTTTTAAACTTGACACTTTTTATTTAATGATTTTCATTCCAAAGAATCGATTCCATTGCTGATTTTTCTATTTTCTTATAAAAGATGTTTCTTTCGTCTTCTTTCAGCCTTATACCTATATTATCTTGTTTTTGCTGCATAGATTTTTTCACAAACCTGACAGATTATCTGGTAAGTTCCAGATTTTTCTCTGTGAGCCTGGAATTTCTTTTGCTTCATTTTAATAACTTTTTCTTACTGTATTGGTTTAGAGGTGCTAAGTTGATTGGTTGTTGGGTGGTACGTGAATTTTTTAAAAACTTTTGTCCATGGTATATCACAGAGAGTGTTATTTGTTTGGTACTTTTTTGTTTTTTTTGAATTTTCTAATTTTTTGTTAATCATTTTCGCTAAACCTCATATTTGACTTAGTGAGCTCTATTATGTGTAGATATATACATATATATATATATACACACACATATATATACATATGTATATATAAATTATTATTCAGTGGTGTAAAATAGAACATTTGTTTCACTCAATCATTATAAAAAGTTTAACAAATGCTTTTACATTTATGCCATTGTTCCCAGAGTGCACATTTCTGGGATCCTACACACTCAACACCCTGGTTATGTATGTGTTAGATCCCACTCCCTCTTCCTTCCCCACCTCCATACATACATTCTTCCTTACTTTAATTGCTCTATTCCACCATTTCTCTCTTACCTTCTCTATATAATCACCAAATCTTCTCAAAAACTTCTTGCTAACCATCCCAAAAATTTTCAGAATCAGAATTTCTACCTGTAAATTGTCCCATTTCTTAATCCATACATCTTCTCTCCATTCTGTAGTTTATGAACATTAAACTATACAAATGAAAATCCATCTCTATTTCTCCACATAGTGAACAGACTTCCTTTTTTACTTTTAATGCACTTAACCATAATATACATGCTCTGCCCCAAGCAAATACCTCCCTTCCCCTTTTATTACAAATATCGACATATTTTTCCTGCCCCCATTCTTTCTTAGATTTCCTATAATGTTTCAAGGTACTCTTGTCTAGTAAACTACTCTGTTTCTTGCTTTCTAATATCACATATCCTTTGCTTCACTTTATTTCATCCTAAGATCCCAGATTCAATCCCGGCTAGGATCGATGGATTTTTTTTGGGCTTAAAAATCCTATGTATGGCTTCCTTCTGAAGGGAAGTAAAGCTCTAAGTCCCGCATTGTAGATTTACAGCATGAAAAAGAACCTGAAGCCTGAAAGAAGAGATTTGTGAGCAAAATTTGTTGACTGTTTCATGCTGTGAATTGAATGAGACATTGATGACCTGAATTATAGAGCATAAAAATTCTATAACCCTTGTCTGTTCATTAACTGTTGTTCCTGCACTTCAACTACTCCAATCTCTTGGACTATTCTCTTTAGTTGAGCTAACCAACTTCTTTTCCCTTTAACTTTTACCTGTATATGTAAACAGTCTTTGACTGTGTCTTCTTCTTTTCTTGATGCTATCTTAAACCAGTATTTCAAAATACATTAACTACCATGCCTCTCCTGCCAACTCTTCCCATTCCACCAATGTCACTCCATTTGAAGTAGCCCTCGGAATCCCAACACCATTTTACAAAATGCTCTTTGAATATAGTAGATATTCTACCACCCTTTCTCTGTACCCTATATTTCAACCCCATACATCATATTTGGTTCAACTATTGCTGAATAAATTCTCTTCGAGCCATGTTACTCTCATACTTGGAATTTTCTTTAAGCAGGTTCTTATAGTTGGCTGTGTTGGCTGAGCTTATGCTCGTGCTGTTATCCTGTAGCTTTGGACCTCCCCTAAGAGTCATGGTCGCTACATGAGTTGGTGCCACCTTATACACCGTGGCCCAGTGTTTGCCAGAAGGCGACACTGTAAATTGTCCATAGTATTAATAGTTAATTTTCCCTTTCCTAATGCATTCCATCCCTGCTCTATCTTCCATTATATTTAGCCTACTCTAAACAGTCCAATCTCTTTACTACTTCAAGAAGGTGGGAAGATCCTACTGAATTGGAAATGGGGGTAATTGTGCCAATTTACAACAGAAAAGGAGATGAAAATGATCCTGCAATTTATAGAGGAATCAGCTTTTTGTCATTGATTGGGAAAGTATATACAGCGGCACTAGCTAAATGGTTACAAGATTGTTCGGAGAAAGAAATCTGCATTACAGACTGGATTCAGGAGGGAGAGAGAAACCTTAGATAATATTTTCATTTTCATAAGAACAACCAGATGTTTAGTGGTATGTTTACTAGTCTGTTTGTCATGCTGTTGAATCTACGATGGAAACCACAGCCTTTAATATAATTTATGTATATGTGCTGTTTCTATAGATGCCAAATTCAATTTTATTGTTGCATTTTATTTTTAGATCTAAAAATGGCAATGTATTTTTTTATTTTGTTTCATTGGTGACATCAATTGTATGCTCTTATAGGTTTAAAAGTTTAAAAGTATCTTCCACATGTTTTTATTATGGCAAATGCATTAACTACATATCAATATTAAACTTTGAAGATATGTGGGAGAGCCTTAGTGATGTCCATTTCAAAATAGCTCTTGAATAGGTTGGTTAGAAATATATAACAGACTTTCCATTACTAATCCTGCTTTTTGTTTAAAGAATTTGCCATCAAATGCAAAAATGCTTGATCTAAGTACATTTTGTATTTAAATACAAAATGTAAATTTGTACAAATTTGTAAATTGGCTCAATGTATTCTCTAATATGTTCCTTGGTTTGGTTGACTGATAATAACCATTTTTTAAAAAAAATCTAATGATTTATATGGGGTATACTGAAAATGAAGGCCTTGACATCAAATGAAACTAATGTATCCTTTAGTGATAATTTTTTATTAGTAATTTTACTTATCAGATCTGTAGAGTTTTTTAAACTTGTTACCAAAGTTAGTAATGAATGAAATTGTTTTGATAACCAATTTGCTAAACAGTAGATTAGGATATTTAAGTTAATTATTGGTCTCATACCTATTCTAGGTTTGGTATCTTTGAAAAGCCATATATCATGGCTGAAGATGGGTTTACAAACCTTAATTTTTGTTATATTTTTGGAATCAATGTACTATTTTTCAAAATTTCCTCTATGGTTTAATGCATTTATTCAATGGGTCTATTTGATATGATGGACACCATACAACAATTGCAACTGCCAACTAAAAGAAATATGAGAACAGAGAAACTGTAGAGATGGCAACACTGTAAGCTTATGAAGGAAACAAAACTAGTTTATTTGTATGTCTTGGGTTTTATTTCAGATTATTTCTGCATTTTGTATTAAACATTTTATTAGTTGACTATAAAAAAAACAACCTTTATAACATGGAAACCTTAAAAAATGGGAAAGCATTTCCAAAATGATAACATTATGTTCTACATATAAATTTAAATTTCATAAGTATTCAAAAAAATGGTAAATACAACTAATTTTTTTTACAAAACTCTACAAAAGCAATAATTACGAAAGAGCATTTTTTCTATAGCAAATGTTATTAAAAGTTTTAATTTAGCTAATAAAGTATAATTATTAATTCTTTTTATCCTTCCTAGTTTTTGTTTTACTTGTATGTGTAATTTCATTTTCATCAACAAGGTCTCTTCTCATAAAGACACATGCTCATAGTTGTCTTTTTTTTTTTTTTCTTAAGGTAGTAATTATGATAGAAACTAGTTTTTATTATTCAGTGGTAAGTGTTGTGTGAAGTTATGCAGGTAATACACCCAACTCCTAATAATTCACGGTAATTATGCACAAACTTCTGCACAGTTTATTTCTTTCTTCTAAAGTTCAGTAAAAATTGGTTTGACGAATGGACAAATAAAGTACATTTCAAAAATATTTGAAACACTACAATACATTTTAAGATATGTGTTTGCATTGATATAAATTTGAAAAAAACTGACATATGTTTCACTTTAACAGAAAAAAATCAGTTATCTTTGTTTGTGTTAATATAATTAATATTTCCTGATTTTACCATGCAAATTTCTTAGGAAAACGATCTCCTTAAATGAAAAGTCATTTTTCATAAACAACAGAAGCATATTGACAGTGATATTAGCTTGACTGTGTGGTCACCACCAGTTACACTACTCATAGTGCTACTGAAGGGAGTAAGGTGGTAGCTTGGCAAAAAGAATTATGTGCAAAAATTTGATGGAAGGCAGAAAGATGCATTATGCACAAAAAGTTGGAGAAGGGAATTGACTGCTTGAGTAAAAATGAAATATTGTACATTTCACCTTTACTATAAAAGAAATAAATTTTAAAAATGTTAAAAATGAGAGAAAGAGAGGGTGAACCACACATTATCCACATGGTAATTATCAAGAGTCGAATGTATATGTTATTTCCTTTTTATTGATACAGTATTGAACTACTGGATCACATGTCTTGCATATGTTTGTGCTTATTTGCAGTGCACTCATCCAGCTTATCATTTATACCATATACATTTGGATCTGCGATGGTACCATCTGACACTCCTGCAACTTCTAGCCCGGTGTCAGATTGCAAACATGGTTCTAATGGATACAGAGCAGAATGACAGAGATGAAAGAAGTGTGAGTGATGAGGCATTTGATAAGCATGTCCTCCTTTTAATGTCAGACCTGCTGCACATAGCCATCAGTAGATTTGAAAAGGTAACATTTTATATGAATTTTATATGAACTAATAATATGTTTTCCTTTAGGAAGAGAACATTTTAGTTTTTTCCTTTACTAAATAGCTTCAAAGTATTTTGGTATCTTTATTTTTTGCTTCATTTGTTATACTAAACAACTATTATGTATATTTTCAAGAATGAGAATTGTGATAGACACAGGTCTTTTCTTTTTAATGACTGTAACTTTTTTTTAAGAAGTTTAAGATTCTGTGTTAATTTTTAAAAATGGACATATTTTTTGCATTAAATTTTTACGAGCTAATGTATCAGTTGCATGCTAATTTGTCAGTAAATAATAACTTTATTATATAAATTTATGGCAGTCAATAAATGCAATACAATAACAGGAGCTGGCCTTCAGAAAAATTAGAGTTCTGATAGTATTTGGATAAGATTAGGTGATGATGTGGGCAAAAGCCTGTGAAACATGTTGTGTATAATTCAATGGTAAATGGAGGATAAGAGTATTAAATTGACTCACTAATTAAGAATAAAATTAGTATAAATAATATATAATTAGTATATATAGTTTTATAAATTGTATGTTGAAAAATACAGTTATAAAACGATTCCTTGTATAGGCTTGTTACAGAAAACGTGACTTTTAGTTTCACTCTTGCATTGCATTGCAAAAACAGTGGCATATCACTTTGGAACCGAAAATCATGATATAAAGGAAAAAGTTGAATTATTGAGAGCTGTACAGGGACCGGTAGAATTGGATATATGGGAAAAGATTTACATCTACAAACATAAGAATCATTTGATGAATTTTGACATTCCGAAGGAAGAAAATATAAATTTTAAGTTCATAAAAGTTTCACCAGAGTGGAACATTGCTTCTGATACTACGTAACAACAGTCGTCCATGGCCGAAGATGGAGATAACGTATCTTTGAAACCGGTACCGAATATTTTTAAGGTTAGTGAAGCATGAAGAGTGTTAGACGACAGATTTAATTCAAGCCTAAGATGTCTGGGTATGCAAATAAGAGCTAAATTATTGACAATTCTGAACAGGTATTTTAAGGAAATCACTTAAAATTAATAAAAATACTTTATTTTTATATTTATCACAGATATTCAACTTTTTCATAGGAGTATCCATATTTTATGAAAATTTGTGATAAAAATACTAACATTATTCACTTACAAATATCTGAAGCCTGAAAGAAGAGGCCTCTGAGCAAAATTTGTCGGCTGTTTCACACCCAGAATTGAGTGGAATGCTGATGATCTGAGATGTTAAATAGCGTCCTTAAATAAAATGAATCAAACTTGCAAATATTATGAAACATGTATTTTTTTCCTGTAATTCTTAAGAGATATTTTGAATTTATTACTTTAAAAAAATCAACTTTATATTTATAAATGCATCCTATGGGCAGGTTATGTTGATTTTATTGCTTGTGAATAGTATGGAGCCAGACATTCCTTTGAGATATTAAATGTAGAGGTGTTTTAGGAGTAGGGGGGAACTGGTTTGCCTTGCATTTCTTCATTTCTTTTGCCAGTAGCTTTATGTCCAAGCAAGAAGTACACTAGTCAATTGTGCAATGTATTATTAAGTTTTTGCACAGGACAACAAAGGACTGGCAATATTTTGCAAAGGTATAGGGCATTATTTGAGGATAAGATGCTGTCTAAGACACTAGTGTATAAATAGCATGAAAGTTTTATGGAAGGATGAAAAACATGAAAATGAAAGTCACTGTCAATCTCAGATGAGTGAGTGCAACAGAAATAGACACATGGTTCGGGACCTTATCAGATATGACCAACATTTGACCAGTTCTGAAATCCTGTCTGAGGTTGGGATTATTTATGGAAGTGTTCAATCCATCATTTCAGATGACTTGGATTACAAAAAAAGTCTCTGCAACATGGGTTCCTCGAATTCTCACTGGATATCAAAAGGCTGCATGTGTGGGAGTGTGTCAGAAGCTTTTGGCTCAATCCCAGGATTGAACAGAAATATTTCCACATTGAATTGTAACCTGCGATAAAACATGAGTTCAACATTCCTTAGTCATAGCAAATGAGAAGGAAATGGAAGAAAAGAGAGGGAATCTGCTCTTGTCAAAGTAAAACTCTGCCAGTTGGCAAGATTCTTTTGACAATTTTTTGGGACTTGTAAAATGTTCTTCATGAACATCAAACAGTCAATGTAGCTTATTACTGCCATCTCTTGCTTGAAGCAAAACGTGCTCAGAAAAAGAAAACCAATTCAAGAAGGTTTTCTCTTCCAAGACAATGCCTATCCACATACAACTACTTTGACAAGGGAAAAACTCAAGGAAATCAACTGGACAGCCTCCCTTCTTATAGTACAGATTTATTTCTCTGCAAATGCCATATGTTATGGATCATTAAAAAAGCTAGGGAGGTCATTGATAGACAGTAATGGAGGTGTAGAAGCATTGGTTCACAACTGGCTGGAAATCCAACCACATTCTTTCTTCAATAATGAGATTAAGAAGTTTCTATCTGCTGGGAAACATGTGTTTATAAACTGGAAAATTATATGGAAAAATAGGAAATATCCCATTTTAATTTAAGTTGGTTACAATAAATTTAAAAAAGAAAGAGAATGCTGGTTTATATTAGATTCATCCTCATAAATCCAAACTTCCAAAGCAATATTAGAAACTTGATTAGAAATTAGTAAGAGTGTAGTAGAGCAATTTTCTGATAATAAATAAACTAATGAAGCTTAACCTAAACTTAGGTAATTGAAAACATTTTATGATACAGTCGAACTACACACTCTTATGCTTCACTTACTTGTCATTATTGTAGACTGGTTTCAAGAACAACCTGTTCTCAAAGAGAACAGAGAGCATAAGAGTGTGTAGTTCGACTGTATCATAAAATGTTTTCAATTATATGATTGGCTTCACTGTGAATGTTCCAATTAACATTTTTAGTTACTAAACTTAGGTATTCATTTTTTACACTATACTCCATTCACTTACTTATTACTTAGTAAGCGAATAAGGTATAGTGTAAAAAATGAATACCTTAGTTTAGGTTATATTGCCACTCCATTGTCAACAGCTTCGTAAGTACAATAATTAAACTAGTAAAGTATTATGACAGTTAATATTGACATTCTTTATTAATGTTATACGAAAGCAATGCTTTTTATTCTGGATGAAAGATGATAAATTTATATGAAGATAGTGCTGTAAAATTTTCTTATTTCTGTACATGAATAGTTATGTACACTTATTTAAATCCTTTCCTTTTAGAGTTTTTTACTCTTGAATCCTTGTTGTGAACACACTTTTATCCCATTTTGTTACCTCTGATTAATTGCCTGAGAGGCTTGCAGTCAGCATGGAAAGTCAGTTCCTTAAACATACACATAAACAGCTTCTGTGAACTTCCATTATGAGTAAATGATAACTGATACCTAGAGATGGTACATTTTAGCAAAAAAATTGTGTTTTAAAATTAGGATAAAGAAACATTTAGCTTTTTATAGCATTTTTTTTTTTTAGCTTTTTTTTTTGTGAAACTTGTCTCATTTAAAATGATAATTGTAAGGTGGAAAATTAAATTTGCACTTTTTATTGATTTCTCATTTTAATATTTTTTGTTACAAGCAAATTAACAGAAATTATAGTAATGAAACCACATAGGATGTAGTCGTAGATTATCAGTTCAATTAATCAAATCAGAATCAGTTTGAAAGCATTCACATCATATGCATAATCTGTCTAAATATATATTTAATATTCCCTCATTCAATTAATTTCAAATAACTGGAAATTTAACATAGAACAAATTACAATATTGCTCTCTTTTAATCTGATTCATCTGTCTGTGATAGTTAAATTGTTCTTGCTAAAAATCATTCTTTATCAACAGTATTGGTAAGTGCCTAGATACACTGAATGGCTGTTCAGCCAAGAATGGAAATTTCAATTTCAATGCTAGTAACATGAAGGCAGTCTCTTTTTTGAATTATTTTTATCTTCAATAGCTACTCTAATTATAAGGTTTTTGTTAAAATATTCATAAGCACATAAAAATTACCTGCATCTAGATTATAAAATAGGAAATCTTTGATTTGTAAGTTAGCATTTTCCGAGGATTTACATCACAACTCTGACCAGCCACCCCAGGACTGAAAAGCTCATTGAGAGCTTTCATTTTTTGCCATATGTTTAGACAGTTTTACTTGACACTTATTCATACATACAACATTTCTGTAATTGTATTCTTGGTTTTTTCATTGCTTTAAGATTTTGTGTGTGTTAGATTATAACCAGCCAGTGCCATATTTCCCTAACCTTAAATTTAATGAATTAAGCTTATTCCACAATTTATGAGCAAAAAGGTAGACACATTGTTCAAGTTGTGTTATTGCTAATTTGCTCTGACACTTCACTGACAAATTAACATTGAATCGCTTCTGACGTAGAATTAATTTCATCTTTCATAATATCTACAATGCAGGAGGAACTAGTATTTAACATATTTTCCTCAAGTGATAGGAACATGTCTTTTAAAGCCAATAAATATTTGTCTAAATATATTACCCTGTGAAACCATGAATTCTAGTCTGTTATAACTGGGCTAGGAAACTGGATAGAAGCTAAATCTGGCCACTTTTCCTAAAGATAATTTAAATACTTTTAATTTTTATAGAGTGCATAAACTTGGACATAATTGGTATTCAATTCTGACATCTCTTTCAAAATGACATCTCCAATCAAATTTACTTTCTGTGCAAAAAGTTGAAAATGTAACAAATGATCTTCAGAATTGTTCTTAAAGCTCCAAAACATGTTTTCATATGTGTAGGTGAATCTGAAACCAAATCGAACTCAATGCTGTAATCTTTCAAGGCACTGATAATAGTTCTACTACAGTTTGTGATATTTGCTGCATTAAGAAAGCTGACATTTGCTTGATGCACATCCTGGATTTTATTTGCTAATATTATTCTGAAGAACACAGCAAAAAAACCAATCTGCTTTCCTTATCTGAAGTCTCGTCTGTGACGACTATGATCAGTTTGCCTTCCAAAGCGATTTTAATGTTGTCATGTATCACCATTCCACATTGAGGCATGTCGGTCCTGGTGGTGTAGTGGTTACCATACTTGCCTCCTAAACCCAAGATCACGGGTTCAAACCCAAGGAGGACCGATAGATTTTTTTCAGGCGTAAAAATTCTAAGTATGGCTTCCTTCGGAAGGGAAGTAAAACCATGGCACAAAAAAGAACCTCAGGCCTGAAAGAGAGGCCTCTGAGCAAAATTTGACGGCCGTTTCACGCGCTGAGTTGAATGGGACGCTGATGACCTGAGATATTAAAGAGCATCCATAAATAAAATCAATCAAAGAAAAAATTCAGGCATGCACTCATTTCTCAATCATCACATAGCTAGATCACCCGAGCCTGGCACATACCTTTAAAGATAGAAATAATTGAATTAGTTTTATTTACAAATATAGTAATGCACTCATTTGTTGTAGGCCTAATATCTATAAAACAAACAAAGCAGTAAAATATGTAAAAACAAATCCTAGGCTTAAATATTGAATAAAATAGTAAATTTCAACACTTTAAAATATTTGTAAACCCTGAAATTCAGATTTTAATGCAGTACTTACTTTTGCAAATATTCTAGCATAGCTGGATGATCCAGTTTATTTATTGGAATGTTGGCTCAAACACATCTTAGCTATATTTTCAACAAACTCATTTTTTTCTTCACGAGCATTCTTTACTTTTCTTTCAGGTTCTGAAAGTGTTACCTGTTGTTTAATGCCACATTGTTCTTCAGCTGTTTTTGAAAGGAAGTTTTCCTTGGACTTATGTGTGGATTGGATTTTATATGTTCTTCCAATACATCTCTTTACTGTCACAACAACCTCTTTGTACACAGTTTGCACATTAAAATATTTGAATTGCTTACATAAACTGCTAAGTTTTATATCTTTCTATTCATTGTTAATAGTGATTTTATCTCTACTCATCTTCTTATAGTGTGTGTGCAACTTGCAATGACAAAAACGAACAAATCAACTAATACTGTTAAATGAGATGAGTACAGTTTATATTTGTTGTGCAAATTGAAAAAAAAATCACAAAATTATAATTTCATACTTATTTGTAGCAAATCACAGATTAGTGTGATTGCAAAAATCTGCCATCAATTCAATATTATGTAGATAGATAATTTACAATTGTTTCTTATGTAAATGACTTTTTTGTATGCATCTTCCTATGTGGACAGATGTTTAATTTAACCAGTTTAGGCTATAGTTTGATTGTAAAGAATCATTCAGTCAGTAGGCTGCAGTCACATAGCAATGAATGCTTTCGGTTTAGGTACAAGTAGTTGCTGGAAATGATTATTTCTCATTTGTTAAATTTCCAAAACCTTTTCAAATATAGTACATTTGTACTTGAGCCAACTTAGAATGTAAATTGGAAAAAATTGCCTTCATTTTCCAAGCATTTTAAGTACCTGCTGATAAAAGGTAATGTAGGAAAAGGCATTGGACTGTTATTTTCTTATAGAACTGCAAAATTATGTTTCATTCTCAACCACAAAATAGAAATTTGGAATAACATTCGGAAATGAATACTGAAATTCCCATTACAAAATCCTGAAAACAGATATTCTGAAATGACTGGAAATCAAAATTGAACTTTGTAATTGAAAATTGAATTTTGTAATTAGTGCCATAATTACTCCAAACAGTTAAGCAAAACAGGCCACAAGAACAAAAATAAGAATTAAATTAAATAGATTTGGACAGAGGTTATCAGGCTATTTGATCACCCCCCTCCCCCTATTACTGTCAATATAACTAATTCAATTAATTTGGGCAAAAATGAAAATTGAGGCTGCAGCCCAAATTTGATATTTGGACTTGTGGATGTGGAGAAATGTAAGCATGAGGTACCTGATAAAGTTAATTTAGAGGACTGTGCTAGCTGTGTTGCTCATTCTGAAAAATTTTAAGGAAGAATTTCCACAAAGAAGTAGCAAGACACAATATTGCTCAGAACTTAGTAAAAACTTTAAGTGATGAAATAGCAGTTACAGGGGTAGAGGAAGAAAAGAAGAAAGCTCTTGCAACTTCTTTTTAATTATCAATACTGTTTCAAAAATAGGAATAATTTTAGTTATGACATTTTTAAAAATGAATTTTCCTGAAATATTAAGCTTTCAAGTGAAAAATGATTGTACACATGAAGAAATAATCTTAAAATGAATAAAAAGGTCACTGAGTTAAATCTTCTAATTTTTAAAGGGAAGAAAATGTTTTAATTGTGCATCTTGCAATTGTCTCTGTCTTTGGTTTTTGCAGGTGTCAGGCATGTGCATATTTTCCCTCTTCTTTCTTTCACATAATGATGCACTCTGACAGCAGTGCAGTAAAACTAATTTTCAAGGAAGTGTTTTAGGCCTACCTCCCCTGGCATTTGCCATTTATGAGGACTGAGGAAAACCTGGAAGAAACCATTAAGAGGATCCTGGTGGAAATGGAAACCCAGACCTTTCGTTCATAGGTCTGCGCTTAATGACCTTGGCCACCTGTGTTGGTCCCACCATTGTAACCTGCTGTTTCTTTCTTCATCTTTATGAAATGTTTTCCCTTTCTTAAATTTGGGAAAACAGCAGTAAATGGAGGCAAATTAATAAGAAAGGCTTGCAAATGCCCATGACAAACTCATGACATTATACATAAATACATGTTTAAGAATCATACAAAATCATGTAACATATGGTTCCCCCTCAAGTTCCATTTTACATGACTGGTTTTGGCACCCAGGCAGCATTGACAAAATTAAAACATATATCTGATTTTGAAAAATTACTTATCAAAATTAAATTATTAGAAATATAGCTTGACACAGCATAGTTTAAAAAGAGGCTGTACAGCAGCAGCAGCAGCATAATTTTACAGATCTTTAATGTTATCTTTTGAAAATTCAGTTGCTGCCAGACATAATGGGAAGAAACCTACAAAGTGAACAAGTCTGCTTTCTGGATATATGGGTACCATTAAAGTATAATTCGGAAATACTGAACTAGTGCAAGTTACTGTACTGTATGATGGTCATTGGTATTTTTCTTTAAATTTGTCATAGATTTTGCACTCTTTATTATTGTTTGTTTAATGTATATTGCAAAATTATATTTAACAGTTTTAGGACAAATAATGGCTGAAGAACCCAAGAAAAACAACAAAGTTATAGCCTGAAAGAAAGGTTTTTTTTTTTTTTTTTTTTTTTTTTTTTTTTTTTTTGAAAATTTATATTGAATAACAACTACATCCTTCCGGATTCATAAATATCCATGGTGAGAAGATGAAAATAAAAGACAGAAAGTAGCTTATCTAATTTACAAATGCCAGGGGAAAAGTGCAAAATACAGAAGTAAGTGATCATTTTGAATGTTTTTGAGCAAGAGGTTTGCTGCCATATTTATGCATCTCATGCTGGAAAAGAACATTCTTTACGATGGGGCTGTTATTGGCAATTATTCCTGCAAGCCATTATCAAAGAATTGAACTTTAAATGCAGAATTGTAAACAGTCATAAAGTATCTGCTGATCACATCAATGTTGTCACTTGGAGATGCTTATTTATGAGAGTCATCATTAAAGAAGAATTTGGTGACATGTAGTTTGATGAACTATCTGGACTACAACTATGCCAACTACATCATATTAAAGGGAAAGATGAATAGCACATCTGGAATGATAGCTACAGTTGCCATTAAGGGTGAGGAAAAAATTAAGGGCATACAACATTGTCATGACCAATGCTGAGCTTTGATAATGACACAAATGTGTATCTTTATATGGCTATAATTTGCATGGTCAAATAAAAAGTAAAAGATGCTTAGCAAATTTGTTGACTGTTATATTACAATATAAAACATATATTATTCTTA
The DNA here is from genome assembly GCA_030762175.1 of Metallyticus violacea. NCBI lineage: Eukaryota > Metazoa > Arthropoda > Insecta > Mantodea > Metallyticidae > Metallyticus > Metallyticus violacea. The sequence goes on from CM060838.1 coordinate 72,252,541, forward strand.
ATTAGACAGTAAGTCGATTTAATACTCTTATTCTCCAATTACCATTGAATTATACAAAACATATTTCACAGGCCTTCACCTGCATCATCAGCTGTGTGTTGACTGCCGGACTGCCTAATAAATTAAACTTTTAGTTTATTTGTGTCATATGTCCATTGGGCATCAATGGAGCATTACATTTTTAAAGATACTGAAATTATGGGGAACAATGATAATGTCCCATTTTTTATTTAAAGCATTTGAAAATTTATTAATTGATATCATTGTAGGATTCAGTTGAACTACACACTCTTAAAGCTTCACTTACTTTTCATAAATGTTCTCGAAACCTGTTCCACACATTTATGAAAAGTAAGGGAAGCTTTAAGAGTGTGTAGTTCAACTGAATCGTACAATAATATCAATTAATATGATTAGCTTCACTGTGGAAGTTCCAATTTACATTTAACTTGAAAATTTATGTACAATTTTTAAATCTTTAATCAGTTTTGAATACATTTGAAAACTATAAGTGACTGAATAGTAGGACATTTGAGGTTTATGGTATGCAAATATCAATTCAGCTCCTGCTGCAGTATTGATTCACTGATTTCTTCAATAAAATATCCTTGAAACACTGGTGTATGAAGCAGCAGTCACTTATGCTTAGAAGTTGTCAAATGTTTACACAAGTCATCCTTGTTGCAATGTTACATATTCATGTAAACACTGAAGTTTAGAGATAGAGCTCCTCTTCTTTTATGCCTTTATCAAGAACCATAAAGTGTTATGGGTAGGCTTACATAGTATGGCAAGAGAGGAACAAAGTAATATAATTATAGGGATTATATATGACCAGCTGGTGTGTTAGATTTTTATAATCCCAATTTATACAAAGTGCTTGATAAGGACATGGAGTGTTTAAAACAGAAGTATGATATAGTAGACTTTATTATAATATATTTTAATGCAAGCGTTGGAGAAGAAACACTAAATGTAATCTCGAGTGAATGTGAATTAAGAAATGGTGATCAAATTATGCAAAGGTGTCGTAGAGACAAGATAAGTAATCGAAGGTGGAAATTGATTGAATTTTTTGAGGTAAAAAATTTAATAATGTGTAATGGGTTAAGGGAATCAGATAAATGTGGAGATTTTACTTTCATAAATCAAAATGGGCAAAGTGTGATTGATTGCGTGCTGTATTCACCAAACCTAGATTAATGCTATCGTAGATTTTAAGGTTTTGAATACTGTATTGAATAGCTATCATTTTCCTTTATTAGCAAACTTTCAAATTGGAGGTGCAATGAAAGAAGAGGAGGACATAATTGATAGTTTAGAGCAGGAAAGAACTTTAGAAAAATTTATATGGAGAGAAGAGACTTATTTTGTAAAAAATTAGGGTCGGATGAAAATGTAGAATTAAGAGCAATACAACTAATGGGAGAAGAGAAGTCTGACAAAGCAATGACACAGTTAGAGCGCCTGATGAAAAGAGCAGTAAGTAAAATGAGAGGGGAGAAACCATGACAGTCTGGGCATTGGGCTGGTATGATGAGTGTTTGCTGAAAAAGAAAAAGATAGAAAGGGTGTTAAATATGTGGAAACAAACAGAAGAGATTTATGAGAAGGAGCAATTCTTAATAGCTAGATGGGGTTACAAATATCTAATGGAGTCAAAAAAGAAAGATTGGAGTGACAGAACTGGGAATCAGATTTATAAAGCAGCAATGAACAAGGACAGTAATAGAATATGGAAACTTGTAAAAAGGATATTGGGCAGAGGGAAGAGAAAGATTAATACAATTGGACCCAATAGATGGACCATTTTAAACAATTATTGGAGGGGAGGTTTGACAACACTGCCAAAAATGTTAGGGGGGTTATAATTATTTCAGAATTAGATTAGGAAATAGGGAAAAATGTAAATGAGCAGCTTAGACAACTAAAAAATAATAAAGCCACTGGAATAGGTGGCATACCAGATGGATATTGGAAAGTGTGGTGTGTGGAGGAAAAAAAAAGAAGAATGTTGTTTGTTAAATTGTTAAATGTAATAAAAGAAAGTAGGAAGATTCCATAAAGCTGGAAATGGATTAATTATACCAATGTACAAGGGAAAAGGAGATGAAAATGATTATGCGAATTATAGAGGCATCAGTTTGTTGTATTATGATTGGGAAAGTATATACAGGGATTACAAGATTGGGTGGAGAAAGAAGGAAAGATATCTGCTGCACTACAGAATGGATTCAGGAGGGGAAGTTCCACCTTAGATAATATTTTCATAATAAGAACAATCATAAATAAATATTAGCTAATAGAAAATAAGAACCTCTTTAAAAAGTTTCCAAGTATGAGTGTAACATATCTCGAGAGAATTTATTCAGCAATGGTTGAATCAAAAACGATGTATGGTGTACAGAGAAAGGGTGGCATATATAAACCATATTCATAGAGTATTTTCTAAAATGGTATTGGAATTAAGGGCAACTCCAAATGGGATGACATTGGTGAAATTAGGAAGAGTTGGCAGCGAAGGCATAGTAGTTAAATTGAAATAATGAAGATTTGGCAGGAAAGGCATGTAGTTAAACATATTTTGAAATGTCCTAAACTTAGGTATTCATTTTTTACACTAAACTCCACTTACATAAAAGTAAGATGAGTTTCGGGAGAAGCCCATCTTCAGTTGCTCACTGATCTGCCGTTACTCGAAATGCTTTTTCAAGTAACAATGGTTCAGTGAGCAACTGAAGATGGGAGAGATTCTCCTGAGATGCGTCTTACTTTTATGTAAGTGGAGTTTAGTGTAAAAAATGAATACCTAAGTTTAGGATATATTACCACTCCATTGTCAACATTTTCGTAAGCACAATATTTATATTTTGAAATGTTGGCATAAGATAGTATCAAGAGAAGAAAGAGACATGGTCAAAAACTGTTTACAGATACAAGAAAAAGGTAAAGGGGAAAGAAATTGGTTAGCTCAACAAAAGAGAATAATCAAGAGGTTGGAATAGGTGAAATGAAGGAACAACAGTTAATGATTAGACAAAGGCTATGGAATAAAGTCTAGCAAAGGATAGATGATATTAGAAAGGAAGAAATATAGAGTAAATAAGATAAGAGTACCTTGAAAGAAATTTAAGAAAGAATTGGGGCAGGAAAAAAATGTAGATATTTATAATAAAAAGGGAAGGAAAAGATTTGCATGTGGTAGAGAAGGTATATTAGGATTAAGTGGATTAAAAGTAAAAAAGGAAGAGTGAAGAAATAGAGGACTTATTGTATAGTTGAATGAATGGTGCTTAATGCCCATTTTTATTACTGAGGCACCACAGGCAATGGACACTAATGACACATGAGATGAAATATAATGGGAAAGGAATATATATGTATATAAAATTATAAAAGCAGAAAAGGACTTGTCTTCTTCCATAGAAGAACTCTAGTAGTTCTAAATATAGAAATTACTAGTGTGACTTTAGTGTTTTATCCTTTTCTGCTTTTATAATTACTGTTAATTTATTACATTGTTAATAATGTTACTTTATTTTTATTTTCTTTTATATATATTAAAGGAAGAAATGTTCCAGGCCTAAATTTAGGGTACCTCCCTGGCATTTGCCATTTATGAGAACTAAGAAAAACCTGTATAAAAACCTCCTGTAAAAAAATCTCAGTCATGGAGGATGGGTTTCAATGAGTCTGCTCCTTACCGACCTCTGCCACCTGTGGTGGTGTATAATTGAATGTTCACAAGCTAATAAATGCACAAGGTGTCCCAAAAGTCTCCATAAATAGAGAAATGCGATTTTTACTCATTTGTGAAAGAACTAATGTTGCATTATAGAATATTCTCAATATATTGATCATTGCATATGTAAGCATATAAAATACATTTAATGGCATTAACAGTTTGAGACAACTATGCACAGGATGTCCCAAAAGTTTCCATACATAGAGAAATGCGATTTTTACTCAGTTGTGATAGAATTAGTGTTACAGAATATTCTGAATATGTTGGCCATTAAGGTTCAGATACCAATTAATGTGTTCATGGCAGTTTTGCTGACATCTCGTAAAGGCATCACATGAGTGCATGTTTTAAGGATACAAGCTTTCAGTTGAGCCAAATTACTAATTTTTACCTGGTAAACAATGGACTTTAAAGTGGCTCCACAGGTAAAAATCAAAGGGTGTGAGGTCCGGAAATCATGGCAGCCAATTAACTGGTCCTCATCTTTTGGAAACTGCATTTAATGAGTGACACACTTTTAGTGCATAATGGTAGGTGTGGGGAATTTTTCATCTTCATTAAGTACCAGAGGCATTATCATGTCCTTTAACATTTCTAGGTATATGTCTTCATTCAATTTGTCCTCAATGAATATAGAATCAATCACTGTCTCCCCACAAGCCACATACCATCATCTGTCCAGCTTCTGAAATTTTTAGGTTTAGTCAGACTCCAATATTGCCGTCGGTCCTGGTGGTGTGGTGGTTACCATACTTGCCTCCTAAACCCAAAATGCGGGTTCGAACCCGGCCAGGACCAATGGATTTTTTCAGGCGTAAAAATCCTAAGTGTGGCTTCCTTCGGAAGGGAAGTAAAGCCGTGGGTTCCGTGTCGTACATTTGCGGCACGAAAAAGAACCTCAAGCCTGAAAGAGATGCCTCTGAGCAAAATTTGTCGGCCGTTTCACGCCCTGAGTTGAATGGGACACTGATGAGACCTGAGATGTTAAAGAGCATCCATAAATAAATCAATCAAAAAAAAAAAACCAATATTGATTGCCTTTCTGTTTATGTAAAAATGGGCCTCATTTTAGAAAAGAATATTGCACCCAAATTCAACTTCCTCTTCATATTCCTGTACCCATTCACAGAACTTAGCACAACAGTTGAAATTTTCCTGCCTCAATTTTTCCAGCATCTCCATGTTGAATGGGTGAAATTTGTTGAAAGTGAGCATGCAATGGTTGCTGTTTTACTGATGCCAGACACATGCAATGTGCTTTTCTTTGCACTTTTCACAAATGATGCAAGTACTGCTTTAAGGTTCCCTCTTCTGAAACAATGTGTGGGCATCCTAATCTGGAGTAGTCATCAACACTACCACTGATCTTAATTAGCTTAGTAACAAGTTTCATGTATTATTCTCTTCTTATGGCCATGTCTCCTGTTGAACACCTGCTGCTACCCCTTCCACTCAGGGGAATTATTTCGATGAGGTCTTCACATGTCAGTGACATTTTACCCACAAAAAAGTAAAACTTTCATATTGCTCTATATGAAGACTTCCAATATAAACTCTGTGTGTGTGCACGCTCGCATGCATATATATTTTTTTTATCATAATTGTCCTTGGTGGAATTGAAAATAGGATCTTTACAGTCTTAACTTTGCCCAGTAAAATATATCATTATCATACACCTGGCAAGGATTATGAGAGGAATTTTGTTGAATCATACACATGTAATTCACTGTCACATTATTAGTTTATTACATTATTCCAAATTATGAAACAGATTTACACTTATTACTTACCTGATGTGACTTCTCTACAGTTCTTGAAATGGAGGAAAAGATGTGAAATGTCATTCTGCTTGGAAGTCTTACCCCAAATCTCTTTACTTTAATTGCTACAGATGCTAACATTAGAAGCAAAATACAGGAACTTGTTCAAGGAACAGATTTTGGGAAACAATGAAGGCATCTCTTCCAATGGAGTATCACAATAAGCCTTATTGGCTGATGTGCCATAGGCTGTCCAAACTCCATTAAAATCCCCTATCATCTATCTACTTTAATTCCAACATAGGTGGGGGAACTTCAAATTATCAACTATATTAAAGCCTCAAGAAAAGTTTTCATTTAATTGGACGTTTTCTTTAATAATGGCATAACCAGCAAGGACACTGGTACCATGCGGCAGTAATTTATAATTGATTCTCTTAATAAACATTTCCCCCACCCAATAATACTAAATCAACTGACACTGTGACAATTTAAACAATGTGTATTCCACAATATTATTAGCAGTTGTGAAAAATGCTCAGAAAATGAGTACACAATTTTAGCATTTTTACTATTTGAAGTAACTACATCGATCATTATGTTTAATAGTTTTTTATATACAGAATTCACTGTCATTCATAAATATAAGACCATTTGTCATTTACTAATGGCACTACCAGCAAGGGCACAAGTGCCATTAGGCAGTAATCTCTAATTGATTATTTATGTTTAATTTTAAAAATATATCTTTGTTGTAAAAGACTTACAAATTCCATAGCTTATAAAAATATGCCAAATGATTTATAATTGGAATATTAATTTCTGATGCAAAATTTATTGTTCTAGATCCCTCTTAATTCCTATCTGAAGAAGACTCCATTTAGCTGCACCTGTGTCAAGGAACTTTGGCTGATGTTGGTATTCTATCTGGACAGACTTGAAAGAAATGGAAAAGTGAGTTATAGGAAAGAACTATTTTGGCAAATAAAACTCATTCAACTTGGCAATGAGATTTAACTCTTTGTCACCAAAAATTAATATTTTGAGTCTGCAAAGTAGTACCTTTAAATGTGCTGCATGTTAAATAGGATAATATTATCTAATGCAACCTGTTAAATTACCTTACTGGTAATTAGTATAATAAAGGAAAGCTTTATAAGCACTCCCTTCTCGCATATTAAAGAGCACGTTAAAGTTTAAAAAAAAAATCTTTTAGTACCACAAATCTCATTTCTGTTGTCATTAATTTTAAATTGGTGATGATAATGGAGGCCCATTTTACCTTCATGAGTAAGGAAGAGAGTGAAAAATGACAATCCTGGAAAGCTTGTACCTCTCTAGTGCGAGTCTTTTACGAAAGGCAGCAGAGAATACCAAACCCAATTCCAGTCAACTAATGCAGGCAGATAATTTCCATGTTGTTCGTTTTAGCCAGGTGGCTCAGTTGGTTACAGCATCATGACTCCAACTGGAAGGTAGTGGTTTGCTCACTCCAGCTTCTTCTTCTTCTTCTTCTTCTTCTTCTTCTTCTTCTTCTTCTTCTTCTTCTTCTTCTTCTTCTTCTTCTTCTTCTTCTTCTTCTTGTTCTTCTTCTCCTTCTTCTTCTTCTCCTTCTTCTCCTTCTTCTTCTTCTTCTTCTTCTTCTTCTTCTTCTCCTTCTTCTCCTTCTTCTTCTCCTTCTTCTTCTTCTCCTTCTTCTTCTCCTTCTTCTTCTTCTCCTCCTCCTCCTCCTCCTCCTCCATATTCTTCTTCTTCTTCTTCCTCTTTTTCTTCTCCTTCTCCTTGTTCTTGTTCTTGTCCTTCTTCTTCTTCCCAAGCATTCTTTCTCAGAAATTTAAGATTTATATTCATATGATTCCCAGTTCAATAAATGATATAGGAAATTTTCATTTAGCCATACAGTTTGAACTGTTCTGGTGCAGTAGTTAGGCCTTCTTTTGTGAACAGCAGTAGAGAAAACGAAGGAACGACTGCATCGATGCTGAGGAGTTGCAGTGTGGTTTCAACAAATACTTTTTTTGTCTACACTTTTCTTTGCTATAATAAATGTTACCTTTTTTTGGGTAGGACAATGTATAGGTTGCAATTTTATTTTTATTTCATGTTCTCTGCAAATTTAGTTTAGGTTTAAAAAAATTCCAAAAGTTATACTATTAAGGCATAGGTTGCAAATTTAAGTTAGATAAGGTTAGTTTATGTTAAAAAAAATTACCAAAGTTATACTGTTAAAGCATAGATTCCAAATTTATGTTTAGTTAGACAATGTTTAAAAAAATAAAACTGTAAAATTTATACTGTTAAAAGCTATGTCTTTTCTTGTATCAGTTATTTCCTTTACCCTTTACATTGCTGCATTACAGTTTCTCATTTATTTCTCTGTATACTAAATGTGATTAACAATTAGCATGCATCGTAAAAAAGTTAATTTTTTGCATTCCATTGCTTGTTTCCGTGCGTTGACCGTTATATCCATCTGTATTTGTTAAAATCAGACTATAACTCCTCAGCATGGATGCACTTTCTCCACTGCTGTTCATGAAAGAAGGCATTACTACTGCACAAGAATGGCTCAAGCTGTACAGGTAAATGAAAAATGTGTCGTACCATTTATTGAACAGGAATTATATGAATATAAATCTTATATTTCCATGAAACAATGCTTAGTAAAACTGGCAAAATAGCTTAAAGAAATATAGTCTATATAACAAATTATTTATGAGGAAGTCACTCAAAATTCACTAGTTTTATTCCACTTATTTGGACATGTTTCAAAGGCAAGTAAGTGGAATAAAACTAGTGAAATTTGAGTGACTTTCTCATTAATAATTTGTTAGATGATACTATATTTCACTGTGAAAATCCCAAACTATTCAAATTTATGTTAAAATGTAATCTAGTTTAATGAAAGTAGTGTGCTGCAATTCTACAGCCAACCCAACCATATTATCGTAAAGAATTTTGTATCCTTTGAGAATGTCTATGATGGCCTGATCGTTCCATTACCAGTATTAAGGAAAGTACAGCTTCCAGGTAAATCTGTTATTCTGAAGTGGCCTTTATTGTTCTGAAAAGCAATGCAAAGACATCTTCCAAGGCTATTTGAGGTGTTGCCTGCTATGACAACAATAGGCTTTTCATAGAACAGCTTTCATTTCTTTCCTTATTAAATTTTCACTTTATGGAATGTAATCTCTAAATTACCAATTTGCACGTATTTCTGTCGCAGCCATTAGCTTGATTTTTGCTCACACTTTTTAATGGCCAGTCTTTGTTGAAAACTAAAGTGGGAGATAGATTATTGACCATCATTTCATATGTGTTACCCTTACTCCCTGAATAAACATTAATTTCACATTTATTTTTCATATACAAAATCATATTACATTTTCAAAAGCTTTTTGCATTTTGTCACAAATACAGAAGTATTGTACTTTCAACCTAAAACTCATAAAAAAAAAATTGAACTGCGTATATTGTGGAAGCCTTTCCCATTTATCACATTTGTTTCCTTTTATTATTCCTTAAATAACTAGTGTGTATCTTCATAGAAGTAACAATCAAAGTTTCCAGATAGATATTGATGATTTGAAACTTACCATTACATAATATAGCAAATTATTTATAAGAAAAACACTCAAATTTTACTAGTTTTGTTCCATTTAGTTGGACATGTTCCAAAACTGTTGCCTTCATCATCAGCATGTCAGCTTCCCAGCATGGTATTAGGTGTCGCTCTGTAGATTTTATGAACTTTGTGTTGAGGCTACTGTTGTTTGGAAGATCAAAATTAACTAAATTTTCCTTAATCTTATTTTGATTTAAAGTAAAACACTAAAAATCATGTCGTCACATTAAAACTCTCTTTAAGTTTCACAAACACACTTATAAAAGTAATTTTGGTACATGTTTCGTGAGGTACATTCCTCACATTGTCAACCAAAATGACGACTGAGGAGCCAATTTCATCAAAGTATGTATGTTACTATGCTTGCTCTGGTGGTCTGTTAATGAACTTAAACAATATGTTGTCTGCTTCCGGTATATCAAAATTCATAAGTTTGTATTCATATTTTTTTATGTAAATTTTTTCCCATATATTAAGTTCTTTCGGACGTTGAATTGTTTTTAGTAATGTTATGTCCTTCTCTATTTCATGATTCTCATTCCAAAAATGTGCAGCCACTGCTGATTTTTCTACTTGTTTGTGTCTAATATTTCTCCAGTGTTCCTTTAATCTTATCCCCAGATTTCTCTTTGTTTTTCCTATGTATATTTTCTCACAATCCTTGCAATTAATTCTATATATACCTGAATGTTCTTCTTTCTTCTTTTTTTGTTTAATTTTATTTAGATTTAATAATTTACCAACACTATATCTGTTTATTGGTGCTAGAGTAATGTTGTACTTTTTGAAAATTTTTTGGAATTTATGGTTAACATAAGGGTGATATGTGAATTTTTGATAGGTATTTTCTTTAAGTGAAGAACTGAGTGTGGTGATTAGTTTAATTTCCTTTTTATTTTTAAATCTTTTTATTTTTTTATCTACCATTTGTTTGTTAAATCCATTTATTTCTGCTGTGTGTATTATATGTGCATATTCTTTCCTGTATTCTTCTTTACTGAGTGGTGTATTAACTAGCCTATATGTCATACTATTGAATGCTGCTTCCTTGTGGGGTCTGGGGTTGAAACCTTTTGCTTTTATGTAATTGTCGGTATGTGTGTCCTTTCTGTATATACCAAATTCTATATTTTTATTCCTTTTTATTATCCTTAGGTCCAGAAAAGGTAAAGTATTATTAACCTCAGTTTCCATAGTGAATTTTGTGGTTTTTTCTTGCAAGTTCAACAGTCTTGTTGTCTTGTTGTCTTGTTGTCTTGCAAGTCAACATAGAAGATTCATTGAAACTGTTGAACTTGCAAGAAAAAACCATAAAATTCACTATGGAAACTGAGGTTAATAATACTTTACCTTTTCTGGACCTAAGGATAATAAAAAGGAATAAAAATATAGAATTTGGTATATACAGAAAGGACACACATACCGACAATTACATAAAAGCAAAAGGTTTCAACCCCAGACCCCACAAGGAAGCAGCATTCAATAGTATGACATATAGGCTAGTTAATACACCACTCAGTAAAGAAGAATACAGGAAAGAATATGCACATATAATACACACAGCAGAAATAAATGGATTTAACAAACAAATGGTAGATAAAAAAATAAAAAGATTTAAAAATAAAAAGGAAATTAAACTAATCACCACACTCAGTTCTTCACTTAAAGAAAATACCTATCAAAAATTCACATATCACCCTTATGTTAACCATAAATTCCAAAAAATTTTCAAAAAGTACAACATTACTCTAGCACCAATAAACAGATATAGTGTTGGTAAATTATTAAATCTAAATAAAATTAAACAAAAAAAGAAGAAAGAAGAACATTCAGGTATATATAGAATTAATTGCAAGGATTGTGAGAAAATATACATAGGAAAAACAAAGAGAAATCTGGGGATAAGATTAAAGGAACACTGGAGAAATATTAGACACAAACAAGTAGAAAAATCAGCAGTGGCTGCACATTTTTGGAATGAGAATCATGAAATAGAGAAGGACATAACATTACTAAAAACAATTCAACGTCCGAAAGAACTTAATATATGGGAAAAAATTTACATAAAAAAATATGAATACAAACTTATGAATTTTGATATACCGGAAGCAGACAACATATTGTTTAAGTTCATTAACAGACCACCAGAGCAAGCATAGTAACATACATACTTTGATGAAATTGGCTCCTCAGTCGTCATTTTGGTTGACAATGTGAGGAATGTACCTCACGAAACATGTACCAAAATTACTTTTATAAGTGTGTTTGTGAAACTTAAAGAGAGTTTTAATGTGACGACATGATTTTTAGTGTTTTACTTTAAATCAAAATAAGATTAACAAAAGTTTCACTGTGTGGATTCCCAAATTCCGTAAACATAAATTTTCCTTAATTGATATTATTCTATGATTTAGTTCAACTATACACTCTTAATGCTTCACTTACTTGTCATTATGTATAGAACCAGTTTCGAGAACATTTGGTTCTCATCATCAGCTAAAAGTCAACTGTCGGATAATTTGTTGAGCTGTGGGAATGTGTATCCTGCTCTGGTGGTGGTGTGATAAACTTATAGTTTTATATACAACTGAGTCAGTATTAGGTGACACTTAAAACTTCACTAACTGACTTCACTGTTCCTAACTTCTTTTAAGATTACAATTATAGTTTTATATTTTCATATCCCTGGCAGTGTCGAAGTTCATTAGACTGTCTTTATATTTGTAGATGTAGATTTTCTCCCAGGTTGCTAGTTCTGTAGGTCCTTGTTCTGATTTTAATAATTTTGCTTTATTTACTATGTCGTGATTTTGTGTCCAAAAATGATATGCTACTGCTAATTTCTCTGTTTGTTTGTACTTTATGTTCCTGAAATATTCCTTTAACCGTGTGCCTATGTTTCTGTATGTTTTTCCAATGTAGATTTTTTCTCATTCTGCACAATTTATTTTGTAAATACTTGCTTTTTTCTCTTGTAGAATAATGTGATTAACATTGTCTATCAGTAGGTTTTTAACATTACATTTGTTAACCAGTACCAACCTGATATTAAAATCTTTAAGAATATTTTGAAATTTTTTGTAGCCCATGGATGATATGTGAATTTTTTTACAATTAGCTTATCTATTCTTGCTGAAAGTGTTGTGGTTTCTTTGATACGTTTTTGTCTCTTGAATTTCTGCATCTTTTTGTGTACTAGTTCTTTTTTAAAACCGTTCTTAACTGCTGTTTCTTCTATTTGTTTGTATTCATTAAAATATTCTTCTTTGCTAATTTGTAGGTTAACTAGCCGGTGTGTTAAACTGTTGATAGCTCCATGTTTGTGCACTGTGGGATTAAAACTGTCAGCTTTGATGTGAATATTTGCATGACTATCTGTGCAAAATGTAAAAAAAATCTACATTGGAAAAACAAAGAGAAACATAGGCACATGGTTAAAGTAACATTTCAGGAATATAAAGTACAAACAAATATAGAAATCAGCAGTAGCATATCATTTTTGGGCACAAAATCACAACATAGTGAATAAAGCAAAATTATTAAATTCAGTACAAGGACCTACGGAACTAGCAACCTGGGAGAAAACCTACATCTACAAATATAAAGAAAGTCTAATGAACTTCAATGCTGCCAGGGATGAAAACATAAAACAAGTTTATCACACCGCCACCAGAGCAGAATGCATATTTCCACAGCTCAACGAATTAGAGACGGTTGAATTTTAGCTGATGATGAGAACCAATGGTCTTGAAACTGGTCTATACATTATGACAAGTAAATGAAGCTTTAAGAGAGTGTAGTTCACTAAATCATACAGTAATATCAATTATAAGATTGGCTTCACTGTGCAAGTTCAAATTCACTTTTTAATTAAATTTTCCTTGTTTTTGTTCATGAATATATTTTCCCACACTGATAATTCTGTGGGTTTTTGAAGAACTTTTAACAGTTCAGGTTCAATTTGGAATTTGTGGTTTTTTGTGCCAGAAACTGAATTCTTAAAAGCTCTTGAAAAACCCGTATAATTATCAGCTTTCATAAACGAAAGCAAGGAAAATTTATTTAATTTTGATCTTCCAAATAACAGTAAACTCATCACAAAGTTCATAAGATCCACAGACCGTCACTTTAATGCCACACTGGGAAGCTGACAGTGAAACTGTGCTGTTGATGAAGGCAACAGCCTTCAGAACATGTCCAAGAAAGTGGAACAAAATTAGTGAAATTTGAGTGAATTCCTGAAAAATAATTTGTTATATTATACTATATTTCACTGTGAAAATCCAGATACTTAAATCTATATTACCATTACATCTTTCCCCTTCAGCCTCTATGCACTTTGTCATCCCTTGGAGCTAAGACTGGAAGCACAAATGCTACTCATTGTTCTTAACAATGCTAAGCTCCTCTTAATATACACCTTTTGGACTTTAAAATCATTTCCCCCATAGTCAAGTCTTCACCATTGGGAACAGGAACAAATCACATGATGCCAAGTCAGAGTGGCAAGCTCTCCAGGAAGTTGAGTGTGGTGTTGGCAGCTTGAACAGGGGCATTGTCAATGCAGTACTTCTGGGCCGTTTTTCACACATCTTTTGGGAAGCAAACTATTGTGTATTATTCTGCAGCATTTGTCCTTTGATGTCCAAGGAGAACTATTGCCACATGACCACTAATGAAGAAGAATGTCACCATCATTTTCTTTCCCATACTCCTTGCTCTGTTGGCTCTTGATTGAGATACAAACGAACAACTGACATGTTAGAATTACTGTACTGATGTTAATTATGCTCTAGCTGAAACTTTTTTAATGAATTAATTTCAGCAGAACTAAATATAATGTATTTGTTTAATTTTGAAACTGTTTACAGTGAAAATATTATATATTAGTTAATACAATGCCGGGAAATCTTACACACTTAACTTACTCTATTTAAGTTAGGACATGTTTTGGGAACCAACTGTTGACCCACTGTTTCCTAGTGCTCATGTTGGTCCCGTGGAAGCTATTATGTTGTGTGTGGTGACCTCTGGTGGATATGAAATGAATTTAGAAAGGTAATCCCACAGCAGAAGGTCAAAATTCATTGCATTTTTTCAGGTTTTTTAGAATGAAGATATTCTCCCAGGCGGGTAATTCATATGGATTGTTTAATTCTTTAAGAAGTTTTTTCTCTGGGTTTATTCTATGGTTTTTTCTCCAATAATGGTGTGCTAATACTGGTTTTTCAGTCTGTTTTAATTTGATATTTCTAAAATGTTCTTCTTCCAAATTGTTAGATTGCTTTTAGTTTTTCCTATATATTTCAGTTCACAGTCCAAGCATTCTGTGGCATATATTCCTGATTTCTTTTCTGTAGGTATCTTGTCTTAATTTTGATCCTAGGAGGTGCTTGATCTATATGTTGATCAAGGCTAACTTTATTTTGAACTTTTTGAAAAAATTTTCCAATTTGTAGTGCAATTGTGAGTTGTAAGTGAATTTGCAATATCTTAGCGTGTCTTTGATTACCTTGAGGGTCGATCAAAATTAATAAATTAGCACAATATCTACGAAGGGACCAACATGAGCACTAGAAAACATTGGGTCAACAAATGAGGATGAGAACGTTGGTTCCTGAAACATGTCCTAACTTAAATACAGTAAGTGAAGTGTGTAAGAAATTTGCGTGCATTGTATTAATTAATATAGAATCAAATATGCTGAAAAAGTTTTCTCTCAAAATTCTCCAAACAATGCTTCTATGAATATGGTTATGTTCCAGGATCAATACACACAACACTAATATGGTACATACTTTTGACATGCCTAGTTCTTTTGTTTTAGGATTGCCACCATTTGGAGTTGAAATGTCTGGATACCTATGACTACATATTTTGTTGTGAAGAGGAAGGAAAAATGTTTACTAAGAATACTTAAAAATAAATTTACATTTTCTTTTTCTGATGCTGTTGTAGTCTTTTAAAGATATATTTCATAATATAGAAAACTGGCTCCAAAACACTAAATCATATTTTCTCAAGATAAAATGTACAATGGCAATTATTTTTCCATAAAACAGCAGAACTTTCATATTTTAAATGTGAATATTGTTGGATTCTGAGCATTATCACTGCAGATGAGTATGCTCAAACTATCTTTATGAGTTGCTTTATCAATTGGCATCATAATCTAAAAATCAGAAAAACTTATCATAATTCCCTCCATGTCTTCAAATGATACTTAACATAGAATTTGAAGGGGTCTAGTCTTTTTAGCATCATATCTAGATGCTGGACATCAGTAGCAAAATCGGCAGCTATAGTCAGTTCAGATGCCAGAAGATGCAGACTTTGCAGATTTTCACTTTTCAATCTTCAATATCATATTATGGATTTTGTCAATTGTTTGTGTATTTGTGACTGTAGACTGTCATCCATTGGGATCATCTCAAGATTTTCCAGTCAATGTTTGAAGATTGCAGCTGACCTTTTTACCATTGCAAATAAAGGAGCAGATTCTCTTATTTGTTTTCATTTCAGTCAAAATAATTATTTTTAAAATATTTTCATAACTCTCAAAATTCAAATTTGTCAATTTTAAAAAATTGTCACACTCTACTTTCTAAAAATATTAATTTATACAGAAACTACATCATAAAAGACAACACAAATTAATTCATTGTCACAATGGATGATGCAATAGATAATTAAGTTCATTTGTTTGTGCTGTAATTAAACCTTTATGCTGTAACATAAAAATTGTCTGTGTGACATTGAAAAAGATGTGTTTTGTTATTTCCTGCTATTATTTTTAATAGATAGATTTTTTAATTACACTTTTTTTAGAATTATTTTAAGAAACTTTTAGATCTAATTGGAACTATTTTTTCCGTCTTTTTTCCAGACATTTTGGCCATATATGAATGAAGCACTAAGTGTCTTACTGAAGAACAGCACTTCTACTGTACCAAAGTCTCACACTTGCAATGAATTGAATTTATCAGAAACTTATGCTTGCAGCAATCCAGCTTTATTTAGTTTATGGATGTTAGTACATGTGTCATATTTGTATGGTTATACAGTAAGTGGCGAATACCGTGGACCACATGAGGTTAGTGTTATTCGGTGCATTATAAATGCTTGCTATTACAGAGTTGCAGTAAAGTTTTGCTTCTATGAAACCATAGTTATGTAATAGGACAACAAAAACAGATTTTAACTAGTTGACAGTGTGTAGTACAAAACAAGCAGTTGTAGTTCTTGAAAACTATAAAACATATGAGGGAAGGTTCATAAATTTCTGGCCTAGCGATTTTCTAGGTATGATAAAGGCAAAAACTATATTTCACTTTTCAATATAGTTACCCTTTATTGCAATGCACTTCTGACATCTTTGAATTACATTTCAATCCCCCCCCCCCCCAAATAGTCAGAAGTCCTTCACTTCTTCGTCACACTTAAATTTTCTTCCTCGAAGGTCCTTCTTGACTTTTGAGAAGAGGAAATAGTCCCTGGGAGATATATATGGGCAGTAGGGTGGATAGTCGATCTCCTTTCTTCACAGCTTCCTTTGCAACAAGAGCTGTGTGCACAGGTGCTTGTCATGAAGAAGACGCACACCACAACTCATCTTTCCTTGCCTTTTCTCTTTCATGGAAGCACGTAGTCTGTGCAGTAGGCCTGTATACTACTGCCCATTTACTGTGGTGTTCCTCTCCTTGAAGTCAATGAAGAGTATTCCTTCACAATCCCAAAAAATTGTG
The DNA here is from genome assembly GCA_030762175.1 of Metallyticus violacea. Taxonomy (NCBI): domain Eukaryota; kingdom Metazoa; phylum Arthropoda; class Insecta; order Mantodea; family Metallyticidae; genus Metallyticus; species Metallyticus violacea. The sequence goes on from CM060838.1 coordinate 72,269,416, forward strand.
GCCATGATCTTTTTGGTTGACTGAGTGACCTTGGCATTTAGAGGCAGTGCTTCGCAATGTTTACGCCACATATTGATTCTGATTTTGACAAGAGATCATAGTAGAGGACCATAGTTTCATCTCCAGTAACAATAATTTGCAGAATTTCTCTCTCGTCACAGCAGAGCTCCAAAAAAGCCTGATAACCTTGCTGCTATTTCTATTATTTTGAGCTGCCAATCTTCCATAATTTCTCCTTCCACAAGCTTGATGTCTTCAGGAGTGAGCATCTCCAAGGGCCGACCTGCACACTCTTCGTTTTCAATATTTTCTGGACCCATTTGAAAAAGTTTGACTCATTCTTTTATGGTAGAGTATGACAGGGATGCTTCCCCAAATACACTGTCCAATTGTTGTTTAATTTAATTTGGAATAAGTCCTTCTTTTGTGAAGAACTTAATAACAGCTGACAATCTTCTACACATAGCCTTCTTTATGAACTACAATGAACACAGTGGAGTGGAAGTTACAGCTACAATTATTTACTCAACAGATAAGGTATGACACCAGATAAGGATTTTGTGAAGGTAATAATACTTATCGACGAGGCGGGAAACTTATGCACCTATCCTCGTATTTATTATCAGCTAAGTTTGTTGCATATTTTCATTATCTTTTTATTCCCAGCCATTTATTTAATTCTATAATAGATGTTTCATTCACTCTTGGTGCCTGAATTTCTCATATAACTTTTAAAAAAGTGGATATAACTTATTAGTATTTGACACAGATATACTTTGGTGTATGAGAAGCATGGTATATGTTAAAAGTGATTGCCATTAGGATCAAGGCATACTGGCACAACTCTCCATGTTACAGAGGATATTCATGAACACTTCAGGAATCACAGCCTCAGTTTTTCACCAAAATATTTTCTTGCAGTTTCATGAGAGCTCATGGCTTGTTATATAACCCTGTCTTTTTCAGCATGCTCCGTAGAGAGAACGCTGATTAAGTAATGTCGGGAATGTTGATGGTCATAAATCCTTTAGAAATGGTAAAATTTTAAAATTAAGAAACAATTTCAGCCATGCCTGACTTGGAGGAGTAGCAAGAGGACAGCCAATACAGAATTTCTTTTCATTCAACTGATGCACAAACTTAAGGAAGATTTTTGTGTAGACGTGTATCCAATACTTTATGAAAAGACTGGGTTTATAAGTGTCATGGCAGAGCATATGGCAGCAATTTTTTATCATGAGCTTCATGCAGAGTGAGGATTTTCACAGGTATTCTGGGATTTGACATGCATACTTGGAGCAATCCTTGAACAATTTTGTGTAATGCAATATTTCTGGATGCTCATTGATAAACTCTTGGAACAACAGTAATTTAATCTCTTCTGTTAATCAAGAGGTTTCTGTTCTTGTATAGCAGTAGCAAATATCTATGCAGCTTATTGACATTTGTTCGTAAAACAAGGATTTTTGTGGGAAGGTCCTATAGTGTGTTTTTTGTTTCCTGCAATACTGTTTTTTAACAACTTTGGATATCCAACAAGCTTGCAAAATGGCCACATGAAAATAGAAACTGGCAATAAGAATGAGGCAGACATGATCTGCCAGAACATTCATAACAAGCTCAAAGATGATCTGGAAGCAAACCTAAGCATGAAGAAAAATCCTAAGATAGTTCTTAAAACACCAGAAGAAATAACAAAGAAAAAGGGATTAGGAGCCCGTGCTACATAGAATGAAGAATTAAATAATGAAAGGAAAATAATGAGACTAATATGGAAATTTCAAGATAGAAAAAAAAAATAAAAACTTCATCATGGAAATCAATGCAGAGCAAAAAATATGCTCATAGGAAAGAAAATAAAACTAGGATGGAGTGCGTGCAACTGGGAGGACTATATTAATGTCACCCGTTTTTCAAAGTTTAACCATCGTGCCAAAGTCTGCAAAAGAATTCAAATTTATCAAAACTGCTCTGGGTATCAGAAGTGTCAAGTACAGAAAGAAAACTACAAATGTATGTAAACATTGTGCTAAGTACAAAAAATACAATAAAGATGACAGCATTGAAACAACCACTGTGCATGAGACAAAAAATGCCCTAGTTATCAAGCAGCAATAAAATGTTAACCACTAAACATCAACTACTAGCAATTGTAAGCAAAGGCTAAATTGTCTGCAAGTCAGTTTACAACATTCAAGGACAGCGACCAGCAATCTAATACAACTTATTATTAATCATGGAATTGATATGCATTCATACTTAATAATAAATTAGTAACAGCACTGAGAGTATATACAGGTGGCATAGGAAGAAAGAGGGCAGCAATAATTATAAACAATACAGACATTCATGCAACAACAATCTGCCAAATCTCAGACGAAGGCTGCAATGTGATTCAGGTCAATAAACAATAAAAAATTATTTTAAAACTCAAGCATGTATTTTGACGGAGAATTGAATGTAGAAGAAGAATTAAAGAAAATGGACATGATATTCAATCATACTAAAGGACATGGACTAGTGATACTTGCTGACAAATTGAAGAAGCAAGCTATGGTATGACAAAATAAACAATGACCATGGAAAGAAATTGGAGGAATTCCTTACAGTCAATAGTTTATGTATAACAAACATAAACCATCTTTTGAGACAGCAAGAGGCAGAAGCTGTATTGACTTAACAGTTCCATCCACACACTCATAGGGCATGTAAATAGACTGGAGCATAAGGGACTAAGAAAGCTGCTCTGATCACAAGTTAATATCCTTCAAGATTGATGAAGTGAACTGGACTATGACAAAAACCTTACAGACAATAAGTTATATAAACACAGGGGAAGGTTATAAAAGTAACCTCCCAACTAATGACACATCTTAGCTCAACTTTCAAGTGTGGGAGAAATGCTGTTGAATTAGATTAGGAGTTAACCCTAAAGTTAGACAATATGAAAATATGGAAAAATTATTTGAGAACTTGCAAATATGTATAAGGGAATTTGTAAAGCATCCTTCCAAATAAGCAAGGGGAGAGAATAAATCAGAACAGGAAAACTGTTCCATGGTGGACACCTGAACTAAATAAGGCAGGAAAATGTGAATGCACTTGACAGCTGCTACCAAAGAACAAAAAATGATGAAAATCTGTACCAGAAAAGGAAAATAAAGTACCTAGAGGATAGTTACCAGCATCAATCAAAAATAAACATGGAAAAGTCAAAATCATGGAAACAATTCTCAGCATTACATACGGATCCAGTCCATGGAATGCATAAATAAGATAGAGCTAACAAATTTAAAGGGAATAACCACCTCTCCATACTCCAAAGGAAAAAAAAATTAACTTACAGTATGAACACAGCAAGCACAGTAGAACATATGGTGGCTCACTTCAGATAATGATTAGAAAGACAGCAAAAAACAAAAACAACTTAGAAAAAAGGACTAAGGAACCCATAGATGCACCAAATAACATAGACTTTACATATGGATAAATCCTGCTGGTGATTTTTTAGATTTAATCCAACAAATCACCAGGTGAAGATGGGATAATGAGTGAAATACAAAAAACCCCCCTCTTCTTTACCACAGTCCTAAAATTTATAATCAAACCTGGTAAAAAAGAAAGTAACAGTGTTTCAAAATACAGACCTGTCAGTTTAATAAATATTATAGGAAAAGTCTTGGAAAAATTGGTGATCAACAGAATCCTTCATAATATAAATACAATGAATTTATTAAACAAAAGGCAATACTGATTCATCCCCAAGAAGTACAGAGGATACAGCAATGGCAATGAAGCATTTCATGCAACAGAATCTGCAATTATATAGCTATATTTTATTTATAAACAATGATGTACAAGGAGCCTTTAATGCTGCCTATTGGCCTAGCATACTAAACAATTTACGACAATTAGAATGCCCCAAGAATTTTGCACTAATGAATTTAAGCCAGTAAAGCAAATAGAGAAGGGCTGTTCTCAAGGGTCTGCCTGCAGTCCAGGCTTTTGGAATATTTTATATAATTCTTTGCTCAATTTGAACCTACCCACAGGATGAAAGCTATTGCTTGTGCAGATGACTTAACTAATATTAACAAAGGACAACGGTGCAGTAGAAGCCAAAAATTTGCAAACTAAGATGTCAAAAAGATTGAACTATGGGCGAAAAATAATAAAATTAAATTTAATGACATCAAATCATAAATAATGTTAGTGTCAAGAAAGAAAGCAGTCACAATGAGAGGATAAATATCTATTTAAACAACAAATCATTACAACAGTTGCAGAGCTGAAATACTTGGGAATAAATATTTACAAAAAATTTAGCTTACACACACACACACATACAACGAATATATGAAAAATCAATGTCTCATACATGCTCTATCAAAGTCTGCAAAGCACAAATGTAGACTGAGCAACAAAGTACTAAGTGCTATATATAAAGGGGCAATAGAACAAATATTAACATATGGAGTACCAAAGAATAAACAAAACAGAGAAAAATTACGTAGAATCCAAAGGCTGTGCAATAAAAATTGCTAAAGCACTTAGAGCAGTGTCATATGATGCATTATGCGTAATAGCTGGGATACAACCAATAGATATAATGATAGTCTGCAGAGCAAACCTTTATAATGCAATGAATGGGAGAACCTACTGTGATGAACCAATGGAAACTTCAAAATGGACTTATGCAGCAGAAGTGATCATTATTAAAGAGGCAGAAGAAAGTACAGGATATTCTATAAAGGTATTCACAGATGAGAGCAAAATAGGAAACAGGGTGGGAGTCGCAGCTGCTATAATATAAGAAGACAACCTAATCCACCAGCTAAATACCAATTAGATAGCAAATGCTTAAACAATCAAACTGAGCAAATAGCAATCTTGAAGGTTTTGCAGAAACTAGAAGCATAACAGGCCAGCATTAATACTGTAAGAAGAGTAGCAGTATACACAGACAGTAAAATAATTCTGTACTTAATAAACAAAAACAGTAAACAACATAAGATAAGAGCTGACATCTTACAAGCAGTTTATACCCTTGAAAAAAAAACCAGTGGACTATACATTTCCACTGGGTTAAAGCACACATGCGCTTAGCAGGCAATGAAATGACAGATAAGTTAGTAAAATGAGCTGCTAATGATAATGATGTAGAAATAGCTTACAGCAAAACTTTAAAAACGACATTAGCCTCAGAAATCAAAAAATAGGAATACGGAAATGGCAAGATAGATGGAATACAACAACTACAGGTGCAGCAACAAAGTTGTTCTTCCCATCAATAAGAGGGAGACTGAAGCTAACAATACCTTCAACCCCTGAGTTCACAAAAATCATTGCATGTAACAGCAAAACCAAATTGTACTTTCATAGATTCTACATCATAGAATACCCAACGTGTACATGTGGCAGAGGACAACAAACAGTAAATCATTTGATTTATGAATGTGCAGACACAACCCAACAGAGGATATCACTAATGAGAGACATCAGGAAGAACGTAGGAGATTAAGTTAACTTAAAAAAATGTAAATTACTGTAGTTATACAATTGTATAACATAGAAGGTTAGAGCATGTAATATTATACACTGGTAATGGGGCATGCTGAAATTTAAAAGAAGAAAAAGAGGGGAAAAAAGGTTTATGTGGTTTCCAGTTTCTTTGTCAGATATTTTGTAGATAATTTTTGAACCTCAAAATAATTACAGTGTTTAGCCCCACTCAACTGATGCAGTTTTTCCAGTATGTGCAGCCAATAAAAATGCATTGTTCTACTGTACCTTACTTTATAGCTTGTATCTCAAAAGCAGAGTGACTTTTGAAAATAATAGCAGAATCAAATGCATGCACTGCTGCTGAGAACAGAGAACATGCAGTGAAGCTTCACATTCATGCGTGACTCATGAACTAGAATAACTTTGCCAATTATGTTCTGGAACTATGCTTCTCGTGCACCAGTGACCTTTGATGATTAGATAACAGTAGCACAGGCAAAAATGTCACAATACTTCTAAGATTAGCTAACATACCGTCAAACTTCACAAACATGAATTACAGAACAGCACTGACTTTCAAGCGCTGTGCTGTGTACGAGAACCATGCTTCTGTACACAGATATGTGCATATGAAATTTTACTGAATTATGTCCATTAGTTTGAAAGTTATAAGGGAAAATAAGAAGCTGAGAGCAGATAAAATATTGGTATTTGTGCCTGAAACTTAGAAAACAACAATTGACATAATTTTGGTAAAGATAGTGATGTAAAGAGATTGGAACTTACAATGTATAAGTAAATATTGCTTATTCGGGCAATGAGATCAAAAATTTAAATGGGTTTGTTTTAACATTATATTTCTTTTATCCATTTCCGTAAATTATAGGGTCCAACTGTTACAAAGTTTAACAACCCAATCATATGTGCACGTTTTTCCTTTGTTTGCTGTGTAGGTTGCTAGCAATTATGCACAGTTGGAGAGTATCTTGAAGGCATGTGTGTTGTCAGAGAATAATGCATCAGAACAGCAACTTCGAGTTATTGTGCATTTAGTTGCTTCCTTGGTCATAGAATGGTGGAATGCAAAAAGTGAACCTGTGATGATTCTTTGGGATTATTACTACCGAAAACTGAACAGTGCTTTCTTCATTGCTGGAGCACCACCAGATTCCATAGCTGTTATGAGGTATAATAAATTTTTATATTCTATGCTCTTTTTCTCTTTATAGTATTGCAACATCTCTAGAATTTTTAATTGAAGATTTGATTGATTTATTTATGAATGCTCTTTAACAGCTCAGGTGATCAGCGTCCCATTGAACTCAGGGCGTGAAACGGCCGACAAATTTTGCTCAAAGGCCTCTCTTTCAGGCTTGAGGTTCTTTTTCGTGCCGTAAATGTACGACACGGGACCCATGGCTTTACTTCCCTTCCAAAGGAAGCCATACTTAGGTTTTTTACGCCCAAAAAAATCCATCGGTCCTGGCCAGGTTCGAACCCGCGATCTTGGGTTTAGGAGGCAAGTATGGTAACCACTACACCACCAGGGCCGACATAATTGAAGATGAATGACATACATTGGGAAGTAACAATTCTGTATAATTCAATTAAAAAGGTGAAATAAGTAATATAAAAAAGTACAAAAGATAAAATAAGTAATATAAAAAAGTCCATTTGGGTATTTATAATAACAGTAAAAACAGGAAGTTAGAGGTTTGAAAATATATTATAGTAAAATCTGCTAAATGGTCACCTCTAAAACTGATCAATTTCCCCATGAAGCCTGGGTCAATATCCTATTTTTTAAGTGGTCACCTTCCATCACCATCAGCAGCCAGTACACGGGTTAACCCCTATTAATCATCTGGCTGTGTGCTGCTCTGAGTTTACTTTGTTCATCCCTGAATGTCATGCTCTAATAAAGTTAGTCTTTTTTATTTTAACGCTGTGAATACTGTAGATATATGTAATTTCTCTTAACTCAAGCTCAAGCTATCACCAATTTTATCCTCTCTACTACAGAATTGTAATCTACTTGCAACAATGAATGGTGCAGCATGATTGAAGAAGCTGACAATATGTATGCAAGCTCATTTCATTAGCATACATGTTTAAATTAAAGCGTATGGATGTTGTCAGTTTGAATTATGCATAACCAATGAATTTATGTGATGCACTGTGCAGTAAGACAAAGGTGGTTTTAGCTTTGAAGGAGCAGAGAAAAGTGTTTCTCCAATAAAGAAAGAAATTTCTGCAAAAAAAAAAAAAACTTGTTGAAATGATCAAATATAGTAGAATGCGAGTGAATAAAATTCTTAAAAATGAAGACTGGGGAGAAAACATTATACAAAGAAAAGGAAGAAAGAGTTTGAAATATAAAGAAATAAATTTGTTGATAAATGGTTTAAATATGCACATACACAGAGGCTGCTGTTTCTGGACAGTACCACAAGAAAAAGCATAATAGAGAATGAACTAAATGTGGAAGAATTCATTGCTAGCAATGGATGACTTTGGTGTTTCAGTAATTGTGTAGATGAATGAGAGTTTAGATTGCCCTTAGTCTTGGCAGGGTATGAACATAAGGCAGTTATTATGCTTTTTTTTTATGCCTGTTTTTACTACTGGGGCACACAGGCGTTGGACACTGACAATACATGAGATGAAATGATAAATTGGGAAAGGATTTTTTTAGGAAGGAAACGTTCTAGGCCTAAGTTTAGAGTTCCTCCCTGGCATTTGCCATTTATGAGGACTGAGGAAAACCTGGAAAAAACCTCAGTCAGGAAGGATGGTCCTGGCGAGATTCAAACCCTAGACCTCCCTCTCACAAGTCTGCACCTTAATGACCTTGGCCACTCATGACAGCATATATATTGGAACACCAGAGGTCTCCACATATCACGTCAACTTGCCTGCTGAGATGGGTGCTAGAGCTGAAACATTTCCTGGAATTAAATAAATAAAAGAATGAAGTATTATGTTACCTAATACTCATACCCTTTATTGTTATAATGTTTTATGTACCGATTTGTGAAGTCAATATATATATGCACTCCTAAAGTTAAACGGAATAAATATATTTCAAAGCTTCAGATACTATATTGCCCAAAAAATTAAAGAAGTACACTGGAAACACTTCCGGAAAAAGAACATATGTTCATGCAATTTCTTTTAATTATTAATTTTGCAAGCAACTTTTAAATAAAATATTGTATAAATCAACCAACAAAATAGTACTCAGTGTCTAAATAACATATATCTAAAATTCACGGCTTTACATATCATAATCAATGTGCAGTGAAACATAATCAAAAGCAATTTTTTTTCTTTTCCTTTCTTTTTTCTTTCTTTCTTTCTTTTTTTTTTTTTTCTTTTTTTTTTTTTTTTTTTTTTTTTTTCCTTTCCTTTCCTTTCCTTTTCCATTTTTTCCCCCCTTTTTTTCCTGAAAAAGTTATGAAAATGGACATGTACTTTTGCTTCTTGGGTGGGAATGTTATTATGACATATGTATTATGTAACAAGAATCAAATGATCATAGACTAGTCATTCTATATAAATGTCACTTTCAACACCAAACTGTACTGTTACATTAATCATAGTATAAAATTAGTCCTCTTACTCATTTCACACTTTCATAATCATAATTTATCAACCTTGCCATTGTTTCAAAGAACTTTAGAAGAGCACAAGGCAGGCTTCACTGAATTTTTATGACATGAGACAAATTTATTTTTGCATTCTTGAATGTTGGTGCCTGCTGTACAAATTTTTATTCAGAAAATTTTCTTATTTGAAATTTTCTATAATTTTCATAACAACCTAATAGTTACTGAGAGCTTAGAAGCAGTTTTTAAAAGAATTGTTTTAATGTTTATACATTTTGGTTGTAGCTCACAGAGATAAAATTTTAGTGAGTAATAGAACTTCTACTTCAGCTCAATGAGAATATTTGTATGTAGATTTTTAGTAAGAGATGACTTAATTCTAAATCATAAATAATTTGGTTTGTCATTGCAGAAAATAACATACATAACCTTTTTTCAGCAAGACTGCAGCAGGGCTTTTGGATCAAGTAAAGGATCGGCTGACTGAAAATGGATGTAAAGATGAACTGGATAAGGAAAGCAGCTTTAATTTATTTTTGAGGCTCCTTGGTCGCCATTTGATACGCTGTTTTGCTGTAAATCAGCATAGACAATGGCATCAAATGAAAGGACGTATATACTCCAAATTTTCACCAAATAAAATGCTTGGACTCACGGAAATGGGCCTATATCATTTTGTGTCCCTGTTTTTAACGCTTACAGCAACAGTAGATCCACAAGAAATAGTAAGATTTTTTATATTTTGATTTTCACCTAAGTATTTCAGTAACATTACTGCTTAAATAGGTGAATTGCTGATTTTTCATGTTTGCTAATTTGTTGAGAGCATATTTTCTATTGAAGAATTCATTAGTCCACACACTGTGCAATAACAGTCTTAGGAATTTTAGGCAAGGCAGTCTTAGTTTAAAGTGTATTAAAAATAGTTATAAAAATTCTGAAAAAAAAGCAGTAAGCTAAGACATTGCAATAGTTTAATGGTAAGATTTGCACTTTTCATCTAGCAGGCTTAGTTTCGATTACTGGTTGGCTTCTGACTCAGGTTTCTTTAGATGAATGTCTAGGAAACTTAGACCACATAAAACTCATTTAGACCAATGCATCATCTCATCAACTGGTACGATAGACTTCAAGGTTAAATTGCCAAAGTTTGATGATCAAATACACATACATAAAAGTGTACAAACTTCCATTAGAAGCTGCAATTTAAAAAGGTTCATAAATATTCACCGTTTTCCCCCATGTGTAGTTTTTAAACAAATTGCAAAAAGAATTTTAAAAGAAGTAGATTTTTGTGAAATTAAGAGTATCATAAAAGCAAAACTAAATTGCTAAATTCCTATCTAATACACATAACGGATAACCACATACCTTTAAAAATGTTCGGTGTTTGAAGATCAACATCTTTTCTTTACTTGAAGGAAGACTGTGTTGATTCATGTTTTGGTTGTGTATCTTGTCTTTTCAAGCATCAGCAGTAGTCTGCCAGCATTGCTTCCTTCCACCATCCCCTGGTATCGTCTTTACATTTCCTTAATTTCTTAATGAAATCTTTCACCATGCTCATCGCTCATGAGTCCCAAATTAGGTGGAAAGTTGTCAAGGTGAGAGTTCAAGAAGTGAAGTTTCACACTCATTTGCAATTGAGAACTTCTTGTCTTCATAACATATTTCTTACAATTTTTTCATCATTTATATTTCCAAGGAACTTATTGATAACATCCTTGAAAGCACACTATAACTGAAGATCTATTTCGTTCATAGTGTTCAAAAAGTCAATATCCTTCATTAGCTGTTGATCTGAGGTCCATCAAATATACCCTCTTTTAATTTTGCCTCAAACAAAAGTGGAAATTCACCATATAAATACTTGAAGCACAAACCATTCTTGTCTACTGCTTTAGACAAATTGCTACATATACCAAGTATCATATGAAGCGGAGGCAATGACATCTTTTTAGGGTTAACTAGACTGACACATATTACATTTTTATTCTGTTAGGCCATTCTTTAGTTCACCAGTATTTGTGCCTATATCTACTGTCCCACAAAAAGCAAGGAAATTTTCTATACCTACTTTGCTGACTAAATAAAATATCACAAACTTTTAGATTTCCACACAGTAGATATTGATGTTCCAGGTATTTAATTTTCTCTAAATGGATTTCCAAGCTTAACTTTAATATATGCAAAATATACTTACTTTATAAATGGAGTAATATTATTCTTCTGCTTTTTAACAAGTACGAACCACATATGAAATAGAAATGATTTGGATTGTTCACATGTTGCCGTTTTGGTATTCTACAGCATGAAGCCATCTATTATTAGTTCCATGGCATTTTATGCACAACATAAAGAAAAAGTGAAATATAGCACAACAACAAATATACTACCAGGGCTAATAAATTTTAACTGTCTTCTTTGTGATTTTACACTATGACTCAATTACTTCTTATTTCTTGGCCACAGATTGATAAGCTCCAGTCAATGTAGAAATGTATGGCAGAGGAACTGATAAGAAAGTAAATAAGGGTTGCTTTATCTTACATTAATATATTCAACCTGTTCACACTAACTCCATTTACTTACTTAACACTAGGATATGTTTTGGAAGCTAATTGCTTTCATCATCAGCTGTTGACTGACTATTTGAACTGCCAGCTGGATCCCATGATGCATTTGTGGCAGTCTGTGATGGTTCTAATAGGTACTTCCTGAGTTCCTCCATGGATATGAAATCAAAATTCATCAAGTTTTTATTAATTTTTAAGATTAAAATCTTTTCCCAAGTGGATAAGGTTGAATACATTGATGTAGGATATATTACCAATCCATTGTTTACAGCTTTGTAAGTACAGTGTATTCACTTAAGGGTTGCTGTGTGTTCTGCATTATATTCTGCATAAGCATTTATATATAACTTTGTGTGCTAAAGTTATGCATGTTTTGCTTTTGTATCATCATGGCAATATAGCAGTATAATCAATAGGATGTCAGATTAAAATGTACATAAACTTAGGTATTGATTTTTACACTAAACTCCACTCACACAAAAGTCAGACGAATCTCTCCCATATTCATTTGCTCACTGAACTGTCGTTACTCGAAATGATGGCTGGACAACTGGATGTTCCTGTGGTGGCCTCTGTTGGTTGAAGAAGAAAGTTGCCGAGTTCATCCATAGAAAGAAACTGGAAATTCATTAGGTTTTCTCTATTTTTTAATATACAAATTTTTTCCCAAGTGGATAACTCCAATGGGTTGTGAAGATGTTTCAGCAGTTTAATTCCCGGTTTTATTTCATGGTTTTTGGTTCAAAAGAGAGCTGCTCCTGCTGACTAATCCACCTGCTTAAACCGAATATTCCTAAAATGTTCTTTCCTCCGAGTTTTAGGAATATTCAGTTTAAACGGATGGATAAATCAGCAGTAGCAGCTCACTTTTGGACCTAAAACTGGGAATTAAACTGTCATAAATTAGCTCATCTTTTTCTTACTGATAATTAACATTATGTTGTAAATACTGTAACTTCTTTCTTTTTCAAGGGAAAAAAGATGCAAGATTTGCTTGGTTCCTTGCCATTAGATGCAGTTGACATTAATAGGCAACATGTCATAATGAAAGGGAATTTGGCTTTGGTTCAATACTTTGTTGAAAAAGGTGAGGAAGATAATATAAAAATGTTCTGTGCTTTGTAAGTAGTTACCAAGTTTTCATACTTACATATAGCTATTTAGTAAACAGCATAGTTTTTCAGCAGTATACTAAAGCAAAAAAGTTGTATTAAATGTGATTCATTTCAATTGTTGTATATCTGTAGACAGATGCATTTATTTTTATAATGATAAACAATTGTATGTTAAAAACCGATGTACTGCTCCTTATGTAAACAAAACATCATAGCTGTAACCTTAGAGCATCCTCTTTAAAACAAGAAACCATTGATCTTAGTTTGTTCATTGAGCATCTTAATTATCTTTCACAAATACTTCTATGTATATAGTTTATGGCCTAGATTTCAAAGAATACATAATTGTTTCAATCCAAATATAACAAGTAGCATGCATAGAAGTACATCTATTTTCAATTATCTAGGCCCATGGTTCAATAGTTTCAATAAAATGTGTTTCCACCAAGAATCAAATAGTTCTAAAATAGCAAAGAACACTTACAAAAATTTGATAGAAGATCTAAGTCTTATTAAATGTATTCATTGACTCTTTAGACAATTGTTATGGGGGACATTAAATACATTAAATTAAATAAATATACCACTGTGACAAAAAATAAATATATCACTGCTAATAATGCTGCCAAATTGATGGCGCAATTTCTTCATGGATGAGCTAGTAGTAGAAACTGCTTGGTATATAGCATTCCCAGGACCAATAGTTTATGATTTCTATTCATGAGGAACCCTGAAAAATAAAGTCTATGCAACTGATATACACCCTGAGTAACTTTAAAAAAAATGTTCAATCAGAAATGAGGTATACTAATGCAGAAGGACTAATTAGTGTGAATGATACTAGAGCATTTGGAAGATAATTGCAACAATGGTGTAAATCAGTGCTACCAGTAACCTTGTATTATGCCTTAGAGCAGCAGTTGTTTTATAAATCTGCAATATTGAATACCTCAACTCAAAAGTAACCACATTTAAATATAGTGACTTTCTGAAACTGCCCAAAAAATGTTCAGTAGGTATGAACAAAGGTATTTCATAAAAATTCATGGAAAAGGAAAGAGGAAAAAATGTAGCTATGTTCTTTATAACATTACAAGAAGCTTGTGGGAGAGAAGTCCAACCATGGTTGGAAGTATTTCATCAAGGAAATGAGAACTACACTCTGGTAGACCTGTCATCTGCAACAATTTTTGTGTTGAAGCTATAAGGGCTTTATTGGAAGAAGACAATGCTCGACATGCTTGTATTTTCCATAGAATTGGTTATTGCAACATTATTTATTCATAAACTTTTAATAAAGAAACTGAAAATGCAGAGAGTTTATGTCTGCTGGGTTCCAATCATTCTAACTGAAATTAGAAAGTGACAGTGAATAGAAAGAGCAAGAGTGCTTCTGAAGTAATATGAACATGAAGGTAAAGCCTTCCTTCATCACATTTTTACAGTCGATGAGACATGGTTATGTTCATACACCTTAGCTTAAATGACAATAAAGGAATGGTGACAAATTCATAAAAATGTGCGCATTGCAGTATCCTTTGAAAGCAATGATTATTGTGTGTTATAACTATAAGGGCATAATTTTGCTGCATATTGCATATAAGAATAAATTTCAACTTCTCTAATTACTTGGAACATCATTTGTGCCCAGCGTTGTTTGAAAACGGCTGGCTGTTGAGTAGAGAACTACTATGTTACATGTAGATGACAAGAGTGTGCAATTTATTAAGAAGATGGAATTTGAAAGTACTACAGCACCCACCAAATTCACCAGACATGAGCCTTAGTGATTATCCCTTGTTTTTGAAGATCAAAAAACTCTGCAAAGCATTTGCTTTCAATCAAGAGCTGACATCCAAAGATCTTTAAATAGATCAGTGAGAGATATCCAGAAATGATGCTGCAGATGTGCATTATCTTCCAAGAATTCTGCAATGTATTCTTGGCTATATTTAAAGTGTTATGTCAAAAATGACCTAAATAAATCTATATAAACAGTAACTTATTGCCATTTTTTAAATGCCCCAGTAGTTTTATACAATGATGTAGATTATGCTTCATATAAAATAGGCATTACTTCCAGCACCTACTGTGAAAATGGTGAATACAGATTTCTTTTATTTAATATGTAGTACCAAAGTTTTACAATGGTGAATTGTTGGAGTGCTGTTCATAGAAAGAAATGCTGGTGGTAGCAGGGAAGTAGCCCCAATGGCCAAATGATATGTGAATCTGTACTTTTAAAAGTATCTTTTGGTATAATAGTCTGGGCTGCCAGATTGTCAGCTGTATCATTAGAGAAATTTTGTTCACCTTACTTTCATGTGGTCCACCAGTACCTTATAATTTGGTTTTATGCAACCTGCAAGACTTTCCCATCCAGGATTAATAGAACGATATGCTTAAGATGCTCTAGAGGATAGAAATAATTGTTAATGTGGGTTTAAATTCAACATTAGAAACTTAAATTAATTCTTAGAATAATAAAGAATGCAAATAAGATTTTTAATAGGGGGGGACACTATATGTACTCAGGGACAAAAAAAAACAGGCACTTTTATATTTGATTATATTTTGTTTTTAATTATTTTAAAATGAAAGACTACCCATTTAAACAAAAGATCGTTTTATTAAGCACCTTAAATTACAACAATAGAAATAAATACTTAACTCTGGTTAGAAAAAGTTACAAAGGAGGTAAAACAATGACAGGTTTTGTTTTAACACAGTACATTTTTTGGTACTTGAAACATTAAAAATGCATTTTAATAACAGACCTCACCTGTCTTTGGCTTGATTCTGTATTTATATGTCTTGGCACATTTTCAATCAGGTTAGCTATGGCATCTTAAGGAATATGCTCCCATTCTTCAAGAAGTGCTTGCCTCAACTCCTGTAAGGTTTTTGGCAGTGGCACTCTTGTCTGAACACATCATTCCAGCATGTCCCGCACGTGTTCAAGTGGATTCATGATTAGTTTCCTTGCTGGCCATGATAAAACATAGATTCCCAATTCTTGGAGATAATCTTTGACCATCTCAGCAATATTCAGGCATGCATTGTCGTACAATAAAATACAATTATCGCCTCAAGTGGACCAAATGGTACAACATGATTAGCAATAAACAAACATCTGCTCTAGACTTCCATTTTCTACTAAAATTAACTCAGTACAAGCATCCATAGACACTCATGCTCAAACCATCACTTTATCACCTCCAAATAGTAACATTTTGAAAATGCAGCATTGTGCAAATTATTTTCTTATCTTACTTCAAAATCTTTCATGTCCATCAGGTGAGCACAGATTGAAACAGGACTTACCTGTGAACAGAACACAGCTTTACTGTTCATTTCTCCAACTCTGATCATTTGCAAAATGCAATTGTTGACTCGGTGCATTCTGAGCAAACTGGGACCAGTTGCAATTATACTTGATATCAGTTCTCTTGCTTTCAACCTTCTTTTAACCATTTTGGCCAAAATCGGGTGCCTGTGCATGTTAAATTGCTGGGCTCGGTCATAGCTGACAGGTTGCAATTCCTAAGAACTGTCAACACCATGTATCTGTCTTCATTTTGATTTGTAGCTTTCAGACACTCCAAACCTACATTCTAGGGTCTATCTAAACCATTTTAAGGCATCGTGGACTGTGCTTCTAGCCACATTCATTACATTTGCAATGTAAAGTGTACTGAGTCCATCATTGTTTAGGGCTACAGCTGTAGCCACATCTTCAGGTCAAATTTTTTTAAGGTGAAATGTGACATCCCTACTTACATTTTACAAATTGTAAAAATAAAGAAATAATAATAATGAAGCACAAAATGGTTATGACAAATTTGCTATATCTGAGTTTTTATACACATAATTGGAATATTCGGCTACAATGACTTGTTTATAAAACAAAACATATTCAATATAGCCTACATCTCTCCACGATAACAAATTCTTACCATAATATTTTATGACAAGCAACAAATAAATTGCAATATACAAGCACATATAAAACTCTCTCTCTCTCTCTCTCTCTCTCTCTCTCTCTCAAGTGTATATTGCCTACAAGCTCACATTAACAGTAGCTCAGTTGGATAAAGCATGAGTGTATTTGGATCAAGCATCAAGATGTGTCAATGCAGGTTCAAATCTTTAACAGTTTTTTTTTTTAATCTGAATATTTGTTTTGCTTTACTCAACTTTTCTTTCCTTTATTTTTCCCTTTTAGATTTTTGTTAATTTATTTATAAATATCTTCCTACATTTAACATCTGATCAGAGCATATAATAATCTGGACCAGGCAACTAAACATGCAAACAATAGCAGTACAATGCTTGAAAATGCCATGAAACCAAGGGAAAACAATGGGTGATCTGGCAGGCCACAAGACAGGGTCTCCCCTTTCTAAACATTTTTTGAGTGTATTACGTAGAGATACTATGAATCACCATGGACTGATGCAGTGGAACCCATCATTTTGAAACCACGTTATTAATCTATCCAGCAGTGGCACATTCCCCAGCAACTGAGGGAAATTGTTTTCAAGGAAATGAAGATATTGTGCTCCCGTTATAAATGACTTTCAAGGAAATATGGAAAGAAAGAAAGAAAATTAGATGAGCACCTAAAATGCTGTATTGTACATTTATTCCCTACTGAACTGAAAAGCATGCGTATCTAACAAATGAGGGCTAATGACACTCCATTAGAACATGTTATGGCGATTCACAGCTCTGTTGTGAAGTTGTGATTCATTCAAAAATAGGATTCTGGATCAAAAAGGCTATGTCACTGTCCACGTCATGTAATACCCACTGGCAAAAATCCACTTACACTTCAAAGTCACAACCATAGAGCTCCTGATGTAGCTGAAAAAGGTATGAATGGAATTTATTGGTATCCAATATTTGCATAACAGTTAACTTGGCTTATGTTGGTGTCTTGTACCAATGCTCATATGCTGATTTGGGGTTATTTAAGACACCATCTGTTGGTCCTGGTGTTGTAATGGTAACCATACTTGCATCCTAAACCCAAGATCGTGGGTTCAATCCTGGCCAGTATCTATGGATTTTCTCAGGTGTAAAAATCCCAAGTATGGCTTCCTTTGGAAGGGAAGTAAAGTTGTGGGTCCCATGTTGTACATTTACTGCATGATAAAGAACCTCAAGCCTGAAAAGAGAGATCTCTGAGCAAAATTTGTCGGCAGTTTCTGGCCCTGAATTGAATGGGATGTTGATGACCCATCTGTAATAGAACTTGTCCTTCCAAGTGACCCTGTTATACATGTCTTTCAGTATTACAAAGGTATTGGCTGTAGGTTGTCTTATTTCCAGAAATACAGATGTGTTGCCTGTGATGAGTTTTTGGACTCCTCAGTAAATAAGTAACATGACAACACATTCATTGTTGGAGTTGGAATATTGTGAGAAGCTTTGTGCTGTGTTATTGATAGTAGAAAAGGTTATGTGGCATACACAGCTAATTTAATGTATTCTACATGGGCAAATATACCTCCTTATGTATGTGGTGATAAATGAACAAATAAAACAAAAATGCATGCATGTTTTGGGATTTAAATCACATGTCCAACTTACTTTGGATTCAGTATCTTGTACATAATCATTCAGCCATGGGGGCCACATTTAATTTGCCCTCAGAATGTGTGGATAGTGAGTTTTCCCTCCACTACCTCACATAATATTTATTATATAAATATTATAATTTCACAGTTTAAAGTGTTCATTTAACATTCTATCATTGTAGAGTACCATAGCTACTGTTGCTAAGGTTTGTTTTTGTTTAAACTGAAGGCTGATTTATATGGCCAGCATGTAGTAGGCAAGCATAGCAATATAGACCTAATTGCAAATAGGAATTTGAAATGTTGCCTATCTCAAAGATTATATGGCACTGGTGGAGCACATGATATATATTCTAATTAGTAATGATGAACATACAAATGTTCCAACTTAATTGTACTGGTACCAATCTGCAGGGTGCTTTAAAGAGCTTTAATTAAAATCTCATATTTCCATTAAAGTACAATTTGTCTATATAGATTCTAGCTTCTGAAAATAGCATATTCAAGTCTTCATTGATTCCCTTTTGTATTATTCCCATATATTGTTGCATTTCTTTCAGGTTTAGATGTTGAAGAAATTATTCAGCCAGTATTAGCTCAAGTTAAGGAGCTGAGCAAGCAAAAAGGAAGAGTAGCTGAAGTAATGAAAACTTTTGTTGAAGGTTTTCAAGACATTATTGATGTGAGTCCTTCCTTGCACTTGTCACAGCATTATCTAATTGGTAAGTTAAACATCAGCATATCACTGCCAACCTTTATCTTTAATTTACTGTCAATAAGTTCATAGTTAAATGAGTGCTTGATATTTTTATATGCCAAAACTCGTACATTTGCTGAATGTATTAAATGTTATCATAGCATTATAAATTTTGGGGGGTTCCACCTTTCATGATGGCCATGTATGATAAAGTGCATTTTAGGCTGGTTTTTATTGGCATATTTGTCTTTGGATAAAAGATGGTGAAGTTAGATTAATAAACTTGTGTATCAGCTGATTGGTTGCCAATCTTTTTTTTTTTTTTTTTTTTTTTTTGTGAATTGGTAAGAAATCTTTTTATTTTTGGAGTTGCACAATAAACATGCTGAACACATTTAGGTTAGTGTTGGCCAAAGTAGCCAGGATGAATTTCACATTGAAAATTGGCTGTATTGGTATCTGAACACTCCTTAGCTGATCAAGGAAGCAATCATTCTGCTTTTTGAGTCATAATAGTCATTTTATAATGCAGCCAGGATGAATTTCACATTGAAAATTGGCTGTATTGGTATCTGAACACTCCTTAGCTGATCAAGGAAGCAATCATTCTGCTTTTTGAGTCATAATAGTCATTTTATAATGCAGGTAGCATATTTTCTTAAAATTAAATTTTAGAAGCTACTTAGAAATGTTTCATTTATTTCAGATAATTGGATTATGCAGCACTTATCACACTGCTCAGTATCAGAAGCCTGTCGCCTTTTAGATGTTTTGCTAAGTATTATGTCTAGATTACGCCAAACCCTGAGCCAAGTAATGGGAATGGAGACATTGATTAATCCACAATCAAGAAAATTACTGTCTTCTTTATGCAGTTTTGTGTTACCATATGTTCGAACTCAGTACAGCAACACCACTACAATGCCACCATTTCAGGTTGCAGATCTAGCAGCAAACTTTACCTTGCTTGCTCTAGAGCACCCAGGCACACAGATACCATCCTTCAATCAGCTATTTTTGAACTTTGTAAATTCTGAAAAAATAAATGTGAGATTAATGAGACGTTACCTATGCCACATTTTGCCAGAAGAAAATACCATGATTGCAGTTGTGCAGCATGGAGAACATAATTATGAGTCCATCATCATTCAGGCATGGATAAGGTATGTAATTAGTCAATTATTTAATCAGTTCAACCCTTTAATGTAATAGCTTTTTGTATTTATTTATAATTTCTCCTTAATTTTTTTAATTGCTTTTGCATTAAATTTAAAACTAATGTTGGAACTAATGCAATAAAGCAACTAATATATTCTTAAAAAGCTAGTAAGTTGAATTAATACTGTTATGCTCCACTTGCCATTGAAATCTACAGAACAGTTTCACAGGCCTTTGCCCGCATCATCAGCTGTGAGTCCATGCTGGATTTGTGTCTTTTGGATTAATTTGTCTTCTGTTGGGATCTGGAAGTTCATAACCTTATCTTCAGTTTTTTGATAAACTTTTTTTTCCCATATTTCCAGCTCAAAAGATCTATCTACGAATTTCATTAATTCAGTAATTTTACTTCCATTTCTATTATCAAGTTTATCTCTCTCTCTGCAACCACTGATTTATCTGTCTGTCTCTGATGCTTCTCCAGTGTTCCTTTAGCCTATTTCCAATGCTTTTGTTTTTGTTTTGCCAATATATATTTGTTGCATTCTGAACAGTTGATTTTACATATTACTGGCCTCTTCTCTTCTGGTATTCTATCATTATAACTGGAGTTGAGCAGATTATTTAAGCTGAATTTGTTCACTGGGGACGTAGTAATACCAAACTTCCTGAGTATTTTCTGGAATTTCTTGGTGGCCTAAGAATGATAAGTAAATTTCCTTTGAATGGTAAGTTTCCTTTTCTCTCATTTGAATTTCTTGATTTTCTTGTCTAGAATTTTACGCTTTTGCCATTTGTATTATGTGAGCATACTCTTCGCTGTATTCAAACTCATTCATGGGTATGTGAATGAGTCTATATGCTAAGCTGTTCAGAACTGCATGTTTGTGTGCTGTGGGAATAAGGCCACTGCCTTTATGTAATTTTGAGTCTGTATATTCCATATTTCAAATTCCGAAATTTATCAGAAAAATAGTAAAATACAACAATAATAGTCAGATACAAAAGGCAGCTGAAAAAAAAACCAAAATTACTTTTATAAGTGTGTTTGTGAAACTTAAAGAGAGTTTTAATGTGACGACATGATTTTTAGTGTTTTACTTTAGATTTTCAAATTATTGTTTGTGTAATTCAGTGGTAAGTGGAGCATGAGAGTATTAAATTGACTCACTTACTTTTGCATCTTCTATTTAGCCTTTAAATTTAAATTAGCTGTTCAGTCATAATATGTCGAACACGTTATTGTACATGCATATTAATTTAAAAAGTTCAGCCTTTCTGGACAAATGATATTTATTCCAGTTCTTGTAGTTCCCAATTGCTTGATATTTAGATTGACACTCATTAAGGTGAATTTTAGGCACTATGGAATGTTTACAATATATGTAAAATGATTTTATAAAAGCTTAATCTTGTAATGTCACTGCATTTTGTAATGAGTACATAATTTATGGTTAAAAGACATTCCTATTTTTTAAACTTACAGAAAAAGGTGATATGTAGTTCAATTAAATGTACTTATGAAGCTGTTGACAATGGAGTGGTATGTATATAAATGCTAATGTAATAAAATTTGTTCACACTAACTACATACTTGAGTTTACATAGACATACAAGTCTTTAGAAGCAATTCAACCACATGGTTAACAAAAAAAATGAGGGAAACACATACAATTTAAATTTTAATAACAGTCAACGCGATATAAACTTTTTTGAAACTACAAATTAAAAAAAAAAAAGACACATCGTAGCTAACATTAAATTCCATAACTTGTGCCTAAAAATAAAATCAAACCTAATTTGTGAGGAAAACAGTTAAAATAATCAATAGCCCACACCAAAAAGCAGCTGAAAAAAAGAGTAATTGAAGTAGAGAAAAGCTTACAGTATAAAAAAACTGAAAGTGAAACCGACTTAAGATGTTATGATTTACATTTAAAACTATCAAGGGCTTTGGGATTTCACATATGGAATAACTTACAACAACATTTACATAAACATTTAACCAACCAAATGAAAATCAAGAATCAGAAATTGAAAAAGAAAACTTGCGAAAACTTCAGATCAGAAATGTACCCAAACCAGTTGCACAAACAACAGAGAATGTAATTAATATTAAGCACCACATTTTCAAACAATGAACTAAAATTCTTAAACAAAGACCTAAAATAAGTGAATGGAGTTGGTGTGAACAAATTTTATTACATTAGCGTTTATAATATGTAGTTATATCAGTTGAGTTGTTTGTTCCAGGAATATGCATTCATTAGAGAGTGCAAGTATACCTGAGATATTCCAGAGCTGTTCAAAATATGGCAAAAAATATATATAAACAACAAAAAAATTTATTCTTATTAGCTAGTGAGTCGATTTAATACTCTTATGCTCCATTTGCCATTAGCTATTAAGAATAAATTAATTGCTTCACTGTATTAGTTCCGGCATGAAATTAATTTTTTTAATTTCAGTTATTTGTACTATAAGTACATAATTATGTCATATTGTATTATTTTTGCAGTACATTTGATTTCTAATGTGTAAAATAAGGCCATTTTAGTTTGAAATTTCTTTGATAATTCTCCCTTCACTTTTTCTTTTGGGTTTGGATTGGAGGAATTGTACTTTTAGTGCAAAATTTCATAACTATCTTTTAAAAGACATCACAACATTATATTAAACATAAATGTGCACTCCTCCTCAAATCTATTATTGGTTGCTTAACTTCTGTTCATTAATTGACTTTTGTTGGTTATGAATATGCTTTATAGTGTAATGTAAAGAACATTCTTTTCTTGTTACATATTGAGTGTATGGATAATTTATTTTAACTTTGAAAACAAAGGCACAAACTATACCATGGAGGCAGTGTGAATGAACCCAAACAAGTAAATATGTTAAAATCAAAGTAAATCATTTACATTTCTATATTCATAATACATGTAAACTTACTGCTATTAAAACATTTACATTTCCCACTTAATCATTCTCAATTTATGGAGTTGCATACCTTCTGTATCCCATTACAATTAACACCAGGTTGAGTATGTAATGGGTATATATATTTACTCTTAAGTAGTGCCATTGTCAATATTGTCATTCCCATTTGTTTTACCCATCTTCCATAACCATACATTCCTGATATATTTTCCAAATTTCTTTATATTTTTATCTGATTTTAGATTTAAAATTCTTCTGCCTCTTATTTTATTTAGTAAGTTTTCTCGCTATTGTAAGGAACTGTTTCCTCCATAACTTTGTTTGCTTACATTCTAAAACACAATGCCAAGGACAATTGGTTCTTTACACATTGGATATATCCCCTTTATATTCCCTTAAACCATGCTAGTATTGCCCTTCCTGCTTAATCAATTTTCACTGTACCTTTGCTTACCCCAATCATTAGTGTTCTATATGGTTTTAGAGATTTTTTGACATTAAGACTAGCACATATTTTCTGTTTTTCAATATCCTTAATTCTTGTTTTTATCTCTTTCCAAAATCCTTTTTCCATTCTTTCCCCCTCATATGAATTGATCTCATGCCCACATCTTGTAGAATATTTTGGATTTTAGATATCTAAGTTTCTCTCCCCTTAATTTTTCCTTGTCCTACCAAACAGTTTATTGATATTCTCCTCTTCTAGTCTCATTTTATACCAGCATTTCAATACTCTATTACTTTGCTTTTATAGCGCAATCTTGTTATTTCCATAATACAACCTCATTAGGTGAAGATCTAGGTTAGCCTAGGACAGTTCTACGAAATAGTCTATTTATCATGTATATTGTTTTCCATCCTCCATCTGTCCCCCAAATGGATGACAGTAACTATGATAGATTACTGGATGTACAAAATTATTAAGAGGGGCTGAGAAGTTGATGACAAAAAATGGCAAATGAAAAGTAATCCAAAAATGGTATATATTTTAATTTTAAAAAATGGCAAAACTTGAAATAACTTTCCTTACCTACAGTTTAAATATATGTATATCAGATTTTGGCTTAATAATATTAGCAAAAATGTTAAAAAAAAAAATAATAATCTATGTTTACCTATTATGAATTTAAAAGGTTATAGAAATTAAAAGGTTG
Source organism: Metallyticus violacea (assembly GCA_030762175.1). Taxonomy (NCBI): domain Eukaryota; kingdom Metazoa; phylum Arthropoda; class Insecta; order Mantodea; family Metallyticidae; genus Metallyticus; species Metallyticus violacea. The sequence continues at coordinate 72,293,748 of CM060838.1, forward strand.
TGCATTTATTTTATTTGGCATTGCAGTAAAAAGCCATACATCATAAATTTCCTCTCTTATATATAAAAAGTAAGGTTCACTGATGAAAATCCTCTTTGAAAACACTTGTGTTTAAATTTTCACCTTGCAAAACTTTCCCTTCCTTAGGTCATCTGATAACACTACTCAACAAATTTCAACTTTTTGTCTTCGCCTGTGGTGCCTCAGTAGTAAAAATGGGCATTAAACACTACTACTACTAACTTTTTGTGTGTCATAGGAACAAAAAGAGATCACTCCAACTAAATCAAAGCTTCTGAATATGAAAATGACAGTAAAAACTTCATAACACGTAGGGTTTTTGTGTGACAGAATTGAGGCATATTCTTACAAAAGCGACAAACTATTTCACTTAGTTAGCATATGACCCTAATAATGTAATTAATATTCATTTAAAACTACTCACTCTGTACATAAAATGATTTAATTTTATATAGAAGATAATACAGTAAAATAAACATACCTCTGTTACTACTGGCCTACATTTCCATTTTTTTAACAAAATTCTTATTTTTTACTTCATTTTTAAAACTTGTTTTATCTCACTAAGAAACTTGAAAATGGGCCAAAAAACAAATCTTATAACAGTAAACTACGTAAACATGTGGTTTATAATAAAATATATCTTAAGTGCGAGAGTTATTTTAACACTTACAGCTTTATTTCTTCCTTTTGTAGCATGTGTCACTTTCTCTAATTAAAAACTGGAATAGTTGCTTATCTTATGGGGAACCTATTTACTCTGGTACCTGTGCTCCAGCTTCTGAACATCATGATGGAATCTTTCACAGTGTTCATCACTCACAGCTCCCAAGTTCTCGGAGGAAAAAATCCAAATGTGAGTGGAGAAAATGCATTTTGAGGGACATCCTATATCCTTGCTTTTGGTAACTGTCCAGGAGTTCTTGAACTATCTGTCAGTATTTTCTGCTTTATTATTTCCTAGGAATCCTTTCATTACTTCACGAAAGGCTTTCCAGGCTGCTAATTCCGTAGCACTTAACATTCTTTCAAAGTTCTTATCTTTTAAAAGCCCGCAAATTTGGGTGCCAATAAATATTCCTTCTTTTACTTTTGCAACTCTTGAGTTCTTCTGATGTAAACAAAGGTTTTTCTATTTTTGTCCATAGCCTTAATGAATTTCTTCATTAGGCCTAATTTTGTATGCAGAGGAGATAGAAATACTTTATTTGGTTTACTAATGGGACATACTTGACATTGTGCATTCCTGGCATGTGAGTTTCTCTTAGAGGCCACTCTTTTACAGTATAGTGGGATCCAGTATCCCTATTATTCCACAAGCATAGAAAACAACAGTACTTTGTAAATCCCCCTTGTAGTCCTAATAAAATGGCAATGACCTTCAAATCTCCGTATATTTGCCAGCTGTACTTGCTGTAATTAATTTCATCTAATAGAAAATTTGTATGTTCCCTTCATTTCTTCTAAATGTACCACTGGTATTGATGGTTTAGTATTCCCATTATGGAGCAATGCTGCTTTGAGGCTTAGCTTAGAAGAGTCGATAAGCAACCTTTATTCTACTAGGATATGTTGAAATTCTACCTCATTCATTAAATCATCTATATCTGTGCATGCACAAAGGGAATTTTTCATAGCAAAGTAGCTGGAAAACATTCATGCATCCCTCTTTCTGAAAATTGAAATCTGGTATTGGGAGCTAGTAAATTCCATTATTGTAGTTGTGGTCCCAGCACCTCATACTGCTGTTTTGTGAGATTCATATTTCTCACTAACTCATTCACTCTGCACTGTTGATCAGGAGGGTTTTATTTTCAGGTTCTGGGCAGTATTCTGCATCAAAGGAAGTTGATGGGATGGCCTCATCCCAGTACTTGTTTCACTTTTCCACTAACAGTCCCAGCAGTACATTTCAAATGTTGTTTGACATCTTTTGCTTTTTCAAGAATTAAGAATGCTTTCAGCGTATTTTTCCAACCTGTTATGGCTATTGATAAAATTGAAAAATTAATTTTAATATGTTGCCATACTTCATTTCAAGTCAATTATTTAGCTTGTCTTGAAAACTGACATGGAAAAAACACATATTTGCCCATCTCTGTTTTCAACATATAATTGTTGCAGTAACAAGTACATGTGTATGCAGAAATCATAACATCCCCATTGTATAATCACTGATAATGAAGGTATGGAAATCCTGTATACTTGAACTTTCTTGTTGAAGCTCTGTAACATTTTTACAAGTTCATCAACCTGGAGAGAATTTTTATTTGGCTTGCTTACTCTACAAAGAAATGAAGCATTTCCATACCCATGCTCATATAACTGTTTGCACTCTATATATGCAAGGAATGTTTCCCCAAAGTTTTGACATACCTTTTTGTTACACTCTGTATAAAGAACATAGGCTAAAATACCTTTGGAAGCCATGAATTACAAAAAATGTAACAACACTTTTTAAAAATGAGCTAAACATACAATATAAAATAATGCTGTTTCTGGTTCATATTTTAGCAAAGCTACTTTGTATTAAATTCTCTACCACTGCCTGTTGAAGCAACTTTTTTCCACCATCACCACCACCAATACCTATTAAAGCAACTTTTTTCTTTTTCACTGTAACACTTCATTTCAAATGCTAATATTTGAATTTGTTTACTTACCACAGGTGTTCTATCCTATCAATTGATGAATCATGTGAGGAGCTGTCAGAATTGACCAGAACTATAAGCAAACTTCCTGCCATAGAGGAATTGTGTGTTTTATCAGCAACTAGCCTTATGGGCAAAGAAGATGCATTCATAACCTTCATCAGAATTATAGGCCGTACTTATGAAGGTATACATGATATCCAGAAGAAGGCACAATTCCATGCAAAATACTCGTCATATTTTGAGCATATAGATAAAACCATTGCTTGTGTGGTAAACTGTTCTACATCAAGTAGTGAACTTATAAATAGAATCTACAGCTGTGCTGCAAATATGATTTATCATTGTGGATCACTTTTATACACTAAGGTAATTTTAATTAGTATTAAAGCAAAATAATTGAACACATTTTATGCCTGAAATAATTGCATTATATTGGTATACGTGGATGAGAATTAAAATTGGAGAAAGAATGATAGGAACTGAGTATATGTTTTGTCACTTGTATAACAAATCGTCTTTAATTTCTAATTGCATTCATAGAGTCTTTTGAATAATTTGGTTGCTCATTATGAATGGATCATTGCTTCAGATTAGGGAGTAATAGTTTCTGTACTCTTATACTTCATTATGTAATTTACTTGTAAGGCTTTCAAAGATTGTTGTTGTTTTTTGAGTAAATTGCAGCATCATAATGTGACAGCACTCCAAGAATTAGGAGAATTAAGTTAGTAGCATGCATGTCTGAATAGTTCAACTATTGTTAAGGTGCATATGTTTTAATTGCTAAATAAATTGGTTGTTTATCATTGAATGCAAAACAAATTATGCCAGACTGCAAGATGACACAGTTTAGTAATGCAGAATATCTTGAGATACTACTAATTTATGATTAAACAATAAAAAAGCTGCTAAAGCAGCATGGGTCTACTGAGAGAGATTCCCAAACAGAAGATCCCCACATCTTAGGATTTTCAAAGCCTATGTCGAAGTGTTTTGGATACTGGGAGGTGCAATGCCACATTATCAAGGAGCTGATCATAGGAACATCACAGAGGAAGAAGAAATACTACAGCTACTAGAAGAAGATCCTGGCAGAAGTAGTTGTGGTATAGCATGCTCTGAAAGGATGTCTCATTGGACCATTCTGAGAAGCTAGGAAAGGAACTGTTGCACTTCCGAGTCCAGCATCTTTGACTTGGTTCCAAGGGTAGCCGTTACCAAGTCATTTCCTCAACAGGGAGCAGATTTTCTATGTTTGATATTGGCACTGGACATTTCTTCACCAGAAATGCAATCACTAATTATAATACATATACTTGGGCATATCGAAATCCACCCAAGTACATGAACACAACTTCCAACATAGATTTTCACAGTAAAGTACGATACCAGTTTCAAAGACCTTTGTCCTTATTCTCGACCTTGGGACAACTGATTGGAGGCTCCATCGATTATGTGGAAGCGTAGTTCTGCCTTGGTGGTATTTTGATGAACTTAAATTTGGTGTTTTCTTCCCTTGGAATATCAGAGTTCATTAACCATCTCTGTATTTACAAAGGTCAATTTTTTCCCATGTATTTTTATAATTTCATGATTTTCAATCCAAAAATAAGCCACCTCCCATTTATCTATCTGCTTATATTTTACATTTGTAAAATGTTCTTCGAAATGTGTGCCTATATTTCTCTTTGTTTTCCCAATATAAATCTTTCCACACTCTGCACAAGTTATTCTGTAAATGCCTACTTTTTCTCCTGTGAGGTCCTTTCAACTGCTTTGTCTTTCAGAATATTTTTCAAATTAAATCTATTGTTAGGTGCCAGTTTTATATTAAAATCTTTAAAAATACTATGGAATTTTTTCATTACTCTTGGATGGTATGCAAATTATTTAAAAATCAGTTTTTCCTTATCTGCCGATAACGTGATGGTATCTTTAATAAGTTTTTTTCCTTTAACATTTTTAATTTTTTCAGTTTTTCTTTATCTGCCGATAACGTGATGGTATCTTTAATAAGTTTTTTCCTTTAACATTTTTAATTTTTTTTCATACCAAACCTCTATTAAAACCATTTCAAATTGCAATATCTTCTATCTTTTTGTATTCTTTACTAATTGGTAAGTTAACGATTGATATGTCAAACTGTTAAAAACTGCATGTTTATTTGTTATAGGGTTAAAACCGTTTGCTTTGATGTGATTATCTGTATGTGTGTCTTTCCTGTATATATCCAAGCTCAGATTCCCATGGCTCTTCATGATTTTAATGTCTAAATAGGCAGCTATTATCTATTTCTGTTTCATATGTAAAGGAGATGTTACTATCTTGTATATTCAGGAGTTTAAAGGCATCATCAACCAATTTTTTGTTTACTATAGAGAAAATGTCATCGACATATCTATACCAACGTTTAAACATGTATGGGAAGGCAGAGGTGATATGCATTTCAAAATTGCTCATGAAGAGGTTAACTAAAAATATTCTAAAGTATTTTTAAAGATTTTAATATAAAACTGACACCCATCAATAGATTTAATTTGAAAAATATTTTGAAGGATGTGGTTGAAGGGACCTCACAGAAGAAAAAAGCAGGCATTTACAGAATACTTTGTGCAGAGTGCGGAAAGATTTATATTTGGAAAACAAAGAGAAATATAGGCACATGCTTAGAAGAAAGTTTTAGGAATGTAAAATATAAGCAAACAGATAAGTTGGCAATGGCTCATCATTTTTGGACTGAAAATCATAAATATCGTAAAAAAGCTTGGATTGTTAAAAGCAGCACAAGGGCCTATAGAAAAATGCACATTTATAAATAAAGAGATTGGTTCATGAACTTCGATATTCCGAGGGAAGAAAACACCAACTTTTAAGTTCATCAAAATACCACCAGGGCAGAACTTCACTTCCACATAGCTGGTGGAGTCTCCAGCCAGTCATCCCGGGGCCAAGGATGAAGATGAAGGTCTTCGAAACCGTGTCATACTTTACAACAAGTAAGGGGAGCAATAAGAATGTGTAGGTCGACATATCTCAAATGATTTACTTCACTGTGTTAGTACCATATATTTTTTAAAAAAAGTTTTCAAATACAGATTTTCAGTGTTTAGGCAGGAATTATGAAGACCATTTTAATTGGCCAGTGGGTTCTCCTGCAGAGCTTAACAGGAGTGATTTATCTCCAGTTTTTCAATTTTTATCTTCCATTTCTGTTTGAGGATATTCTGCTGGCAAGGAGAAGGATAATGTGAATTTTGCATGTAAGTGAGCTGTATATGATAATTTATGTGAAAGCCTATCCTGAATGATGGATTGCTAGAAATGGATCAATAAAATAACTACTAAGAACCCCGGACCAAAATCCTGTAGAGTTGTTCCTTTGGAGTGGCATGAAAACTTAAGATGTATTTCACTGAAATATTTTGATGCTGAAACCTTGCAAGAAAGAATTAATTCCTCAGGCAGCAGAAGAAATAAAAACCAATACTGATGTCCATGGCAGAGTTCAAAAACTGGAGAAAATAATGTGAAAATTTGTTATACTTTCATTCATAAGTAAAATTTTATTGTTTGTGTAAAGCAAGAAGTTCACAAACATTCCAATGTTATTATTCATATATAACTAAATAAGTATTTGTGAATAGTCCCAATAGATTGGGTAAAGATTTCATGGTGAGAAAAGTTGTGAAAATTTACCAAAAAAGCAAAAATCATATAGAGCATGTTAAAGTTGATATGAAATGGAGTTTAGTGTAAAAAATGAATACCTAAGTTTAGTTAAATGTAAAATTGGAACTTAACACAGTGAAGCCAATCATATTAATGGATATCATTGTATGATTCAGTTGAACTACACAGTTTTAAAGCTTCACTTACTTTTCATAAATGTATGGAACCGGTTTCTAGAACATTTAGCAAAGAAGAGTATTTTAAAGAATACAAACAAATAGAAGAAACAGTGGTTTTAAAAAAGAACTAATACATAAAAAGGTGCAGAAATTCAAGAGACAAAAACATATCAAAGAAACCATGACACTTTCAGCAAGAAAAGATAAACTAATTTTTAAAAAATTCACATATCATCCATGGGCCACAAAAAATTTCAGAATATTCTTAAAGATTTTAATATCAGGTTGGCACCGATTAATAGATTTAATGTTAAAAATTTACTGATAGATAATGTTAATGACAGTATTCCTCAAGAAGAAAAATCAGGTATTTACAAAATAAACTGTGCAGAGTGAAAAAATCTACATTGGAAAAACAAAGAGAAGCACATAGGCACATGGTTAAAGGAATATTTCAGGAACATAAAGTACAAGCAAATAGAGAAATCAACAGTAGCATATCATTTTTGGACACAAAATCACGACATAATAAATAAAGCAAAATTATTAAAATCAGTACAAGGACCTACAGAATTAGCAGCCTGGGAGAAAATCTACATCTATAAATATAAAGACAGCATAATGAACTTCGACATTGCCGGGGATGAAAACATAAACTACAAGGTTATCACACCGCCACCAGAGCAGAATATACAATCCCACAGCTCAATGAATGATCCGACAGTTGAACTTTAGCCTGACTGAAGATGGGAACTAAATGTTCTCGAAACCGGTTCCATACATTTATGAAAAGTAAAGTAAAGTAAAACTTTAAGAATGTGTAGTTCAACTGAATCATATAATGATATCAATTAACAGGAGTGTTGCTTGATTCTTCTCTGGGAGAATTTAAAATAGTTTAAGAGGGGACAGCTTGTGATTAAAAAAACTAATAATAATAAAGTTTTAGTAATGCACAAATATTCTAACATACTGGATTCAAGGACTAAATTACCAATGCTAGTTTTGGTCTTTTTCTGGACTTTTTGTAGTAATGGGACTCCTGGTGGCAAAAATTGTAAACTTCTCAACACTTGGCAAAAAAAGGAAGTGTTGCTTGTTTAATTACTTGAGAAATAAAATTTTTATAATAATGTTACAAAAATAAGCCCACAGCTTAAAAACAATATGATATATAAAAATGACTTAATATAAAAATCAGAATGAAAATTAAATTAAATTAAAATAGTGCAAGGAATTAGTAATCACCAAGAAATTTTCCATAATTTTATTTCTAGCTTTTATATTTGTCTAATTTGCGCACTATGAATGAATGAATTTTTATTTCAGCAAACAACATAATTAAATTTACATAAATAAACAAAATAGCTAAGAATACCAAAACTAAGGTTCTCCCATACCTTAACCACCGGCTTATATGTATGGTTAAGAACCCCTAAAATAAATAACCATTTTCACAATTGTGTTTGCCCTCAGGCTCCTTCCTCATACTTCTCCAATTATCCCGTACTTTTCCTAAGGTTTCCCAATCTTATTTATTTTCTCCGCCCTCATATCTGACAACAATTTAATTGCCACTATATTTTGTTATAGTTTTTCCATTTTCATCTCAGATACTATTCCTCTTAACTTTTTTCCATTTCACATTCTATTAGACAATGGAATGCACTATCCATTTTCCCACACATAATACATGCTCTTTTAAAATTTTTTCTTAATCCTTTTAGAATAATATCCCTGTACACATCCATGCAACTATTCTTCCGAATTGATCACAATTATCTATATATTTCTCCTGTCCCTAATTTCTTTTAACAATTAAATATAAATCTAAATAACTTTTATCCTCAAAGCTAGCATAAATCTCTTGCTGCTCTATATGTTCTACCATCCCCCATTCAAATTTCTTCTAATAGTTTCCCCAAATCAACTCTCTCTTCTCAGTACCATCTCTTTGGTACTTAAGACATTCTTTTAGTACGCTATTATCTAATTTGAAATATCTATGCCAATATTTCAAGATTCTCTCCACTATTATACCTTTCCTTCCTACCCCTGCCAAACTTAACCCCCTGGGCCAACTTTTTGCTAACCCCAGAACTTCTCTGCAAAACATTCTATGCACTACATCAGTTGTTGTCCATCCTTTGACATTCCCCAAACTTCTATTCCATCTTGACTTATACACAGCCTCATGTGCATCAGCGTGACACTGCTATGGATACCTGCACATGTGGGACTTTCAGGCAATGAGGCCGCGAATGTCGCAGCTAAATCTGCCCGTTTAGACTCTGCTGAATGTGAGCAATCTTTTTACTCTGGGGATTTCAAACATTCTTTACGTCAAGACATTCTCTCGTGCTGGTGTGAGGAATGGAGTTTATTCCAAGATAATAAGCTCCGACAATGTAAATCATCCTCTTTTAATTGCTCATATTCTTCTCATGCAGTTCGTTGCAAAGAAGTAATTTTAACACGTTTAAGGGTTGGGCATTGCCGTTTTAGTCATTGTCACCTTTTTAATGGTCAACCAGCTCCAGCATGCCCTCAATGTGACCACCCCTCTACAGTGTGTCACAATTTAGTAGAATGCGCTCATCTAGTGGCTTTTAGACTGTCTCTGGGTTTGCCCTCCTCTATTGAGCAAGTACTTGCAGATAATGTGGTTGCTGTTGATCGAGTGCTCCATTTTATCCATGTTTGTGGTTTTTGGAGCGAGGTGGGATTTTATATAATTTTATTTATAATGACATTTTTAGACCTTTATAAGACTGTTGTGTTTTCACCTCTTGTAATGTTACCAGTCTTTTGTTTATTGTTGACCTTTTTACAATTGTTATTTATTATGGGGTTTTTATTTTTACAATTTTAGACCATTATGAGATTTCTGTTTTTAACTCTTGCAGCTGTTTTATTATTATTGCTCATTGTGCTAAATGCTCTTTTTTCTACACTGGATTTTGATGTAGATAGATTATTTACGAGTATTTTATTCTTGGCGTAGTTTTTAGTGTGTTTGGGCACTAATTACCTTAGCTGTTTTGAGCCCTTTAAACAACAATGATCATCACAGCCTCATATAGTCTTTCTAGCCATTGGGAACTTTATATAAACTTATTCTGACAGTTTTCATAGCTAATTTACCTTGGGCTTGTGCACATTTAGACTGCACCTCCCATCTTCCATTACTCATAAATCTCACACCCAAATAATCAAACTCTTTCACTATCTGTATTCGGTCTCTGTTTATAAACCATCTCTCATCTTTCGTTAATTTTGATCCTTTTTTAAATTACTATTATCTTTGATTTTTAACTATTTATCCTTGATCCCATTCTGTACAAAATCTAGTAATTTCATCAATGGCATGCTGTAATCCTGGTTACTGATCCTGTTATGAGATCATCAGCAAAAGCAATCCTGGTACCTCCTCCTTTCCATAAATTGGACAGTGCATAATTGAGTTCAATTTTCATCCTTGTTTCAAACACAAATTTTGTCTCATATAATCTATAGTTCTGTTACCTTCACATCTGACAAAATCTGATTCCTTCATACAATTTTTGAAGTCCTAGAATAAATTCAGTACTGACTCTCTTGACCTCTGTTTGTAAGCCAATGCAACCCTATTTTTTGTATTGAATGCTTTCTCAAAATCTGCAAAGAAAATATATACACTACCCCTTTTATTTCTGAAATATTTATGTGCTATAGTATATGAATTATTATATTTTCTGTTATTCTTTTTCCTTTTTTGAAGCCTGCTTGAAATTCTCATAATTCACCTTCCATTTCTGCCCACTCACGCAACCTTCTAGCTAATATTCCAGTGTATATTTCATCTAAAATGGGTAATAGACAATTCCTCTGTATTTTTGAATAAATCACTCAAATTTCACTAGTTTTTTCCTCTGTAGTTGCTTGGGTTATTTCTTTCACCGTTCCCTTTATATAATGGTACAGTCGTACTCACATTCCAGCACTTCGATATTAACTTCCTCTCCTTAATTCCCTTTAAAACTCTTGTTAGCAGCCCCATATGTTTTGCAAAGTTCTCTTGGAATTCCATCTATTCCTGAAGCCTTTTTTCTTTTCAAAATTTTTATCTGATATGCTACATCATTCATGGTAAATCCTTTATCTAAACATTCTATCCTGTACACGGTACTATCTAAATTTAATTCATAACTCTGAAAATTTCCACATCCTAACAGAGTTCTAAAGTTATATTTCCATTCCATTGTTTTTATCTTATTCCTCACCCTTTTCTTTCTCAATATATCCTTAACATTTGGCCATATATATTTACTATCTATAGCTATCACAGCTACCTTAATTTTTTCACCCATTCTCTGCTGCCACTCTTTCTTTTTATCCTACACTAGACACTTATATCTCCTTTTATTTAATTAAAATATTTGCCTATCATCTTCCTCTTCTGACCTTCTCTACCTTATCAAATCCTTAAACACTTCTCTCTGTGCTTTACACACTTTCCTTGTACCATCCTTAACTTTTATGTTTCCTATTTGGTTCACTTCCATCTTACTTCCTGCTCACCTTACCATTCACTTCACCCTTTTGCCTTTTCCAGTGTCCTTCTATTTTTCCTGTTTTCAGTGCCTCTGAAATTCTGTAGTTTCTTATTTCCCCCTTTTTTGAATAAGAAATTATCCCAGAAATGCTCTGCATATTTCTCTTTCCCTTTAAAACATCTTACATATTTCAATTCTATTGCTTCCTCTTCCCTATGGCATTCCCCTAAGCTCTTCATTTTGAGCAGGAAGTTCCCACTAGTTGTTATTGCATCCAGGCCTTTCAAATCTACCAGCGCCTGATCGACTCCTTTGCTGCATATCATATAATTAATCAGACTCTGCCTACTTACATTCATCTTAAACCATGCATATAATTAGATTATTCATCTTAAAGAACTCAATCAATTTTATGCCTTCCTTATTCAGCACCTTATCTCTACTTTTCTTTACCTGCTCATCATTTTTCTCCCAAACATATTCATTTTCTAAATCCATAAATTTTATGTCATATTTACCTTCTCTGGCATTGAAATCACCAACTACAATAATAAACTCCATACTAGGAGACTGCCTGTTTAATTTCTCCATACTTTGATTTAGTTTTAAATACAAGTTTTCATTGTAAAACTCTAATGATTCAGGTGGATTATATGCTATACCTAATCTTAGGCATACTTCGACTCCCTTCAACTTATGTACTTTAACCACAATACTTGCCCTTCTTCTGTAAATAGTAATTCACTCACATTTATTCCACTACCCTTTTATAAATATCCTTATACCACAGAAGCTCTCCCTGTATTACTCTTCCTTGTACCATGTTCACCTATGTAATCGTAAGCTTCCACTTCTATACTTTCATCTTTGTCCAACCAAGTGACAACCATTACTATCGTGTCTCCTATCTTTACCACCTAAAACACTACATCACTTATTTCAATCTTAAACCCTCTACATTCCATAACACTATTCCTATCTTGAATCATTCCTTCTTCCTCAGAATTTCTCCAACTTCGCTCGCTTTGTATCTTGTTCTTCTTTTGCCCACAGTTGCATTCTCATTATCAGCTAATTTGCACACTAAATAATTGCTTAATATTCATCTTAAGCCAACAGAACCTGCTACCATTTTAACAAGCGCTTTCAGAATGTTATGGTAGCTGTAACATCCAAGGAATTAATTGCATGTAATTTCACGGGTGCTTAAGTTACGCATTAATAGAAATTATATACAAAATAAAATTATTATAATCTTGAGAACAAATTCGACTATGACAAAACTTATTTAAACAAAAATTTTGAAAATAGCACTGTCTTTTACAAGTTAATTGGAAAGTCACAGGATCCCTTCAACCCTGCATATGTATGTGTTACTTTTTCTCACTGAAATATAGTAACTGTTACTTTAATTTACAAATAACAAGTTCCCCACTAACAGAAAAAGGAAACTACCAAATACCTAGTAATATACCTCAGCACAAACTCAACATGAAAGAAAATACTCCTCAACTGTAGGAACAGTGATTTGATTAATCATATGCCCACTCATGGCATCTCAACCCATCAAGTATGTATAAAAAAAATTACATCTAGGAGGGAAATACATGAGAAACAATTAACAAAACAGTGAAAGTGAATCATTAACTGTTGCTCCAAACCATCAAATTAGAAGATTAGATATGCCGGGTGACCCAAAAAAAAAGAGTAACTGAAGATCTTGTTCAAAATAATTCTTACACAAGAAAATTATTTACGTGTTATTCCATAAGGTAAAGAGCCAGACTTCATAGCATGAATCCAATATTTTGCATGTGTTCTGTTCAATGTGTATCAAACCGTCAGGTGCCTCAGTAATAAAAATGGGCATTGAACACCATTAAAAACAAAATGTCTATCAAGATCCTCCGCATGTCCAGAACTGGTGTGTACTGACGAATGTGATGTGCTACAAGTGGTCATGTCAATAAGCAAAATACTCATTGCACAGAGATAGGTTTACATTCAGAGGAAGTGACTGGGGGCTGCTGTGTCTTCCCATGGCATCAATGATCTGTATTTTATTGAGGCTGCACATGAAAACAGAATTTACATCACTTCCGAAGTGTGCAAGGAACAAATTATTGTATAACCTCAACTTAGGTATTCATTTTTTACACTAAACTCCATTCACTTACACAAAAGTAAGACGTGTTTAGGGAGAATCTCTCCCATCTTTAGAGGCGGGCTTTGCGAAGTTTATTATGATAGTGAAAACTGTTTATTAAAATTTTTTTGTGAAGAATATAGCATTTGCATTATTAAAGAAAACAGCACGATTTATGTTATTATGCATAATAAAAATGTAGATCATTAGTAATGAATTCTGGCACATTGCTTTATTAGTATCTTATTTCTTGATATTATTATATGATTTAGTTGAACTACACACTCTTAATGCTTCACTTGTCATAGTGTAAAGAACCGGTTTCGAGAATATTTGGTTCTCATCATCAAATGAAGATGATGAGATTTTCAAAACTGGTTCTGTACATTATGACAAGTAAGTGAAGCATTAATAGTGTGTAGTTCAACTAAATCATACAATAATATCAATTATATGATTGGCTTCACCGTGCAAGTTCCAATTTACACTTTAAATCTTATTTCTTGTTTGTGTTGCTGTATACAGTCTCCGGTACTTTGTCCTGGCAGATATTTTGTTAACATTTAAGATATTTATGACAAAGCAGAATAGCAAAATGTATCAACAGTCATCTTTAGTATGCTTATAAAGCAATGCTAATGTTGTATAATAACAGATGCAAAGTTCTTTGAAGCAGATTGCTTTAATCCAGATGTATAGTTCACAGGTCATTAAATGCTTTTGAGAGGATTTATGCCTTTCTCTGTCGCCCAGCTTTGGTGATGGACATTTCTTTACATTAATGTTGAAATTATTGTTGATTCTCCACCCTCTTATTCTTACTAAAATAATATAACATCTAGTAGTGTGAATTTTAATACGAAGTTAAAATTTACACTTGTAGTTTTCACAATTTACAGAGGGGAAATTATAGCATTCCATTTATGTTCAGCACTCCATTTATCATAGTTTTTTTTATTATCTTAATGAATTCAACCATTTTTCCTATTAACATTTAGGTGAATTTCCATGTCTGTGTGTTCATTTTGCTACTGATACACACACTAGTACTTCAGCTTTGAAATTGCTGTACAGAAATACATTATATGATTAAAATCATTTGAGATATGTAAACCTAAACACTCTTATTGCTCCACTTACTTGTTGTAAACTATGGTAACAGTTTCAAAAACATTGATCTTCATCCTTGGCCTCAGGACGACTGACTGGAGACTCCACGGGCTATGTGGAAGTGAAGTTCTATCCTGGTGGTTTTTTGATGAACTTAAAGTTGGTGAAAATTGATACCATAGTTTACAACTGTACAACAAGTAAGTGGAGCAATAAGAGTGTTTAGGTCAACATATCTTAAATGATTTTTAATCATATAACTAGCTTCACTTGTTAGTTCCATATATTTTTTAAACAGAAGTTTTTAAAAAATTTTAAAATATAAGAAATAAATTACTTTGTAATAAAATGTATGAAACAATTATATATGTTTAAACTATATGTTTATATTTATTTAAGTCTAGATAGTCTAGAATAAATACACGTATACATCATACTTTCATTATTTATTAATTCATTTTTTGTTGATATGTAATTTTATTGCAAAAAGAATAAAAGTCAAATGTGTATGCTGCTATTTTTTACAATCTTTTTATAGTTAGCTGCATTCTACAAACAGTAAGTTCTTACCTGGAGAAACAAGTCTCCAGAAATCAGATTATATATAGAAAGAAATGACTTTACTATAATTTTATAAGGTAAAATGTTAGCTGCGTAATGATTTGTAAGAATAATTATGTCATTATTTTGAAACAATTGAATTCTTTTTCTTTTCAGTCAAAGCCTAACTGTTTGCTGCCAGCTTTGATAAATCTTCTTATTTTGCCACTTGTGATTTATAAACCAGAGACTCATTTGCATCCATTCATTGCTTGTGCACTACGAAGAACATTGCATTACTTCTTGTGTGGATTAGCAAAGCTGGACCCCAAGAATGATCGCTTCATAGAACGGATAATGAAAGACATGATTGCACAGTATTTGCATCGTTTGACTGTGAAGCAAGGAGCAAATGTCAATCAGATGGCTGACTTTATTTCAAATATTGGCGTTAATCCTACACATCCACTGTTGCATGTTTTTACCAAAGAGCAACAAAAAGTTGGAAAATTAGTATTGGACACAATAACAGAAAGATATATAACTTGCAGAGGAAGTGTACCACATGATGTAGCAAGCTTGGTAAGTTTGTGCTTCAGAAGTGTTGATAGTGCATTATTACTTATTGTTAGCAATAGGGTTGCAAGTTTTCAGAACGTTAATAAGGGGCAGGATGACATTGATGATCAAGTTATTACTTTTATGGAAGAGAAATGCAAATAAATTAAGAGAACCATATGCAAAACATTACAAATTGTTAGCTTATTTTGTTGTGATTATTGCTGTAGAATTTAAGGATGTACAGAATTGGAGTGTATCCTACAAGAATGTATTAAACTTATTCTCAGTGGAGTTAGTGTGAACATGTTTAATACATTCTTGTAGGATATATTACCACTCATTGTCTACAGCTTTGTAAGTATAAGTTAATTAATTTAGAATGGGAGTAGTTTTGTGCAAATATTAAAATCTGAATTATCCAATAAAATTACTGAATACTACTCAGTGAAAAGTATGTAGTTTTATAAACTGAATTATTTCATTGTACAAGTGTGTACAAAGCACATTGTACATAATTTACTTACACGCACGCGCACACACACACACACACACACACACTCTCTCTCTCTCTTTCTCTCTCTTTCTTCTTTTAATTTTAATGTTTTTATTATTTTTTTAAACTGGTTGAATCTGTCTTAATTGCTTCAAAAGATAAATGACAGCTTTAGTTAAAACTTAAGGTAACTTGACCTCAACTTTTGTTAGATCTGTGGAACGTCTATTTTTTTCATCTATCCGTTTATTTTTCATAGTTGAAAATACCCTTACCATATATGCATTTGAACCTTTGGTAAAGAAACTAGCCCACTTTTTATTTGCTCTTTAGTTGTTTGAGTTGCTCCCATTTCAATTAAATCTTCAACAATTTCAAAGAACCTACCATCTCTTCAAATGTTGAAAATATAACACGATTTAAATCTAGTGAACTTAGAAGTTTGAAAATATTGTTCTCAGTATAGTCTTATTTTTCTAAGTAAGTCACAGCAGTTGTAAAAACCCAACAGATTTTTCAAAACTTTTTTGGGAAGTAATTCTTTCCACAGTGATTTTACTCACCCCCCTCCCCCCAAATGTATCATTTATCCTACGATTTAGTATCCTCTTTACAGCAAAACTTTCTTGTCAATATTCTTATTCTGGAAAAACTTTTTAAATAGGGTAGTCTGAAAATCTCTTAAATAACTACATATTACATCAAAATTTAGTAATAATCCATCAGAAGTTCTACCTAAAGGCAGCCATTTGTAGGAACGTGTCTTAATAACCAGAATATTCAGTATCTACAATTTAAAAAAAAAAATCTGCTCTTTTGACCAATGAAGAAAAATGACTTAACTTTTTAAGATTACAGTTTCATTGTCTATATCAAAAATACCAGAATCATGTTTACAGGTATTGAGTATTAGATATGTTAATCTCTAAAGATGGAGTAGGGATTCATACCCTAACACTGAAATCCAAAAGTCTATTTTATTCTTGCCCATCTTCATTTTTTATTTTTACATTTTATTGTTATTTTTTTGCTAGTTGAAAACCCAGTACCTTTAACAAGAGATAGACTAATAACTAAATTCTTTCATGAGAGATATCCCATTGCGCTAATTATCCACAGTTGTACATATTTACATCTGGTAAGTGCTTTCAGTGGATAATATGAGGTGTTTCCTCCTCCTCATCACAAAGCCTGCAAGTTAAGTTGTCCTTAAAGGTACCAGCTGTATAAAGGTTCTTTGTTAATCTACAATGAACCTTAAGGAGGCTTATTATTATTATCCTCATTTGTGTATTGCTGTGTTAACACCAATAAACTTTTGAGCAGATTCTTTCTTTGCTAGAGTGTCTGGTTTCTAATTGCACATTACCCCTTTATGTCCTAGCACCCATCCAAGTGTCACTTTGTGTTTTACCAGTCTTCTAAGGTTTTGGAGGCAATTCCAGACCAACTTAGATGTGATGTGATTATTTGTAATTGCTTTAAGAGAAACCGATATTTTGTTATTTTTAGAGCCCTTATGGAGATTCTCTCTGACGTAGGTTTTAGTTGCATATACTTCAGCCTGGAATACTGTGGTATTGCTACCCAAAGGGACAGATATGTCACATTTCAGAACTTCCTCCATGAATGTACATGCTTAGGCTTTCACAGCTGGCATTAATCCAATAAAATGAAGTTTCTGGGCTTTTTGGCCATGGTCCAGAAGATGTTAAAACACCTGACGTTTCACCCGTCGGGCATCTTCAGAGTATAACTAAAGTTTAGGTATCTGAAGCAGCACTTGGAGTAGCACCTGTCTAATATATAAGCTGGAGTAGGACTTTCCCCTCTAATTGGCTGTGAGTCCACCAATCACAGTGTGGCTGCTGCAGCTGTCCCGCTATTTGTCCAGTTGGTTTGTAGGGCTTAATCCTCTATGAATTCCAGCCTCTGATCCACTGTCCACCTTTGAACCATGTAAATACCATCAAGCTTTCAGAAGGACTGATTTTTATCCTGATTCCATTTGAATAAAATGTTGAATGGTTTTCCAAAGAATAATTTAGGAAGCATGTAATCATTGCACATTTCAAATACTGAATTCCTGAATGTGTTAATGATTCTAGTGTGCCCCAAACAATTGAGAATACACCAGCTTCCATTTTTTTCAAATCTGTATGCACCCAATTTTTCTCCTCCTTTGATATATACAAAGAGGCGGCACGGTAAGTTTGCATTGCAGCTGTAGGGGTACCCTTCATTGCCCCTATTGTACTAAATCAGGCTAGTCACTGAACATTAAAAGAGCTTATTTGCTATTTGGTTTTGGCTCACTTTTGGGTATTGGGTATGTGTGAACTGCAATTTCACTATGCATTTTTGTTCATCTTGCAAACATTTATAAACAATTTTCCTTTTATAAAAATTCACATTAATATAGTCAGCAGATAAAGCACATGATTTTCTAAAGACAATTCAAAATGATTCATGCATTCCTTCAGGTTTTAAAAAATGCTGAATTGTAAACTTATTACTTTCTTATAAAATGTCGAGAAACTATGAAAATAAAATATGAATAAATAGCTATGTGAAAAAGGGATGACAGCACTGAATTTTGTGTTTCTGCTTATGCTGTAACTTGCTTGTGTGTTAACATTTTCTTTTATCTTTCAGGCACTTCTTTTTATATCAGAGGTGATAAAACTGAAAAAATCTGAAGATGCCATAATCACATTAGTTATGAACAGTACATTATCCAAAATATTTGAAATGGCCATGTTTGCAGACGAGACAAGCGGTGCAAAAAAACAGGCAGTGGGCATTTTGAAAATTGTTACAAATTGTGATTGCTTCAAAGACAATATGGAATTAAAGTAAGTCTAAATGTATGTAAGAACTAAATAGTTTTAACTACTTTGTTGATATAAGCTATTTTTTTTTTCTTCATAAATTTTAACTTTATACTATTTTTGCAAATATATGGAACAAAGCAAATCCTATACTGGTGAAACTCGTTTGTTTTGGGGATCAAATTTTCAACCAACATTCCAAATCTACTCCTTATTGCATTGTCATAGTGCAGCCTGATGCCTTTAAGTCCATTTCTTGACTATTTTTCACACATTTTTTTAAAAACTTTAGAAGATGTGGTTGTGCCCCACTCTGCAGTAACTGCCTTTGAATCTTCAAGGGTAATTTTTGCCACATGTTCCCTATTTGAGAAACATTTCTCCATTTTCTTCCCTCCCCCCTTTTATCTTGATTTTGGTTAAGCGCACGTCAGGAAAATTCCAAACCGATGACTGATGCTTTGTTTTTAGATCTAATTTATAGATGAATGTTATATTACCTGCTATGATTTCACAAACATGGCGATATTCCTCTTTTTTATATCTTCAGAACATTTTGCAGCACCATTCCAATCAAGCAACTCTTCAATGAGGTTGATGTCACCCAGTGAGAAGAAGCGTGCTGGTCCCTAAGTAACCGTGTAACTCTTTTTAGATACTTCCTGATCCAATATAAAAGAATGCCTCTAAATTCTTATAGAACACTTGAGGGATGTTCTTGCAATATTTTTCCCCAGGGAGGATTTTTTCTGCAGTCATTGCCATCAAACGGCTTGCTTTTCTTTCCTTTCACCTTTAAAAGATGTTCGGCCTCTCTTAAATTCTACAAACCAATTGAAGACTGCTGTACATGAAGGACCAAGGCTCCCTAAAGTCTGTGTAAGTCTCAATATAAAGTTTCTGGTTTAAGCCATTTTTAAAATCATAGCAAATCACTGCACATTAATATTGTCATACCAACTCATTTGTGTATTGGTAAATTACTGGCATAAGTTTTCCTTTCAACCCACAGCCTTTGTTAAGATTGTATACAGTTTTGTATATACAGTTTTGTTAATTTACAGATAAAACTTTTGGCTATCTATATGCATGCCCCCCCCCCCACACACACACACACACACACACACACACACACACACTCACACACCCACCCACACACACTTATTTATAAATTAGTCTAAACAGTTTACCTAGGTGTGTTCCATGTATTAAAGATATTGCTTGTGCCTATAGCCAAATTGGATAATTTTTGCTTTCTTCCTAAATAATGTTTACCTTATCTTTACTGTTGTTCTAGTAATGAAGACTGTATTTGTAAGACACAGCTCTGAAGAATCCCAAAAGAAGAAACCACTTTTTTCGTTATTAATATAGTGTTTTATTTTTTGCAGGAGGTTATTTATATCCATTTTAATGTCAGTCTGCAACCAGCATCTTGCATTTTCATCATCCCATCTGTTTAAACTCTTAGTCTGTGTAACCACAATATGCCCCTTTGTAATGATGGAGTGCTATCCACAGTTGAAAGATGCAGTTAAAGCTGTAGAAAGGAGAAGAGGTGTTGGATATGACCCTGGTTTAAGGTTGGTTTACATTATCTACAGAGTGTGCCAAAAAATATATACACACTTCAAGCAAAGAAGAAACTGTGTTAACATAACAAAATTGAGTTCACACAAACAGAAAATGATGGGCATTAATCATCATAGACTTTAAGAGTTAGAACAATTGCTCAAAATGCCCACAATCTGCATAGATACACTTCTGAATACTTGAACTACCTGATTGAGCAATGTTTGGGAAAGTGTCCTCAGCAATGTTCTGAAACCACTCACAGTACTGCATTCTCCGATCAGGTTCATCTTCATTTAATGCATGCAAAAGTCTTGAGATGAAAACTTTCAACTTTGCTTTTTTAATAATATGACATACACTGGTTCTGCTAATCCCAGTCTCAAGTGCATATTGCTTTGTAGATTTCTACAGTGAGTGCTCAAAACATTCCAAAACCATAGCTGAGGACACAGGGCTTGTTGCGTGCGAGGTCTCTCAGATCTGCTCTTGTGAACATCACACACAGTACCATGAGTTTCAAATTTGTCTTGAATGAATGGAATTGTTACTTGCATTGGCAGTTCTGTTCTGTACACATGTCTCCATAGCCTTTGAACTTCAACAACTTTCTCGGTTTTCCAATACCACTTCAAAATTGCTTTCAGCTGTTTAAACGATAATCTTGGCTCTATTTTATTGTAGCAACACTAGCATAACATAATGTGAGTCACGTCTGTTTATATAATTCATACAATAATCTTGGCTTCATTTGTTCATTTTTTATTTACCTGTCACATAGCAATGCTCCATAATGTATGTGTCACATCTGTTTGCAGAATTTCATATTACACATTACTATTGTTTTTCGGTCCAACTTTGATATATATTTAAAAGATATCTAGTGTGAAAATGTAAAGTGTGTATACATTTTTTGGCACCCTCGGTATTTTATGTTACTGAGTGATTAAAATTATATTATTACGTGCTGGCAATGTATGTAGTGCCAATAAAACCTAAAATATATGTTATGCATTTGCTATAGAAGAAAAAATCTCGAGTTGAGTAAGCATTATGTTCTGACATTAAGTTAAAAAATGTGAAAACAAACAAGCTGTATGTGTGTGTATATATATATACCCAAGCAAATATATGTAGTATATACACTATATATAAGCAGCACTGTTAGTTGCTTGTTATCAGATATATAACAATTGCAGCTCCACTTAGGCATCTTGTAGAGGGGAAGGGAACAAGGTACTTTCAGTGAAATCAACTCCAAATGCATTCATTAAGCATTCCGGTATATAAATTACATTTGCTTTTATGCATAGTATTTATTAAATTGTTCTAAACAGTAATTTATAAATCTGGCTATGACGATATAAAGAAATATTTATTCATCACTAAATTGAAAATTACTTAGGCCGAAAATATGTGGTTCTGAAAGTCATGAAAACAACTTTTATATATATAATTTCTCTTAGATTAATTATCATGAAACTACCTAGAATATCTTGATGTAATGTTAATGGCATTTACAAGAGAGAATTAACTGCTTCCATGGTCTTAAGGCCAGTATATCTCTGGCTGCAAATCTGGAGGACCTGGGTTTAACATCCTTAAGGCCAGTTGCCTGAGTAAGACTTTTTCTGGAATTTATCCTTACCCTGAAAAGATGAATGCAATTAATCTTTAAGCATTGTGGACTTTAGACTCATTCATGCACTCATTTAATCAAACATTCATTCATCATTTCTGTAGACCTTTGCTCCTATGAAGAATATTAAAATATAATACAGTGAGGATTAATTCCTTGAGCAATCTATTCTGGGATCTACTGTCTTAGCTTAGATGGTAGTTTCTGCTTGTCAACGGCATGTCCGGGTTAGACCCTCAGTTGCCTGGGCAAGATTTTTTCCAAAGTTTTCCCTTACCCTGAAAAGATTAATATCAAGTAACATTAGACACTAAGGATTCCAAATTAATTTACATAATTTCTCCATTCCATTGTTTGTCTTGAAAGACCTGATCAAAGCTAGTAGGACATTAAGCACAAAATAATACTACCTGTTTGAGATAAGAGTGTGGAACATTGCCGTACTCTGGTTGTACAAAACACCTCAGATTTGAAATGCACTCTGGAACACTTTTCAGGTCAAAGATATGTTTTTGCTTTAAAAATTAAAAAGGAACTGTAATGGTTGAGACATCTGCTATAAATTTTATTTTGTATGTATATAAATATTAAACACAAATATCTGGAAGTATTTTGTATGTGGAATCAATGTATTTTCGATAAATTATTTAAATATGATGATATAAATTGTACACTTAAATTGTTTTGTGAAAAAGAAGAAATATCCAGTAAAGTTTAGTTCTATAATATGTTTTTTTGAGCATATAATAGCAGTATAAGAGTTTAGAAAGGAAAGTATTCAAAATGAGCAGAGAAAATTCAGAACTGGTAATATTTTTTAACTAAATGTTTCAATTAAGAACTTATTTAATTGTTTCAGGAATGGTTTGGCAAAAATTTCATCCATATTAGGATTAGGTGAAGATTCATAAAGGGAAGATTTGCATAAAAATGAAAGCCATAAAGGAAAGTGATTATAGAGACTTAGGCAATTGTATATATTAAAATAATCATGAAGATCGTCAGCCATAAAGAATTGTAAAAAGTGATAATAATATCAAAATGACAATTGATTCTTTTTAAGCTCAGTAAAATAAATTTTTATTGTGAACACAGATGTAAATATAATGTACACAGATTTTAAGACATTTTGTTTGCTTTATTTTTATGACTGCAGATACTTTTGTAAATTATTTTGTAAAAACAAAATGGAAATATATTTACGATATGTTCTATATTAATGGTGATCAGTACTTAACTATATAACATTTATCAGTTATAGATAAAGACAGATCTCTCTCTCTTTTTCTGTTTTGTTTGTTGCTAGGTTTCAGAATTATATTTAATATCTTCCTAACATTAAGATAAAGCTTGATTTTCTGTTTCATTGTCTACCTATTTTAGCCTTGTTTACTATATACTCTCTTATTTCTTTCTTCTTGGCACTAAGATTACTTTTTTAAATATTAATTTCAATATTTATAACAAAAGTAATGAGAAAATTGTTCAAAACGCATTGCAGTATGTAGCAATTTATAAATGAAAAAACCTGTTGCATTGTGCATTACTCTTAGGAAAACCAATTATCATTATATATGAATTGCATTCTAAAATGATTGATGAGACTGTCTTTAGTATTAAGATTCAGATTCTGTAACGAAATTCCCTACAGTAATAGGAGACAGGCATATTTTTGGTGTCGCGGAAATTTGCCACTTATACTGCTGATAACCATGATTCACTTCTCTTCCCGCATATGGAAGACTCCTTTTGACCAGAATATTAACATAATTGTCTTATATGTTAATTAATGCCATAATCTGATTTCCTTATTTCCACACATCTGCTTGAGACATGAGTGTTTTAAGGAGATGATAACTTAAATGACCTCTGTAGCAACTCTACAAGGAAAGGAAATAATGGAAAGACTTGGTATGTTTGTTAATTGAATCTGTCGCCTTAACACTCTTCATGCTTCACTAACCTTAAAAATATACGGAACCCGTTTCAAAGATATGTAATCTCCATCTTCGGCCGTGGACGACTGGTGTGATAGGTTGTTGTTGCATAGTATCAAAAGCAATGTTCCACTCTGATGAAACTTTTATGAACTTAAAATTTATCTTTTCTTCTTTCGGAATGTCAAAATTCATCAAAAGATCCTTATGTTTGTAGATGTAAATCTTTTCCCAAATATCCAATTCTACTGGTCCCTGTACAGCTCTCAATAATTCAACCTTTTTCTTTATATCATGATTTTCAGTCCAAAAGTGATATGCCACTGCTGATTTTTCTATTTGTTTGTATTTTAAATTCATCATATGTTCTTTAAGACGTATCCCCTTATTCCTCTTGGTTTTTCCTATGTAGATCTTATCACATTCAGCACATGAAATCTTGTAAATTCCTGATTTTTTCTCCTTTGGAGTATTATCTGTAGTATTGTCTTTCAAAACGTTGTTTAGACTAAATCTATTAGTGGGAGCCAATTTTATATTAACATCTTTAAATATTTTTTGAAATTTATACATCACTGTTGGGTTATATGTGAATTTTATAAAAGACATTTTTTCTTTAACTGTTGATAATGTTGTGCAATTTTCAATTCTTTTCTTCTTGTGGAATTTTTTAATCTTATTACGTATTAAGTCTTCATTAAAACCATTTAAAATTGCTATTTCTTTAATTTTCTTATATTCCATGTTATATTCTTCTTTACTGATTGGCAAATTGATCACTCTGCATATCAGACTATTAAAAATTGCATGTTTGTGAGAAAAAATCAGGAATTTACAAGATTTCATGTGCTGAATGTAATAAGATCTACATAGGAAAAACCAAGAGGAATGTGGGGTACGTCTTAAAGAACATATGAGGAATTTAAAATACAAACAAATAGAAAAATCAGCAGTGGCATATCATTTTTGGACTGAAAATCATGATATAAAGAAAAAGGTTGAATTATTGAGAGCTGTACAGGGACCAGTAGAATTGGATATTTGGGAAAAGATTTACATCTACAAACATAAGGATCGTTTGATGAATTTTGACATTCCGAAAGAAGAAAATATAAATTGTAAGTTCATAAAAGTTTCATCAGAGCGGAACATTACTTCTGATACTATGCAACAACAACCTTTCACACCAGTCCTCGGCCGAAGATGGAGATAACATATCTTTGAAACCGGTTCCGTATATTTTTAAGGTTAGTGAACCATAAAGAGTGTTAAGACGACAGATTCAATTCACATGAACTTCACTGTGTTATTCCATATGAAAACTTCTTTAAAGATTTACAATTTTTAAAAAATTTTGATTGATATGTTTGTTTTCTTATAAGAATCGGATCATTCTTAAGTAACTAAGATCTGATGATAACTAATTTACAACCTTCTGATATCAAGAACCAGATGCTCTTAACTATGACATGTCTATCTCGATCCCTCTTATCTTTAGGCAGAACATATAAGCCTCCAGAATTACTATCTGAGTGGGCACAACCACTTTGCATAGCGACAGGCTATCATGTGTGTCTCTTGATACGGAGCATTCTGCATTCAGCTTTCCTTAATCACCATTATATACTTCCAGTAACTTATCCTAACTCCTCTCCTGGGAACTTCAGAAATTCTTAGAGAATATCTGAATTGCCTCTCAACTATTATGTATGCATCATTCTACACTGTAAATAAATCTCTATACTTGAATGAACTCGATGCTGTATTGTAATACTTCTACCTATCCTTGCAGCCTATGGCTTACCGTTCGGCCATCTCTTCCTCCTTAGCCACAGCTGGGCCCTTGCCGACTCAAATCTAAAGGAACAAATACTTAATACATTTACAGAATAGGATATTAAATTATTTTAAAACATACTAATAACCTGTGAAAATAAAAAAGACATTTAACTTTGCAACTAAAGCATGTAAGTCAACTGAAAATATCAGCTTTTAATCTGGATTTAAACAATAAAAGAATGGGTCTTATGCAAAGTTTCTAGAATTATGGATTGATGATCAGCTGAGTTGAAATACACAGGTTGGATATTTGGCAGTTAAACTGTTTAGATTGTACTGTGTGCTTCATCATTGAAAGACATGAATATCCACTGACACATATAAACATTGTTATTTTGCTTGTTTTCACTTTATACCATGTGTTCCATTTATAGCCAGGCAATAGATCATGTATATGCGTAGTTTGCTTGCACTGTAATGACCTCGATGTTATTCCGGTAGGGCACTAGTGGTGAATGACCTCAATGCCACGTTTATCAGGTATGTTATACTGTGTCAGTTGCTGCTTTCTGTTCGAGCTGTAAAGTCTAGACTTTCTTCATTATACATCTCAAAAATGAAAGTTTATTTAAGACATTTGTTTGCAAAAAATTATTCTTTTTAGTCCCTGAAATGTCTACCAGAAATTCACACTTGAACAAAGAATTTTTATGTATGATACATATGTAAAAACTGAATCGTGTAGACAGGTGTGCAGGCAATTTCAGGAGAAATTTCCTGGTATTACAGATCCAGGTAGAGAAACTGTTAGATATTTGGTTAATAAATTTAGGACAATGGGATCGCTAAACCAAAAAAGGGAAAAAATTGACAAAATGGGTGCATCATTCGAACGCTCTCCAAAGAAGCCTCTAAGACATGTTGCACAGCAAGTGAATGTTTCAAAAACCTCTGTTGATAGAGTTGCTAAACTTTTCAAATTAAACCCTACAGAGTGATTAGTTCATAAATTACAACCTCATGACAACAAAAAGGAGTAAATTTCTGCATCTGGATTTTACAAAATATTGTTGATGGTACTGTTGAATTACATTTAATAATTTTCTGAAATGAAGCACTGTTTCATTTAAATAGGAATAATCCCCACACCATAGACAAAATTAAGGACAATATAGGAACAGAAATTATGAACATACACAAGAACTTATGCATATGAATGGAAATTTCATCCGAAGATGGCAGGAATGTCTGAATGCAGATGAACACCAACAAGGTTAGTAGTCATTGTAGTGCATATTACTATCTCTCATAAGTAAGTAATGGGGTTTTAGAATGGAAAACCCCCAATGTAATAGGTAAGAATCATGAGATCCACATCCTGGATATGACATAATATTATGGGGAACTTTAATAAACAACCATCCAATATTTAAATTACAGAAGAGGACCCCAAGAATTTTTGTAGGCATTTCATATATGGAAAGTTTTGAGAAACATTTAAAAAAGTTAAACATAACTCCTACCCAGATTTTATATGAAAACATTAGTACATGTAAAAAGCAATCTTGGAAATCTTGTAATGTATGCTGGAATACATTCCCGTAATATGCAGAAAAACTATAAAATGCATTTAAATTTATATCAAATATTATCTGCGAAGAACACTGATATAAAAGTATATAACCATATACTTCAGCATTTATAAAGTATCTTTCATAATTAAATTTAAGAATGAACCACATAAATTAGTAGTAAGTGTGCAATTTTATTTCACAAAAATGCTCTTAATTCTTGCACTGAGAAATCCTCAAACTGATCAAAAATATGTATCAAATAAGATATCAGATAATTGTATGATTTAGCTTCACACTGTACAAGTTTCAGTTAGCATTTCAACTTTCTAATGCTGTATTTTAATTTTTCTGTTACACTGAGAATTGACTTGGCTTTGATCCTGCAATTTGCATAGATAGAAAATATTCTGAAGGCACTGTGGAAAAACAGTTACGCTAGAATTAGCATATCTTGCATCTCTATAAAGGATATAATTTTCTTAAGGATTATTTAATTGTAACATTAATTTTGTTATTATGGTTTATTATTATTATTATTATTATTATTATTATTATTATTATTATTATATGGATATAAACTGGACAGCAACTGGCCTCTTGACAGGAGTACTCTGTTGCCTAGTCTAGGAGAAGCACAGTGCATAGACAACCAAAACATTTGTGTCTCTTTTTTCATTCTTTTCTATATTTCTTCCTCCTCCCCCTGCTTCTTCTTCTTCTTCTTCTTCTTCTTCTTCTTCTTCTTCTTCTTCTTCTTCTTCTTCTTCTTCTTCTTCCTCTTCTTCCTCTTCCTCTTCCTCCCAAAAGTATTAGTGAAAATTTATCATATTCATTTGCACAGTGAAAATTCTGATGCTGCTTTTTCAATATAGTCATGCTTTTATGTTCTATGTCATATACTGCTCAAGTTATTTTTTTTGAAGAAACAAGAGCTATCAATATTGAAATTGATTTACATTCCATAGTGTTCTTGTACAATATATGGTACTGCTGAATGTGGAACAAGATAAAGATGTATAAAGCTACATTATATATATAGTATTTTTACATAAAAAAGAGCAACCCCACTGAAGACATTTGTTATATATTATTTTTAGTGGTTATCCTTATTTTAACGATGGAAAGACCTAGTTCTTTTAAATATCAAAGTCACCTGACCAGGTTTTGTATTTACGTTTACATTTACATTTTCAAAATTATAATCTTGCTCCATTGTGTTGTAGCAATACAAGTATAACGTAATATGAGTTACAGAACATCGTATTATAATCAAGTGCAAATTGCAGCCCAATTTGTGATATGCAGAGGGGATCTTAACAAGTTCTTTGTAGATTTCTTGTCTAACATTTCTGATAAAGTTAGTTGATACCTGGATACAAAATGTATCCCAAGCTTCTCTCTTAACACCATCATACTTTTCATCAGTGAAGAGCATTGGAATCTGAGGACCTCCAAAAACTTCCTCTTTAATTTCATGTTGAACAAATTCATCAAGAATGTATTTAAAATCTGGCCCCGTCTGGTCTATGGCTTTTATAAAGTTCTTATGTGGAGGGTTGGTAACAGGATTTTGTGCGGCTCTACCAGTGGTGGTGCTTCACTTTATTTTTCTGAGATTCATAAATTTTTTTGCAGGCCATTCTCTCTTATAGTGTAATAACTGCTTGACTGTTAAATCCACATAAAAAACAGCAGTACTTCATACACCCAAGTTGCAGACTCATTACCAGAGCCACTTCCTTTAAGTCACCACAGATATGCCAGCCATATTTGCTGTACTGAAGACAGCCCCACAGGTGTTTTAGATTATCATAGGATTCTTTCATGTATAGGGTTAAAAGCTACACTTGCATCAGTAATTATTGTTGAATGGAGCTGCAGCGAGAACATTATCATGCAATTATTTATTACGATTTTAAAAGTGGCTTAAATTAGGGATCATGTCTTGAGGGACATATACAGCCCTTAAGGAACCTTCTTCATGTACAGACAACATGTCCGATTGGAATTTATGGAAGCTGATTTCCATTATGTGCAACACCACTTTGATACTCAATTTGAAGAAGTTTATGAATAGTCGCCATTCTTATGGTTCATGTTTCATTGGAAGACATCCATAAGGCCATCTACATCTTTACAGAACACAAGGTCATATTTTTCAAAGTATGGAGCAAACTGCATAAGATGAGTGCTAAATGAAATTAGTCAACATTTTCTGTGAGGTACTTCAGCTGTTTAAACTTTGATGCCAGTAACTCTGCCTTCTCATTTGAAAGGTCCAGATTGTGAACAAGATCATGAAGTTGTTCTTATGTTACCTTGAGCAGATGATGCACCTTGTTGACATAGAGATCATCAGATTCTGGAGACATTACTTTGCTCCCACCACCTTACCTTTAAAATCAATGCTAAATTCTTTTGGGGGTTTGGGGACTGGAAGTTCTTCACTGTGCAAAACTGATCTAAGGGCAGATGGTGTATTTGGGTACACTATTGTCCATTTCTTTTTCCTTGTAAAGCATCCAAAACAGGTGGTACTATACAGAAGTAGCTGTCACTTAAATTATTATTTGACTTCCTCCATTTCATCGTAATAGAAAAAGGCATTGACACTTTACCGCCTTTCAACCACTTGACAAGATTTCTAGCACACATACTGCAATAAATGTGTGGGGCCCAGTGCTTTACCTGGTCCCCATTCTTGTATCCAAAATAAAGTGTTATCCCTTAATCACATTTATACCCTTCCTTTGCCTAGCAAAAGTCACTTCACCACAAATGTAACAAAAGTTATTGGGTTTATTAAGACATTTATGCTGCTAGAATTCCACTGCACTTTTTATGATTTTTCTGTAATATTTTAGCATCACAGTCAGATAATCCATTAACTAGAGGTTGTATTTTTTAAGACATTGTGGTATTTATATTTACAAATATGTTGTCTAATGTCTTTATATTTCTCTATATTTCCTGGCCCACCCACTATAACAACATAATCCCGTTGGTAAAATGTTTACGGAATTTGGGAATCCACACAGTGAAACTTTTGTTAATCTTATTTTGATTTAAAGTAAAACACTAAAAATCATGTCGTCACATTAAAACTCTCTTTAAGTTTCACAAACACACTTATAAAAGTAATTTTGGTACATGTTTCGTGAGGTACATTCCTCACATTGTCAACCAAAACGACGACTGGCCGTTGGTAAAGTTAAAGGTTAGCTTTGCCAGATCTTCTGTGACATTATCAAGTACAGCACTGGGCTTAGATAACTTATCATCCTCATAGTGCTTCTCCAAATCCTCTTTCAGCAAGGGTGTAATGCCCCTCCGATGACTATTCCCAAGTAGTAGTACTGTGCTTTTTTTTCACTCTTAGAAGCATATAAAACTTGCTCTTGAGCATTGGAGATAACTGATCAACATTCATGGTCTCAGTAACATTGAACCTGTGCTTTACATTGTATTTGTCACCAGTAAAAAGCATTCTCCTGTTGTTAGATTGAAATACCACCTTTACAGTGAATTACACAAAGTAGGAGCAGAAACAAAATGAAGATTTATGTTATCTTTTTTGTAAAATGTGTAGCTCTTTCCATAATTTGAGAATGGTCTCTTATTGCTTCGCAACAGGTTTTCTATATGACTCAGTTCACACAATCATTTTGTGCACTTTATCTCATTTTATCAATGTTCATGCATACACAATAAACATCGTTCACAGAGAACACCTTGACTCACCTTTCTTCTTCATACTTCACTTTTTATCACTAGATTAATATGTTAATAAAGGAAAAATACACCTCACAAAATTTTATACACAAATTAAGCGTAGATTTTTTCACTTGAACTCCACTGTTAAATATGCAAAACCAAATATAAAAATCTAACAAAATAGTTATGATCAGAGATAAACCAGTTATCTAATGGAGCACAAGGGGGGGAATGGTGTTAGGCGTAAAGTGGAAAATGCTTGTATTTCCTTTCTTTATATCCTTGCTCTTGTGTTGTTTCTTTTAACTGCAAACAATGAGTGACAAATCATGAATGAAGAATAATGTGAACTTAGGATGTCAAAATGTAGCTGTTTTGAGATTTGATCTTATAACCATAATGGAATATTCTTTTATCTTAAAATAAAAGTATTTTTGTCATAAATAACTAATACATGTTTGTTGTGATCCCTTTCAAAGAAGCAAAGTCTTAGAAGAGAAAGAGGATTGTAAAAGGCAATAAAACTGGAAAGTTTCATGGTCATCCCAAACAGCTGCACACAATAAAACCCATTACAGCTTGATTTGCATAAGAAAATAATGTGAGATTTATAGTTATTTCTATGTTGTTTATTTATGATAATCTCTCAGCTGAAATTCTGAAAGGTTCAGATTATTTGTTCGTAGCTATTTGTTAGTTTTGAAGGCAAAAATTATACCAGGTATGATGCAACATTTGAAGAGCCATGATATGTCAAAGCAGCCAAACATTGGCTAATTGGAAAATAATTTCATTTGTTTTTGAACTGGATTTTGTTTTATTTAATTTTATTTTCCAAATAAGCAGTTATGCTAATATTAACATTGTCACGAAAGATCCTATGCAGGACTCTAAAGACAAGGACTTTTAAAACTATGTATCACATACAGATTAACCAAAATTGCAACCCTGTAAAACAGCTCAGGCTCTCTCGAAGTGCATTTTGATAGAGCAATGTTTATAGCACATCATGATTTATATCTTTGTGCATAGAACACAGCACTATCTTAAGAAGAATCATAAGATTCTTGAGTTATTGGCTGCTGGCCTCAAAACACTCGAGAGAGACAAATTCTCATCCTTAGGGTTTCCTATTAATAGGATGTTGGGGGGGCTCAAAGTAGTCCACATAGGTGAGCCATTACACAAATATTCAGACTTGATGCAGTTGATAAAAGCAAGCAATAATCAGTAACACAAGCATACATGTGTATATCTTTGATAGATTTAATTTATTTTCAAAGCACCTTCATAGAGTGCAGCATCCATAACTGCCATCCACCTCCATGAAAGGTCTAATCATCTGTGTTTTGGTCTGCTTCCTCTCTTGTCAAGGTGAGATTCAATTTACGCCCACCTGTTAAATCCAACCTCACCATGTGGCCTCATTTAATTTTTGGTCATTATAACTTGCTGTTTTATATATGATTAATTAGTTTAATTTAATGTTGAACAATCTATTATAGAGTTAAATTCCAAGAATGCTTTACAGTATTTTACTTTGAAACACTTGAATGGCATTTTTTCCCCTGTGAGACTTCAGGTTTGGTAATCACATAACAATACTAATCTGAAATTCAAGCCTTTGGTTCAGAAATTTTACTAATGGGATGCATTTCAGGTTTCTAAATGCTTATCAAGCCAGTGTTATTCTTTTTTATTTCCAGATATATTGTGGAACATAATTTTGTGTTCCATTGACATGAATTTAGCTTTCTGATCTATTTGATGCACTTTCATTATTCTGCTATCCATTCTGAGTTCAATGCTTTATTGAAAATGCACAGTTCTCTTGTTGATTTGCCAAACAGTTAAATTATTTCCAATTATCCAGTAATATTTATCCCTATTTCCATACCATATTAATTTGCAAAATAAATCTCCAATATAAGTTTGAGGAGATAGTTCATCTTGCTTAACTCTTTAAAGGTATCCATTGAAGTTCAGAGTAGTTTTTTTTTTTAACTTAAAGCCGAAAAGACAACGGTGAGTTCTAACAGTTATCAATTATGACTTCAGTGAATTGGCTATAGAGTTTATTCAATATTCTAATGGTGCTAGAGCTACATGCTTCACTTAAAAACTTTGTAATAGTCTATGAATTTTACATAAAATGTAATATTGATTTTTTTTTTTTTTTTTTTTTTTTTTTTTTTTTTTTTTTGTGATTAATACCCATTTTTACTACTGAGGCACCACAGGCAGTGGACACTGATGATATATAATGAAATGATATATTGGGAAAGGATTTTTTTTAAGGAAGGAAACGTTCCAGGCCTAAGTCTAGGGTACCTCCCCAGCATTTGCTATTAGGACTGCAGAAAACCTGGAAAAAACCTCAGTCCAGGAGGGCGGTCCTGGTGG
Organism: Metallyticus violacea; assembly: GCA_030762175.1. Taxonomy (NCBI): domain Eukaryota; kingdom Metazoa; phylum Arthropoda; class Insecta; order Mantodea; family Metallyticidae; genus Metallyticus; species Metallyticus violacea. Next base: position 72,327,105 of record CM060838.1, read on the forward strand.
GATTTGAACCCCAGATCTCCCGCTCTCAAGTACGTGCCTTAACAACCTCAGCCACTCATGGCGGTAAGCTGAGCTGAGCATTCTCCTACTTTTGGTTCCAGAGCTGAAAGGTGAAGTGTAGCACAAGCAGAAACCTGCCAATTTGTGGAGCTGATGTTCATCTAAGGTCCATGTCAATTTCTTTGTAGAATTGCTTGTAGAAACAGAACAATCAGGCTTGCAGATTTATAATTAAGTAAATTATCATTGTGCTCTATTTATGTAAAAAAATGTGCTGCCTTTTCCAACATTCTGCTATCAGTTAAGTTGCAAAATTCTGTTGAAGCATGTGGGATGGGATTTAACAGGCATTCACTTTAGGTGTTCAATGTTTATACTCTCGGCTTAGAGTGTTGTTGTTGGTTTTTGTGTGTGTGTATCTTCTATGGCAAATTAAACTTCATAGGGCAGAATTGGGAGAAGCACTCCTGTTAGTGAATAACTCTCTTCATTGTTTGGAGCTGTTTTAAATATACTTATTTACAAAATATCTGTAAAAATTTACAGTGTATTTCCCGAGAAATTATATTCTCAAAGGACTTTTTTTATTTTCTGTTTTGTTGACCATTTAGTTTTGTGTAGTCTGTATTGTAGATAGCTCATATCTTCATTGTTGAACTTTGTCTCTCTCTCCAGTGAGTGCAGTAGTTTTTTTGCATAAGAAATCTGCTGCTTAGATATTTTATCTTTGTTTCCTCCTCTTTGAATGTATTCTTGCTTGTGTGTAATATGACTCCTTTAACCCTATAGTGGTCTCATGCAATGTAATGTCATAGAAGGTCACATGTTATGATGCCCATTGTAGAGTTCTGCATTTATTTTCAAATTTTATTTTGAGTAATTTATAAATGTTTAATACATTATTTGATTTATTTTATCAACTTAGAAGCATTATAATTAACAATACTGAACACTGAGAAAATAAGATGAATGCCTCTCTTGTCTAGTGATTACAACTACTAATCCAAAGGTCCTGGGTTCATTTTTGGTCAAATCAAGTTGTCTGGGTAAGGTGTTTTCTGGAGTGTTTCCTTGTCCTGAAAAGGTGAATGCCAGAGAGCTTTAAGGCAACGACTGCTGAGCTCATTTGCACCATTATTAATTCATTTCATTTAACCCTGCGGGCTACAGACTTACATCTTTTATTATTTATGTCCACAATCTACAGACAGCACGAGAGAATCAATGCAGTTAAAACAACAACAAATATAACATTAAAAAATAATCAAAGATAGTCCAGTAGTATTTGTAACAATGACAATGTCAAGAGTACAATTTTATCCAATTTCTCTGTGTATTTTAGACAATAAGGCATATGGGTTTTAAGAGGATCCCTTAATTTGTGAGAAAAATTTTAATAAAGAAAATACATATAGCATAACAAATTATGCAGTCAACGGGTAGCTCAGGTTGCAAACAATGGTTTGCAAAACATGTACTACATCTAAAGTAGTAAGTAGAGCCAATAAGAGTGTGTATTTAGACTCAATCATACAAATGATCTTAAAAATATATGAAATTTCTTGCTTCATTTCTTAGAAAAAAAATGAATCTTATGGTCCTAAAATATACTATATACACTCAGAGAAAATCTGTTGAGCATGTTCTAGACAAATGTACTGTCTACAAGAACAGCATGTATGTTTTGTGGCTGTATTGTTTTTAGAACAGCTGCATTTGAAACACCTTTTTCTATCATTACTTGTATTAGCTTCTGTTGTCATTGTCTAGGTCATCAGTATTTGTGAATAAACTGGAATGTCCCTTTTGAGGCTACTTGTAGAGAACATCTTTAAGAATGAACAGTATAGAAGTATAGGCAATTAATTGTCACAAAGACAAGTCCTTAAGAACAACTGTTCTGACTATCATTAATTTTATTGTTATTTGTAAATTTATACAAGCTACATTTAGTATGCTGTAGAAAACAATCATAGGGCACCTTTTTGTTTTCCTGAAAAAGTTATAATATATATTTCTCATTTGGTCTGCAGTATTGACATCTGATTTTGTTGCATTAGAGAAGATTATTATTTCTAATTTATTTTTGTCCAGTGTTATGGCCAAGTGCTGCTTAATGATATAATAAAATACATTTTTGCAGAAACCCATATATTCTGCAAAATTCTAGTCAAGATTTAAAGCAATTATTGTAAAATGAAATAAAATATTACTGAGTAATGGTACAGCTTGCATGGTGCCTCTCAGATTTTGTTCACACTTGTGTAAATAACTTAGGACAACAACAGTTGGAAGAAAACTGGCAATTGTTATTTTAACATATTACTTATGAATACATAAATGACAGGTCAGCACAATGGGCTTGCAGGTTTTCTTGCAATAATGAAAAGAAACTACTGTGGTATCTATGCAACCACTGTACGGTTTAATAAGATCTCACTGCCCAACTCTGGATCAATGGTTCTCCAAGCTATTCAATTCTGAAGTTTTAATCTGCATTTGATTCCATAGATGCTACTAGATGTGACATATTGGATAGGTTTGAATTTAACCTTCTCCATGGAGCCAATAGAGTGGATTTAGTACAGCCTAACTTAAGTCTTAGGAAGTGTTTTGTATTAAACTTACTTTTATTATGTGTATAAGGGCTGCATCCTCCTAAATTTTACATCACTATGTCAACTTGAATATAAGCTATACACCAAGTTCTAAGAGTATGTGCGCTGCATACTTTTAATGTTCTCCTATACTTCTTCTCTATTAATCTTCTCTACTGTATTTCTTGTATTTTAAGTGAATAAAACTTGGATAACTCTTGAGATAATATATGCTGAATATCTGACTTCAAAGTTGAAAATTCCATAATTCATTATAGCAATGCATTCCAACTGAGAGTGAAAATAAAAATTATTATTATGATAACCATACCAACTCTATTAGCAATAATTACAAGAAAATTAACTTTTTTTTGCCTACATTCATTTATAGACAATGTTTCACATTAATGGCTTAGGTTTAGCACTTGCAGCAATTTTATTTAATTCTTGAATTCATATCATATCATTGATGAGAGTGTCTTACTTTGTATCTACCAAAATTCTATTTTTCAGAAAACTCAAAACAATAAAATAAATTTTGGAATTGCATACACAGTTTTTTCCCAGGAGTGTATTCTTTTAGCAGGGACTTCATTACATATCAGAATAAAGATTGCAAGATTTTCCGATTTTGGCAGAGTTACCCAAAATTTTAAGTCTTATGACAAAGTTTCCCGCTTCATGATCTAATGTAAAAATTTCCCTAATTTTTCTTCGTTAACAAATTTCTAAAATAAAGTTAACTTTTATCAATTTCATTTGGGTGCTATGATTGTGTTGAATAAAATCATGTTTAATTCTTTAACTTCTGATAAAGAATATACATATACGATTTTTAGGGGTTTTTGTTGTATTATATGCATGTTTTGATAAGTATTTTAGTTGTTCAATAGATTACTGAAAGTATAATATTTTATAAGAGTATATTATAATAATGCTATCAAACTGTTTATAAAATTGGGTTTTCAGTGATCCAATTGTTTCTATATTCTATAGTGGGTAATCATACATTTAATACACATAATTAACTTCATTCTTTTCCTTCATTTATACTAGAAATATTTATTTTTATTATTTTTCATTATGTGCAAGTTTAGTTCACTTGGTAGATTTGTGAAAAGAATATTGAACCAAACTATAGAATCAGAGTATTAATGACAAAATTTCCCCAAATTTTTGGCAATAAAAAATGAGGGAATTTTTCTAATTATTATCAAAATCATTTGGTAACCTAAGTTAAGAGTACAAGATCAAAAAATGTAGATTGAGGCATTGTCTTGACATAATCTTCATCCTTGAGTATCATTGGTATCTAACTGTTAATATAAACTTCTAAAAAGAAGAAGAATGTATTATTACTAGTTGATTGAAATAAAAGATTCCAATATACCTAAAGCCATAACTTTTATGAAAAGTACAGGATTATAGTACGGAAAGGCATTTACATAAGTTATAAATGAACTTTTTGTAAGAGTACTTACAAAAATTGTTTGCAACTATTTTTGACATTGTCACCCTGCTTCTCGGCACCTTGGTTCACACACTCAAATGCTTACAGATGCCTTCAAGGAAAAAAAAATACTTGAACATAACTCAATTATCTAATTCAAAATAAGTAAAATTTTTAGTGTGCCCTTTAGCACTCCAATACTTCATTGTTGTCTGCAAATATTCTTTTAAAGTCACAAACAAATGGAAGCCCATAAATGTCAAGTTTGGACTGTATGATGAATGCTTCAACAACTGAAATTTCACATTATTTATTGTATCCATTAAATGAGCAGCGTTATTGGGAAGGCTGCTGACATGAAACAGCAATACTTCTGAAAAAGAAGATTCCAGCGTTTTCTATTTAGGTCATACAGTACTTCATCTTATGCACTAACATGTTATAATCAAGCACTAGGTACAATGTAAGCTTTTTCCTGGAAGTTGGCCAATTTAGAATCCTTGACATCCAAAAAAGCATCCACATGATTTTCCCACCAACCTTGGAATTTTTCTCTTTGCATAAGGATTCGCTGCTTGATTTGCTGTTTCTTTGTTTTAGTTACACGCAAACTGTCTCCCACACCGGTGTTCACTGAGGTTTTCTCTTCTGTTTTTAAATCTTTCCGCCTATGCTTATACTGTTCCCTGAATTCTCCCCTTACTGATCATTCTGCTGTAGGTCTCAGAATTTTTCATTCCGTAAAGGGGAAAAAATATTAATACTTCGTTGCTCTCGATGACACAATTCAACATTGGAGTGGCCATCTTTTGCGAACTTTCGCGCATGTGCACACTGCTTGATAATTACGATCCCTATTTGGCCTGTTATGAAAGAAGATTTCGTATTTCAAAATAATTTTTTTCACTGTGCATTGTGCGTGTGTGTGAGAGAGAGAGAACTTTAGAAAAATCCTGTTATTTAATGACTCTCCCGCATTGTATACTTTATCAAAAAAATGCAGTAATGCCCCTACCCTGCATTCAAGCTTTCCATTTATGTTACAAATAATACTAATAGGTATACACAAGGATCAATGAAGATTGCAGTAAGTTCAAAGCCAGCAAGACGAGAGCATACTTACTTAGTACACAATGATTGATTTTTTTTTTTTTTTTGATTGATTTATTTATGGACGCTCTTTAACAGCTCAGGTCATCAGCGTCCCATTCAACTCAGGGCGTGAAACGGCCGACAAATTTTGCTCAGAGGCCTCTCTTTCAGGCTTGAGGTTCTTTTTCTGCCGTAAATATACGACACGGGACCCACGGCTTTACTTCCCTTCCGAAGGAAGCCATACTTAGGATTTTTACGCCCGAAAAAATCCATCGTCCTGGCCGGGTTCGAACCCGCGTGCTTGGGTGTAGGAGGCAAGTATGGTAACCACTACACCACCAGGACCGACCAGTACACAATGGAACTATAGGAATGTGCATATGCTTTGTTTGGTAAATATTATCTTGAGATATAAACTTAATCATTTTGGGCAACTTGAAATAGCCTATTGCCACGAATCAGACAATATCTAGTCTGTTAAGGGTCATTCAGTTTTTGAATGTACACATAAAGACAGAAGCATCTAAAATGATTCTTAGCAGTTAATAAACTTTTCTAAATCCAATATTGGAAAGTAATAAAGCTGATGCATAGGATACGAGAGTATTGTTAAAAAGATGTGCTTGTACATGGCATCTTTCCTTCTGTTTGCCATATTTTTTCTTCCTCTTTCTTGTTAGGACATAATTCCTGGAATGATAAATAGGCTGTTGTGCAGTACTTGTGAGGTGTTTTTTTTTTTTTTTTTTTTTTTTTTTTGCATCATTGTAAGACATGACAGCAGATGTCTGGTTGAAAACCTTTTGTTTACTATGCAAATTAGTATCATTTGCATACTATAACAGGTATGCAAAATAGAACATTCACCTGAAAAGACACTCCTTACAGCTTCAGTAATAATAGTTACTCAGCAGCATGGGAAGTTGCAGGAAATACAGATGCAGCGCGGTTAACCTGTAACGCAAATGAAAAACTGAAGCCTGTCAGAAATCATCGACTATAATGCAGTTAATATACCATGGCAATTTATTCAGAATTCTGTAACATCCATACTTGCATTTACGCGTGGAACCAAACATATTAAGAGAATTGCACCTAATAATCTTCAAAAACCATGGGGCGAATGAATCGTCAATGAAACGTGAGTCGGCTAAACTCTAGCTCAATTGCCTTGGCTGATATTTCGGGTAAAGGGGAACCCCTGCTATAATAGCCTAATGAAATATACATTTCTTTACTCAATCTCTTATCAAAATGGTAATTTGTTTATTTATTTGTATACGGGTTATTAGAAAGGGTCTAATGAAAAATAAGTCAGCGTTTTTTTATTCCTCAACAAGTGTTCATTTATGATTCACCTGTTCATACAAAATGCACTCCTATTGTCAGGAGATTATTTCAAGATAAATTTAGTAGTTGGAGTTGGAAGTCTTACTGTAATTAATTGTTGATTAATCAATTTCGTGAGACGCGAAATTTAAAATAGGAATCAATGAAGACGACGTGTACTACTCTCACAGAAGAAAATTCGGATGACATCACAAACCACCTGGAGAAATGTCCTAATAAGTTATCGACTTTCAGCAAACGGGAGATATTGTAGCCACGAGTAGATTATTAGAATGGTGATGACTCGAGTGAATGACGGAGAAATTGATCCTAATATTATTCTATTTTCCGATGAAGTTTGGCTCTATTTACATGAATATGATGTAGGACTCTTCGGGCAATCAGCCAGGGAAATGGCGATGCCTCTGCCACATTTCGAGAGTTGTTATTGCTCTTCTCACCAGGATGATATGCTAAGATAGTCTGCTAGCTGTGTCGGGCCTAACTTCCATGGAGGGGAGGTTTGTTGGGAGCCCCTAGCCATGGTATGATTGTATTTTCCTTACTCTGTTAGTCCGCTGAGTTTTATTGTGTTGTGTCGGAGGGTTGATGCGACTATGGTGAAGTGCGGCACCAGCGCTTCTTTGCTAGCACATGTAGTGTAGGTTGTATAATGTAAACCATGCCCAATATGGCTTAACTTAGCCTGCGACTCCGTTGCAGGAAACGCTGGAGTACGTCAGCCCATTGGCGATGGAATATTCAACAGGTCCTATGATAGTTGCGTATGAAATTTAGTACCAACTCTTCCGAGACTGCAGTTTTCTTTACTGCTTATGGTCGTCTTGGTCCGAGCACCTTCCTAGAAAGGGGATGGACTAAACATCTGCGGCCGCGACTGGATTGTACTTTGCAAATACGCAGATGGTGGTGCTTGGATGATTGGCATAAAAGTTATAGTCCTTGTGTGCCAGTCTCCTGGTGGTGTCAAATATATACTCGAGGCCAGAATTCGTACAAAAAGGTTGCAGGAATATGAAGTCAGAACCGAAAACGCTCGTACAGCTAAGTTCTGGGCTTTTTGTAAATAAAGATGTAGTTGGAGCTGCATAGCACCTATCCGCATGATGACTGTATCTCCCGTTCTCATGACGTCAGTAAATGTCGGAGGTTTGAAGGGGCGGGGATGGGATTTAAGTGCTACCCCAAGCATTTACGGCTTGTGCCAACACACGTGTTGTTGTGTATATAATAATGGAAGGGCATCTGAACTCCCATTCAAGTTTCCACCACGCCCAATGCAGCTTAACTTAACCTGCGGTTCCAGGGTTCGTCAGCCGATTGGCGGGACGTCGGCGAGGATTCAGCGGTTCCACAGACTGAAGTGACGAAAATTTAGTACTAAGCTCGTCTTAGTGGGGATTCTCTTGCTCGTGGTCTTTATCTTCGACCGAGCAACTTCCTGTGCAAGGGATGAGTCTTGTCCTACGGCCGCGCCTGGGGTCGTACTAAGGGCGTTAATGAGCCGGTTGCGATGGTTTGCATATTGTGTGTAGGCGTTGAATGCCAGTCTTCTAATGGTGCCAACGATGTACTCTAAGACAGGATACGGAGTTCAATTTGAAGATAGGAACACTTTTGTAATAGCTACTCGGGTCTTACTTAGCTCCTTAAATTCGAATTTGAGGCTGAAAGGTCAGCCAATGGTCAAGAATAATCCCGAAATAATTTATTAGTTCCCAAGGGATTACCTGACCTTGCAGACGCGAAACCCCCGATGATCTGCGGCGCTTGGTGATGAGAATGGCTTAGCTCTTCTCACCGTAGGAAAACGCCAGTATACAGAATAAATAACTATAAGACCTTTGTTATATGCCCTTTGTAATAGTAGCAGCAAACCGTCCGGTGCCATGCCCCAGATTTCGCAGGCATACAACTAATGGGGATGATCAAAATTTTAAAAATACATATTTTCAGGTGTAAAGGCATCCCTTTAGAACTGAACACGGAGAACTGTTGAGCGATTGCTCACTGTGCCCTATGAGCAATTCCAGTGATGTGATCCCCGAAGGTAAGTCCTTAATCCAGCTGGACTTCCAGGTAAGTGAGGAACTTCTCTCACTGAATCCCATGCCTGTATGTGAGTGTGGGGCAATTTGCGGTATGCGGCGTTTTGTGAATATGATGGCTTTGCTTTTCGCCGGATGGGTTGACATGCACCAACTTTGCATTACCTTTCAATTAGATGTAGCCATCATTGTATGGCGTTAATGGCTCTGCCTAAGTGTCTCTGTTTGTAAATCAAGACGTCATCAGAATATGGGCAAAGTTGACGTCTGGTGTTTGCGGAAAGTCTGCCTTGTAAACGTTAAATAGAATTAATGATAGACAAGCCTTCTGGTACTTCGCTGTGAATTGATGTGAGTGTTGAGTTGTTTCCCGCCACCACAACCTCGAAAGTGCGATGTTTGATATGAATGTAGTAGATGTGTGCATGTTTGTGGAAACCCGAGGGAGATAAGTTTATGAAGGAGCCCGGCGTGCCAGGTCGTAGAGAAAGCGTTTTCCACGTCCAGAGATACCGCCGGGGTGAAAGCTTTGTCCTGGAAACCCAGGGCTGAAGCTTCGGCCACTCGTAGAAGATGTTGAGTGGTGAAGTGCCAAGGACGGAACTCAAATTTGTAGGGAGAATTGGCCTGGATGTTCCCCAAAAGAGGAAGCAAAAGTCTCTAAAAACACTTGATAATTTGATAGTGTGGACAGAAGAATATAGAAGAGACAGCCAGAAGGGTAGACTAGATATTTGCCTTGTTTCAGTATGTATATCACACGAGCCTCCCTCCACTCTCGTGGAAAGTGGCCTAGACAGACACACATATTGGAAATATTGGTCACAAAGAGCACAGACTTGAATGGAAGAAGGGAATACTAATGCCCCCTTCATCCGGAGGCCGTTGTAGAAACTGACGAATGCGAGGTGAAAAGGTTTCGTTCTGGGGTTCATCTCTAGGCCTAAAGAGGAGTTTCAAGTAGTCAGAGCAAAGCTTTGACTTGGTAATCGTACATTAGGCCTTCGGTGCCATGAATTGAATGGAAGTTTCTATCTCTTTGCTCACGAATGTTTTTGGTGATCCCGCACACGTCACTATCAACAAGATTTGTTGTAGCCATCATGTCATCCCAGGCGAGACCCTCATGCTCGCGAAAACGGACACCGACTTCTCAGCGTAATTGAATTAAGAGTTTTAGACGATGTGGCATGCGGAGTCGTTGATAAAGTCTGCGAGCAACCCAGGAACGGCGAATTAGTAGTTCTAGGTCTAAAGATATGAACATCTGGGTGTGGGGTATGTGGTTTGGATAATAAGACTGAGTTATTCGTGTTACCGTATATGTGAAGGATAAGACTGCTGTCTCTAGAGAGTTGGTTTATTTGTGATATTTGGATTTTGAGGGATACTAATGCTTAGACATTAACACTTTTTCAATTGATCTCGCGGATTAGACTTGCGACATCACGGTTGGCAGCCCTAGTGTTGATTTCTGTCAACAGGGGATTATGTTCGGAATGAAGTGCATTGTTCAAAGTGAGAGGAGATAGTATGTGAAGTATTTGATTATCACGAAGATGACAGATGGTCGTCTTCTTCTAAGCGGACGATGCATGGGTTGCCAGAGACCTTGTACTCGAAGCTAAGGGTACTGATCAATTATTCTAGTGATTGCATTGCCTCTTGTATCTATCCGTTGACTGCAATTCCAACGAGAATGTTTGGCATTAAAGTCACCAGCCAATATTACACTAGGATGTAGGGCTAGTATGGAAAGGTAATCGTCCTTCACGAATGCTCTGGAAGGGGAGTGATATGTAGAAATTATCAAAAGCTCCGTACCACCGAGTTCAATATATATGGCCGTGGCCTCTAGGGTTTGAAGAGGTGGGAGCTGGATTGTTCTAAGCATCACACTACTTCGAACTAGTGTTGCTATACCTCTTCCTGGGCCATTGCAATCTGTTCTGGGACAACTGTAGCGCGGAAGATGGATGCGGTCCAATTGATGAAAATGCTGAAGTTCGTCCCTTTTTCCACGAGGTCATTTGAATTCGAAAAAGTTGGCCGGAATGAGGTTTGGGACCTAATTCCGCTCACCATTTCGGGTCGCTAGGTTTCCAGCAACGGACATCTAATAATCGAAAACAAAATACGGTATATAACACGAAAATACATAGCGAACCAATCAAAAGAGAACAGCATAGAAGAGACCAGGCCCCCATCACCAGCAGCCCGATTCCTGCCCATCTCGGACCAAACAGCGAAGGGCACTCGTAAAACAAATATTGCGACACTGACGGTCAATGCATCAGAAGTAGTGATACCTTCTGTAAGGAGACTTCGTCCACATAATTGAAGATGTTCGCCGCATTTGTGGACGAAACGTCTGGAACTTATCTCCAACAGACCACGGCATAACAGCTCGGAAGGTGTTGCTAGTTATATTTGCGACTCCGGCCGTGAAACCCTACATTCCATTCTTTCCGTTATTCATTAGAAAAGTGTGACCTTCGGGATCAAATCAAAGAGCAGCATAAAATGACCCAATATATACATGTCTTGGGTGATCCGTATTTCGCTGTTAGTGTGATGAATGCCAGCACCTGAAAAGAGCGTTTGATAGAAGAACGACATTCCTTTTTGTGAGAGGTGTCGGTGGAGAGACATTCCAATGGAATCTTGCACTGATGTCTTCTATAGCCATAGAGTATACCAACGAAATACAAGGAGATGGCTTGATTTTTTCACATAGAGAATGGCATCGAGAAACTGAAATCTGCCTTTGGGATCCACGCTTGCAATCAGCAGGTAAAAGGATTATTTTGCCTTTGTTAATTTGATTTTAACACAACATGGAGTAGTAAAGCAGGCAGTTGAAAAAAATCACCTTGTAGCTTACCAAACATAATGATTTCTTTAGATCTTTTGCTCTTTTCATATCGTTCCTTCCAACCTGGGTTTGAGTTTCCCGCTGTCAAAATATTGTTTTTTGCAGCATCATCTCCGGTTAGTCCATAATGAGGAATATCAATGTACCAGAAAGCGTTAGTCAGAAGGGTTTTGGCTGCATCTTGGCGGCATGTTAATAAAGTTTATAGGTAGCTGTAATAATGGTGAATATCTTTAGTAGGTGTGATGGATATTCCATTTAAAGTTTCATACAGCTGACTAAATAACGAATGAAGAAAATTTTTAATTCCGAAAGTTCTCTCTGCATCTCCTAGATTGTGCCATCTAATTTCACAAATTCGCCCCTTACTATAATCATTTAAGTCTATGTAATGTTCATTATCTCCAGGAATTTTAGTATCGACTGATCTACATGGGATGGGTTTGCATAATGTAGCGAAGTTTCCAAGTACTGCCGATTGATAAAGTTTCTTCACGATTATATCAAAGTCAGATGTACAGGCGATCATGGTGCTCACCTATGTTTACTTAGCCCACTGTGCTGGTAAAACTCTAATGCGCGCGGTATTTATACAAATAGGCCCCTAGGTCATTTCTTTTCCACATTTTTATTTCTGCATTTAGGAGCTGGTCTTTTTGTGTGTGTTTTGTTTTTTCCCTACCCTTGTTGCTGATTAGGCTTACTGGTTATATTTTTGCTGTGACTCGATTGGCCACTATGTCCTTGACTTTTGTGCCTGGCTGTTTCGTAGCAATTTCGGCTATAATGTTTTCACCCATGGCGATGATTTCTGTGCCCAAAGATTTTGCATGGATAGGACAGGCTTTAGTTCTGAAGAGACTCCCTAAGAAGTTACCTAAACCATTTCCTGCTGAACTAGGCATTGCCAACGTACAGGTTCCCGAGATGTCCGCCGCTCTGGTTCACATGGTTACCGGATCCATTGTTAAGTCCAAAAGGGAATTTAGAGACTTGTGATTTATAATATATATATATATATATATACATGCTGGTTTGAATGAAAGTTGAACTGTCTAAGAGGGACTACTGAGTGAACGAAGCTTTAATCCGCAGTCAATTGCCCCAATTCACAACGATTCTCATTCACACATCGCGTATTGCCAGTTTCTCCGATTTGACGCATTTTAGTGTTAAATATACGTCAGCAGCAAGCGCAGATACCTACAAAATCATCGATCTTGTCTCTACATCCAAAATCTTACGTATAATTTCATAATGATCGTGGATGCCGCTGGCAATACATTTTTTTCCCATGGCTTCTTTCACATATATCTTACCAATTGACATGGGCTGAACTGGGTATTCTCCGAACACCATGAATGTCATGAAAGTATTTTGTGAGCCAAGCGTTAATCCCCTTATGCTTTTTAACTCAGGTGCATCTATGCACCTTAGATTTCCTGAAAAGGTAGCGTTTTAATGAAACACCATACCTTTTCCATCTATAAATTTACTATTGAAAGGTCCTTAATAGGACTCTGCCCTCTAGATAAAAGCTTTGGTGTACTCAGCTGCTACCTGTAACAATATTTTTTAAATTACCCACCTGCTTGAAATGCAATATGGCAACGGTAGGTTTAACGGTAGTCAGTTCTCCATGATTGATATTCAACTCAATGACAACCGTTTGGAAATGGTTAAGGTCTACAGGAAAACATATATGATCAAATATGGGATGCCTTATGATGAAGGGAAACTGAATTATGCTTAAACAACGAACGCATGAGTTACCAATTAGCTGTTGTACTATGTAATTCCACTATAAAACCACCGTAAATGAGCTGGAAATCTATTTTACTGTAAGGTCTGAGAAAAAATGTCTTCATATCCTGGTTCGCTTGTAATAGAAAGTTTTTGTTTGCATTTTTACGACATTCGAAATTTTGCACAAAATGGTGTCTACGAGTTTCCCAGACCGTAATATACCCTGGTTGGTAAGAAAACTTTTTCGTCTCTCATTTATTTCCTTTCTGCCAATTATCATATACATGCTCTTAAATTTGGAAGTATACTCATCTGGTACGGAAAATTTCACTCACTTTCTCTTATGGTTTTCCATGTCTTTTATCTTTTTTATTTTGTTTATCTGTTTTGGTGAGCCATGAGATAGGTTTGTAGCTCAGTTAAGAGCAGTTCTTATGGTCGTGTACAGCTCTAAAAAACTTAAAACCATTTCTTTCGAATACGAATCTGCTAGTGCTGGTTATGATTACATTTTTTTTTTTTTTTTTTCCCAGTTCAGCATGTTCTCTCCTATGGACTCGTAATCGTTAGCATAGCTCTGATGGTAAGTAGAACATGGCATATCACTTCGGAAACTGGAAAGTGTTTTCTGGATAGAGATTAGTGCTAGAATTTTTAATGCTAGATGAATCTACACAGCTGCCAAAGGAGGGACCGTATCCTTTTCAATGGATAAAGTGTTAGTTTCTACCGTTTTTTAATCCTTGTCTTCAATGTTTTATCTATTTTGTAAATAATGTATTTAATAATTGTCACTGAGTCAGCTCATAGGTGTAAAATTGCTCTTCAATTGAATTTCCGTTCAGATACTGCATTTCATTAATGTTTTGACACCTTGACGATTTTGAACATTTCAGCGGAGGAATTTTTCTCGTAACCCTTGGAGAATTTCGTCTGCTTATTACTGATTCTTACAATTTGCCCTATATGGAATCGGGCGTATCTGGGCCTAATTTTCGCTAGTTTTTGCTGCAGATTGTTCCAAACCTGAAGCATGTTTTCGGCATCGACGCTAGCCACTATTATTGTCAAAGGCACAGTATGACTGTAGGCATGGAAAATTTTCTCGAGATCACCTACATATCTACAAGATTCCTATAAGTGAACGATGTATACAATGTAATCTTGAGCATGCGATTACATCTTTAAACTATGAATGTCTGCAAACCTGATACACGATTCCCTTCTCTTTCAGTCATTTTTGAAAGGCTAACCCCATAAATTCTTTACTCCTGTCGGTTCTTACAGCCAAGAAAAGTGCGCTTCTTTAAGTAAAGATTTTAAAGCTCCTGACCTTCGACGCTAGTTTAGTTTTTTTTAAAGGTTTCACGTAAGCATATTTGGAAAAACAAAACACAATAAAGAGATTTTGACTCCGTTGTTATATTTTTCCAATCTTTGAAAATTGGCCAGAATGATATCCCAAACACCCTTAATATTGATTACTATGTAGAAATTTCTTTGATTTTTCCTCCCTGCAGGTTTGTGTAAAGGGTAAGCATTCTGCTGCAATAACCAGTTTTCTGATTAGCGCTTTTTCCGTACTTTTTTGGGCAGGGTGGAAAAGACGGATGGTTCTTTTGGATCATAAAAGTATTTTTGTACATTATTTCTACGAGGTCCAACACTTGCTGCTCTCCCTAGATTGCCTTTGATGCGAACATTTTAGCTATTATATCTTTGTAGTTCTACCTTGTCGGACTTATCTGATTGAAATGTTCATTGCTTTGTAAGTGTCCGTTGGTGAGGAGAAGAATTTATTATGCATATTTTTATCCCGAGACATAACTTTAGAGTTGTCGACATTCTTTCTTGTAACAACTCCCAGAGTCCTCGTGTTCCTTTGAAATATCTATTTTTAACGTATAAATCGCTGTCTTCTATCTTTAATGAATCATCTATTTTAAACCTACATCTTTATCTTTGTAATGTCGGTGGCGCTCTCGATGTGAAAATAGGGAGCTAAGTAAGGATCTGCTAAATAACCTAAATTCTGGCTCATGAAGGATTCTATCTCCATTTTTTCGTTCTCTGGCAAGACTAGTCGTGTATCTGTGCTTTCCTTTTCTTCAGGTTTTTCTTCTTGTTGGTGTTCCTTCAGGGTTTTCTCTTGTTGGTGTTCTTCCTTCGATATGTCTCGTTCGTAGATCCTTTCATCGCCAGAAGAGAAGCTCAGCATCCTTCTGACTCCTCTTGGTTGATCGTTGCGATGGGGGCTGATGATGTGGCTGCGGTGGCAGCGTCAAAGGCCGAAGATGCTGATGGCGGCGCAATCTAAACTTCAGAAAACCCTTGTGAAGATCTGATCTGCTGGATTCTCTTCTTGTTACTGTGTTCTTTTTACAGTACAAATCTAAAGTACTGCTGGGAAACCAGTAGCAGTTTTCGCAGCATTTAGGTTTTTATCAAAGTGGAAAGTCCTGTCAGCACGGCCGAAAGCAACGGTAGCAAAATCCACCTATCTAAATTATCAGTTTTCTTTTATTTTTCTGCTTTTTGTCGACAAGTCGCCCGAGAACATTCTTATATTTTTTCAATATAAGCTTTTTGCATTTTGCCAACTTGCAGTTACCATTAAGACGTTAAGAGCATATACTGCAATGATCAGCACGAGCTTTTCTCCAAAATAGTTCTTAATTTAGGTTTAGCTTTTTTAAGCACCTGCATTATTGCTAGTTTGATTTTACCTGTTTGCTCATTTACTGGAGCGTAAAAAATCGCTGTAAGGTCTGATGGAAATAAGTTTGTTCTGAATCGAAGAAAATTATATGTCCCCTGGCAAAGATCAAGCAGCAAGTAACAGGTTTGTTAGTGGTATCTAGATATACCTCGAAGAGCGATTTCCAGTCCTCATTATATACCTGCTAAACACGTTACCAAGTTCACATCCCTAACGTTTTTAAAAATCACAATAAACTTTAAATTTAAGGTAACATCTCTACCATATTTTCCTTGATGAAACAGATTTTAAGCGATCAAAATTACACTTAAATTTTTATGATGACTCTTCCCTTCGTAAAGAAGTAATACATTTCTCTCGAACAAGCAGAATTTAACAGATCATTCAACACAATAAGTGATGGTAGCCGCTTCTGGTTCTTAATGAACGCCTAAATGAAATTTAATTCTAAATGTTTTTAATTCCTCTGGAACTGCAGCCTTTTCGCTGTAACATCACAATAGCCGACTGAAATTGCTCACAGTGCATAGATGTTGCAAGTTTTTAATCAATCTTGCACAAAACACCGTCTTCCTTGATCCCGTGCTGCCGCTAACTATAATCGTGAGAGGGTGCTCAAACTTGATCAAAGGAAGTGTGCACATTACACGCCTTGCGACAAAATTTTCTCAAAGTTGGCCTGTGTTCATTGAATAACCTTTACCACGAATAATCTACATCAAAAGTAGTAATTTGATCAAATACTTCCACTGGAGGGAGAGATAGCTCATTCGTGAGAGTTCACAGTCCCTTTCTCATCTTTAGATATTTCTGTGTGTGCCTTTACCTTGAAATACATGAGACCCGGAAAAGTTAGTCGGGTTTTATATAACCGAAAGGAATAGAATCGCGTGAACCGTCGGTTTATCGTTTCCTCCAATGAAAGTATATCCACATATTTTATATTCTGTTTCGGAGACTACAAATACTCCAGACGTTCTTTTGCGTTTAATTATATTTTCTGTTCGAACCACAACCACTGCCTGCCCTTTCTCCTTTAAATTCATGTTCTTTATGAACTCAAACAAAGAACTAATTAAGAGTTGTTCCTCTCACTTTACATACAGATTTGAAAAACATCATTGGGCCTCCAAGTAGAAACTTGCAAATGTAGAACTGAGAACCGTAGTCAGTTAGTTCGCCTGTCATGTCGCTTAGGTTATTTCACATTGTACTTCTTCCTAAGTTAGGGAAAATAGCGAGCTCATATCGTATACAATATATTTCTGTTTAGTGATTTTAGGTAACAGTAAAGCTTAAGTGTTGCGCTGGTAGTAGCGTAGGCTCCAAGGACCTCGTTTGTGTCCTATACCGAAGGGCCTTCCGCTTCCTCGACAATACAACCATACAACCTTGTCTCTTGCAAACATATTTTGTATTTCTATGCCTGGTGTCAACAAATTGTACAATTCTTAAGGTTCTTTTATCATCTTTGTGCGTGATTTGTGTCATGTTCTGTAAGTTTTCCCCAAAAGCTGTTTAGACACAGTTTGGACAAGGATCTTGCGCCAGGATTCGTGTGAATACTTATCTAGAAAAATTCCTGAAAGAAGTTCTGTTAGTACTTTTCCTTGTCCTTCATTTAAAACCTAGAAAGGCTAGCCGCTGATTTCTGTATTTAATTTTCGAAACGTATTTATGTAGTGCATAAAAAGATCTCCTTGGTTTCCATTTGGATCATATTGTTCAACTTTATATTCGTAAAGTTCGAAAATATGCCTTCACTTCTTAGCTGGTCTCAATAGCCTTTCATATTTCGTCTACAACCCATGTGCTGGTAATCTTTCTTTGGCTTGCATCATGAATGTAATCGTTTTCTTTCCCCTCTTCAGCACACGTGCGGCAAAGACAAAACATCAATTTCTGTCGACAGCGATAAGACAGAATTGGATGATACAGTTGTTTGTTCTTTGCTCCACACGGAATGAGACTCACGATTTTAAATGTTAAGAATTTCTCTCTAAATGCCTTTTTGCAAGCAGAAACAATTGTTATAAATTCTTGAAATATATCAATGCTCCCATTACTTAAGAATATATTTCTAAAAATACAGCACGCTTCTCTCAGTATTTTTTTGCCTATAAGTTGCAATGGATGGTTATCCCATCTTTGCAGATGACGCTTTAAATAGTATTTAATAAACATACAATAATGTCTGTAAAGCTGTACTGAAGAGTTGGCTGAAATAGACATTGTCTCCAGAATCATGTAATACAATCTCACGACGCAGTTGTAATTCCTGCAGGAATTTCAGCTGAACACTTACTTCATATAGCAGGAAAATCTGGTTTGGCTTTGAAATGTCTATTTTTTAATTTCCAGAAAGGGATGATAACTGTTTGCTTTGTTGGGTCTTAGTATTGAAGGGAACTGTGCAGATATGGACTTTACTGGATAAATGTATGTATTACTAACAAAAAACTCCAACTGCCAGAAAAAGAAGTTAAAAAAACAAAAAATAATTTGGTATGTGAGAAAAGTACTAATTCCAAAACTAAAACATGTTAAAATATTAAAAAATATTCCTACGGGAAATAAAGATTTTGGATATACAATAAATATGGAAGAATCTATTATTCTAGGCCAAAACAAATTAACGAAGCAATTCCTGGCCTTACAGGCACTAACAGGCAACGTTCAGTTAAGAATTCACACCTACACACTTTCCTACTTTATGTTCAATTCTCGTTTGGATTATACATGTAGTATGCAAATATGGTCTTGGAGGTAAGTTAGCTTTCTTTTCAACTGGTGAACCTTATATTATGTTTTATACTCAACCATGAAATGTAAATATGAATTTTATTTACTTACACAAAACTGCTATTTTGTGTTAAAATGTAAAGTTTACCTTTATGTGCACTAAAGATGCAATAAAATATTTTATACAACATACTATACGATGTAGTTGATAAAGCATAATAAAGAAAGTTTTTTGCTTAAAGTTATATGTGTGAATGTTGAAAAGAATGTATCGTTGCATAACAACTTCGTAGATTTCTTGTATTTCATTTCCAAATATTTAGATTTTACTGGCAAATATTATGTAATAATTGGGTCATTTAAAATTGTGTAGAATATCCTTCTTTTCTAAATGGTTTGTCATTGAAAATTTAATTTCAAAACGCTAATTTACTTTTCCTTCATGCGGAAACCAATTTCAGCAACTAAGCATTTATTTTTCAGAGTGTATATGAATTTGATATTTCAATTGAAAATATTATTTCATTTGAATTTCCAGATAGTCATAGTCAATTATTACTGTATAAAAATAATATATATAAACAAACCTCTTAAGCATACCCAATTGTTTACATTCGAAGATTCTTTTATTTTTGAAATATTAAATAATTTTTGCTGATGTATATATTCCACACCTTTTGTTTGAGCTTTAAAGTGACATGTGAAACAAAATATACTGTAAATATATCCTTTTCTTTGCCTCAAAATATGTTTAATAGAGCTTATATGTACTATTCCTTTCTCTGCTTTTCCCTTTCTGTGCGAAGAACTGTTACGCCTCTAAAGTGTGGCAATCTCTGTAATCACAGATAACAAACCATCCTACAAAATGCCGTTATGGCAAATTCCCTATTCTAGTTTTTCATGAGATAACAAGCCAGACTAATAAAATGACGCTGTTAAAAGCAATTTTCAACACTGTTCCTTTATATTAGCACAGCTGGATCCACGGCAAGGTGCCGCAGTGGAAGACATTAGGAGTTCAAAAATGGGCTAGCAAAGGCGTGAATGTTGTAGCATTATGAGATGGGGTGGATTCAGGACTGATCAATTGTGAGAGGTGGGGTGTGGCTTACAGAACTAACCAATCATGAGAGAGGTAGTGGCTTAATGAACTGTGGACTACTTGGTTAGATATACTACTAGCGCCAATTTCTGACTGTTTCTGGATACACTGCCTTTATTCCTCACTCTTTCCAGTGTAGTCCCACGTATTTATATTAACTACCAGTAATTGATATCAAGGCCAAAGTGATTGCGTTATTCGAAGAAGAGAATGATTAAAAGGTTCCATCCAGGTCGTGGGTGCAGTACCAGATGTTGATAGAGAGTTGATAGAGAGTTCAGTCGTTTTCCATTTCCTACTTCTAGAGTGTTTATGGTCTTTACGGGATGCCCTACTTCTCTTGGGACGGCTCTTAAAAAACTCTTTAGTGCCAATATTGGGCCAAGACAAGCTGCCGTGAAGGAAATTTAAATGAAGAGCAACCAAATGATTGCGCCATATTTTGCCAAAAAAGGTTTCGCTACTATTAATAGCAAGATTAGATCTCAGATGAATAAGTGATCGTGAATCTGTATAGCAGCAGTCCACGTATATAGACCGCAACATGTGATCCAGAGGCAAAGTGGTGATCATATGTTGGTTTAGATATAGGGTGTATTTCGAATTATTTTGGCGGCGCTCTATGAAGAATTGTTTGAACGGTGGTCAATTTGCATAGGGTATATGTGATGGTGCTCAGTGACCGCATACTGCGCCCTCCAACCGAACCCAATAAACGTTCACAGCGATGAAGTCAAAAGACCCCACAGATGGCCAAATCCCGTGGAACATGTGTGAGCAGTAGTACTATTTGGCATTATCGAAAAACTACAGTGTTGGCGAGCTAGAAATTCAAAGAAGTTTGTTGCAGAAACTTGAGATGTATTGCATTCTCGGAAAGACGTTGAAAAACTTTATTAATTATGTATCAAGACAAATGGATGCGGTGATCAACGCCAACGACTTTTGGACAAACTATTAAGTCCCAAAAAGATACATTCATATACGTTTTTTTATTTAATATTAGTAAAACTCCATCCCGTAACATTTTTTTCTAAAAAAAATACCGTTTCCTGACAAAATCATATAAATAAATTAATTCTTTTAATATAATTAAACTCCTTCTGTTTCTTGTTGATTTTAACGTGCAAAGTAATGGAACGTTTCAGTTAACATTCGATTACAAGTCAATAAAGGTATATTTTTAATATACATTAATAAGAAATAAACGTTATCCTAGCGTCTTTAGTTAATTATTCTTTCACTACACTTGGTATCATAAATTCAGATGAAACTCTTGTAAATATTGCTTTTGGCACTCATTTATAATACAAATAATATATTGTATACCTTACTAAATATTTGGATTTTAAATTTGTTTTTGATATACCTTAACGAAACTCAGTCATGGGATGAACTGCTTCAACATATGATCTCCCTTTTATTCTTGCTTCAATCCCTTCCACAGCGTATTGGCTCAGCCTATTTACAATAAGCAAGCGTCATTATGTCTTTCGATCTGTAAGTGTTGTAGCAGAAATGGTGTGGCAGAATCACACTCACTGGGGATGTACCTATGTTTCATGCCTGATGTAAATAACCCTGACCTTTGGTTGCTGGGTTAAGTCTGTTTACTGTCATACATGTACATGCACAAACGACGTTTGTTATAGCACAGGCTCTTCCACGCATTAGCTAAAATTTTCTTCCGTGACTGTACACATGCAGTATTGGGATTTGCTACGAGATTAATGTGCTTTATTGTAATGCGCTACAAAATGCACGTTTAAATGTTCAAATGATAAGCACTTATATTTTGTGACGAAAAGGAGAAAAACTTTCTTTTAACATCGCATGAAAACGCAGGGACAAATGTAAACCATTGGAGAATGTAGTGAATTCTTTTTCAGAGCCATATAACTCATTTTGAATGTTACAAAGAGCGATTCTAGAAGAGATGAAGGGTCGTTGAAATTATTTTCAGTAAACCTCAAATTACTTTCTTCAGGGACGATGCATTGGGTTATCAAGGACATTTAATGTTGCAACTACATAATGGTAGTATTTAGCAAAGTACTAGGCTGCATTCAACCATGTTTCCCATGTAGTCACAACAGGTTTTGGAGGTAATGGAATTTCCTGTTCCCTCTTCTCTCAAGATTCTTAATCTAGAGGATGATTTAAAACACATCATCTGTGAATAGGAAATTAAATAATCCACATTGTTAAATCATGATCGTACGCTTTCTACGCAAAGAATGAGCAATGCATATAAGCTTTTAACGGTTTTTGGACAAGTGCAGCACCATCAGTAGCAAGGACATTTTCACTTTTGATAACATTTGGCCACAAATCGGACAGTAGTTTAATATCATTAAGTGATTTGATTTTTGTACTGTTTCTGAAGTTAATAAAGTTAATAAAAACCGGTTACTTTAGCTGTCAGGACTGAGTATTCTAACAATAGCATCTATGGTTTCATATACGGAAACCCATGCTTTATTTTTTTTAAAATCACCTGAATCATTTCCATGGCATAGTCTTAAGTACTCTTTATATAACGTTGGTCCAGATGGGAGAACTTTTTCCGGAAACTCTTTGAATTATCTATTTTTTAATTTCCAGAAAGAGATGATTGCGCTCGCCATCATAATAATCACATAATAAAAGGCGAAGGCTGATCTGTATTAGTTTTTGAGGTTGAAGGCGTATTTTTTTCTGTCTTTTTAAATTTGTGCAATTTAACTTTTTCCCCTCTTAATTGTGTAGTGTTGTATATATTTGCGACACCATCCAAGTATTACTGTTTAACATAACTTTACAAACAAACAATGTTCGTCCCAGCAGAGGATAAAGCACTTGCTTACATACTATTGCAATAAATGACATTTATATTACTTCTTGTGCATCCTTCTTTACTATTGCAGTAATTCAACTCCTAGACCACTGTGTCTGTTGCTTGCGTATGTATTTATAAACCTGACTTCACTGAAACCGCTAAGTCACTGTGCAGGTCCGTTATTTACAAATACGGTCTGTGCTTTGTGCACCACAAACCTCATACTTTTGATTAAACTTTCGGGTCTTTTGATTATAGATATGGATGCTTAGTAGAATGGAAAGCAGCAATATTTTGGGAAAATTAAATGATGATACTGTAAAGACAGCAATATTTAATATTACAATTATTATTAAAAAAAAATATTTTTTAAAGGATCTGCAGCCTCGTAATTGCATACAGAAAGACTATCTTTCTTAAAGTGCATTATTTGCCAGAATATTTAATGTTATTATTTATTAATATTTTTGAAATTAAATTACAATATATTATTAAAGAGAGCAAATAAAGCAACGTATATCAGGAACAGTTCTTACGGGAAAGAGCCTGTCGCATAGTCGCCGCTGCGTTTCATCGTCATGGGCAGTGAACAGCATGTGGTTAGCACACTGACTCCGGTCGACGATGACAGTGAAGTTGGAGCACCGGAGAACCCGGAGAAAACGTGCCAATGTGCCACAAATCTCACCAATCGAACTCGAGTCACTAGTGGAAGGAGTAATTGAATTACTCGGCCAAGCGTCTCCAATTCGAAAAGCTCAGTTTGCGATTTTAAATGTGCAAAATGTAGAAATTAAAGTATTTTATTACCCATTTCATTTTATTAAAATAAAGTTTTGTGTATTGCCCCATTTTCAATGGACTTACCTTTTATAGTATGCCTTTACATACTCACCTTTTTTATTTATTTATTTATTTATTTATTTATTTATTTATTTATTTATTTATTTATTTATTTATTTATTTATTTATGTGTAATGAAATCAGTTACAGTATAAGAACCTTTTTTGTTTCACATCTTGTGAGCTATTATTAATAACACAAAGTCTTCACGTGTTTGCAGTGCAAAGATCTCTCTAAATGGACCTGTTTACCAAGAAAGAAAGTTGCTCCTTTCCTCCCTCCCTTCACCTTGCCACTTACAGCTTGTTTTTTGTGGTTGGCTGACCTTGGTGTTGGAACTGACCTTTATATGCTTCTCAGAACTAAAGCATCAGCAGGACAGGTACTTCATATTGACAATCAAGAAATAGTAAGTATGGATTTTAATTATGTAGCCTCTAGTTCTTATTAGCTGATCAAGTAACCCAATGGGATTTTACCTTATTCATTTTAATTGATCCATATTGATATTGGCAACAGTTTTGTATCTGAAAGAAGTTATCTGCATCGTTTCCACTATAAAAAGCATAGATACTAGAAATGGATACTGTGAAGTTATTTGAAACACAATTATATGATTTTAGTATGGATGTTAAGTGTTGAAAAAGCTCTCTTAAATTGTAAACATATTCTTAGCATTTCCCAAGAAACACTGACTTAGTCAATAGCATGTTGTCTCAACACTGCATTACCCTTTTCCAATTTCCACTGCTTCCCTCCCCACCATCTCTTCTCTGTAGCAGCTTGCTGCTTGTTTTCTTTTTGTTTAATTTAATGGCCACATTCATCCCAACTCTTGCCTACCTGTTGCCTGTTGCTCCATCTCTCTTTCTCTTAACACTTCTTATTTGAGGTGAAAAGATTGGCAAGGAAGTCACTTACCGGTCTGCTCTCTGCAAAGTAATATGAATTGCTGTGGTATTCTTTTGTTTGTGCTGCTGTTTCTTGACTCTGGTGAGTCCTATTTAGTTTTATACTTTCTATATATAAATTCTCATATGGTAATTAATTAATTGATTAATTCCAAGTCATTCAGTTGCTATATATTTATAATTTTTTTAAAATTTCCTTTTGCTCATTTATCATTCTTCTCCTACACCTTTTCAATTTAATTGCAAACTTCTGTGAGCTGTTCGTCAAACCTGCATGACATTTAATACATTATAAAATGAAAATCACAGTAATTTAAAACCCCATTATTAATGGGCTATTATATCAACTAATTTCATAAATATCATCTATAGAAACTTCCAATTTTTGTTTTAGGAAATTTTGCATGGATTCTGGGATTCTAGTAGTTTTAAGATAATTTCTACGTAAATATGCTATGCATATAATAGGAAACATAATTTATAATGGATCGTTAAATATAATTATAATTGGAATATGTGAAATGATTTTGCCCTGTAGTTAGATAACTGCTATGCTATGTGATCATGGTAATACTAGTCAGAAAATAATGATCAAGGATTACTAATCATACAGCTTACTTCGCTTTTAATTTGGGAGAGAAAGTTTTAAAAAAGTTTATTATTGCTTAAAACATTAAAATAAAGAGTGGTGGATCAAACCCCATCTCTCTCATTAATAGCACTTTTTATTTCTAGTAATTCAGTTTTAGTTCATTAAAAATAAGAAAACACTTATCATAAACTCTATTCAAAGTGTATTCTTCACAGACCCATAGCAAATTGGTATAATAATTAAATAGGAGATAAGTTTCAAATGTTGTCATTTGATGAAAGAGAAAGTTTCAAATCTATGCAACAAGACCTTTTATTCCATCAACAAACTCACAAATGAACGCTCAATAAGATTAATATAGTATTCAATCGTATAACAACATATCTAATGTGCCAAATTATTATTGTGTAAATATACTGGTGTATTAAATGTACCAATTTTATTATCTTTGTTACCTTTTATGCTTACATCCTTTTGGTACATACATTAAATAATAGAACACAATATTTATATGTCATGAAACATTTTGTAAGGTCTACATTGATATCGGATGTAGAACAGCTTTGTATACTGTGACTAGCATCATGCTCTGAAGTACATTGTTCTACAAGATTTATGGAAAGTAAATAAACCATATTTCTGTTAATTCTGTTAGTTCTGTTAGTTTAGTGATTCCAAAGAATCTTGTCAATTGCTAAAGATGCTGAAAAGTCTGTCATTGTTATTTGTAAGTTTAAAATAGAATGGATTCCAAAAACACATTTCACTTACAGAAGAAAAATGTACAAATTATAATATAAAATTTATCATTTTAATTGTTCGTTTAACAAATTATAAACAAATATGTCATAAAAGAAAAATGCAACTTTAATGCAATAGTTTGAAATGATTCAATTTTCTTATTACTATAAATTAATGTTTAAAGCTATTTCAATGAATACTCAGAATACTTAATTATATCTATATCTATATTTTAATTTATGATTTGCAGAAGGCCAACTGATAGAAACATGGAACCCTCTGTCGGAAACAGTACCTCTTGTTCTGATAGATTGTCCCTCCACCAAAGCTCAACCTTGGTCTTGTGTCCCAATGGAAAAATGCAGAGCACGCTTTTCAGCAGCAGACATTCCTTATTGTCATTGGGAAGACTTTAAGCCATATGTATGTTGCCCTCAGCAACGTTTCACACAAGCTCAGCGTCATACCCAAGCAATTGGAGATAATCGTAAGTTTAACCTTTGATTTTATTTTTAATTTTGCTTTTGTTACGATTTACAGTTTTAGGTTAAACAGCTCTGTTTGGATAAGTTAATTTTCACTTATATTTATGAATCCATACACTCCACAAAGCCATTGTTTTGCTGTTGGTTTTATGCTGTTTAATTTAATTTAATGGATTTTTTTTTGTTAACAGTTATGTAAAGGATAATTAAAGAAATAAGGTATACTTTTAGCATATTTTGTTTGAATGAATGAATGGTGTTTAACGCTCGTTTTTGCTACAGAGGCACCATAGGTGATGGTCACTGATGATAAAAGAGATGAAATGATATATTGGCAAAATATTTATATTTAAGGAAGGAAACGTTCCAGGCCTAAGTTTAGGGTACCTCCCTGGCATTTGCCATTTATTCCAATGTAAAGGAGTAATACATTTAAAATTCGTGTATTCAGGTTAATTGTAAAATAAAAATAATTTAAAATTTATTTATAATGTATTGTTATTTTAACCTATCCTCAAAAGATTTGTTTATTTAAATAGCTTTTAGCATGTTTTAAATGCATAACCATTGCAACTTTTATATGCTGGGGAATTGAATTAAGTAACACAATTTATTTGTGATGGGGATTCTTAATTGAAGTAAGTTCAAATGATAATTATTAGCTCCTGAAATACTATAGAAATATGATTTTTATTTGCCCATTTGTTTTTGCTGTCTCTCTCAAAGTAATTTCAGTTCTTCTTGTAATAAAAAAGAATATCCCTCTTAATTATTAATTCACAATGTCCCAAAAACTTTAAGAAAAATTGTTCCTTCAGGCTATTATAATAAATATAAAACAAATATTGCTTCTAGAGTTTTTATATTTTACTGTATAAAAATTGTCTTCAATTTAACATTATATGAGAGAGAGAGAGAGACAGACAGACAGACAGACAGACAGACAGATATTACAAACACTAGCCAAAAGTTGCAAAATAATTTTCCATATTAAAATTCTAAAATTGCAAAATCACTGTTCATCTCTGTTAAACCGGTATGTTTAAAGTACTAGTGGACAGTTAAGACATGAACAAAGCACTTAGAGTGCAATAAGAAGCTTGGAGGTGGGAGGTGGTAGGGATGCTACATGACAGGACTGGCATGGTTCACAAAATAATTGTTAATTTAGAGTAAAATTTAGCTTTGTGTTACAGTTTAGCTATGGAAGATGTTCTTGAAACTTTTAAGTTTTTAAGTTACATTATTGTAAGGCTTTCCAATAACTGTACACTGTGTGGTGCATTTTCATGCCAATTCCCTCTCTCTCTCCTCAGTTGTTGTGAATGGAGGTAGGGTTGGGTCACTATCTGGAATTCAATCTTAGAGCCTCTTATAGCATACAAAGTGGTATCCGGGCAGGTTTATTCTGGGGTCTCCTTTCCCTGCTACTTATTTAGCCATTGCTACTTCTTTACCCCATCCCCATCTTCATCTTCACCATCATCTTGCATAATGTAGTCTGCAATTTCTTGGTGCACATTAAAAACAGACTATGCTACCACCATTTAATGGGAATGGAAGAATTCAAATAAGCTGGAAATTACCTAAATAAAAAAAAGAAAACAAAGAAAAAGTGACCTTTGTTACTCAAGAAATTATTTATGCATTTACTTCAACTGAATTTTTCTCATAAAAATTAAATTATTTAGGCAGGGTTTTGGATTTTGCACATTATTTCTTCCTCTAAGAATACAGCATGCTTTGTTTTATGCCTTCTATGCAAAAATATTCCCTAATATTGATCCTAAGAGGGTAACAATGGGGCAAAGTACTCATGATGTACATATATTTCATTTATTTATTGCATTTCAAAATGTATAAAAAAACCACTAAATGGATCTACTTTAAAATGGCAAAATATGTGCAACAATGTGCGAATATCATTACATTTTTAGATATTGCCATATTATAAATAATATTTTTAAAATTTTTTTTCTTCTTCTATTAATAATAATAGTCTACAACTATAAATCTTTGCATGTCGTCAGATCAGAGTAATTTTATATGGAGTTTTCTTTTTATCCTGAAAAGGCGATTATCAGCTAACTGACCCTGGTAAGCATATTTGCCTCGTAGACCCAAGATCGTGGGTTCAATAGCAGCCAGGGTCGACTGATATTTTCGGCATAAAAATCCTAAGTATGGATTCCTTCGGAAGGGAAGTAAAGCCGCGGGTCCTTGTAGTAGATTTACGGCACGTAAAAGAACCTCAAGCCTGAAAGAAGAGGCCTCTGAGCAGAATTTATCGGCCGTTTCAGGATCTGAATTGAATGGGACGCTGATGACCTGAAATGTTAAAGGGCGTCCATGCCAAAAATCAGATAACTGTAGGTCCTGATACATCATTTGTATGCATAAGCTATTCTGATAGTAGGATACATGAAGTAGATATATGGTTTTCCCATAACAAGTGAGTCTGGTGGTTAATGATTCTCATGAAGGGAAATAAATAACTGGGAGTCTGGGGTGCAAGTGCATATATCTTAATCTAGCTTTAAGGAGAACTTTGTTTTAAATATATAATATTTACCAAAAGAAATTCAGCATTTGTCTATAAAAAGATTTTGGGATTGTGGGGATATCCAGTTACCTTAAACATAAGAGGTAAAATGGTATTTTAGAAGGAACCTAGTACCTGTAGTACCTATTTAATGGTATTGATGCCCTTTTTGCTTTCAAACACCATAGTTTTAGAATCATACTGCTTGCTACGGACAGCCGTAAATTAACAACGATGATTATGAATATGATGATAAATGCGTTTTTGCACACAAATGTTCAATGCAACAAGTTTACTAAAATATTTTAATAGATAATAATCTGATATTTCTTTTTATTATATTAACTCGCTTTTCATAGTAGTGTATGGCGTAAGAGACACTCGACTTGCGGTCGGAGCCATTTTTCTTACATGTACGATAGTGTTTTTTTCCCCTTTTGTTCTAATTGGCATGGCGGAAGTGATGTATCTAGAGTGATTGTTATTTGATCCTGAATATGGTAAAACGCATTCTACAAGGATTTCAATTAAGTACCTACTAGAGTAAAGGCTTTCACTTTCAGTAATGATGACATAATTAAGCAGGTGCTCCTTTATATGTTTTTGCAAAGCGAAATGTTCAAGATTCGCAAAGAATGTCTTTACTTTCTCGTATTTTTTAAATAGGAAGAAGATCAACTGATAAATGAATGTTTAAGAAAGGTCAGCATCTACAGCGTTTAGATTCCTCTAAATATTCTTAGTTCCTCTCGTAGTTTATTTAAATTCTGCACGGAATTCGCATATCGTTATTCTTCTTTCTTCTATTATAAATAATATCTATAAAAGAACACTTTTTTTTGTTAACGCTCCGAACGGGACATGTGATGACAACAGTTACGTAATTTTTTATAACTCTTTTTATCAAACTACTTGAAAAATCTGGCATTTAAGCTCTTTTATTAGGTTTACGTAAATATATTATTTACGGATATTTTAGTTCACGAATAAGTAGTTAGGTTAGGTTTAGGCAGCAATAGAGCGTAGTGTTGATAAGTGACTGGTCTGTAAATATATTGCTTCCCTTTTTCCTCCTTTATAGTCACGTTATAAATAGGTGTTGAAATGTCATCAATTTTTTTTTCTGACTCAGATTTTATGGCTGGCTTTAAGAGAATTGTCCATGTGTCTAGAGCGTTAGTGGTTCTTTAGTAAATGAAGCGATCTTATCTATTCCCAGCTCAGAGGAAGTATTTTGCAAACTCGTGTTTTGTGTTGCCAGATATTTTTTTAAAGGATATGAATGTAATTTAGTTTTCAATTCCCGTTCTCGCATACGTTGGCGATACTGTCATAAGGAACGGTACAAGGAAAGAGGAATTCTTACCGAAAATTGGTTTGAATGAGTAGATGGAATTTTGTTACACTTCTCAGATGTATATATTGCTGATATTGGAAGTTGAATTCTGTGAAATTCTGTGAACAGGAATGGCTTAGTGCAAAGAGAGGAACAAAGTGCAAAGGGGTAGCCACAGCAACGCATCATTTAGATGGTTTAATTGCATTTTTAAGGAGTTTCTCTGTTCAAGAGCAGTGCCCGTTTGAAGGACTTAGATTCCACATTTCGTCCATCTCAATAACATCGGTCATGATAATGACATTACCGGAGACGGATTTCGTAAGCAACGTGCTTCCGTTCAGCACGTTAACAGAAAAATGATTAAATAAATATTTAAGTTATGAATATTTATTTTTAAAAATTTGATTTTTGCTATGTTTTGTAATAAAAATGTATTCCAAAGTTGTAAGTGCAAATGTCGTATCTCCAAATATGCCCATTCAGTTTATATTCTTGATAATACTAGAAAGTGTGAGTTCAAATGTGTTTGCAGTTTTTTAAAATTAATTATTTCTTAACAACGTAGCTCCGCGCTTGTGTTGTAATTAAAAACAGGAATGTACACATTGTTAAAATACAGTGAAAAGTGTATAAAAATGTTATTTGATGAACTGTTTACCAAGTTTGGGATAGGAGTTGGGTGACTAAGGCGGTAAAGTTTGGAACTCGAATTTGGGAGTTCCGGAGTTCCAACTCCATGACCACCCATCTTGTGACCTTGGTTTTTTCATATAATTTCATTCCATAGGTTCTGTTGCAAGGTCAAGCCTTCAGTGCAGGTGAGCTGTATGTAGTGTGACGGTACCTTGTGCTTTAGAAAGGTTTCTGCTCGACGTCTGGTATGAAAGCTGCTCTCCTGAGCTCCTTGGAGGGGCACCGTTGGCCTGTTCAATGTGGAAAAATTAGGAATCCCGTCATTGTCCGTGCCTAACCACCCCTGGATCCTGGCCGGCAGATGTATGTCCCTCATCTCATCCCCCACTAGGCGTAGGCACAAACGGCCAGCCCTTGAACAAAGCTGAAGTGACCGAAATGCCTTTCCCGTCCCTAACAATCCAAATCTAAAATTCAAGTTTGGGAAACTTAAACAATCTCTTGATGACATGAAAATAACCAAAAGTTTAGTTGCGGTTTTTGTAGGCACCTGTTGTTTCATGCCAGTATCAGCGTTGTAAACTGTACGGAGAATGTTGACATTTAGATCAAACAGAAAAGATATTCCTGCCAAAATCTCAGCGCTCTCTGGCGGTTTTTTATTTTTTATTTTATTTTATTTTTTTTAATTTCAGAACTAAAAACTATAAGATGAAGATTTACTTTTCAAAGGAGTATGGGGCAAGTATAATCGAAATATATTTTCAAATTCTAACGTAAACTTTACAATGAAATAAATGATAATCAATCACATCCATATATATCCCTGGTTGTTCTAAGTTATAGTCCCAACATGTTCGCCAAGTGAAAGTTCAAAATGATCTCAACATTTCATCGCATCGATTACATGGGGAGGACAGGTATTGGTTTCCTTTCAATTTCTTCCGTATGTTTGCTTATGTAAACAGATACCAGATCTTGGAAATGCTGCTCGCATGTACCTAGTCAGGAAACTTCAAGTTCCGGAACTTACTCTAAACTGGTGGTTCTTTCTATAATCAGAATTTGGAAAAAGAAATACTCTTTTCTCGCATAAGTAATTAAAAGAGATAAGGTGCTCATGTTGCATTTGTGTTTCACATTAAATACACTTTGATATGTCTCAAAGCTGTTTAATAAAACTTCTGTTTTCTTTTCCATTTCTTCGTAAAGAACGCCATTTAACACCAGGATAGAACTATGCAAGTTGTGTGTGAATATCTAGACAGCTTAATTGAATGTCTTGAAAGGATAGAGAACGTATCCCGAATGGGTAACTCGTTGCCCAAGCTTGCGACTCAAATTAGAACAGACAAAATTTGAATTTTGGTTCTCAATTTTATACATCATGCTACATGTTGATGCATAAGTTCATAGCATTTTTGTTCGTCATCATGACACTGCGTTGCTAGAACATTGTTTACCGTTTGTCATCTGTCATTCGTTATTTGGAGTGTTGTGCTTGTAAATGTATCTTGAATTTTGTAGAGTTGAAGGAAAATTACGGTGATTGATGAAGTGTCAAGTGGGGAAAAGAAAGACAGAAAAGAAAAAACCGAACACTTCCAATATTTTTTTTTTTTTTTTTTTTTTGAGTTTAATAGGGCAGAAAAAGCCCTATTGAGGTGGATCCAAACATTTGTGCCGTCTATGGGGACAATGCCATCGAAGAAAGGATGGCTATAAAATGATTCTGTCGTTTCAAAGAGGGTCGCTTTGTCGTAAGCGATCGCCAAGTTCAGGAAGACCATCGAAAACTTCCTAGACTCTTTAATCCATTATTATCCATGTCAGTTAACAAATCCAGAATAGCAGAAGCGTTGAATTGTAACTAGTCAACCATGTTTCAACAACCCAAATGATTTAGAACTTACACAGATTCCTCTATTAAATTTGCTGTCAAAGAAATCTGTAATACAAATGTCCTTGCGAAAGAGGGCTTCAAAGTCAGAAGTCATCTTCAAGCAGCAAATTTACTTATTGTAGAACACTGAAAAGAGACTTCCCCATACTCATCTAAACTGTGCATATTTATCTAACACTCGTTCTCGAACAATACAGATTGAAGGCACAATTAGAATGTATGCATGATAGCGAAGATTTTCGATGTGTTACTGGAGCTGTATCTTTATTTCAGTTCATAATTGAAGGTAATCTTCAAACAACATTCAGTGAAACTGACAGGTTATTGAAAGTGGTCGCAACTATACCAATAACACCTTCAGAAGCAGAAATGTGCTTTTCTACTCGCAAGAAGGTAAAACTCTACCCCCATAGTACAAGTTCAGAGGAAATATTAGCTGCATTTATGCTGTCCATAGATAGAACTTCATCAACAATATGAAATACTTCAATGAGACTATCTCAATAAGTTTGCCGCTTTGAAAGAGAGAAGGAAGGATTTCACAAACATATAATTTAGATGTGTATACCAGCTGTATTAGACCTATGAACATTTATATAGTAGCTGCCAGAAAAAAATATTTTATGTGTTTATGAACCAATTAAAATCTCACAAACAGTCATTGATTTCTTTTATAGTGGATGATGTGCATTTACTCCTTTTGTTTTCAATGCACTTAATTGGGAGAGAGGAAATGAAAATTGGAGAGATCATAGTCGTTAAATACATGTTTGCGTTCGCGTTCGTAAATTTACCCAAAACAGGAGGACTGCTCCCAAAAATGTAAACGTTTACTTTCCTATTAACTATAAATGTGTTTTTTACGTAATACAAAATCACAAAATCAATGTTCGTAGGATATCTTGCGCCTGATGTTTGTTTTTCCGGTTATTATCTGTAGGGCAATTGCTTTGCAGATGCGCTGCAAGCCAATGTCTCGGTGCGTTTCTGGAGTATTTTGACTGAAAGAGGGAAGAGGAACCTCTCGCCCTATTGTGTGCACGCACAATCTGAAACATCATCTCTCGTTACTTGTGTTCCCTGTAAAATCTCTAGCTTTATACTTACAAAGCTGAGTGAAATATTTTAAAAGAATATTCGATATTATGGTGAAACAACATTTTAAAGGAGTATTAGATAGTTATAGTGAATGGTGTGTTAATGACAACTATATATATAAACTGAGTTTATTCTCAGCACGTGTCCAAGAACATAGCTCTAAATATAGTGGTTCTCGTGTTTAGTTTTACGGTTTTTAGTGTAAACTTTTATGTGAACGTTTTTATATTGCATTCTGAGTGCTTTTTATGAGTTATTTACACACACACACAGAGGATGCCCAAAAATGTACACTCACTTCAAGCAAAGAAAAAACTATATTAACACAACAAAACTAAATTCACACAAATAGAAAACGATGACCACTAATCATCTTAGACTTTTACAGTTACAACAGTTGCTCAAAATGTCCACTATCGGCGTCGATACACTTCTGAGTACGTTGAACTACTCATTGAGCAACGTTTGCGAAAGTGTCCTCAGCGATTATAGCACATGTTGTTTCAATTTCTTCCCGAAGTGCTGCTAGTGTATCTGGTTTTCTACGGTATACAACATCCTTAAGAGTTCCCCATGGGTAGAAGTCCAACGGTGTTAGATCCGGAGAACGCGGTGGAAACCTCTTCGTCCTATTGCCTTTGAATTTCAAACATTATCGGTTTTCCAATACCACTTCAAATTTGTTTTCAGCTGTTCAAACGATAATCTTGGCTCTATTTTGTTGTAGCAACGTTAGCATAACATAATGCGAGTCACATCTGTTTACAGAACATCATACTATACATTACTGTTGTTTTTCGGTCCAACTTTGAAATATATATTAAATAGATATCTACTGTGAAAGTGTGTTCACATTTTTGGCACTCACGGTATATATGCTGCAAGTTTGATTATGTTTAATATATATAATGTAATTAAACTTGTAGTTATTACAAATTATATGTGATATATTTGAAATAACTTGCTATCATGCGGGCGCTCTACAGCAGCGATAATTATAATAAATCATTTTGTTACTAGTATGTTGTGTTAAATGGCTGGCTAGTGAAGTTCCATAAGTATTTTTCTTTGCGGCGAAGAGAAAATCGAAGTTAAACATTTGGGTAGACAACTCCAAGTATTTTTACTTTTGAGTCAAGTTATGATTTCAAGATATTGGAAGTATACAGTGCTTTCTGTTGAGACAGACCCATTGTGCAGATTCCAGACTTTATTCATAGTGTCACATCGATCAGTTTATCCCGCGAAAGCCAGAATAAATAAATAAAAATAAATAGGTCGTTACTAAAATGCATTATTTAATTCTCTCTGTTGTATTTGTTTAGTCACGCACGTATTAGTGTAAATTCTACCAGGGCTATGCAATACAGAATGATTATAAATTTTTAAAAGAAACAATTTCTCGCTCTAAAATTTAACTACAGTGTTTTGTTAGGTTAATGCATAATGTACTCGTTTTCTTTGTTTGTTCTTCCTATAGCACAACCTGAAGATGGCTTAAAATGTTTAAAAGAGGGAAGGCAATAATTTCAAACGGAAATTGAGCATTTATTACATTTTAGGACTAGGGGAAAATCCAATTGCCTTAAACATAAGAGGTAAAATGGGATTTTAGAAGGAACCTAGTAGCTTCAGTGCCTATTTAAAGATATTGGTGCCCTTTTTACTTTCAAACACCATAGTTTTAGAATCTCATACTGCTTGCTACGAACAGCCGTAAATTAACAACAACGACGATAATAAATATGACGATAAATGCGTTTTACGCACAAATGTTCATTGCAACAAGTTTACTAAAATATTTTTTTTTAAACAGGCAATAGTCTGGCATTTCTTTTCATTATATTAACTAGCTTATTATAGTCGTGTATGGTATAAGAGACACTCGTCTTGCGGTCTGGGCCGTTTTTCCTTGCATGTACGATAGTGTTTTTTTCCCTTTTGTTCTAATTGACATAACGGAAGCGATGCATCTAGAGTGGTTGTTATTTGATCCTGAACGTAGTAAAACGTTTAACGGAAGAAAAAATTAACATGAGAGATGATAATGAATAACATTAGCAGCACTTTCAGAAATTCTGAGAATTTCACTGGGTGTCATCCACACGTTGGTAACTGAAAAGTTCCTTGAGATATGTTTGTGCACGGTGGGTTCTAAGACTAAAGTTATTTTGTAAGAATATACCATTCTTTTTATTTCAAATTATTTATTGTATTATTCTTTATTTTTAACTTTAATTTTACGGTTGTTAATAACCCATATAAGAGATATGTTTATATTTAATTTTGTTATTTTGGGGGGGGGGGGTGATTTCTGAATAAAAGAACGTTCGCGTGCATGTTTCCATACAGTTGAAGATGATGTTACAGGAAGATGCGGAGTTTCTTTCAAAGATAATCCCTGCTGATGAAATTTGACTAGGTACATCATTTCGATCCTGAAAGCATCTGAAAACTCTGCAAGGCTATATCACAAGCAAAAGGTCACATTTCCATGCAATAAGCTGGATGCTACACCAAGATAATGCTCGGCCGCATATGTTATTGCTGAATATGTCACAAAAAGAATGTGAAGTGTCTCTTTCACCCTCCTGTAGCACAGATTTAGCCCCATGTGATTTTTTGTTTTTTCCCAAACTGAAGAAATACTTTCGTGAGAGGCATTTTTCATTATCAGAAGGAAATTCTGAAGTATCTGTCAAAACATGTCCTTGATGATTGGCAGAATGGCTGGAAAAGGTGTATGGGCATCCAGCGGGGACTGCTTTGAGAAAGATCACCAAAATTATGAAGATAAGTGAAGGTAAAGGTAACGATCAAAAGAACTAATATCAGTCTTTATTAAACATCTTCGTGTAATTAAGATTTTAGAAGCTTGCAATTTATATTTAGCGGTAACAGTACCTAGTAAAAATGGTGCATCTTGGATTTATGCTGACCAGCTGACCCAAAAGAGGTAAAAATCAGCGTGATAGTTGATAGAACTATAAATAACAGGTTAGTAGAATATATGTGGGTAGAATAATACATAACTTTGATAAAAATGAGATTAAAGGTATACATAGAAATGATTTTTCGAATGATTAACTTTCCATCTTACATCTTTGGTATTGTATCCGTTTATACTATAGAACCGAAATTCCTGAAACTTTTTCCTTGTACGGTTTGTACGTATTAAGAGTTTCATAATCGAAACACAGAGATGTTTTACAGTTTCATTAGGAATCCAATCCGTTCCGCAAATGTGCGTTGGTTAGTTACAAAATGTCGGATGACAGAATGAGTTAATGACAAAAAATCTACATTGAAGCATAACAAAACTCACTGACGAAACTTTGAATGACAGACACCGCCCTTCGATTGGAAAATTCGCGATCTGTTCGACGCCTCTCGAAATATCTGGCGTTTCCTATGTTTCAGTTCAGGGTATTACATAGCTTCTGAAGTTAACACTAAACTCAATTACAATGTCGCAAGATCTTCACGCACTAGCGAATAGAGGGACAGAAAACGTACATTGCGAGAAAGCATTCGTATCTGGAAAGAAACTGCAGCGAATAGAATTTAATTTCTCCAAGCGATGTAAAAAAAGCTTTACCTTTTTCGTGCGCAGCTGGAGTAGGTACTCGCACCATGTTACATAATTGTTTAATGTTCCGCTAATAAGAAACTGTCGCAGACACAGATGCTGGATCATCCGTCCAGAGCGGCAATTGTGTCGAACTGAATATCGTATAAAGTTCCATTTTGACTTTTCTTCACATATAATGAACAATTGGAGTTATGTGCGCTTCCTCTAATCTAAAAATAATAACAATGTCTTTAAAAATAAAAGTACCGAGGTAATAAAACTTGATAAAGCTCATACGCAACCGGAGCCTCCGTCATAGGTTGGCAATAAGTTGCGTGACGTTGTACAATACTTTATTACATTCACGCGGATTGCATAAGCAAACCGATTATTTACGATATTGAAGAGCAATGTTTCCCATAACGTCACCATACAGCCCATTCCGACTTGGTAGAATTTCTGTCCCAGCCTGTTGAGAGCGTTAACCGGTTTGCTAAAGTTGGAAAACCTGGAAGCTGAGATTACATTGTCCCAATGATGATTATGGCTTCTGGGGGAGGCCTTTAATGTAGAACCGAGCCGTGGTATACCAAGGGGAATCTTCCTAATATAATAATAATAATAATAATAATAATAATAATAATAATAATAATAATAATAAATACTGGAAATCGAATTCTTACCCGAGGTTAGCAAATGTATATTTAAAAGAGAAACATTTGTAAACATAAGTTATTTAAGTATAAAAAGTATATGTTACAAAATTTGACATTACGAAGTTTTGAGAGCAATTTTAGGGAAAATTGCTAGGCTGTAACGTTTATTCAATAATCTGTTAAAATCCGATAACCATACTTGCCTCCTAAACCCAAGATCGCGGGTTCAAACCCGATCAGGATCGATGGATTTTTTTTTCGGGCGTAAAAATTCTAAGTATGATTTCCTTCGGAAGGGAAGTAAAGCCGTGGGTCCCGTGTCGTACATTTACGGCACGAAAAAGAACTTCAAGCCTGAAAGAAGAGGCCTCTGAGCAAAATTTATCGGCGTTTCACGCCCTGAATTGAATGGGACGCTGATGACCTGAGATGTTAAAGAGCATCCGTAAATAAATCAAATCAACAACTCGCTGAGTTAAATTTGGAAAACAATGGGAAATTTCCCTACATAATAATTTGTTCTCTTTAACAGCAAATGGTTATTTGTTATGATCCTGTACATAGAATTATAATGCTGTGAAGTTGAAGTCTTACAAATGTTACATTGGTACAAGAACTATGGCCAGATCTCATACAATTCAATTTTGTGAGTAAAGTTTAAATAGTGAACTCAACAGAAAAATTAAACCTATTTTGGGGCTATTGTGTAAATGCTTCTGCATAAGTGTGTAAATATCAAAACAAGTAACATGGGAGGTTTCACTGAATCCCATTAAAATTACAATGAAAACTTCATGAAGTTAGAATCTTTTTTGTGAAAGACGTCTCCATGAAAGAAAATTATGCCTTCATTGGAGAGAGAATAATAGGCATAATTTTTATGAACAATTTCTTAATGCCCAAAGATTGAATATAACATTTTGCATATATTTTTTGATTACGTAGCAGAGAGAAAGATTGCTTAATTTTGCCATTTTTCAGCACAATTTTACATCAGCTCATATAGCTAATGATTCTATAAACAAAATCCACTTGGTGACAAAGGACAAAACTACCATTAGGAGTATGTAACATTTTGATTCCTGTAACTTTTGTCTCTGTAAACAGAGTGTTGCAAAATTATCTATACGAATTGATACATAAAATGGAAAACAGCTAACACTTATTTTGGATAGAAATATATGTCAGCTGAAGTCAGTTGTTCGTGCTAGAGGATATTTTTGAGTGATATATTTAATATCACACACTTTTCGAACGCAATCAAGCATTTCTGGTAACTTGTCTATAATTAACATGAAATAAATCTGCCTGTTAAGATCAGTGAGCAGAATATGTGAATTGTGCTGAGTGAAGAGCTCTCCTGTCTGCAAAGCATGTAAACTGGAAAATGAGACTGCATTGTAGTATGCTGTAGAAACTAGCAATGAACTTCATGTGACAATATTTTGAACACTTATAACAGTCGGTGCTGCAGCACTTCAATGAATGCATTGATGCTGATGGTTGCACCTTTGAGCACTTCTTTGCCGACTAAATAAATAAATAAATTATACAGCTGTTCCTATTTTTATGTCATTCCACTAACAAATACAAAAACATATTATAGTGTCAACAGCTGACTTCAGTGGACATCATTCCTATCCAAAATAAGCGTATCTTAGTGTTCTCTATCTTCAGAATCAATTTGTACAGATGGTATAGCAACCTGCATAATTGGAAGAACACTTTCTTATAATTTCACAAAGAATTATAGTGAATGATTTGTGGCTTATTAAGCAGGTACCATAAATATTTGGGACAGTAATATCCATAACTGCCATAGCAGTGTACTGACCAGTTGCTGATAATTATGTTACAATGCAAACATCATTACTTAATTCAATATTTGAACAAAACTGCATTGAAAAATACAATAAAAAGTGAAGATTCAACTCCATGATATCACTTACTAGAAATAAACATGAGGTTTGCGCTGGGGAAAAACCATTTTAAAAAGATACCCATATAAAAAGAAAGTAGAATCTGGCATAATCTTTTTATGGAATTTGAAGAACTGTAAAGATGTAATGCATGCTTAATGGCATGAAAAAAATCAAATATATGCTTAAATAGTTTTAAACTTTTTGCAGATAGAAATATGAAAGATAATGTATTCCTAACATAGAATGGTAATGGTTAAGGATGTTGAGCACACATTTACTTTTAATTCACTTTTAGAGTTGAAAAATATTTTTATGGTTTGTTTCACTCTCAATCAGGCTAAGCAAGTACCAGTTTCTTACAAGCTCAACAGTTCTAAATAATATTTATTGCTAAAAAGTTCATAACATATTTACAATATTAGGGACAATTTTTCTCCCACCACAGTAGCCCATTGGTAAGGATGGCTGTTATGACCAACTCTTTACATAAGAGATTACCAACATTATGGGGGGAGGTCCTCTGCTATTTCTTTATTTTTTGTTTTGTTTTGTTACTTTCTGTGGTTTCAACTATAGTTGAGTAATTATTTGCTAGACGTTTATTTGTGGCTACATTAGAAAGTTACCAAATGTTATGAAGCATAACTAATTGGTACTTCCACAGTCCACTGCTTTCATTGTGTTGACTCTACCACAGGAATTACTGTTTTTGTCTTTTTTATTTTTTTTTAGAATGTGGTGTTTTGTATTCACCCACAAAAAGAGGAGCTTACATTCCAAATGATCAGATTTTAGGAGCTGCCATTGGAGGAGTTCCACTTCGCACAGCAACTCGTTCTCCATGGATGGTAAAAGAATTGCTTTTTTTCTGCTGATTTTGGAGTTAAATGATTGAAAATAGAAAGTTTTGTGTTGCATACATAATAAATAACTAGAGAAAAAGTATTTTTTAAACAGTGTAATAATAGGCATCATATCATTTAATCAGGGATCACTAGATTCGTTTTATATATTTCTAAAACGAGATGAAATAGAATATAAGAAACATATAAATGCTAGAAAAATGTATAAAAAACAAGTAAACAATAAGAAAATGTGTGTATTTTGTATTAGATTACCACTCTTTTTAAGACATATTATTTTAAAATAGGTAATTATGAAAATTTTCAAAACTTCTAAAATGCATATGAAAGCAGTGATTGAAAGATGTATGTGTTTGTACATGTGCATGTGCATGCATGTGGACATAAAGAGTATAAATTATTAAGAACCAGGAATGTGATACTTTTAAATTTAAGTTGTTAACCATAATTTTCAAGAAGTTCTTTAGTCTCTGTTGTTTTATGTATTTTGTAAAGGCTTAAATATGCAGTGCAGTGCTTACAAGTCTTTATACTGCAGCAAAAATATGTGCTGTGATAGGATTAAGGAAAATGTTTTAATGCTAGGTGGTTTTACAAAATACATATAATGCTTGTAATTAAGAGTTCTTTCAAATAATATACTATATGATAAATGTATATTTTTCAGGTGGCTATTGGTGAGAGGCTTAGAAATGGCTCTGTAGATTGGTATTGTGGAGGTTCTTTGGTTCATCCAAAAGCTGTAGTTACAGCAGCCCATTGTGCCTTACAGAGGTAAAGCATTTGGTCTGTTCACTTGCATTATGGTAATAATGCAAGTGAACATAATATATTTCCAGACATTGTCTTAAAGGTTTTCATTGTTAGCTCAGTCCTATGTTAGTTTGGTAACTAAAATATCAAATGACACTAGATAATTAATCAGCAAATTAATTTAAATTTTCCTAAACTTGATTTAAGTCTTCTGAGTTGAATTATTGAGTAAATCTCATATAAGTGAAACCAAAAAGAGTGTCCTAAATATATCAACTCAGAAGAGATTATTAATTCGTGTTTTGATTTCAAATTGAATTAAAATTGAAGTTGATTTAAGCTTTTTCTGACAGATTTTGCAAACATAAAATATTAGTAAAAGTGATGTGTAAACTGAGTTAATAAATGTAACATTAGCAAATTAAAGTCTTCAAGTCAACACTGCTAAAGCCTTTCAAACTATCGGTTAATTGCTAAAATGTATGATGATTAACTGGTAATTTCTTTACTGTCCTTGTCTAGCAATGATTATCTCTGTTATTCACTACATCTGTTATACTTTCTGTTAACAGCTTCTTTTTACACTCACTCTTGTACTGTTTGCAAGTATTTCAGGAATTTCAGTGGTATTTACCCCTATGTTGTAAAGGAGTGCATTTGTGATTTATTGTATAGAAAAAGCTGTGATTTATATACAAAAAGAAAAATGTTTTCTATATGAGCTGTATGTAGTAAAGTTTGTAAAATGTTTCACATTGTCAATGTTCATGGAATTTTAAATGAACTAACAATAATGCTAAAGCAAGTGGAAGGAGTTTACAAATTTCAGAAAGGAAATACCCAAGAAGGAGATTCAAAAAGATTGAAGAGAACTCCTTTCAATGCATCTGCTATAAATGCGTCTATTCACTATATTGAACATATTTTCTGCCTAGTTTGCAGCTCATGTATGAGGCATTAAAAGCTCAATGATTATTGAGGAAAATATATCATCCTTGAAGCAAATTCTTAAAAAATTAAAATGAATTATGTTACAAACTCACAAAGAAGAGACATTTTAATAAAAAAATATCAGATATAGTTTCTAAAGGTTTTAAATTTTTGACAAGAATTGAGAGCTACTGATTGCTCATCGGTGTATTTGGATGAATCATATGTGAAATATTGTGTTGAAATGCAACCTAGATAAAAATGACTTTGCCCTTAACTCTCCAATAGGAAAACGTCACTGGTTCATAGTTTTGCATGCCAAATGTTAACTGAATTAATTTCCAATATGTTTGCTCATGCTTGTCAATTCTCCCAGGACTGCAATGAGAAATGGGTAGTAAAATATTTAAGGATTGGTTGTTAAAAACCTGTTAATAAACATTTCTTCCTACAGTATTGTCATTATGGAATAGAAGATAACACATACCCATTGTAACATTGAAAAAACTGGATATTCAATTATGATATGTTTACGGAATTTGGGAATCCACACAGTGAAACTTTTGTTAATCTTATTTTGATTTAAAGTAAAACAC
This sequence comes from Metallyticus violacea, assembly GCA_030762175.1. Lineage (NCBI taxonomy): Eukaryota > Metazoa > Arthropoda > Insecta > Mantodea > Metallyticidae > Metallyticus > Metallyticus violacea. Next base: position 72,370,028 of record CM060838.1, read on the forward strand.
TAAAAATCATGTCGTCACATTAAAACTCTCTTTAAGTTTCACAAACACACACAAACACACTTTGTGAAACTTAAAGAGAGTTTTAATGTGACGACATGATTTTTAGTGTTTTACTTTAAATCAAAATAAGATTCAATTATGAGTCTGAAATAAAAAATGACTTTGATCCAGGAATAAGTAGTTTTGCTATATGAACTTATTAAACTGAAAAAGGAGAAGTTCAATTTTATGAATTGGACAGAATTACAGAAATTGGCAACCATAATGTATGAATCGTGAATGCTACCTTATGACTATAGTTTTGACAGTATTGAATTAATAAGTGCAGAAATGGTATTGCCAAATGTAATATTTATTTGGAATTGGTGATGTAAAATAATTGTATCATTGTGCTATTGAAAAAGTAACAGGAAAAGTTTGGAGAAAGGCATATGAACATGTGTAAAACATTGAGCAGTTTTACTAGGAGAAGAATAGAAGAATTGATAAAATTATGGACAAAACAATAATCCAGTTTAGAAGAATCATAATAAAATCTCTTATCAGAAGATGAAAATGAGAGCTCATTTCAATTTTCCAATAGCAAATCAGGGAATGAGCAAGCATTTGAAGAAGAGGAATATACTGCTATTGACAAGCATTGTAAACAAACTTAAAACTTTTTAACAATTTGTTTTATTTGTAAGCATACTACAGCAATAGTTAAACAGAAATACTCTGAATTAAATAAGCGGATGCTATATTTCTAAAACAAACCAAATAGATCAGAAACATAAATCTCATTAATTATACTTTTTTTTAAAGAGGAAATCACTCAAATTTCACTAATTCTGTTCCAGTTACTTGAACATGTTTTGAAGGCTGTTGCCTTCATCATCACATGATACTATCATCAGCTTCCTAGCATGGTAGATTTCAGGTGTAGATTTAACAAATTTGGTGATGAGGGTGTTTTCTCTCATCTATTAATTCCATGGGTTTCTAAAGAGCTTTTAAGAGATTTGGTTTAAATTTGAAATTAATTTTTTTTGGGGGGGGGCAGAAATGGTACGCTATTGCTGATTTCTTCACATGTATATATTTTACATTTCTCCTGTGTTCTTAAACCATAGAGTAATTTGTTATTAATTAGACTACTGTACGGTAATGTTTGCAATGTTTGTTTCTTTTTGTTTTGCCTATTTATTTCATAACATACTCTTCTTGATAGTTCATATAGTGTAGAAATTGAAAATACACCTATAAATACTTTAACAGTATGAACTTTTTAGATCTTGTAATTGACTCAGATTTATCTTGGAATGAACACATTTTTATTTTTTAATAAATTAAACCAAATATCTTACACAATATGCATATTAAGTAGTAGTTGTACTAAATATATTTTGAGAATAGTATATTTTGGCTATGTATATTGTATATTACCTTATGGTATACCTTCTGGGGGGCAGCAAGTTCATCATCTATGTTTTTTAAATGACAAAAGAAAATATTAAGAATAATGCCCTAATTACCATCTCATGCTCCCGGTAACCAATTTTTAAGGAATTAAATCTTCTATCACTAACATCTATATATTTATATTAGAAACTGTGTCTTTTGTGCATGATTAAAAAACAGAATAAGGAAGATTATCATGTGCATCACATTAGATCAACTGGGCTAATTCTCCTACTTACAAAAACCATCAATTATCTATCATATAAAGGTGCAATCCTATATAATAAAATACCAAAATCATTTAAAAGCATTATAAGCACAAAATTTAAAAAAATGAGTTAAAAACCTGTTGTTAAAACACAATTTTTACACTGTGGAAACTATATTCTTGGAAACTAAGTTATACAGTTGGATAAGTACATAATTAATTTGTAGTTATGTATTAATATTAATTGACAAAGCCAAAAGTGCACATTGTACATGATCGATGAATAAAAACCTTGAACCTAGAATCTGTTGCAGTCTTTGCAACTTATTTATTAATTATCTGATAGTTTCCTGGATAATTTTGTCTTTTGTGTTGGTTTTTAGGAGGTTTTTAAACATGTATTTGTTTACAAGAGCCAAAATAAAATCCACTTCTTTAAATATCTTCTGGAATTTTGGTATGGCCATGCAATGGAATATGAATTTATTTGTATCTTTTAATATGATGGTGTCTTTTATTTGTTTTGTTTTTTCTTATGGACCAGATCTATTGTATAGCCATTTTTCTGCTCTATATCTAGGATTTTTAGTATCCTGATATGTATTTTGTTTTGCTTATTGATAGGCTGGTTAATCTGAATCTGAAGTTGTTGATTATTGCTGGTTTATGCTGTTTTGGGTTATAGTTGTTGTCCTTTATGTAATTATCTGTATGGGTATCTTACTGAATATGCCAAATTCCAGTATATTGCCAATTTTTATGGTTTTTATATCCAAGAAGGATTGTTTTATGCTTCCATTGTGAATTTAATAGTGTTGAGGTTTTATAGGTTGAGTAATTTTATTGCCTCCTCTTTCCATTTTTCATTCCATATTGCAAAAACACCATTACATAGTGGCACTATCATTGTGTATATGTGAGAAAGCATCAAATAATTTTGTTTCTAGGAAACTCAAATACATATCTGTCAAGAATGGTGAGAGTGAATTTCCCATATCTAGACCATTTTTTTGTATATAGACATTACCTCTGAATATGAAGTAGGTTTGATCAATGGAAATTTTTGTTAGATGTAGATATTGTTCTATTACTTCTCCAGATAGTTTTGTTCAGGTTAGCCATTTCTTTACAATAAATTGTACTTTTCCTTTGGGGATGCTAAGAAACAGAGAGGCTACATCAAAAGAAATTAAAAATTCCTCATTTTTTAGTTTTGCATGTCTGATTCTGTTATTAAATTTCATTATTTTTTTTTTATGCTTTGGCTTTTGTATTTGAGTAAAGTATGACATTTTTTAAACATATAGGGTAAATTGTGTGAGGGTGAATTTATTGTGTTTGCCCATAGTCTCATTTTATTACCAGATTTATGTATTTTTTATAGGCCATAAATTCTGGGTGTGATAGAGTTGGCTAGTATAATCTTCCAAAATGAACTAAAACTCTTAAAAGTGCTTAAGCAACCCATAGAATTAATAATATGGAAGAATTAAATGAAATTGAAATTATTGATATGCTAAGAACAAATACAAACTACCAGGGGGCCTCCACCTAGCTGGTCCAAGTCATTTTAGGGTATGCCCCCTCACAATTACAAATAATATAAATACAATAATTTGTTTTACTCTATCACCTTTATCCAAGTTCTAACATAATTGAACAATGCAATATTTCCACCATGATTGCTTTTGTCCCCAGTCCCTGGTTCCTCAGCAGCAGCCTACTGGAATTCCAGGGGACCAGGCTCCGACCAATCCAAGGTCCTAAATAAAATTTTTCCATTACTCTACCAATTTTGTTAGCGAGCTACAGCCTCTACCTACATGACTTTATTTCTCAAATGCATACTAAATGCTACATTTAAAATTTAATAACATTATAACGTATTCCCAACCTAAGCACTTTTATCTGCATCCTAATATGATTAAACAAATGCTACCTTTTAAGTTATTTGATTTACTTCCCTTCTTAGTACCCAATTCCATTTATTTTTAACTTTGCTCAGGAATTCCCCTACATTTCTGCTATCTTTACTAAAGGTATTTAAGGCTATTTTTCTATCTAATTTAAACCATTTATGATTTACTGGCTTTTTCCTTCAGAGTCCCATCCCTTTGCACTCAAACACTATATGTTAATATGGAAGAATATATTCATAAACAAAACCAAAGAAAATTTAAATATTAATTCAATTTGGAATCGAACACAGTGAAACATATGCTAATAATCTCTTCTTAGTCGGAATATTAGAACACTCTTTATGGTTTCACTTAAATGAGATTTACTCAGGACATATGTTTCATGGATCTTTTATCCAGCATCATCAGCTGTTCAAGACTAATGGATCATTCGTAAAAGTTGGGTAGGTAGGAATCCGGGTGAACTCTGTTGGTCTTATGATAAACTTAAATAAAGTGTTGTCTGCTTCTGGGATATCAAAATCCATAAGGTTATGTTCCAATTTTTTTATATAAATCTTTTCCCATATATTTATTCTTATGGTTTGGTTTTTCTATTTCATGATTACCATGAAATAGAAAAAGACATCAAGTTATTAAAAACGGTTCAACAACCGAAAGAACTAAATATATGGGAAAGGATTTATATAAAAAAAACTGGAACATAACCTTATGAATTTTGATATCCCAAAAGCAGACAACACTTTATTTGAGTTCATCACAAGACCACCAGAGTCCACCCGGATTCCTACCTACCCAACTTCTACGAATGATCCATTAGTCATGAACAGCTGATGATGTGGATAAAAGATCCACAAAACATATGTTCTGAGTAAATCTCATTTAAGTGAAACCATAAAGAGTGTTCTAATATTCCAAATAGTCAGAATAGTCAAAATAGTTCATTTTGATTGTTCAAACAACAGTAGCCTTATCACCAAATTCGTAAAATCTATAGAACAATATCTGAATACCACACTGGGAAGCTTACAGTGGAACCATGCTGATGATGAAGGCAACAGTCTTTGAAATACTTCCATGGTACAGAATTAGTGAAATTTCAGTGATTTGCTCTTAAAAAATTGCATAATAATACTATATTTCACTGTAAAAATTCTTGCTGTTTAAAATGCAACCTATTAATACATTTCAACTGTTAGAATAAATGTTAAATAATTTCTATAAAGACTCAAATTCCTACAAGTGGACTTTTTTTTAGTAACTATTGCATATGGTTACAATTTTTTTACCTAAATATATCATTAGGAAATAGAATAAATAGAGTATTTTTCTGTGAACTGATACATATAAAACACTATAAAAATGAATGGCCCGGCATATGCACTTATGGATCTTTTGTAGAAAAAAAAAAAAGCAGAGCAGATATGGTGGTTGAATCATCCTTTTTCTCCCATTATATTATACAAAAACAACTTCTACATTTTAGTTAACATCTGTAGTGTGATTCCTAGAAATCTGGACTTAAGTGCATGAAAATTCTAGTTGTCTCTAAGGATTTAAATTCTTTAGTGAGATTTCTAGGGAAAAATTCTAAGTTTTGATTAACATCTATAGTTTGCTTATCAAGAAAATTAGGCTCAAGTGTTTGAGTATCCCAGCTGTCTTCTAAAGCTTAAATTCTTTCACAGAGAGCCTTAGAAGTTTCTAGTGAATAGCATCAGAAGGAAGGAAATTTTAAATTGGAGAGGATAATACAACTGATAGAATATTATCACATTAAATCAAATATCTAGTTTGAGGCCACCATTCATTGTCAGGCATATGTCAATAGACAATGAGAAGCATGATTATGAAAGGGCATAAGCAGTAGATACATAGGTACTGTATTGACCCTGTAAATCATTGGTTATACAAATATGTACATGATGTAGGACACACAAATGGCAAAAATAGATAAATAAATGGTTCAAAATACATAAACACTCACACCCTAATTCCCACTAGTTCCATTTCAAGTATTCATCTATACTCTAGAAGCAGCGACAAAGCAGAAAAGCCATCAGTACTATATAACAAATTATTTATGAGGAATTCACTCATATTTCACTGTGTAAATCTCTGCTATTTAAAGCCATCAGTGCTGTTTCAAATTTTGTTTTCTTGTCTATTATCTTTAGGTAATTTGGTAATTTTTTTTATATTTGATGCCCATATGCAATGCACATTTTGAAAAGCTATTGTGTTGGTTCTGGTAATATGTGTATCTGTTTTCTGTCTTGTGTTATGTTTGTGTATTGCACCATTTGATTTCAAACTGTTTGAGGGGTCATTTTTGAATAGCCTTAGCATCTCATAGATAAAAATACAACCAAGAGGAAGAATTTTAAGGTTTTTAAACAGTAGTTTGCAGGACATTCTCATGCATTTATTTGTATTAGTGTTTTCTGGGTTATGAATAACTGTTTGCAGGTAGGAGAGTTACCTATGCACTTATACCATATCTCAATATGGAGTATGCACATGCAAAATATGCTATTTTAAGAATTGTTGTATTTACATTTTGTACAAGTTGGTGATGCTACTCTCTGGCACACCCTTTTAAAGATTAATTATGTGTTCAGTGTCCTGAGTGCAGTATGAGATTGCTGAGAATCAAATGCTAGTATCATTAAATTCCTCTGGCCAGACGAAATTATTACTAAACTTGTCAAATACATAGACAGAGGTAGGACGAAAGTGGTTATGGAAGGTGGGCAAGACAAATGGGAACAACAAAGGTGGCAATTGCACTATCTAGGAGTGAATATATATTCCCATTGCATACTCAACCTGGTGTTTAATTGTAATGAGGTACAGAAGGAATGCAACTCCATAAAGTGAGGGTGTTTAAGTTGAAAATATAAATGTTTTAATAGAGTAAGTTTACATATATTCAGAACATGGAAATGTAAATTGTTTACTTTGATGTTAACATGTTTGTTTAAGAAAATTGCATGAAATTAGTTCTATTTTATATGTTAAAAACATTATATCTGCATGTAAATTAGAAATTGAACAAAATAAATTCATTCATTCATATATTCTCCTGACAGTTTATTATATATTTTGGAAGAGGGCTAGATGAATATTGGTAGAAAGTCTGCAGCTGAAACACTATAAAATTGATATATGGTTCAAATACTGTAATAATCACCTATCAATGCTCTGTATAGACTAAATTAATTATTTGATATAATGCTTACATTGAAACTTTATTTGTGAAAATAAATTATGCACACTTAATTATGAAATATGAACACTTGTATTAATAATATAAATTAAGAAAAAATTAATTAATACATTTTTATTTATCCTTAAGATCTGCAGATCTTGTTCGTCTTGGGGAGCTTGACTTTTCTCGGTCAGATGAAGATGGAGCAGATCCAATAGATATTGCAGTAGCTAGTGTCCATGTTCATCCAAATTACAAACCTCCAAGATTCTATAATGATATAGGCTTACTTAAACTCCAACAACCTGCCCCTTACAATCGTTATATACGGCCCATCTGTCTACCAGAGCAGGGGGAGCATCAGACTTTTGAAGGTGCTACAGGAATTCTCACCGGATGGGGTCATTTATCTTATGGTAAGATCAACATTAACTAAATGCTTAATTAATTTGTACTAAATTGAGAAAATAACTTTCTACAAAAATATATTAAAAAGTACTATACTCAACCAAAATAAGTAATTATTTAATCATAAAATTGGGTTTATAGAAATACACCTAGAATTATTTTGGCATGAATACCTGAGTTTAACTCTATTTCAGACAGTTACTCATTGTTTTCAATTCTTAATTGCAAAAAACCTCTAAAATCTACATTAAAGAATGTGCTGTACTTAACATATCATATCATATCATATCCTTTATTCACCTTTGGAAATTTGTTACAATTTCATGGCTTTGTCAATTACAAAACATACAATTTCAAACTATTAATACTTATAATTTATCAGTATGGGTAGTTTTTTAAAATATGCATTGAATTCTTGTTTACTATAAAACACTGATTAATTAAAAACCTCTTAACTTTCTTCCTAAATCTAATCGGGTGTGAATCTTTGATTTCGTTAGTTATTAAGTTATACATTTGGATGCCACTATGCTGGATTGAATTTATCTTTTTAGTTGTTCTGGCAGTTTGTAGGTGGATTTTGTTGCTGGTTCTAGTACTGTGCTTATGGATTGATTTATTGAAGTAAAATTGTTGTATATTACTATATATGAAACATGCACTTTCAAATATATATAAGCATGGTAGGCTAAGTATATTATTCGGTATAAAGTACATTTTACAGGGAGTGCATTTGTTTAGATTAAACATTTTACGTATAATTTTTTTTTGTGCTAAAAAAAGTGTATTAGTATCTACTGAATTACCCCTCAAGATAATGCCATAAGTAAGAACTGATTGTACATATGCAAAGTACATGATTTTTAAAGTACTAAGATTGTATACATTTTTAGTACAGAGATTATATAATGAATTCTGTTAATCTTTGTTGTGATGTGTAAATGTGTGACTTCCAGTTTAAGAATTTGTCTATAGATACTCCTAAAAATTTTGCTTCAGAGGCATACTGAATTACTTTATTATTGTAGGCGATCATTGGATCAATATTTTGTCTTTTCCTATTAGAGAGGCCAACATTCATGCATTGGGATTTATTGGCATTTAATATCAACTTATTAGCGGAGAGCCATTCTGCTAGACTAGCCATAACTTCTGCTGCCTGTTGTTGTAAATTTTTAGGAGAGTTTCCCTTTAATATGCAGCTTGTATCGTCTGCATACATTATCATGGCTGTATGAGGTATGTTAATTGGCAAATCTTTTATGTATACTAGAAACAAAAGAGTCCTAAGATTTGAGCCCTGTGGAACACTGCATTGCTACTTTTAAGTTTGAAATAATGTTTCTGACATTTGTTACATTTCTTATGGATGTTACCTGTGTCCTGTTGCTTAGGTAGGATTTGAGCCACATATATGCAATGCCACGAATACCATTTGATTCCAGTTTGGATAATAAGATATTATGGTCAACCAAATCAAATGCTTTACTCAGATTCATAAGTATACCAAGTGTAGATTTGTTTTCATCAATTCCTCAACATAAAGATAAATGTATAAAATAGAGTTTACAAAAACATATTTGGAATACCACACATAAGTTCTAACTAGGGTTTGAATACCCAATTTCACTATTATTTTTTTAAATGTACTGTCTTTTGGTAACGATTTGCAATATATATACAATAATTTATATATATAAGTTATCAGAAGTGAATGAATAACAATTATCTGTCAGCACAGCTTTATACACTGAGAAGCTTCTCTTTACTTCTATAGAAGAAACTGGACCACATGTAAAATATAGAATGTTTCTTCAATTCTAAATCCCCTTCTGTTTCCTAAAGCAAATGTTTTCTCCAGAGACAATATCTGGTATTAAACACAATTTTTTTAATCCTACATTTTTCCTTGTATTTGCTTTCTTTTTTATTTTATTGCATCTCCAGTTTTGCTGGAAACACTATCAAAATTTATACACTTGTTTACACTAAACTAATATATTATCATTCCATTGTCTACAGCTTCATAAGTACAATTTATTTAACTATCAAAATTATTAACTATTTTCTTCATCAATTCAGTATTGTCAAGTAACATAATCTACGGTGTCTCAAACAAACCAGTTGCAGTTGGAAGAAAACCAGAATTTGCACTTGTATAACATAATTTCCTTTAATTTCAGGGCCAAAAGTATTTTCTTGGCACCTTTAATAGATACTGCTTCTTTGTCATCAAAACTGTCAATAACATTTTTCATTGTTTTAAATTATTCATTGTAGTAGCTGCAGACCCCAATCCAAGTTTCCAATCTTATGAGAACAGCAATAGATGGTAAATGGACATCAGAAATCATGAACTCACATGATGCTGCAATAAACATTGCTATCAGAAACCTTCGTTGCATTTTCATTCATCTGGTTTATCATGGGAAACTGACTCTGTACTGGGAAACTGAGTAACAGGCATGTGCAGAACATGTTAAATTTACCATTTTACTGTGCATAGTTCATAGATGGTTGTCAGACTTGGGTAGTAACACATCACAATTAATGCCGTTAATAGGAACAGTTTTTCAAAGTAACACTTGGTAAAGGTGTTACTATTTCAATGAAATAACTATAAGTGTAACTAAATTATTTTTATTGGTAATGAAGTAAGGAAAATATTGTTACTATTTTTGTTGCTTGGAATACATTTTGCTTAAGACCCTCAGGCAGAGTAATACTGACCTTAAGAATCTTAGAATGTGTAATATTACCCTTAGTTCTAAAAATTGAAAATTGAAATTGAAATTGAAAGTGAATAAACAATTCAATTTAGAAACTCCAAGGTGATAAGGACTATAAGTGATTCTGAATCAGAGGGGCAGTAATTGAATATTTATTTGAACTAAATTTATCATATTTCACTCTGAGTTAATATATTAAATAATAGAAAAAAACTAAAATGCTATCAGGGGCCCCAAGTTTCTAATCTCATTCCTCAGGGTGCCACGATCATAAGAACTTTGGGAATCCCTGGAATAGGCTGAATTTTTTTTCTTAGCTGGGATGTTAACTCATGCAAAACTGTTGGGAGCTGGAGAGATGGCTATTCAGAGGAATGTGTTGATAACATCCAACTTTTCATTATTAATATGCTGTTTTGTTAATGCAAAGAGATGAACTGACTCTTAAGTATTTGAATAGGTTATGATACATATGTAATGCATAATGTTTTACTTGGTAGATTAAGTTCTCTCCCTGCATATGGTCGGTCTTGGTGGTGTAGTGGTTACCATACTTGCCTCCTAAACCCAAGATCGCGGGTTCAAACCCGGCCAGGACCAATGGATTTTTTCGGGCGTAAAAATCCTAAGTATGGTTTCCTTTGGAAGGGAAGTAAAGCCGTGGGTCCCGTGTCATGCATTTGCGGCACGAAAAAGAACCTCAAGCCTGAAAGAGAGGCCTCTGAGCAAAATTTGTCGGCCGTTTCACGCCCTGAGTTGAATGGGACGCTGATGACCTGAGATGTTAAAGAGCGTCCATAAATAAATAAATAAAAAAAAAATCCCTGCATATGTTGCTAGTCATCTCCCCAACTCCCAGCAGTACTAATATTGTGTTTTTTTTTCCTGTGTATGGACATCCATAATTTACTTGGAAATAAGACACATTGTAGCATTGCAGAAGGCAATGTAACACATTTATAATTAAAGAGAAAAATAACTAAAAGCAACTGCACATTGAAAACATTAATTGTAATTATAACTCAGCTGCTTCTTGTAAACAGTATCTGTAACAGTAATTTTATTAGCCTCTGAGCCTATCACTGCTTCAGTGGTAGTTTGTAATCTGAATTATTATTGATGAAGCTCTTTTACTGAGAAAAATTATAAGTACCAATTTACATATTATTTGTAAGTTTAGCAATTCTCCTGTCTTTAAGAATGGAGAAATTTTCTTTAAGTTGTTGTTTAAGGAAGATTCCTCATTGTTAATAAAATATGAACTTTATAACTATAACAAATTACTGCCATGGGTGGTCAAGATTATTAAGGCATGGACTTGTGAGTGGGAGGTCTTGGACGCAACTCCAGAACTGTCAATTCTTTCAAAAATATCATTGAGCCTATTCAAGAGGCTACAAAGTGCTGAAAGAGCGTGTTGAAGCTCTAAATGCCTATGCACCTGAGAGCAACAATATAACTTCATATAAAGCTCTCCTGCAAGTATGATTATCTCTTCATTTTCATTGTAACCAATGTATACAATCAGCTGCTTTTGAATGAGAAAATGAGAAATTGACTAGTGTCTGCTTTTACTTCCCTCAAGTCTCCACCATTCTGAGCCCAGGGATTGAAGCCTGGGTAGGTGGAACATGGGAATATGAATGCATGAGAACAGTGCAAAATAAAGCTGAAGAAAATTAATACAAAACTATTAAGCAATTAAAGTAGCAAAGAAAAACAGATGAAGTGGTGCTTCACTAGCTTCATCTGAATAGATGCTTCCGCACTAGCATTTGCTATGTAATATTCCACAGATTTACTGGCATTATATTATCTGGAGAATGGCATGTGATGCAGTTTTCATCATTACTTTGATGAATGTACTGAGCTTGTACTTGTTAGGGCTGCCAGATCTCAACTTAGGAAAAAGAGAACATAGTCATAGTTCTGTGAAAAACTTAGATACATAGACATGACTGTATGAAATTTTTTTATCAAACAATGTAATACATGATCTGATATAATGAGTTCTACACATTACATTGTATTATACTTACTATTTGCCATTACTAGTATTTGTTATTAGAACTTGTTGCTGGAAAAAAATCTGATTTAGAAAGTAAATGATTATGAAAATTTCTGCATGAATGTTTTAGGTTATTTGTTACTGTCAGAGTTAATTGATTTCATTCCTCTACCAACATACTGTTTCTTACATTTGTTTGTCAGTCCTAGTGGTCTAGTAATAACCGTTCTTGCCTTGAAGACCTAAGGTTGCTGGTTCAAATCTGGCCAGATCAATGGATTTTTTTGGACATAAGAATTTTAGTATGGCTTCCTTTGGAAAGGAAGTAAAGCTGTAGGTCCCATGTCATAAATTTAAGGTGCATAAAGGAATGTCAGACCTGAAAGAAGAGGCCTTTGAGTAAAATTGATCAGTTGTTTCATGACCTGAATTGAATGGAACATTAATGACCTGAGATGCTAAAGAGCTTAAATAAATCAAATAAATAAAAAATTACATTTGTCCACTGTGATTGCATTAATGAAAAAGCTCTTTCCTCATTACCATTATGTGATAAGTACTCACATTTCCTAAATGTCAAAATGAACTTATTTCTAAAATTAGATTGTAATTGATCAATATCAATGTCGTGAATAAGTTTCATATAAATTGGTTTATTGCAAGATGAATACAATGATAAGTTTAATTTCTTAAAAAGTAGCGCATTAAAGAACTTATAAAAAAAATGCTGACAAAGAAACTAAGCCTAAAAATGGGGCATGTTAAGATAAAAGAGGATATCTGGCAGCCCTAATATTTCTTGAAATTGAGCTCTTATGGTGCACTGCTGTATTGATGAAGTACTTACTGTATCTGCATGCCATTCCCTGTGCTGTCCAAATCTTCAGTAACATTTTTCTAATAACAGTATACTGAACACCTCAATATGTGATGTATGTTACAGTTCCTGGAGAAGCAGCAATCATCACTTTCAAGTGGTCTACACAAAGTTTAAGCTTCAGTCCAGTATGTGTGGGATATGTTCAGGCATGGCATTCATTGACAATTTTATCAATCACTGAATTGTAATTTGTACTCGATTGGATTCAGTTCAACAAGTTGACATTTGCAACCAAATTTTAAATATTCTGACATCGGTCCTGGTGGTGTAGTGGTAACCGTACATGCCTTCTAAACCCAAGATCATGGGTTCAAACCCGGCCAGTATTGATGGATTTTTTCAGGGGTAAAAATCCTAAGTATGGCTTCCTTCTGAAAGGAAGTAAAGTTGTGGGTCCCATGTCATATATTTACGACATGAAAAAGAACCTCATGCCTGAAAGGAGAGGCCTCTGGCAAAATTTGTCAGTCATTTCACGCCCAGATTTGAATGGGATGCTGATGATCTTACATATTAAAGGCATCCTTAAATAAACCAAATCAACAAGTATTTTGACCATATTGTGAGTATTTATTTGGGTTGGGAATGGTAATCAAATGACTGGGAGTGGAATGATGTACTGACTGGTTTAGAGTCAACTTAGGTTTAAAAATTTAGAGAATAATTAAAGACTTTCAGAAGTCAAACTTTGCCTTAAATCATGTTAAGATTATAAGTCTTAGTAAAGTTTATTTTGCAAAATGTGGCCTATTTCTTAAAATAAAGTTGCAGATAGTGCTAAATTGAAACTAATTTTCAATATACTGCAAATAAAGTTAATATATTTATGTGTGAAATGCTCATTCCTTGAGAAAACATGTTAAGCATTTTTCACCCAGCAGTGTATTTACACTTTTGTTATGCGCCAGAAAAGAGAATATAATATGATTTTTCTTTGTGGTCTCTCACCTGCACAAACTGAAAAGTAATGCGGATCACCCACACACACATATTTGGAGGAAGGAGAGAGAAGAACATTTGTGCAATTGTAACAGTTACAATGGTAAACCTTATCTTACCTACAAAACCTATGAACAGCATTGCACACACACACGCACACATACACACACGCACATGCACATTTTGCAGGAAGGAGAGAGGAAAACATCTGCACTATTGTGACAATTACAATAGTAAACCTTATCTTACCTGCAAAGCCTATGAACAGCAACTAACTGATTTTATTTCAATATGCAATTTACTTCTGCATGAAACCTGAGAATAAAGGTGGTAACAAGTACAATGTTTCTGTAATACAGGTGGTGTAAAAAGTGATGTACTGCAAGAAGTGGGTGTAAGAATATTCAACAATACACACTGTACTCGTGCATACGCTAGTCCCCTTATACCACAACACAATTTTCCAGAAGGTATCATTAAATCCCAGCTCTGTGCAGGAGATTCTCATGGTGGCAAGGATGCCTGCCAGGTTTGTCTAGATGAATATAACCTTTATTTGTTTATTTTTATTTATTATTGCTATGTATAAGAACTAGAGAAACAGAAATATATAAAACACTTAAATAATCATACAATTTTTGCTACATTTTGAAGAGCTTGTATTCTTCAAAGGCAAAAGATTTGTTTATGTATTTCAGTTTAATTCCATTCAATTTATTAATCCTCTAAAATTAATTCTGCACATAGTACTTTGATACAGGATACTTCATTAGTTAAATTTATGCAATTTAGATATCAAACATACTTAACCTAAGTTCATTTACATAAGCTACCGCCTAACCATTTTCTAGGTATGATAAAGGCAAAACTATATTTCACTTTTCAGTTTAGTTACCCTTTATTGCAATATACCTCTCACATCTTTGAATTAACATTTCAATCCCCCCCCTCAAATAGTCAGAAGTCTTGTCTGCAAAAATGGGTATAAGCAGCACCCATCACTTCTTTGTCACACTTAAATTTCCTTCCATGAAGGTCCTTCTTGAGTTTTGAAAAGAGGAAATAGTCTCTGGGAGCTAGATCTGGGCTGTAGGGTGGATGGTTGATCTCCTTGAAGCCACATTTCTTCACAGCTTCTTTTGCAGCAAGAGCTGTGTGCACAGGCACATTGTTGTGAAGAAGAAGCATACCACAACTCAGTTTCCTCACCTTTTTTCTTTGATGGAAGCATGTAGTCTGTGCAGTAGGACAGCATAGTATTCCCCAATTACAGTGGTTTTCCTCCTCTTGAAGTCAATGAAGAGTATTCCTTCACAGTCCGAAAAGATTGTGGCCATTACCTTCTTGGTTGACTGAATACCTTGGCCTTTAGAGGCGGTGCTTTGCCAGGTTTATGCCACTTCATTGATTCTCTTTTGGACAAGGGATCATAGTAGAGGACCATAGTTTTGTCTCCTGTAAGATTTGCAGAACTTTTCTTTTGTTGCCATGGTAGAGCTCCAAAAATGCCTGACAAGAAATGCCTTTTTGCTGCTTTTGAACTGAGGAAAGAAGTCTAGGCATGCAACTTGCACTAACCTTATTCATGTTTAAAAGTTCATGAATAATTCCAAGGACTGTTGTTTTAGAAAGACCTAACCTTGCTGCTTTCTGTAACTTTGAACTGCCGGACTTCATAATTTCTGCTTCCACACGAGTGATGTTTTCATGAGTGAGCATCTCCAAGGGCTGACTTGCACATTCTTTGTCTTCAATGCTTTTTTGACCCATTCGAAAAAGTTTGGCTCATTCTTTTATGGTAAAATATGAGGGGGATGCTTCTCCAAATACACCATCCAATCCTTGTTTAATTTCCTTCAGAGTAAGTCCTTCTTTTGTGAAGAATTTAATAACAGCTTGATATACTGTTTAGAACATGTCACAATCTTCTACAGATAGTCTTCTTTATGCAACTATATTGGAACAACTGAACACAGTGGAGCAGAAGCTACAGCTGCAATTATTTACTTAACAGATAAGGTATGACACCAAGGGTTTCGTGGAGGTGATAATCCTTATTGGCAATGCTGGAAACTTATGGACCTACCCTCATAGTACATTAAATGTAACTATGAGAAAGAAGGGTAATGTGATACCAGATGGTTAAGTTAAATAACACAATGACTGTATATGGATATTTATTAAGATGCAGATGTTCCTTTACTGTGTAAAAGCAGCTTTTGCAAGAATTCCTTTGTCCTAGTCATAAATAAATTATAGTTTTTTATATTTTTAATGACATTGGAAAGGGAATTATATATCATTGTACTGGCTTGGAATACTGCATTTTTATACATTGTAATTCTGTAATTCTGTTAGAGGTTAGGTGAATACTGTTATTTCTAGTGGAAAGTGTATAAACATTTTCATTATTTTGGAAAGTAAATCTATACTTTTTTACAAATAAAACTGTCTGTAATATATAAGCACATGCCAAAGTAAGTATACCAAGTTACTGAAAAGATGCTTACATGAACATAACTTCTTTTCACCTCATAAAATGCGAATGGCTTGTTTTTGTTTAATAAATACTTCTCTAGCTTCTGGCAAATGTTCACATTATACCAAAATAACATAATAGAGTCATAAGCCTCAAGTGAGCTACTTTGTATATAAATTTGACTATCAAAATTAAAGTGTATTTTGCATAGAATTCTGATCTGTAAACTTTACCTACAGTTAGCAATTTACATTTGAATTTTTAAAATAGTATTTGATTTTCATTACAAAATAAGTGGGTCTTTAAAACGGTTTTCTAATCTTTATTTAATCAGGCTTTGAAATTTATTTGCATACAATGAATTGGAAAATTTTAGTCTTCAGTAAACATTTAATCAATGCAAAAAGTATTTTCACTGTGTTCTGACTTGATATTACTCTTGAGCAACTTTTCTATGCAAGTAGCATATTTTCAAAAAAGCAACTTTTTATTTATTTCAAGAAGCAACAAGTATTCTAGGTCAGTAGAAAATTATTTTAAATTTCCAATGTGTGGTTGACATTTTGATATGAAAGGTTTCACTGTTCAGAAATATACAGCATTGTTTATTAATGCTGTTAATCCAGGCTGAAAACAAAATTAGAATTACCAGGTGTGTATTAAATATAAGGGAAGAAAAAAGAGAGGTGATGTGTTAAGTTATTCTCTCTGTAACCTTTTTAGTTGCAAGGATAGAATGGAATGTATCATGTTTTTTTCTGCTAGTGTCTTACTCCGGCTATCAAATGTACTATAAAAGAATTTAACAGCATGGAAAAATTCTGTCTGGAAGCTATATCTGTTTGGACTCTATAGTAAAAGCAAGGATAAGTATAAAATTTACTATGCTTCCAAAATTGGTTATTATGCATTATTCTCATTCTTCATAATTAAATTTAGTACACAACACATGTAAAATAAGTTACTTTGTAAGTTTTTTTTAAATCTGTGACAAGTTATGGTAATTTCTTCAAGTCAGGGATTCAATAAGATTCACTACAGAATGATGAAAAACATAACCACAGCAAATAATATTTAAATATTACTGGAGTTTTATGCTATACAATTAAGTTTAGCCTCACTTCCTGCCAAAATGCAATTTAGTAAAATGTTTGCAGATCAATAGAAGGTTGTATAAGATTGTATGAAAATCCATTATCTTACCACTAAAAGTTGTTGTCTGTTATTAAGATTCTCATAAATAATAATTCTGTTATGTAGCAAAGAAAAAAATTTAATGTTGAAATAGTTATGCAAAACAGTTAACAGCTGTTTCTTTTCAGCATTAAATTTTGGATTTTAAAACACATACCAAAAAAAACCTGATAATACTGTTGCATTGTTGCATAATTTTTTCTTTCCAAAATAATTTTTAAAAAATAACTTAAACATATGACAAAAATGTAACACTACCCATCCTTGATTCTACCTAGTATATAATCTATCTAATAGTTTCTAATTTATTTAAAAGGTAATATACTGGATGGACAGAAACGATCTGAACAAACTTAAGGAGGTGATTCCTGACAGGAAAAGGAACAAAAAATGTTATATGAACATATGTCTGGAAACATATAAGTAGATAGCAGATAGCATTCAGAACAAAAGATATTCAAAGTGGCCTCCATGGCCATGCAATGCAAGTGTCCAGTCTAGCATCATGATTGCCACACTTTTTCGAAAGTTCCAGCACCAACATCACAGGCTATAAGGGCACCCTGTTCAAGGGTGTGCACATTAGGAACTGGCTTAGTGTATGCTATACTTTTCTGATGCATCCACAAGTAAAAATCAAGGGAGTTTAAATGCAGTGATCAAGCAGGCCATGAAACATGCATGATGGAGCGCTAGCCCACATCTGCATTATTGCTCGTCAACACCTCAATAACATCTTCCCCAGAAGATGAATAGGACAAGGAGGCCTTTTTTCATGACCTAGTCAATCATTGAACTTAAATCCTCTTGACTTTTACTTGTGGGGGCTTCTGAAAAGTGTTGTGTATGCTTAGCCAGTTCCTGATGTGCACCCCCTTGAACAGTATGTCTGTGTAGCCTGCGACTCTATTCAGGTATATGCTGGAACATGTGCAAAAGTGGGGCATGCAACATGTGAACACTTGGATTGTATCCTATGAGGCCACTTTAAACATCTTTTGTTCTGAGTGTTATGATAAAATGATGGTGTTCGTCAGTGCCCTCTACTTTAGAAAATATGCATTTCTGAACATATGTTCTTGTGAGATTTTTTGTTTCTTTTTTCCTGTCAGAAAGTTTGTACAGATAGTTTCTGTTCAGCCTGTATAATATGAACACAGATATATCACAAATGCCTTGTCCCTTTTATATTTTTCCTGCTTCTATTTTAGAGTAAAACTATCTTGCTTCCTTTTCAGAACTGTCTCTTTCATATGAATTCAGATATAAATAATAATTAGTAAATTATATTTTGTACAGGGTGATTCTGGAGGACCTCTTGTGCTAAAGGAGAAGGGTGTGTACATTCTTATTGGAATCATCTCTGCAGGTGTAGGATGTGGTTCAAAAACTTTCCCTGGTGTTTACACCAGAGTTTCATCATATGTAAATTGGATAAACAAGCATGTTAGATGACATTGAATGACTATAATCATTAATATTACATGAATTACAACTTTCACATATGTAATTGAATAAAAAAAATTAAAAATGGAAATTTGATAAATGGAAACTTAGTAGCATTTAAGCTGGAGCAAAACAAAATATTTGGTTAGCAATTGAGTTGTAGAAGTAGCAATACAAAACTTCTTTCAGAACTTTTATATTATAGAAATGGAAAGACTTCTATATGGCAATGGTTTAATGTGTAATACATCAGTATAGTTATTGGCATAAAAATACCTAAAGAATATCCTTAAAGAACTTTGCAATAAAATTTTTATAAGGTACATTCTACAATTATATTGTATGTAGCATATTTCAGGAAATAAATATATTTAATTTATATTGATATTGAGATGTAGTCTTATAGTCTTAAACATAAAATAAATATAGCTCATATAATGGGAAGAAAGTGTCATCTAAGTTTATATTATATGAACAAGCTTAAATGCTACAAATATAACATTTTAAAATGCTACATTTTTAAAGAAGTTAAAGAGTTAAGTTTTCAGCAATATTTCTGTGTAATGCTCCAACTTAATTCCAGCAAAGTTCTTTATATCAGTATTGCATAAAATGCAATATTGCATTTTAAGTATTTTATGAGTTTAATAGGCTATGTCAAAATTTGTGTAATTTGTCTTAGAACTGCATTTAAATGGAATTAAACATTTAGAGAGGTTAAACTTATATTTATGCATACATTGTATGCAGCTTTAATTAGCACTAGTTTTATAACTGGAGTACTATAAGTGCTAAAATTAAACCTAATGTTTGCTACAGCACAAAATAGGACAACTGTTTTACATTTTAACTTTATATGCAGAAATAAGAGAAGCAAATAGAGTAAGTACATGAATTAAATCTGTCGTCTAACACAAAAATTTTTTTTAAAGTTTTTACAATTTTTAAAAAATCTTAAATAAAGAGTAAATACAGTTTAACAAACTGTTATTAGTAACAGATACTAAAACTATTGAAATGTTTATTTATTAAACTGTTCCAGTGTTTCCAGCTCTTTACAACTGATTAGTGTTAAGTTCATCCTTGATAAGAATATTTACTTCAGCATTCATACATTACACTTCATTATATCTGAAGAAAAGCAGGTGATTTGAAGCCAGTAATTGTATAATATGCAATCATATAAATTGAACATATAACAGTTGCCTCTTTATTTGTTTAAAAGTCCTATAACAAAATGCAGAAATAGTATGACCATAAAGTATTATTAAAACAAGTCAACTTTATTCCTAGTACTTAATTTAGAAATTCAGGTTGCATCATTGTTTTATCAATTGTTCTTTAATGTACCTATTGTATTTCATTATTATTCTGTCCCTAATTTTTATCATGATTATGATTCTATAAGAATACTGTTTTTCATGAAATACATTTTTAATAGTATAATATGTATTGATAATTACAGGATTACAGCATCAAACATGATTAAACTGCTTTTGTAAACTAATGCTGTGGAACATCATAATCACTGTTTGGTTAAAACTGAATTAAAATTAAAATAATTTTTAATGGAATAAAACAATGCTGTGTTATAAAGGTGCAGCTGAAGACTGGCATACTTTGATGAAATATTCAAGTTATAAAATGTTATGAATTAAAAATAATTACTCATGTTTACTCTTAATAGTTTTAAAACAGAAATTGATACTGAAAGTTTATAGTATAGTCACATTCTTTTTATCAATACCATCTGGAGAAAAATACTTTCTTGATAGTTATAAAGTTTGAATTAGTGAAACTTGTTCAAAGTAGAAAGTGTATAAGATGGAAATATATATAAAATGGATAAAATCTTTTGTCTTGGTGCATTTAACACATGATTACATGGAACTTTTTTATAGGAATCTGTTAAATGTAGAAACACAAACATATAGTTTAAAAACTCAGTGTATAATTTGGAAATATATTAAAAAACAAAGTTAAAAATATTAAAACTTTTATTTCTACACACATGGATAAGGAAGCTACTATGGCTGGACAACAGAATGTGTTCCTCTATCTTTAGCATTAGAATGGGGAAGAGGGAATCTTTTGTTCCCTTCATTCTTCATACTTGAGTCATCCTATTTTTGGCAGGGTATTTTCTGGAATTGTAGTATAGTATGGTTACTCAATTTGACTTTAAAGCAACGTGCCTAGATGATTTTTCTTTTCATCCCATCAGTTGACCTGTAGTATTTGAAGCAAGAACATAATGACTAGGTGTTTATGTGTGTTACTTATTTGCATGAACACTAATTCACAATGTGTGGTGTGCATGCACGCCTGCAAGCACACACACATATAAAACAAGAACTAGAGAAGCAGAAATAGATAAAAACACTTAATATTCATACAGTTTTTTTTAACTGAACAGTCTCCTACTTTTGAAGAATGCTAGTTGTTCAAAATATATAAAAAATTGTGGGAATATTAAGTGGTTTTTTTTTAATCTATTTCTACTTCTTTTGTTCTTGTTATTTTAATTACATTTATATTATTTGTGTATGTATACAAAATAAAGGAGTTATCCAATGTTAATTTTTATGAATTGTAATAAAAGGAGTACAAATGTTATAAGAGGGTTCACCTTTTATAAATATTACCAGCATTATATTAATTGAAGCATTATTTCATATTTATGCAATCATTAAAGAATTTGGGAATTTAATTGTATATTGTGAAAATATTTGTAAGATATGTTGTTCATTAACCGCCAGGGTTACAATTAATTTCTTTAAATTTAAGCATTATGAGTATTTTAGTAATTTTTAAAATATTTGTAGTTACCCATCTTTATTTTCATTTTGCTTGATGACCATAATTTACATTTAGGAAGATAGAATACACAAATTTAGATTATATATTGTTCTTTCTTATTTATTAATTTTTAATTATGTTTTAAAATATTTTATTTTTATATAATTTCAGATATATATAATAATTATATACATATACATGTGTGTTTGCATGCATGTCATTTCATGTAAAATTGCACATCCACAAAATATCTTTTTTGCAGAAGATTGAATTTTTTTTAAATGATGAACATGCATCAAATATGAATGAATTAATTTTATTTTATTAATTTTCATTTATTTATTTCATGAATTAATTTTAACATTACAATTAAATTTACATTTTTCTCCCTACCTTTATAGCTAGAGTTTCTTAACTTCATAATTTATATAAATTAAAAAATTATACATTTTCAATAAATTATCATTTACTTTTGCTTATTTGACTAATTACTGAACCCTTGTCTTTGACTCGTCAGCAGTTTCCTACTGGAATATTCCGAAGACTTGGGTTCAACTATTCTGTTGAAATTAATGTTTATTACAAATACATATCAACAAACTACATATTATACTACACTCCAATATACATACATTTCAATGAATTAATTTCTTAGAATGAACTTCAGACAATTTTCACAAACAAGTAAACCTGGTAAAATCAAAATAAATGATTAACATTTCAATGTTCTTAATGCATGTACATGTACTGCTATTGAAACATTTAAATTTTCACTTAATCATCCTGACTTTATGGAGTTGCATTCCTTCCATACCCCATTACAATTAACACCAGGTTGAGTATGTAGTGAGGATATATATTCACTCCCAGATAGTGCAATTGTCAAAATTTGTTGTTCCCATTTGTCTTAACCACCTTCCATAACCATTTTTGTCTCAATGTATTTTTGAAATTTCTTATTTTAGATTTAAAATTCTTCTGCCTCTAATTTCATTTGGTAAGTTTTCCCACTTTTGTAATAGGAACTGTTCCCTCCAAAACTTGGTTTGCTTACATTCCAATATACAATACCAAGTACTATCCAGTTCTTCACACATAGGATATTATTCATTTCTTATCCCACTTAAATATATTACTCCTGTTCTAAACCATGCCATTCCTTCCCTTCCTGTCTTATAACAGACTTCAATATATTCTTTTCCTTCCCACACATTTTTAGTGTGCTGTGTAATTTAAGAGCTTTTTTGATATTAAGATTAGCCCATATTCCTGTTTTTCAATATCCTCAATTCTTGTTTTATCTGTTTCCAAAATCATTTTCTCATTCTTTCCCCCTCTTACTGTATTGATCCCATGCCCACTTCTCACAGAGTTATTTGGATTTTAAATATCCAAGTTTCTCCCCCCTTAATTTTTCCTTGTGCTACCACTGCATGAAAATATTCATCTCTTCTAGTCTCCCTATTCTATACCAATATTTCAGTTCTCTTTCTATGACCTTGCCTTTGTAACCCAATGCATCAAATAAGATAACATGTGCTTTTTGATTTCTATGATTTCAAAGTATTTGTTTAATTATCGCTATTTGAAATTATGCAAGTTATGTGCATACTTTAATAGAAACTGCTTGGTACTCTAGGTTAATGTATACTATTTTATATAGTTGAGACTTGTGGTTTGGTGCTCTTGAAAGGTAAAATACATTCTATTTTTCTCTTTAGACATATCAGTAATACATTTTAAATTTAGCCTCATTTTTAATAATGATTTATTTAAAAAAATTAAAAAATAATTCAAGTTTAAAATATGAAAAAAACTACAGGCATATTCCCTGATGTAAATGATGTGCTGATGATGATCTGTAAACTAAACATTCTACATTATAGAAAATGTGTAAGTACATTTGTAACAAATTTTACTAAGTAACCAGCTCAACTGACAGAGGAACTCTCTGCAATGCTATGAGGATAGATCCATAAGTTTCCGGTCTAACCATTTTCTAGGTATGATAAAGACAAAAACTATATTTCACTTTTCAATATAGTTACCCTTTATTGCAATGTACTACTCACATCTTTGAATTAACATTTCAATCCCCCCACCCAAATAGTCAGAAGTCTTGTCTGCAAAATGGGCATAAACAGCACCCATCACTTCTTCATCATACTTACATTTCCTTCCTCGAAGGCCCTTCTTGAGTCTTGAGAAGAGCATATAGTTACTGGGAGCTAGATCTGGGTTGTAGAGTGGATGATCAATCTGATTGAAGCCACATTTCTTCACAGCTTCCTTTGCAACAAGAACAGTGTGCACAGGCATGTTGTGAAGAAGGCGCACCCACCACTCAGCTTTCCTCGTCTTTTCTCTTTGATGGAAGCACGAAGTCTGTGTAGTAGGCCAGCATAGTACTCCCCATTTACTGTGGTGTTCCTCTCCTTGAAGTCAATGAAGAGTATTCCTTCACAGTACCAAAAATTGTGGCCATGATCTTCTTGGTTGACCAAGTGACCTTGGCCTTTAGAGGCAGTGCTTTACCAGGTTTACACCACTCCATTGATTCTCTTTTGGATAAGGAATTATAGTAGAGGACCATAGTTTTATCTTCTGTAACAATGGTTTGCAGAACTTCTCTCTCGTTATCATGGCAGAGCTCCAACAGATGACTAGTTGCTTCTTTTGGACTGAGGAAAGAGTCTAGGCATCCATCTTGCACTAAACTTATTCATGTTTAAATGTTCATGAATAATTCCAAGGACTGTTGGTTTAGAAAAGCCTAACCTTGCTGCTATTTCTGTAACTTTTAACCACCAGTCAGGCTTTCATAATTTCTTCTTCCATAAGAGCCATATCTTCAGGAGTGAGCCTGTCCAAGGGCCAACTTGCACGCTCTTCATTTTCAATGCTTTTTCAACCCATTCAAAAAAGTTTGGCCCATTCTTTAATGATAGAATATGAGAAGATGCTTCCCCATATATACCGTCTAATTGCTGTTTAATTTAATTTGGAGTAAGTCCTTCTTTTGTGAAGAACTTAATAACAGCTGGATACTCCATTTTGAACATGTCACAATCTTCTACACATAGCCTTCTTTATGCAACTATATCTGAACAACTGAACACAGCAGAAATTACAGCTGCAATTATTTACTTAATAGATAAGGTGTGGACCTACTCTAACACATGTAGCCACATTTTCCTTGTTAATAACCCAAAAACTTTTGAGCATTATCAAAAGTTTACTTACCTAACTATAGACTCTGAGTATTTTAGCTTCAGCTAATAGCAGCCTAGGATTTAAGAGTGAACAAACTCTATGTGGTGTGGTGTTAAATGGCAGCTTACCTGCAGCTGCGAGAGATTTATCTGTGTTATTGTTGAGGTTTTCTTTAACCTGCTGGGTGCAGGCAATAATAGTGTTCTTGTTGAGGCAATTTTTGACCTGCCAAATACTGGCAGCTAGGCTATGTCTAATCTTTATTATTTCTTGACAATAAACAGATTAAATCCAAGCAAAGAATGTATTATAAATAAGAAATAGTCACTTTCATATCAAATGAAGCACTTTTTGACCTTCATATCTCCAATTCCATTTATACTTTTCTTGCTAATTCTAAAGGCCTAATAGACTATAAGTTTTTGAAATTCGCATGCTGTGCATTGTAAAAAATGACACACATTGTAATATATAAAGTGTAATTTTTAAGTAGATCTAAGTCAACATTTTTTTAAAAAGCATCTACAAGCTTGAAAATATATATATGAAACTGTATAAGCATCAATGTCTTTAAAAAAATAATAACTTTGTCTTTTTTTCATATTCATTTTCTATTTAGTTTAATTACATTTACAGCAAACAAACTGAATCTATCCTAAAGTATATGGATTTCCAATCACTAACAGAAATAAGTATCTAGGTAGATATCATGCAGCATTGGCCTCACACTTTTTTTAAGAATATTACAGTATACTCTATACTTGCAGCCATTCTGAATAGTTGTTTTACAGAGCAAAAAAGTGGTTTAAGCAACATATACCATTTATTGGTGGTGTATCTAGGTTATTTTATTAACAAAGTAGGTACGTGAGGTTCCTGAAATATTCATCCCTCAAGTATGAAAGTATTAACAGTGCAGGAATGGAGAATATTGAATCTTGAATATATGCAGTGGAAGACATGAAAATTAATCAGGCTAAGAGAAAAATTCTAAATCAGATGATATGAGCCAATACATTCATTGTGCACAACTCCTCTCCCATACTTTATAAACACTTACTTATTCAGGAAATAGAATGATCTATCCATATTTAAGGATTAAATAATAGATCTTTGGAGGAACAAATGTGAGAGTGAACTACTACCCAAAGCCTTAATGATATAATAAACATGTGGATTATATTGGAAATGTAAGGAAAATAATGTTACATAATTAAATCAATTTTGCTAACAAATCATTATAAGAGTATAAACCAATAAAATATAAGGGTGGTTTGGTATTAAAAGAATAAGTTCAGTCTAGCAACATATATTTTGAATAGTCCCCTTGAAGTTCAATGCATTTGTTCCGTTTTTCCATATTTTTGATTCCCTCTTGCAAATGGGTTTCTTCAAGGCCCTCAAAATCTCATTTATCTCATGTACAATTTTTTGGGATGCAAAAGGAATACTCTTGATTGACTACTTAGAAAAGGGAAAAACCATTAGTAGAGAATACTAGGCATCTCCTTTGGATAGATTAAAGACAGCAATTGTGGAAAAATGTCTGGATATGGCCAAAAAGGTGTTTCATCATTATAGTGTGTCGGTGCATTCAAGGTGTGTGGTTCAGGACAAATTGAGCAAGCTATAATTTAAAATCCAAATCTACCCTATTCACCTTATCTAATTTCAGATTACCATCTATTCCCAAAACTCAAAACTTTTCTAGCTTGTAAAATGGGAGTTGAATACTATTAAAAAAGTTTCTGACTGGACTCACATTTAAGTCATACCATGATTTTTTGGTTCCCAAATTTGTATAGATATAGCAAAGAAAAATGGCTAGATAATAGTACTGGCCAATAAAAAATTAAAAATTCAAAAACAAATAAAAGACCATCACACTAAAAGGCTACAAAGGAAATAATATAAGTACAAGAGATACAAGTCTTTCCATTCATGGTCACACCAAACATTCCAAAATGAACATTTACAGGTGTGAACATTGTTTTTGTTCCAGGAAATCGTGTTAAATTAATTTTTTAGGCAAAATAAAATGAACCTGCTGAATTGAGATGCCCAAGGTCTCTTCTAATTCATATTTTCATTCATTTGTCAGCCAAAACAATAATGATTTTTGACTTCACAGTTGATATTAAAATTTCAGAATGTAGTATGTCTTGGAAGCTTGTACTGCAATGCTGAACTCATTTACCCAATGTTGAGTGGTTTCATAGGAAGGCATTCATCACCCAATGTAGGCAAAATCCTCCCATAAATTTCCTTTGCTGTTTTCCCTTACAGAAAAAAGAATTGAATCACTTATGAACTCCATTCTTAGTCATGTTTCATTCTGATTCAAAACACTTGCATTCAAACTTTTGCCAAACAATGAATTAATTTCAGAATGACTTTTGACCATAGAATATTGAGACAAAGAAAGCAAACTTTTTGACCACATACACAGCTCTTGCTGTTATCCTGTATTAGTATGCAAACAAAGTTACTTATCACACCACTATCATAGTTCCTAATATGTAAGACAATATAAGCTTTTTAACAGATATAAATGAGAAGTTTGAGAAAATAATTAGCAAAAAATTTAACAAACAAATGTAAAAATCTTTCAGCAATATGTAAAGCGTATTGGACTCCAAAAAAAATGGTTTAGTACTTAATAAACAGCTGCCCCATCTGGAAAGTACAGGGCAATAATATGAGAAATAATATAAAAAACCAATAATTTTGTTTGTTTTATTCATAGCTCCTAATTCTTAAATGCTATTAAATAATGAAGTAAGTTCAATTTTTGCTTAGTTATCTGTCATGTCAAACTTGAACTATAAAATTGACCTTAAATTTGTTGCACAAGGTATTAAATTTCTTATATCAGTATTTTGAGTTCTGTGATCAAAATTGGCTTTGGCTTTTATCTGGTATCCTGTTTTTCAGTAAATGGCATATTTATCTTTTTTCAAGAGCAAAAATTAAAAGTAAATTTATTATAATATATAGTATAGTCCTCATTAAAATACTTGACATGATTTAATAATTTAACTAGTTAACATCTTGAAAATATTGCCAGCTTATTTTCCAGTTCATTTATTTCTAACATTAGTTACATTTCTGCCATTTGCTGCTATTTTCTTTCTTCTTCCTGAGGTTTCCTTTAGGAGGTTCCAGCAGTAATCTGTAAGCATACTGGGTTTCCATCTTCCTTATATCTTTTCCTCATTTCAGAAAAATCATGGTGGATTCTTTCTCCTTGTTCATCACTGACTCCAAGGTTAGCAGGAAAAATGTCCAATTGGTAATGCAGGAAATAAATTTTGAGGGATATATTGCAGCCAAAAGGCTTCTAGTAATTTTAGATTTATTATTTGTAATTTTATGCTCTAATATTAACTAAGAAAGAGCTGTTCATAGATTCTCTAAAATGATAATCATTTCTACTTCCATATGATTTAATTTACTATCAAAAATTTGCTCTCTCATTAGTTCTCTTATTTGTGGTCCAATACAAATTTCTTCCTTCAACTTACAAAAATTAATTCTTGAAAATTTTACTTGTAAGTATTTTAAGCCTCTTACAGAGTTATCGTACTCCTGTCAACTCTTCTTTAAACTTAATTTTATAAGAGTGACAAAATAATTTTAGATATATCAACCAATGATGTAGCTGTGCCTTTTTTCACCAGGTACAGGTATCTTCCAGGGAGGTCGTATTTTAGTGTTAAATAGAGCCTTAGCCACATGGGAGTCCGTCCTTATGCACGACTGACCATACGCCCTCAGTGGTATGCTAGTAGTTGTGCGCTGTCCATTCTGGCACTGCTAGTTGGTGGCAGTTATGGTGCTGGCAGGTGATCAGGAAGAATGTGTGTCCGCCTTGCATCGGTCAATGGAGACTCTAGTGTTGCTGCCATCTTCGAGGCAAATTTCCACCATCTTCCCATCATTCATGAACAAGAAGGAAGGGTCCATGGTAAGGTGGTGCCAAATTGAGCCTACCTATTTCTTGTCTAAGGTACACATGAGTGGCCAAATGAAGGTCTGCCGGTAACCATTCCTGCAGTCCTGTAACCTGGCCTGGTTTTCCCTCATCAGAGTCTCTCGTGCCATGGTTAAAGGTACGAAGATGTCCATAGGGAGGCGATTGGGTTACTGGAAAACACTTTCGTCAGCACTCTGGTTGTCGTGCCGCTGATGGCTGTGTGTAATTCCAGTAGAATGAAGGGTAGGTTGTCGACCATGCGGTGGGGTTGGGGGCGGCCATCAGTGCGGCATCCGGATAGAGGTGCCAACGTTCTACTTTCCCGTTCGCTTGAGGGTAGTAGACATTGGTGCAAAATTTCTCTATTCCCAGTAGACATGTAAGTTCGGCGAATAGTTCTGCTTCGAAATGGCGGCCTTGTCCGTCGTGATCCTGGCTGGGGTGCCAAAATGGCTGCTGCGCCTATCCGTTGGAGGGGTATGCACTTCAGTCAGCTGGTCGCTCTATCTATTGGTCAGACAATAGGTGTGCCCCTTTGAGGGTGGCAGGGGGCCCACGATGTCCAAGTGTACGCGTTCGAGCCTGGAGGCCGTCGGGAAGTGCTGCAGAGGTGCTTTCGTGTGTCAGTGGATCTTGGACACATGGCATTGGTAGCAGGCATGTGCCCATTTCTTTATGTCGCTAGCATGGATGGCCAAAAAATGCTGTGATGGTTTTACATGAAGCGCGGATTCCCGGGTGGGCCATGTCGTGCAGCTTTTGGAAGATCGCTCTTCTGTATTGGCGAGGCACAAAAGAGCTGATGCTGCCCATGCTGTTGTCACATGTGACCACCATGCCGGTATCTCGGATAGGTATGTGCGTAATGTTGCTGTGAGTGGAGGCGTGTGTCTGGATATCCGTTTCCATTGACTGTCCCTGGGCCAGGAAGTCGGCGGCGGTGACGTCTAGCATCTCTACGCGTGATAAACTGTCAGCTACTACATTCTTGTCCCCTGAGCAATACTGGATATCTGTCGAAAATTGAGAGATGAATCCTATTGCCGGATTCTCCTCGGTGTGCTGCACCTTGGGTCCTGTGAAGTGACATGTGTAAGAGATTTGTGATCAATTAAGACCTGGTCCCGGAAGTGCTTGACGGCTTCATATATGGCCAGTAGTTCCCGGTCAAAGGTGGAGTAGGAACGCTGGGCTTAGCTCTGTGTCCTGGGGAAAAAAAAAAAAAAAAACCTTGGTGTTGTTAGTCCCCTTGCTAATGCTGCTACAAGACGGCGCCGATACCGACGTCGCTGGCGTCCGTTGTCAGGTATAGTGCTGTTCTGTTGAGGAGTGTGGTAACAGTGTTGCGTCAATTAGTGCCTGGGTGGTGGTGTGAAAGGCGTTTCTGAGTTCTTCCGTCCACTGTATAGATGTCTTATCCTTCCGTTTGCTATTGTGGAGTAAGGCTGCTGTATGGTGGCTGCCTGTGGAATATACCTTCGGTAGATGTTAACCATAACCAGGAATCGTAGCTCCATGATAGTTTTCGGTGAAGGGAGCTCTGAGATGATTTTGAGACTCTGGCCGGGAGCCCTGACTGGACACCAGGTGTCCTAAGAACTGTACTTCCGCTTGCCCGAGGACACACTTTGCGACGTTTAAGTGGAGGCCGTATTCTGCTAAGCACTGCAGGACCCTACGAATGTGGTGTTCATGTTGCTCTAGGGTCGCGGAGGCTATCAGGACGTCGTCCAGGTAGCAGAAGGTAAATAGTAAATCTCGGAGGAGGTGGTCCATGAATGGATGGTATGTTTGTGCTGCGTGCCGTAGTTCGAAGCCCTTGCGAGTATACTCGAATAGCCCAAACGGTTTTATTATGGCCGTTTTGGGGATGTTTTCTGGCGCTATCGGGATATGGTGGAGTGCACCTTTGCTTCTGCGTACATTGCCGGGTGTAGGCGCCTTGCTTTGGCAGTTACGAGTGCCCTCGTTGTCTCTATGTAGTGGAAGAGCCCGGTCTCCTTGTATGGTCTGTCTGACCGTGGTTTGGTAATTTGGATGTATCCTCCAAGGAGCCTCTGATTGGTGGTTGTGGTGGAATCGAGGAGTTTAGATTGGCTATGGTCTCAGCGTAGCCCGGAATGCTGTGCGCCAGGTAGTCTCGCAGGTATCTAACGATGAGGTCCATTGATAGGCTAAAGGGTGCGAGAAAGTCTCCCGTGTGACGTAATGCGCAAAGCAACGAAAGCGTATTACCGTCTGCGCACGCTGAATTCACTCCCCTGATGTGGACGACGCTGGCATAACGACGCAACGATGCGGCCGAAAGTGCGCTCGTTTTTTTGAATGGTGTTTAACGCCCGTTTTTACTACTGAAACACCA
The DNA here is from genome assembly GCA_030762175.1 of Metallyticus violacea. Taxonomy (NCBI): domain Eukaryota; kingdom Metazoa; phylum Arthropoda; class Insecta; order Mantodea; family Metallyticidae; genus Metallyticus; species Metallyticus violacea. Next base: position 72,401,239 of record CM060838.1, read on the forward strand.
TAGGCGGTGGACACTGATGATACATGAAATGAAATGCTACTTTGGGAAAGGAATTTTTTTAAGGAAGGAAACGTTCCATGTCTACGTTTAGGGTACCTCCCCGGCATTTGCCATTTATGAGGACTGAGGAAAACCTGGATAAAACCTCAGGGAGGATGGTCCTGGTGGGATTCGAACCCCAGACTTTCCGCTCACGAGTCCGCGCCTTAATGACCTCGGCCACCCATGGCGGTAGGTGCGCTCGTGTCAGATAGAACGGGAAATTCCGGACAACACGGTATCCCTGCTGGGTAAAGCATTTCTCTTATACTAACGCTGTTTCATTTAAACATGTGACATTTATATTTGTGCAAAGTTCTTGGGAGGAGATAGATGTTAAAATGAAAATAAGCATTGATCCTTTATTATTATTTTTTCTCCACTTCTCTGATATCCATTGTACTTCTGGACAATGAGATGATTAAAGTGATATCCAGTGTATTACCTTTTTTTCGGGGGGGGGGGGTATTTTGCAACAAACTCCCCATGTTAGGTTGTCAAACTTTATAGTGTTAACTAACAAGCTGGAAGTTTGAACAAATACCCCAACAGAAACGTCATAGTTTGTGCAGGAAAGAAAGATAATACATTACTTGCCAAATGTACTTCAGCCCTTCTAAAAGCAGAATTATGTCCTTTGTACAAACTATCTCAGAAGTGTAAAGAGATGTTTTTTATATTTAAGGCTAAGATTTAACTGGTGATAGTAGTAGATAAATCATAACAGACTATTGCAGTGTGAGAGATATTTTGAAATCATTCTTACCCAAACAATTGCAGCTGTCACCTAGTAAGTTTTCTTCATATATGCATAGAGCATTATGTTTAGTTATTATAAAATATTTTATGTTAAAATATTTTTCCTTTTCATTAAATAAGAACGTTAACTATTGCTTAAAATGCATGTTTTTTTTTCAGGGAAATACTTGTCTTTTGTCTTTAATTCTCTCTTGTACACTATTTAATATAAACAATAAAATACTCATAGTTCATCCAAGTTTGGATATGACAAAATAATATTGAAGATTAACAACTAAAACTAAATTCTTGCCATTATGTAATAACTGCTATTACAATTTTCAGTAATATAAACTGTACTATTATTAGTGTTCTTCTCATGTCAAGAACATATGTAAAAAGTATCAGTTTCAACAGGAACTATTACTAAAAAGCTTTTCTCTCTTCTTAATTTGTTTACCAATCTTATTAATTCCATTATCTTAGAAAGAAACATAATTATTAACTTTAGATGTGCTTGGCTTTTACTTATTCATCCACATTAAATTTATAATCCCTAAAGTCTTTTGTTAAGTCTGAATGCTTCTCTTCCATATTAACCAGGTGTTTTGACTTAAAAAACTTATTTTTGGAATTCTGTTCAGATTTTCTTGGAAGTATTAGAGGTTGGGAGAGCACTTCCTGCAAATATAGAAAAGAAAAGAGAGAAAAAAAATTATTGGTATAATTTGTTACATATTCATTTTTAAAAATGCTTTCCAAAGTCACAAAACCATTGCTTTAATGTTAGAAAACAAAACTTATATTCAGGATGTTCTTAATTTCCTACCTGATTGTGTATACTCAGTGGAACCTTAGGTTTCTGCATTAAGGAGGTTAATACTTCAGATTGTTTTCTTTTAATAGCTTGATTTATAAAATTTCTTGTTGAAGATAATGCTATTGGTTGTCCTATGTCTCCTAGGGACATTTTTGGTTCTTTGTATATAAACTGAAAAGCAATTTGCAAAATGTCAAAATATTTCAGTTACTTTCATTTAGCAATAGCAAGATTTACTAGAGCACGTATAATTATTTCATTCAGCAATAAAATATTTTCACATTTGTTGTTATTACTCACTCTGACTTCAATTAGAACAATAGTTATAAATAAATGATTAAATTTTATGTCAGATTTGAATGCTTCATTTTTATTATCTATAAATATATTGTTTTTGGTAATTAATTGTAAGTATTATGCTATTCATGCGATTCTTTCCATCTTTGTTAATTAGTACAATCTAATTATATTAATCTCTGAATTTGACAAATTTTTAAATAGTTTTTATTGAAGAGGTTAGTAGGTACAATTAAAAAAGATCAGTAAAAAGAAAAATCAATAAAAAAATAAAAAACACCATTTCAAATTTTTAACGTGATATTGGAAAAAGTTGTTCTATTACCAGCAACTGGTGAATTTATACATAAAACAATTAACAACTTTAGAAAATATAGAAAGAGTTGGAACTATGTTTTTTGAACCTATTCAAAGCCTTTGACTGTGCAGATCATAAACCTTGTTATAAAAACTAGAGCATGCAGTGTTGAAGATTCGTCCAAGAAATTATTTATTCTTATTTATTTCAGAATTTCAGAAAACTGAAATTATACTCTATATAATTATATTCGCTATGCAGTATGTTGGGAAAAACTAAAGAAAAACTGAATATTATCATGGTGTATGCTATTGATTAACTTTTTAACTATTTCAAAAACAATAATCTTACATGTAATATGGCAAAAACTGCATTATTGCAGTTCAACTAGGTAAGATACAATATTACACAAAATGTTTTACCACTTCCAATTATAATATTATTGATGTTAATGAACATAAATTAATAGGGTAATTATTGATAATAAACAAACATTGACTAAACATACATTTGTAATATAAAAAAAGAAAGTTTTGCATTTTTAAGACATATTAGGAACACTCTAGATATAAAACATATTAAAATGATATATTATTGTGTCATATCCATATCCTATTATGTATTATTATATGGGATAGAAAGTTGGGGCTATGCAGCAAGACTTTATTACAAAAGAAAGCAATCAGACTATTCTATAATTTGAATCCTAGAAAGTCATGTAGATAAATTTTCAATGAAAAACCAAATTATTAACATGGTATGCTATTGCTGATTTCTTCTTGTGTTTATAAAGAAATGTAAAATATAAATACATGAAGAAATCAGCAATACATACCACTTCTGGCACAAAAAAAAACAACAAAACAAATTTCAAAATGAACCAAAACCCTTAAAGGCTCTTCAAAAGGCATAGCAATAGAATTAATAGCATGGGAAAATGTATTCCTAAACAAAAACAAGAAAAATTTATAATTAAAATCATTGTATGATTGAGTCAAACTGCACACTCTTATTGAAATGGAGCAATAAGAGTGTGTAGTTCCCAATAAGAGTATATAGTTTGACTCAATCATACAATGATTTTAATTATAGGATTAGCTTTACTGCAAGTTCCAATTAACATTTTTAGTTAGGGAAAATTTAGTTAAAATTGATCTTCCAACAAAAGTAACCCCATCACCAAATTTGTAAAACCTACAGAGTGACATCTTATTACCATGCTGGGAACCTGACAATGGAACCAAGCTGATGATGAAGGCAACAGCCTGTGAAACATGTCCAAGTAAGTGGAACAAAATTAGTAAAATTTGATTGATTTCCTTATAAAGGGTTGCAGTATTATATTAATAGCTGTTCATAGGCATATGCAGATATGCATTAAACATCTAATTTTCTCTTGCTTTGACTCCAAAGGATTAAAATAAACATAAATACTTATGATCTCTTCTGAGTAGGCTATTTAGATCACTCTTTTAAGTTTCACATACATGAAAGTGAAACCATAAAGAGTGTTCTAAATATCCTACTCAGAAGAGATCATTAATGGTGATTCACTGTGTTTGATTCCGAATTGAATTAATATATAAACACTTAGGTTATGTTATTATTATTTTTTTATTTTATTTCATTTTTGTTATTCAGTTCCTGAACAAAATACCAGCCACCTTTAGCAAAGGTTACCTAATAATGGGTGAAACTGCCTCTTGCTGAGATAATGACTTGAATCCTTTGTAATAGAGACTACACAAAACTATAAAGGCATAAAACATCAATTGCTCATTGATTAGAAAGTCCCAAAATGTTTTGGTAGAGTACATGGATGCCCATCCCAGTGCTTCACCTGCCATTTCAAATAGATTTACAGATTTGCAGCTTTCTACAAGATTCAAATTGGGGACTTAACAAGCTAGTTGAAGTAATAAAGTGTTGTAAAATAATCATTATGCCATGCAGACACAATATGAACCCAGTGCATGTATCACTTTTCATTCTAGGAAACAGGAGCATGCACATGATAAGATAACAGTAAATTCTACTAGATGGACATTCATGATATAAACATTCTCAGTCTACCATACAGTCTCTTTAAGCTTGAATCACAGCTGCAACACAGGCTGGATGAAAGGCTTCATTGGATCTATGGGTGTGCTTCACCTCACTCTTTGGTGTACCAATAAAATGAGATTCATTGGAAATATTAAATATCTTTGATCTTCCAGAGTGAAATTTTTAAGCCATCGAGTTCATGTCAAATACTGCTTTCTGGTTAGTCAAGCTTTTTCTGTTTTATATGTCCATTGCTTACAAGATCTTCTCAATGTCCTTTCTGAAATTGGTTGTGAGAGGCCTTCATTGACTTTCTGGCATATTTTGTGTCAGTTTGAAAAAAATTTGCATCTATTGGTGGTCCCTGTTAAAGAGAATCTTCTTCCATTCATTCTTATGGCAGCAATTTAAAGTTGATAGTACATTACTACTTGTACATTCTCCAGGCAGTCTGATAACATTGAGATGGCCTTTTTAACACTTTGTCATATCAGCATTTCAACCCTTTGGCAAACTGCTTAATCTTTTCCTTGATACGGTCATGTAAATTTAAATGGGTCCCCATGATAAAATGCATAGATTTCCTACATGCACACTCAACTAATGATGTTAAAAACCTTCATTATACATATCAACTCATTTCAACAAATCAATTTATGTGACAACACAATCCAAATTTACCTCTAAAAGTTGCAATGCAGAAGATACAATGGGAAGCATGAGCACAAGGACATATTTCCATGATTGCCTCAAATCACGTTGGTTTCTTTGTATATTCCCCTTTTTGGTATACCATAAACTTAAACAATTGATGCACTTTTTGGCTGTGAAGAGAATCCTTTTGGAAAGTGTTTTCTTATTAATCTGAAAGTTGCAGGTTTATTAGATTTTTTTTACTCCCTATGTGTACTGGCCTGAATGTTATAGCCAGCAATTAGGCAGCTAGCTATTGTTAATTGGAAATCCAAGTATATCATTGGTTTGTGTGGATTTAAGGCTCTACAAATAACCAAACTTGTATATATTTTGATGTTGTACATGTTAAAAAAATGTATAGTGCCATTTTACTGTTTTTCATAAAAAGAGATATGCCTTCAATAACTGATCCACTAAATCGATACTGTCCATATATACATATATACATATTCCTGAACAATATCAGATTTGAAAACTGTGATATTAGTGTGGACATCTATTTTTCTATATCAACATTTTTGAACTACAGTTTCATAATGCTGTGATCATCATTTTATCTTGTCAAATAATTGGTAAAATATATTTGAAAGCTTAAGAGAAAATCAAGGGCTAAAGAGTGAATGAAACCCCCATTTCTCCTCTCCATGCTTTAAAACATTTACCTAGTGCAGGCACATTTTTGTTGGTGTATTTTTAACTGGTAAATATTGCTGTACTTAGTTATTTTACTGTGCACCTATACTGTTAACAGAAAACTATTACAGTTTTCAGTCAAATATAAGACCTAAGAAAAACTTAAATTGCTTTTAATACATTTTTAATTTATAAGGAAATGTCTTACAAATAGTTGGAATTTTTTAAATTGTTTCAGAATCTTTTTAACACTAGAACGCTTAATTGTGGTCAATTGACCACTTTTGATTTTCTAATGCTGATATTTTCACTATTTTTTTAAGTATTTTTCTATGGTTTTGTGACTTTTAATCCCTTTCAATGAGGTTTAGTTCATTTTCTTTTTTAATTTTCAGTTATAACTTTTAAAATAATAGCAAATTTAAATCGGTTTCCAAAAGCAGTCAATTGACTGCTTCCTTACTCATGCATTTTATGATGTGTATTGTATAGTTGTAACAGACAACAATCATCACTGCACAACAAATATGGTTTAAACTTATTGTAGCATAGTGTGTGAGTCATTGTTTATCAATGCTTGTATTCATATCTAAAATTTTGTTTAACTTTTCAGTTAGCTTTTCATTGTCATTTGTACTCGAGCTTCGTCTTGATATTCGTAGTGGAGCAGGCTATTTATTAAGTACACACTATGCATCCCTTTTGCAACCAAGGCATTTCTGAAGCTGAAATTCTGGAAGCTCTTTGGAATGTATCTCCAATGCAATCTGAAGTGAATTTGATCAAGAATGCATTTATGAAAGTGAGAATTCTGGTAATCAGTGTAGACCACCTTCTCAGAACAATGTTTGGCCTCTGATATCCAGACCAAATTCATTGACACTTGCATCACAGGCTACATACTGTCTGAATCTATGACTGTGAATGAACAGCTGTTTCCATCCAAATGTTGATTGCCCTTTCACTCAGTGCATGAGTAGCAAACTGCCATGGGTGGCTGAGGTCATTGAGGTACGGACTCGTGAGCAGGAGGTCTAGGTTCGAATTATGCCAGGACCGTCCTCCCTGACTGAGGTTTTTTCCAGGTTTTCCTCAGTCCTCATAAATGGCAGATTCTGGGGAGGTACCCTAAACTTAGGCCTGGAACGATTCCTTCCTTATAATAAATCCTTTCCCAATGTATCATTTCATCTCATGTGTCATCAGTGTCCATCGCCTGTGGTGCTTCTGTAGCAAAAACAGGCGTTAAACACTATTCATTCATTCATGAGTAGCAAACTCAACAAGTACGGTATGAAATACTGGTTGCTTGAAATACTGGCTGTTTACCGATGCTAAAATGAGGTACATTCTAAATGGATTTCCATACCTGAGTAAAGATGAAACTAGAACTGTAAATGCCAATCTGGGAAAACATGTTACTCTAGTAACATGTTACCATTTTTAGAAAAGGGATGAAATGTCACAACTGATAGTTTCTTCACACCTATCAAACTGGCAAGAGAAATCCAAAAGAAAAGTACAAGCATTGTTGGTATCTTGAGTAGGGATAGATGGTAAGCTCTTCCTTCTGTGAAAAAGGCCAATATGTTCTTCATTTAAGCGTCATTTACAAAGCTGATGATATTACTCTTACATCCTATTAAGGTGAGGTAAAGAAAAAGGCATTTATTCTTATAATTATGCATTCCAGTGTGCTATAGATGAATCTTCTAATAAGAAAACCCCTGAAATGGTCACCTTTTACAATAACACCAAATACAGTATAGATGTTATAGATCAGATATCTCCCAAGTACAGTGTTAGAACCATAATGAGATGCTGGCCCATTCATGTGGTCTATAACATTCTAGATCTAGCAATAATCAATGCTCATAGCTTGTATAAGCTGATAACTGACTCTACAATGTCTAGACGATCTTTGATAATGAAAATTATGGTAGAGCTGGCTATCTATACAGAAATTCATGCCATGTAGACTACTGTCACCATCATGGCTGATGATAGGAATGAAGGAACATTAAAGGCCATTAAATGCTAGACATGTCAAATAGGGTTATGCAAGAAAAACAAAATTAAAACAGTTGTTTGGCATGTAAAAAATTGTATGTGTTTCTTGTATTTTTTTTTGTACGTAAAAATCTGTAAAAATTGTGATTCCAATATCTATGAAAATGTTTCAGTATAACAAATTTCTGTGTATATATAACCTGTATTTGTATAACTTATATTTTTTTTGCACATGATTTGTTACTATATATCATAAAATAAAACCAATTTGTATAATAAAGTATTTCTAATGTTCTAGGAAAGCATACTTGAAATAAAAAATAACTAAACCCCTTTTTACTTTAAACCATTTAGCCTGAGATGCCTTATAATAGATGAACCAAAGAATTAATGAGCAAATGTAGTGAATGCATCATTGAATTACGTGAGCAAAAACCATGAATATAAAAATATCTGTAACCATAAACTCGACTCAACCTGGATTCAAATCTGTCTCGCAACTCAGAAGTCATCTACATTACTACAGTTGTCTGGCAAGCAATAAGTAAGAAATTTCATTGACCTGAGTCATTTTTTTTAATTGATTTATTTATGAATGCTCTTTAACATCACAGGTCATCAGCATCCAATTCAATTCAGGGCGTGAAACGGTCGACAAATTTGCTCAGAGGCCTCTTCTTTCAGGCATGAGGTTCTTTTTCGTGCCGTAAATGTACACCATGGGACCCACGACTTTTCTTCCCTTCCGAAGGAAGCCATACTTAGGATTTCTATGCCTGAAAAAAATCCATCGATCCTAGCCAGGTTTGAACTCGCGATTTTGGGTTCAGGACATAAATATGGCTACCACTAAACCACCAACACCGACACAACCTGAGTCAGAATTGCACTTAATGATGTGATACTCAGAAGAAATCAACCATGTACAAACTCACTTAGGAAGTTAATGCAAACTGGGTTCAAACCTGGCTTGCTATTTAGAAGCAAAATCACAATAGGCTGGATGGTAATAAACAAGGAATTCCAAGTTTTTGGCAGAAAAAAAAAATTATTAAAATGCACTAAATGCTAACGGGCCTTTTAGGGGGTATTTGAAGCTCAGACATTCTAATGTTAAATTGCATACCCTATATAACTTTTATGAATAAATATTATGTCATATTATATCATATATGTCCTGATCAAGAACAGATCCAAGAGTTGCATTGCTACAGAGTGAGACAAACCCAAATCTTTGTCTCCCTTTACTGATGTAGTTACTTTCACAAAAATTAAAACCCCTTATACCAAATCTGATCCTATTTGCTGCTTTCAACCATTCTAAAGCATGCTAGACCCCATTGCTCCTTTATTGATGATTTGAAGAGCTAATAAATTTAGCAAATATAAACAACAACTCCTTGAAATATAGAGCTCCTTGTTGAAGATGAGGTGACAGAAACATGAATGAGCATGTGTGTTGTGTGTGCATTTACTTGTTAGAGAGTATAAATGTTTTGAGTCAGGCCTGGAGCTGAGAAGATCAAAATAAGTTATAAATATTCTGACTTTTAAAATACACATCTAGGAGGCAATAGTGTTTCACTTGATAAGCAGTCAGAATAAGGCGAAAGTACAGTGTGAATGAAAGAAAGCATGCAATGAAAATTATTTACATAAATCTTCCCCATATTTTAATAATGTTCATGCTTTTGTAAATCATGACACTGTTCCTTGAAAGCACCCATCATGCATTATAACTTCTCTTTTGTTTCATAAAATATGAGTCAGTATTGTACTTAATGCATATTCACTATTTATATGCTATGGCATGTCCATGCTTTCCCATTAGTTTGACCATGCTAAAACTGAGCTCATTGGCTAAAGCATGTTGAAGTCTGTTAACCGATAAGGGACAGAGCATGAGATAGGGGTTGGTACTTAGAACGAGTGGCAGAGAGGCATTATGTGAAGAGATTAGAAAGAGAGATAGATCAAGGAAGAGCACACTTCTTTCAAGCCTCACAGCAAGTAGCAATACTAGGGTGTTCCAGAATGGGTTTGTTTTGATGTGTTCATTAGAAATTTGGTATGCTGCAGATGTATGTCAACTCATGCTTTTAAATTTGTTAACTTTGTATTTTATTGTGTTTTCAATTAGTAAATTTCAATTTTGGGCTCTTAAAGTTTTAATTAAATATCAGAGCTTTGTTAAAGCTATTTTGAGGCACAGAAAGTTAGTTTGTGAGATATTCCTGAAAAAATATATAATAATATTTTAAAGCTTATCAATAATGAAATTTAATAAATGTTTGTGGAATAGTTTATATAATTATTGTTTTTAAGCAAACCTTTTCCTTTCTTTTAACAATCACCTTTGCAAGCATCTTCTAGCAACTTGCATTTTATTTCAGATGTAAGCAGGCTTTTAGTTATTTATGTGTAATAATATAAAATTACCAATATGATAGCATGAGTGTAGTTGAATAAATAAATCTCCAAAGAGAGTACATGTTTACAGAGTGCTAGCTGAGATAAGTGGTAACAAAAGTGGTACCAAATATTTTAAGATATAAAAGAAATATTGATGTTTTCCTATAACATGGTAATTTAAATTTCCAACTAATATAAATGCCCATCTTTATTTATTACCAGGAGCAGCCAAAGAATGATTTAAATGGCCATCAGGCAAAGGGTTAAACAGAACTGAAACACAATACATCTTTGGGTAACATTACTGGATTTATGGAAAAGGTTCCTGCCCATTGTTATTCTGTACAACTATCATCATGTAATTTTTTGTTCGAAAAAATCTGTTATAATTATGTTCTACAAGGTGTGACTAATAATTTGTGCTGTATATTATTAGAAAATAAAATTAATATAATGTACAGTTAATTTTTTCTTCATCATGGCCAATATCAACACATTATGCAGTGATCTTGGAGCATCTATCTTATTCAGATAACAAAAGAGAGGGGTGTATGTTTTAGTTGCTGTTCAGAGACTCTGCAGGAGTCTACCATTGTAACTGTTAACAGAAAACAACATATTTTCCTCCCTACTCACCAAGCACATGTGTGATGACTCCATCACTTTTCAGGTAATGCAGGGTAAGAGCCACAAAGAAAAAATTATACTGTATATATAAGGAATACTTTTACAAATCTGTTCTTTTATACCAAGCAATGTGTAGTCATATGATGGAAAAGAAGAGATAAAAAATCTTTCTCTTTACCTTCTCTGAAGAGACAGTGATGGGTTGCTGCTGCAAAATTTGTTGTGTCCCAAGCAGTGTCTCCAAAGGAGTTTTTATGGTAATATTTGCATTACTTTCCATTTCTTTTATTAACTTTTGCTCTAGTTCCTTAACTGCTTTTTCCAATTGAATAACTTCATCTTCAAGTACAGCCATAGTTTCATCCTGTAAATTATGCAAAATGTATGTGCAATCTATACTGAAAGAGCTTGCTAAACCTGCTATGACTGCAAGGAATCAAGGGTTCTGTTATTTCATAAAATGAATGTTGTTCATTTTTACCTTTTGCTCTTTATTTTCATGACAGAGGTATTTATTTTTAGTCATATGTGTAACTGAAATTAAAAAAAAAATATTAAATGAATTTGATAATGGTTGCTCAGAAATAATGCTTATGTGACAAGTCACCTTTGCTATTCATAAGTACTTAACTTCTACAACAAACCTTCTGGATTCAAATGCATTGCTGTTCTTACCCTAGCACTTCACATGTTTGCTTTGAAAATTTAATCCTTACCTCATTTTGCATTTTATTTTAATAAACAATTCCAGATAGTATTTTTATAATTTTCATACCTTTTCTGCAGATATTTCTGATAGTCTGTTTATTAAATGTAACTTCTCAGATTTGCATGCCTTTATCTCAACTTTCTTGTCTTCAACATGCTTTGCATAGTTTTGTTTGCATGAGTCTACACATGCCATGGTTTGCTGAAAATAATACCAAACATCTGTAAAGCAGTGATAAAATAATTGCATGTTGATATTTTATATTGCATAATAATGATTATTAATGGATTAGTTTGTGCTGGCTTTGAATTAGAGATAATGCAGAAGTGTCCAAAAGCTGATCCACCTATCTTTAAATTTTTCTTGTTTTTTTTTTTATCCTGCTTTCCTGTTTTCATTTTTCTCATATCTAAAGCAAAGAACACCAGAGAGTGAATTCCAGATATCAAAATACTTCATTTACTAAGAGAAATTTCTATGAATTATATATTATAAATGAGCTTTAAACATACTAAAAAAATTGAACATACTAATATATAAATATGTTATATATTTAAAATTAATTTGCATTAATAGAGCTCAGAGATATGTAAAATTTAATAATCATGTAGGTCTATTCAATGGCCAATGTGAATAAAATAATATGTTATGGAACAATTCAAATGATTAACTTTAATATTCTACTTCACTATCAATAACTTCTGAAAAATAAGTAATATTTATAAAAGTCAACCTAAGATTCTTTTCAGCCAACTTAGAAATACCTCCATATAACACAAGAAAGGAATACATGTTTTGTTACTTCATATAATAATACAACCTTATGTAAAAATAATTTTATATACAAGGAATTTGTATGTTCGATCATCTACCTAAATATACCTGCATGATCCAATGACAATTGTTTTCTGTCTTTTCCATTTCCCTTATGGCATTTTTTAATTCCAGATCTACCTCCATCTTTTCTCTGTCTTTTAGGATCACAAGTTCATCATATTTTCTGTGTGCTTGTTCTACATTATTCGTTAATTGCATCAGTTCAGTTTCTTTATCTAAAAGTAGTCTAGATAGTTGCTCAGCTTCTGCATTTTTCTGGACTGTAGTTATTTTAAGCTCTTCAAGTTTTTCCAGGTTATTGGCATGATCAGCCTGCAGAAGTTGCATCTGTAAACAGATATTGTGTGATCATATAAAGTGAAAATCTATTTACATAAGTTTTGTAAAGCACTTAAAGGAGAATTGCTATTGTGATAATACATCCAGGAAATCAAGAAAGCGTTATTTTATTACATAGTTGTTAAACTTTGTAACAGATATATAATTGTTACACATGTCTGAATTAAACATTCTAAATTACAAAACTAAAATCTCCAAGCCTAGAAATGTCAGAATGTGAAAAATGCTAGTCTCTCTCTGTTTAGTGGTAGTAGATTATCATTTGTCAACCAAAGCACAGCTGCTTATAAATTGTTAGTTCTCTTGGTAAATCACATGCTAAGCTTCCATCTGTTTGACTTCATTTTATTTATTTTATTTAAGTAGTTCACACAGAGGAACCCATTCAAGGAACTGTAAAACATTATTATCACCTAATTGGTATTAGCCCTACATAAAAAATATCAGCAAAATTGCTAAAAGGAGGGACAAGGGAAATGTAGACTATAATACACCTTAGGCATTGATGACTGGTTTTATAACTGTAACAGTTAAAAACTTCTGGCCTGTTGTATAATAATCACAGTTTAGAATCAAACCATTAATGGTAGAACAGTCTACAAGCTTTACTTTAAATCATTTAGATTGTGATATAGCTAAAGCATGATGAGTATTTGCTTTTTTACATCATTTCCACCTTTGTAAAAAATGTCCAAATAAAGAAACACCACAGGATTGCACAGAATTATTACAATTGCACTTTTTTATTTAATGTTTCCCTTTTTTTGGAATGGACTTTTAAAAATTGGATTACGTAAAATTTGCATTCTCAGAAATTAAATAAATCATTTGCAGTGGCAGTGGCAGATCATTTTTGGCAAAAAAACCACAAATTCCAAAAGGAACCAAAACTATTAAAAGCTCTTCAAAAACCCATAGAATTAACAGTATGGGAAAATATAATTATAAACAAAACAAAGAATTTTTGGTTAACTTTGATCTTCCAAACAACAGCTACCTCATCAATAAGTTCATTAAAGCCACAGAGCGACATCTTAATACCACACTGGGAAGTGGCCAGTGGGACCAAGCTGAAGATGGAGGCAATTGCCTTTGAAACATGTCCAAGTAAGTGAAACAAAATTAGAGAAATTTGAGTGATTTTGTAACATTAATTTGTTGTATTATAATATATTTCACTGTGAAAATCCCAGATACAAAAAAAAAAAAAAGCTGAAATTGTTTCATTCCTTGAAAATTGCGCCTAAGTCATCTAATAGAATGCTGAAATGGAAAGTATCTCATCAAAGAATGCACTCTCATGGAAATATAAGAAAACATTAGGCTTGAAATTGAGGCTATTACTCTTCATATGCTGGTTAATACCAGTGGTTGTTCTAAATGCATAAAATTAGGGGAACAATTGAAACAGAAAATTGGGGTAATAGAGTTCAAAGGAAAAGTTACTATGGCTATGAAAATATAACGAACAGTTTTAGCAGAACTATTTTTATGCTCAGTTACACATATATATTATTATATGGTATCTTTTTTTTAAGAACTTTTAATGCATTTAAAACTAAACTGAAAATCCAAAGTTAGTTACCACAGTGCAGAGATCACATCATGACAATGATCTAATACCAATGTCCAGGCATATAATTATACATACAATACAGCATAATATTGAACACAATATTGTGTACATAGTAACTAACCTTTGGAACCTAACACTCAAAATATAAAATGGAAGAGGAGCATAGGGAATCAAGCAAGATTCAAACAAAACTGTGACCTTTAGTGCTGAAATATTAATGTTCTTCTTTCTTATTTGAGACCTTTTGGTTCTCTGTGCTCACATTCACTGTCACTTTCATGCTCTCTAACTTTGCTGGTTGTATTTATAGAATTGGTTGAATCTATAATTTGCTTCTAGTTCCACTGCTGCTATTATACCTCACTTTTCTTATTTTGGGAAAAAAAAACTTTAAAATTACTTTGTTTTAACAATCCACTTATGGATCTCTCAACCTGCATGATCGTGTCATTAGTACAAGAATATTTCTTTGGACCTCAATATCTTTCCTCATATTTTTCTGACGAGACAAACTCAGCAGTGAATGAACAGAATGGGCATGAGACACTACAGATTGTGAATGGAGCTACTCCTTCAGCAAGTTGCAGTGATGAAAATCCTATCTCATGTGCAATGATCAGACCCTCTCCTAAGGCACTGTTCAGAAATTTGACATCCAGAGGAAGGGCAAAAGGAAAATCCAGTACCTCAACCCATCATGCCAGACAAGGAGGAAATTAAAGAGCCTAAAGAACATTGCCAGGAAAATGAGAAGAAATCTTCTTTTAAGCTCAATTTGTTAATAGAAGATAGTGGGGATGAAAGTGAACACATGTTGTGCCATGATTCCTCAGGTGAGAATGTCAGTATAAAAAAATTGCTTGAGCAGGAGGCTACAGAAAAGTTGTTGAAGGCAATATAATTGCATGCCTACAGGAATAAAACTTTAATAGATATTCTTCCTCTTAAGAAAGTTGTTCATACTGTAGGTGAGTATGTAGCGATCACATATGAAAAGGAAATGTATGCAGGTAAAATTGTGAGTCACGATAATGATGGGGCAACTGTCAGCTGTATGAAGAAATAAAAAAAAAAAACAGAAATGGCCAGAGATGAAAGACATTTAAACATACTTATGGGAAGATATCATGGGACATATTAATCCACCAAAACAAATTTCTAGTAGGTTTTTTCTCATTCCAGAATTAAATTCAATTTTTGAACATTTTACCGAATAACTTAATTTAATTTAGTGTTTGCAAAAGACTTTAGCTTAACTATTTGATGATTAGTGATGAATGAATGAATGAATGAATAGTGTTTAACGCCCGTTTTTGCTACAGAGGCACTACTGGCAATGGACACTGATGATACATGAGATGAAATGATATATTGGGAAAGGATTTTATGCAAGGAATCATTCCAGGCCTAAGTTTAGGGTACCTCCCCGGCATTTGCCATTTATGAGGACTGAGGAAAACCTGGAAAAAACCTCAGTCAGGAAGGACGGTCCTGGCGGTATTCGAACCCAGACCTCCCGCTCACGAGTCCGAGACTTAACGACCTCGGCCACCCGTGGCGGTGATGATTGTTTTAATGAGTTTACTATATGCTTGAAAATATTCACAAAAATAATTTGCTCATTTTCCAAGATACTTGGTACAGTAACTCATTGTACTTGGAGCACATGTCACTGATGTAAAAAATTAACTTGTGCATTAAACATGACTTTATAAAAATTTAAATTTTAATGTAAATTGACTTATGATAACAATATTAAAGATAGAAATAAACCAGAACCATCTATCTCCTCTGTAGTAAATGAACAAACATAAAAATAGAAATACGGAATATGTTCCAAGCTACAACACCTTCCCTTATTGATTTTTTATAGATAATCTGCCTCATAGTGTAAAGGAATCAAATCCTTATAACTTTGTAAATGCTGTTAGGGCTTCCTGCTTGAGAGCTACCCTCTCAAGTGTCATTGCTACATAAAAATTATAATGGCTAAGGAATAAGATTCATAAATTAGCTTTATTTGAAGAACAAAAGTGTTACAGAACATGTGATTTCGACTGCCTGAATAGCATGAATGTGACCTCTACCCCCTAAGTAATTTAAGATTATGCACAACTTATTGCGGTTCAGCATACAAAAATGAGGTTCAATAATGTATGTAAAAATTGGTCTAGAATGTAGTGTATTTCTAACTATCTCTTTTTTGAATGTCTGGTTATTATATACATAATTCTTGATCAGCAAGTATTTACTCCTAAACTCTCACAGAATTAAAAAAAAAACTTAACAGTATCAACCAGAGTATATGCGTATAATAAATAGATACCTAATCAATTTAAACAGTTTGGTGAGCAACACTTTGAGAGCAAATTAAATAAACTTTTGTTAAATCACATACCATGTACTATAGAGGAATATTTATATCTTAGCCTGACTTAAGTTGACTTAACTTCAAATGGTAACCATCTCATATGTTCCAATTATGAGTACTTTTCACTGAAATATGAATTTCTGTTGAGTGATATGACTTAATATTGTGATTCCAAAAAAGTATTGCTTAGATAGTCTGGAGTATAATGCTACCTTTTATGCTTAATTTTAAGTAGGATGAACGTTTGGGTATGGATAATATTAAATATTGCTGTAAAAGCTAATATGATAATAAGAGACACTAAACTATTTTGCTTAAAAGATGGAATTTTCTATACATGGCAAGAAGAAAATCAACAACGCATAATGACAAATGAAAATTGTACATGATTGAAATAGCGCTACAAATCAACAGTGAGCACACTGTGTTCTTTGATATGCTAAACTTGAGAGTTTTAAACACTTCAGCACGAGTATAGTGTGTGTAATGTACCTAAATAACATTTGATAATGTTGTGGGGTCGAACATTTGTAGAAACAGATTTTGTGTTATAAATCATGCAGGAGGTTGCAAGAGAAATCCAGTCTGAGATGCAGCTATTTCTGAACCCATGACAAGAAGTCCTATGAAAAGTTAAAGATGACTGTCAGCAGAGATGTATGTACCATATGCGTTCTGCAAGCACATTGTTCAGAAGTACCTAAAACTGTACCCATATCACTTATGCCTACGAGCTTTACACAATGGGAATCATAAAGATGGTTTAATTTTGCATCCATGATGTGCCAACGGATTGAAGATGATGACAAGTGATTATTTACAGATATTCAGTGGGAGAGTAAATACTCATAACTGAATTATTTGGACAAGGGAAAATTCACATGTCTTCTAAGAGCTTGAAAGATCAAGTTCAAAAGTTAAAGTGTTTTAAGTGAGCTGCATTAAAGTGAATGGGGCATTCTTTGCATGGGCTGAATTGTATCACCGTTATGAGTTGTGTGAAGTGTGCAATGGGCACATGTAGCATTCTGAGAAATCTCCCATCTTTGAATGTTGTATACACAAAGTTTGAAAATATAAAGTTCAGCAGTAAATGTTTTACAGTGTTTTCATTTTATCCAAACCCAAACGGTTCATCCTATATATTTGATATTAATATACAGGGTTAATGAACTGCACATAAATAATTTCAGAGATTGTGGAGGTGTCTTAGATAGGTAATTTGAGATAGAAAACATATGGCTATCTGTTCAAATTTGGAAGCTATGGCCATAAGTTGCTAATGTGCCAGTATGCCACTGGCTAATGAAGATGCCCTTCGAAAGAATAACAGACATGACAAAGGGATGTTTCAGATGGTGTCATTCTGGTGCAATGGTTATGACATTAGCTTTCAAATAGGAGATAGTCATTTGAGTTCGAGTTTCGTTAAACATATTTTTTTTCCCTGACTAGGTCTTAACATTAGAGTATTTAACCTTCATTTTAAGTTGATGTTCCCATTTATATATAAATCTTAACACATCAGTTCATATAATTACAATCTTTGTAATTTTTCATTATACTTATCAATCAGAACCATGTCCTAAGCATGGGTTAGATAAATTAAGTCTTAGGCATCATTTTTATAGTAAACTTATTAGCCAATGTATATTGGCAACACATTCATTATTGAGAAAGAAAATAAAAATTGAGAGTATTAAGTAAATTTCATTCCTAATTCTTTAATATGTGCATCACAGCACTTGATATTAAATAAAAAATTTTAATGGCAATACAAGATTTGAACCTGTGATCCTTACAATATTAATCACCTTTTGCCACACAAACAGTTAAGGATCCAGGATAATCTACATTTATATTTATTTAGTCACCCTTGAGTACATAATGCAAGAAGGCAGTTAACAGATGTTCAGTGTTGCACTGCCAAATAATTAGTTGGAGATTTGAGGAATTTTTATGGTACTAAATCTTGAAAATGCTGACAATGAGCTATGGAAAATTTATATTTCTATTAAATTTAAAATTAATTTTGTGTCAAAACTAATACAGTGAAGCAACTGATATATTTTAATTAGCTAGTGAGTCAATTTAATACTGTTATGCTCCACTTACCATTGAATTATACAGAACATGTTTCACAGGCTTTTACCACATCATCTGCATGAGTAGACTGCCGGATTTGCTGTTGGTTGGATGGACTTGGTGTAGCTCTCATGGACATTTTAAAAACTTTTGGATTAATTTGTCTTCCTTTGGGATCTCAAAATTCATAACTTTATCTTCATATTTTTATAAAAATTTTTCCCCATATTCCCAGCTCCAAAATCTATCTATGAATTTCAATAATTTGACTTCCATTTCTATATCGTGTTTACCTCTTCAAAACTGATGTGCAACTTCTGATTTATCTATCTGATTGTGCCTGATATTTCTCCAGGGTTACTTTAGTCCAATTACAATATTTGTTTTTGTTTTGCCAATATGTACTTTGTTGCATTCTGAACATTTGATTTTATATATTCCTGGCCTATTCTCATCAAGAATTCTATCATTATCAACTGTTCAGAATGCAACAAAGTATTTATTGGCAAAGTAAAAAGAAGCAATGGAAACATCAGCTATAATCAGATAGATAAATCAGTGGTTGCACATCACTTTTGGAAAGATAAACAAGATATAGAAATGGAAGTCAAATTATGAAGATAAAGTTATGAATTTCCAGATCCCAACAGAAGACAAATTAATCCAAAAGTTCATAAAATGTCCACAAGAGCTACACCAAGTCCATTCAACCACCAATGAAGTTGACTCACAGCTGATGATACAGGCAAAAGGATGTGAAACATGTTCAATATAACTCAATGGTAAGTGGAGAATAAGAGTATTAAATCAACTCACTAGCTAATTAAGAATGATATTTCTATGCTTGCAAGGTAGTTTTAAAAACATTCTAAACCAATTTTTTATCCAGTAAGGTTTTAATACCAACATATTAGCATCTGATGCCAAAATGCTTAACACCATAAAACTGCTTTATGTTTAGTTATGGACCATACATTACCTATCTGAAATTGTTGTTTATATACAACTTCTTTATACTCTCTGAAATTATTTCTTTGTAGTTCATCAACACCCTTTGGAATTACAAATGTGTCTTTCCTTTTAATTTCATTTATGTATTTTTATTCCTTTTACTTTGTAGTTACTATGAAATATTTTGTTCATCTATTCATTTCAATTTAGTTGACTTGTTCTGTGTCAATGACAATCTGAATATAAAAAAACTTAAAAAATGTATGTATTTATAAGACCAGTTAAGTTGAAAAAAAGGCCTTAACTCTGTCAGTATAAAATATTAATTAAATACTTTTTTTAAAAAAATGTACAAATAGGAAAAATACAAAATAATGAGGAATGCTTCTCTTATTTACTTTGCTGAAATCATACACCTCATGGCAAAGTGGACTCTGATTTTATTACTATAAATTTGAGAAAGAACTAATCCACACAGCAATTCAAAAATAATGAAAAATCACAATGCTACCAATTAGTATTCACAGGAAGTATACATTTCTTAATTATAAAATATTAATCTTATTAGATGAAACCCCCTGTCCCCCCCAAAATACCTAGTTAAAAAAAAAATAAACTAGTAGATATTTATTTAAATTAGAAATTGAATTTACATACATGTTGATTGTAGGGGTAGCTAGTTAAATAAGGCAGATTTTGCTATCAGATGTTCAAAAAGTATGTCTAATATTGATTATTTGCAATATATTTTGTTTTTTTTATATTTGCAATTTCTTTTTGTTCTGTAAATGATTATTGAGGCATAGAAATGATATTCATCAAGCAGGAAAGTATTTTGATACTAATAATCCCAGGGATACTGTAAGCTATTTTTAAAAAATATATAAAATTTTAACTCTTGTTAATGATTTGATATATAAAACTACAATGTTTTATAAGAAAAATCTTAATTTATTTACTGAACATGAATATACATATAGTTATTCAAAATATTAATGTATATATTCATATTAATAGCTACATTACTTCTAAAGTGTTAAATCTCCTGCTTATTTTAGTATAAAATGTTAACAAGCTTACGTTCTGTGCATTTAAGAGATGCGAAGCATTTTTTGCAAATAAACCCTATTGTAATCTGAATGAATAGTTTGATTTGTAATTGTTATTACAGTCTTTTTTATTCATTTTCATAATGAGTCTATCTTAATTTTATGGCCTAGAGAAATTAAATTACCTATCTATCTATAATAAATTAAAACTAGGAGTACACAACTGCACTTTAGACATTTTTACTTTGTTTTGATATAAATCAAGGAGGTGGTAAACATATAAATAAAAAACAAATTACTTAGGATAAAATATTGATGTAGCCAGATAACATTATGAAGTGGGAAGATCCTAAAGGCCTCATAAAGATAAATTATTTTAAATGAGTAAGGAAAGTGAGAAGGAAACAGGACAGTTAAGTCATTAATACATTACTGTGTTATTTGCTTAATTTAATAGCACAGAATACCATAGTATATATTTTTACTTAAACTTATTAGGTAAGCTAGTAATATTTGTACAAATATCACTAAATACAAAACAAAACTACTCTCATTCTATTACCCACAATATCGACCTACAACTGAAAAAATCATGATACCTACCTCAAAGCTAATAATAAATTAATAACTGAAGAAGGTAAAAAAAAAAAAAGAAAGAAACATAAATGAATAGATATACAGATAATTAATTAAACCAACATAAGTTACCTCTTTCTGAATTTGCACTAGTAAATGCTCTTGCTGCTTTCCTTGTTCTTCTAGTGCAGTTAGCACCTCTTTTGCATTTTGCAGATCTATCTGAGAATTTGACAGTTGATTTTCTTGTGCTTTTATTTTTGCTTCTAACTCTTCAGCTTCTCTTGCAGTACTTATTTTTAGGTTTTCTACTTGGAGACTAAAATAACAGAAATTATACAGTTCTGTAGATACAGAAGTGGCAAAATTTATAGTAAACAGCCATAGAATTTGCTGTTTTAGTGGGATTTTAATTGCATACTTCCCGTTTTTGAATTTGTGCCTTAGTGATCTTAGATACCCGAACTCAGTCCGTGTGACTTCATTTTAATTTCACTTACACATTTGTCATCATGACCTTTCCCATAGCAGACAATGCATTGTGTGCAATTTTATAATTAGGGCCTATTTTGAAAGGTGTTAAGTGCATGCAGCTTTATTGTGTTCTGTATTTTTATGACTATGATTATTATCTTGTTAAACTCCCTTGGGCCAGGCTATTTTAGAGGCAATGGTCGAAGAACCATCAATGTTATTATTTATTCTGGAATTAGATTGAAAAAAAAATGGTTGCCAATAGTTTCATAGGTTCATATATGAGACATGGATGCAGGAAGGATTGTGTTCCTTCAGCATATATTATATGAACTCAAGTGTTTTACTGCTGTGAAAATTTCTGATTGAGCAGGTAGATTTCAATTCTTTTCAACCTAATTTTATGGCTAGGTTTAAATAGCTAGCTATGGTAACAGCAACATCATCAAAATTAACTGGCTCTTATTTACTTTACAAAGACCTAAAAAGCCAGTTAATTATTCTCTTAATATGATCTCAGAAACTTAAGTAACCTTGTAAAAGGTAAACTTTCAACAATAAATAGGTATAACATTAAATAATAAAGTTAATGAAGAAACACTATCAAGGTGTATGAAACATCAATACTTGCTACTTTGCTTAGCTGTAGAAATAAAAGAATAGAAAGAAAAAAATGAAACAAATAAAGAGATCTAACGTTAAAAAGAAGATAATTGACAAAGAAAAAGATGAAAAGTGGGAGTTATTTCCAACAAAATGTAATGTACTTGATGTTGCACAAGAATAAACTTTATAAAGAGAATGAAATTCCTCTCATAGATAGCTATTTACAACAAAATTTGGAAAAGATAGAAAATGTGAAAACCCAAAAGATAAAACAGGATGATGAATATGAAAAAGTTTAGAAGGCTTTTGTAATAATATCAACTCACTTTAACATGGCCCCTCAGGGGCCCATTTTTGGGTATGGGGCATACCGACTCCAAGGCACCCAAGCTGCTCCCACAGGTCCATGCATAGTGTGTTTGATTCCTTTTAATTTCAGCTCTATTTTAATTTTTATTCATTTTACTTCCCTGTTCTTTGTCTGAAGGATGCTCCTGTGTTTGACACGGTAAAATGTGACTGGGTAATGGCATAACTCCCAGCACTGGATTATCATGTAGGACAGGAGCGTATCCCCTGGTAAAGGCCAGTCCTGGGGAGGGGCCATTGCATGAGTTGTTCACTTTCTGCAGGCAATTAGGTCCCTTTCTCAATATGTAGGAAGGTGAGACCCTGAGGTTACTTTGTTCAGACCAGGGCAAGTAACCTAAGCCAGGGTGGCATCTAGGAAGCAGCCTGCCATCGGAGACAGTTGCAGGATGTACCTGCTCCAGGCAAACCACCGAGCCCCACGCGAATGGAAGGAAAAAAAAAAAAACCGACGGAAAGTAAGGCGGTACTTTTATTTATTTTATCTCATTTTTAATAATGCTATCCTTTCGTGGAATGTGCGTGGACTCCACAGTCGAAGAGAAGAGGAGTGACAATAAGATTGTTTCATCTGTGTATATTAAATTAAAATATTTCTTGAATATTTGATTTAATTAGACCCGACCTGGAATTACTTTTATGATCTACCGACTCTCCGCTCGTGTGTCTCCAAGAGACCAAACTTCCCGCAAGATTCTTTCACTCTACGCGGTTACTCTTCGGTGAGATTCGATCTTCCTCCCGAAGATGGCACTCCCGCGCATGGCGCAGTTTTAATTCTCATCAGAAATGACGTGTACAGTTCTTCATTAAACCTCCAGACTTCTCTGCAAGCTGCTGCATCTATAGTTCACTTCTCTGGTCTTTGTTTTTTAATCTGTAGCATTTAATTGCCTCCATCTGCTACTGTCACAACCGTTGATCTTGATTATCTTTTTCTCAGCTACCACCCCCTGTCCTACTTTTGGGGGATTTTAATGCGCACCATTCCCTATGGGGTTCCAACACGTAGTATGCAAGAGGTAGCCTTTTAGCCGACTTTCTAGATCGCCACAATCTTATTTCGCCCAATACTGGGTAACCCACTTTTATTTCTGACAGTACTCATAACTTTTCACACTTGGACTTATCCTTATGTTCTGCCTCGCTCGCTGTACATTTTACCTAGAACGTTATCTCTGATTTATACTCTAATGACCACTTCCCTTGTCAGATACACATATTCTCTCCACACGTACATTCTCAACGCGCGCCAAGATGGCTTATTGAAAAGGCGAATTGGTATCTCTTCCGATCTATGACCGTATTTTCAGTGTATGAGTTTCCATCCATCGACGCCCTGGTCGAGCACCTCGAAACGATCATCCTTAATGCCGCAGATCAGGCTATTCCCCGGTCGTCTTGCCACCCCAGTTCCTTGGTGGACCGACCGACGAATGCCGGAATGCTTTGCGTGCATGCCGAGGTGCTCTACGAGGTTTTTCGTTGCCATCCTACTTCAGCAAACATGATTCGCAACAAACACTGCGCGCAAAATGCCGTCCAGTTATTAAGGACAGCAAAAAAGCTTCTTGGTTTGATTTCGCTTCATCATTTAACCGCAAAACGCCTTCATCTGTAGTTTGGGAAAAGTTACGCCGCGTTGCAGGCACACCTGGGTTTACACGTATACCTGGTCTCCTGATAACAAGTATTTATTACTCCGACAGACATAGTCAATATTTTAAGACGCACTTTCGCTGATGTTTCGAGCTCCGCCAATTACCCTCCTGTTTTTCGCATGATTAAGGAGCAGGTCGAGTCGAGAGGTTTGCCTCCGACAACCAGGAATGCTATAATGTTCCTTTTACAGCCAGGGAATTGGAGCATGCCTTTAAGACATCTCGGCATTGCGCACCGGGACCAGATAGCATTCATGTTGCTATGTTGCAGCATTTGTCAGCGGAAGGCAAGGCTTATTTGCTCCAGATTGTTAATTCTGTTTGGTGTAATGGAACATTTCCAGGCACTTGGCGAATGGCCACCGTAATATCAATACCCAAACCTGGAAAGGACCCACACCTTCCTTCCAGTTACCGTCCGATTTCCCTCACCAGTTGCGTCTGCAAGGTGATGGAACCCATGATTAACGGGCGGCTTATGTAGTGGTTAGAGTCGAGGCACTTACTAACGAACATCCAGTGCGGTTTTCGGCGTCATCGATCCTCAGTCGACCATCTTGTGTCTCTTTCCACCCACATAATGGACGATTTTGTACGGAAGTGCCAAACGATCGCCGTATTCTTTGATCTGGAGAAAGCCTATGATACTTGTTGGAGAAGCGGTATCCTTCGAACGCTTCATGATATTGGCATATACGTGGTCGAATGTCTGTTTTTATTCAGGAGTTTATGAAAGACCGGGTTTTTAATGTTCGCGTGGAATCAGTTTTATCATCTCGTTGTATTCAAGGGAACGGTGTACCTCACGGCTCGGTACGTCACACTTTTTGCCATTACTATCAATTCCATCATCGAGTGTTTACCTCCAGGAGTCCATTCGTCGTTGTTTCTCGACGATTTTGCCATCTTTCTTTCCTATCGGAGAACTTGTCTTTCAGAACGCCGCCTCCAATGCTGTCTTAACCGCCTTTACGATTGGAGTGTAAACCACGGGTTCCGTTTCTCCGCGGAGAGACCGTCTGCATGAATTTCTGACGCCATACGGTGTATCCTCCATCTTTCCATCTTGGCCCAGACGCTCTTGCTTTCGCAGACGAAGTTAGGTTCCTTGGCTTGGTATTTGATAGAAAATTATGCTGGTCATCGCATATAGCACAACTCAGAGGCCGGTGTGAACGTTCTCTTTGTCTTTTACGTGTTTTAAGTGGCACATCCTGGGGAGCTGACCGGACTTTTTTTTTTTTTTTTTTTTTACCGATCTCTAATCCGGTCCAAATTGGATTATAGTTCTGTTGTTTATGGCTCTGCGCGACCTTCCGTTCTTCGTCGCCTTAACCCCATTCATTACCGGGGCATCCGTGTCGCCATTGGAGCATCCCCAATAAGTCCTGTGTCAAGTTTATGTGCGGAGTCTGGAGAACCGCCGTTGTTTTATCGTAGGGATCTTTTACTTGCTGCTTACGGTTGTCAATTAGCTGTGCAATCTCGTCATCCCACGAATGAGCCGTTTTTTAATGTGTCTCTCGCTCCATTTTATGCTGCTCGCTCTTTTACTCCTAGCCCACCTGGGTTTCGTTTTCGGGAGTTGTTAAGGACTTTGGACGTGGAGTTACCTCCCTTTTTTCTAGCCGGGGAAACTATTTCTCCCTCCTGGCTTTCAGCAGAGGTCCCGTTCATCTTGGGCTTACGTCCTGTCTCAAGTCTTCGATCGCAGCACCTATTATTCGTCATCATTTTAGCGACATCGTCTCTTCTTTTGCCAGATGCAATATTATTTATACCGACGGCTCGAAATCTGACACAGGTGTTGAATGTGCCTTTGTTTTTAATGGAGGTAGTTTTACGTTTGCTCTTAGCGCTGCGACATCTATTTTTATGGAGGAGCTTTAAGCTATTTATCTAGTGATTTTGTTTGTTTCTGAACAGCGGCTGGGAGACATTGTTATTTGTCCCGATTCTTTGAGTGCCCTTTTATCTTTTAAAAACCAGTACAACGACCACCCTCTTGTACAGAAGTTCCAGGATGTAGTGTTTACGCTTCTGGACGCCTGGCATCAGGGTAACACTGCTGTGGGTACCTGGACATGTGGGACTCCAAGGCAACGAGGCCGCAGATGACGCAGCTAAATCCGCCCTTTTAGACTCTGCTGTATATGAGCAACGTTTTACTCGGGGGATTATAAACATTCTTTAAGTCGAGGCGTTCTCTCGCGCTGGCGCGAGGAGTGGAATCTAATACCTACCAATAAGCTTCGAGAATGTAAAATGCCTCTTTTAACTGGTCGCAATTCGTCGCGAAGAAGTAATTTTAGCACGTTTGAGAATTGGGCATTGCCGTTTTAGTCACCGTCACCTTTTTAATGGCGAGCCAGCTCCAACATGTCTTTATTGTGACCACCCCTTGCACCACATTTTACTTGAATGCCATCATCTCGCAGTTTTTAGACTTTCCCCAGGTTTTCCCTCCTCTATTGAGGAGTTACTTGCAGATGACGTGGTTGCTGTTCGGTAGTACTCCGTTTTATCCGTGTTTATGGTTTTTGGAGCAAGGCGTGAGACAGTATCATTTTATTTATGGCGGCATTTTTAGACTATTTTAAGACTGTTGTGTTTTCAGCTCTTGCTTATGCGTTTTGGTACCAGTCTTTATCTGTTGTTGACCACATTACCCTTGTTATTTGTTACGGGGTTTTACTGTTACAATTTTAGACCATGATAAGACTGTTGTATTTTAGTTCTTGCAGCTGTATTTTAGTACCAGTCTTTTGTTTGTTGACCATATTACCCTTGTTATTTGTTTTGGGGGTTTTTATTGTTACAATTTTAGACCATTATAAGGTTGTTGTGTTTTCAGCTCTTACAACTGTGTTTTAGTACCGGTCTTCTTTGTTTTTGTTTATGTTACCCTTGTTATTTGTTGTGGGGTTTTATTATATTGCCCATTGTGCCACAGTTGCTTATTTTATACACTGGTTTCGTATATATTATTTATTTATTTATTCAATTTTGGCTCAGTTTTTAGTGTGTTTGGGCGCTAATGACCTTAACTGCTTGGACCCCTTAAGCAATAATCATCATCATCACTATCACCACTTCAACATGGCTCAAACCTGCTCTGCATACCATTGTACGCTTGCTGGTAAGGGGATTGTTTTCCCACTTCTCTTACCTGTTCAATTGTAAAGTAATTGAGAAATATGTGTAATATATATGTTGTTCTTAGTGCTTTTCATTTTTTAAAATATGTAGTTCCCTCTGTGGAATGGGGCATTCCACAGAGGGAACTACATATTTAGATTTGCTATTGGACGCTCGTTTTCAAGATAGAATCAACATTAGTCACATTTTCAGGAATTTTATGTCAAGTGAAGTAGCAAAGAAGGCTTTAAACATTTTTTAAAAAGTCTGGTGTTAATAAATATATCTACTATAGCCTATATTTGTAAAAAGCTCTCTTGTGTCACAAAAGTGTACAAACTCTCCTTTTTATAACGTTATTAAATTTAATACTTAACAACAGTCCCTGGAACTATAATGTCCATAAATCACAAAGTCAAAGATATCTAACATTTTTAGTTTAATTCGTAAGTTTGTAGCACTGTAAATTGGAAGCCTTCTGAGAGGGGAGAGTGGAGATGTGTAACACTTCCGACTAGAATTAGCAGGTATGGAACATTTTTATAAAAATAATTTTACGTATCATGTACATACTGTAAATTCTTATGGATTATACACTGCCGTTTGTGAAAATTGCAACACTAAGAAAGAATTTCCCGAATAACTCCAAACTTGGTGGAAGTGTAGAAGAGTCTGCAAGCAATAAGTGATTAGGTTTGCAGAGAGATGGGGTACACGTAGGCCGAACAGACCCCTCTCGTGTCTGTCCGACAAAGTCAGTGTTGCGCCCAGTGTAGTCAGTGCAGAGCTGTCAAACAAGGCGGAAATAATGAGTGCCAGTAGCCTCGTCGACGTCAACGGGAGCCATATCGGCATCTGAGTGAGTCGGGGCAGAATGATCGGTATCCGGGAAGCGGGTTTGTCATACCGTGACATTTCGGCTCGTACAGAGCATGCTGCTACGACAGTGATGCGTGTGTGGAAGCAGTGGATAGATGAAGGTCGTATGCAGCGAAGAGCGGGTACTGTACCACGGCACGGGATGACCGTCATCTTGTCCGCATGGCCATGACGGACCGTACAACTTCATCCACAGCGGTGGCTCGACGCTGGAGCACTGCAACAGGTGTGAACTTGTCTACATCAACGGTTCGTCGCCGTCCGCTGCAGGTTGGACTGGTTGCATGGATACCATTTACGTCGGCTTCCATTGTCCAGAAACCACAAGCTCCTCCGACTGCAATGGATACTGAACACCGTCACTGGGGTGCTGAGTGGCAAAATGAGTATTTTGCCACTCAGTGGCAAAGTCCCTCTTGAACGTGTCCTACAGTGATGGCCGCATACGTGTCCGGCGGTACCGTGGTGAGTGCAACCTGGAGGGCTGCATTGTTGAGCGGTATAGCGGACATACACCAGGTGTGATGGTTTGAGGCGCCATTGGTTACAACAACCGATCTCGCCTCCTATGAAATGAGGACTCTTTGAACAGCAACCGGTACCATTCGATGGTTGCAGAGCCTAAGGTACTCCTTCTGGTTCAGGCATCTCCACAGGCCACATTTCAATAGGACAATGCCCGGCCACATATTGCGAGGAATGTACAAGCCTTCTTCGAAGAATGACGGGTACCATTGCTTCCCTGGCCTGCACGTTCGCCTAACATGTTGCCCATCGAACATGTCTGGGATATGGTTGGTCGGTACCAGGTGCGTCGCGGTCCTCCAGTAACCGGTGTCACGGATTTGCGGCTCGAATACAAACTTCGTGGAGGGAGATCCCTCAGGAACTTATTCAGAACCTTTTTGATTCAATGCCACGGCATATAGCAGCTCTAATTGCAGCGCATGAAGGCCAAACCAAATACTGAATATTAGGGCTCAAAGATCAAGTATAGATTTGAAAAGTTTATCATTTGTTACTTGTCATGTACCTAACCTGTGGTATTAAATTCATTGAATACGTGCCTTTCCTTCTTGGTGTTGCAATTTTCACAAACGGCATAGATACAATGATGGTGTCATTCTAATTTTTTAATAACTGCTTCTCCCCCAAAATTAGTAATCGCTTAATTTCAATTAAAAATGGCTTGTTAAATAAGGCTATCTACTTCTCTTATGTCATGTTTATTCAACTTTTGACCCTCCAAAATGTTTCAGTTTTAACGATTGGCATGTTCTATCTTTCTAATAGTATAAAACAAATAGTCTTGATTCGTAATATTATAAAACAAACCGTCTTGATTCCTTACATTTGAAAATTCAACATTCTATTAAGAGTGGGCATCAATATATGATTTTCTATTTTGTCAGTGACACATTATTTATAATTTATTTTAATTTATTAATTAAAATGCTCAATGTCGTTTTGTATGTGTAAGTATTTTATTTTTGGCATTATGTTAAAGACTGCTGATATTTTGTTAAAGGAGAAATTGAATTATTTTGTAGAGTGTTATTTTGTTATATCTGTCAAAAATAGCATTACCCTAAATTGTCTTTATTTTATGATTATAGTAGATATTTCGGTTTAAATATATATGAATTTGCTGGCGTGCTTTATACTCAGAGCTAAATTATTTTTATTTTGCTGGAAAATGTAAACATTCATGAAAGGTATCGACTTCTTAAGATGTGATATTTATTATTACATCTTTAATTCTTATATATATATAAATTAACACTAATAATAAAAGTAGATAAAGATAAAACACAGAGAAAGAGTCACACTTGAAACTGCACTAATGGCTACTGAAATATTGCTGAAGTTGTTTAAAATTTTGTAGATAAAAGTTTAATAATATTGCTATACAATATTGAAAACTATTGCGCTCTCATTCTGTAATGAAGCCAGAAGATAAGCATGGTACTAAATATTTAAGTTAGTTGCAATTATAAAATCCTAGTATACAGAATATTGCTAGTAAAGGAAAATGGTTTGATGTACTAAAAATATGAGGAGCAGAATTTTTAGCTACGCCATTTTTGTAATACTTACATTTTTTCTTCCATTTTTGATTGGGCTTTCAAAATTTCTTCTTTCTTTTCTTTATTCAAATTATTAATATTTCGTAACAGATCATTTTTTTCATCTAAATCAGATTTTTGCTGATTTGATTGCTTTTTCATGATCTCCAGCTCAGATAGACAATTATCTAGGGCAGCTTTGATACATAATATATTTTTGTCTAGTTCCTCAAATCTGTTTTTCTTTGACATCAGTTCTTCATTTAATATCTTGAAAACATGAACACAAATTTTCAAATAAAACCCAAGAAGTGTGAATTAATTTACATAATTTTATACTCTATAATTACTACAAAATAAAAGAACATCGAAGTAAAATAATTGCAAGACTAAGTTTATAATGGGACTTTTTGTGATCTTAACCTGCTTTCATTCCCAGTGCTGTGGCTGAGAAAGTGATAACATAGCCTTGAATACTTGCTGAGTCATCAATCCTGGGTCGTTTCAAAAAAATTGGCAAGCATGACAATTGTGGCAATTTGACTAGTTTGTTGGTATATAGTGACAACTCTTTGTTTCATATAACCTACAAATATGTCGCATATGACAGGTATAAAATTGTAACTTGTCAGATGGCAAATTGCTGTTTCACAAAGCGCACAAGAAATTGTTTGTATAATGAGTTTCCGGAGAAGGCCGCCTCTTCTCATGGTTTTAAATTACAAGACTCTACCCTATCCGGAAGTTCAATATACAAGCCTTGGAAACCTACGCATCCACAATCATTGTCATTACCGAGCATTGGTAACTATTTTCTGTGCGTTGATATAATATATATCATTATATCGTAATGTAAATTAAATTTGACGAAGTGCAATATATTTTATAATACTTAGCAACTAATGAAAATTTTATTATTGGCATATATTGTTATTTGTAACAATCAATATTATATCGATGGTTTCAGTCATCCTACGTCTTATTTTACAAAAACATAAACAAGTATCACATGATTATGTTAAACATGGCAAATAATAAGTTGGTATTTTGCACCTTATGAATGAAACAAAGAATTACTCTTTGGGGAATTCCAGGAAGATCGTACTATGAAAGTAATGTGTAAAAAGGTAAAGACGTTGCAGAAAAGGCGAACTCATTTGGCATTAACGTTAAAGACTGAAAATATCTTTGAGACTCTATACAGCAAAACTGGCGCAAGAGAACAATAATAAATGAACTTCAATTTAATTCTCGTATATATTGTCAAATTGTTATTGCAATTATAATACATCACTAAAACATATTAATAAAACATTTTTAATCAGTTTTAAGAAAAGAGAGACAAAAGGATAAAAGCTGGGACTGGAGGTGGAGAAAAATATCTCTATGATGATTTTGTTAAACTGATATTGAAGAATATTGTCTCGGATTTACCAGTTCAGAATCAATGCACCAGAAATATCGGGAACAGATTCGCTAGTTTTAAGAAAGACACTAAAAACTAGGAACTAAAGCCAGCACTGATGCAGCATCATCATCACGTAAAAGTACAAGCAAAAGAATTTTATATTATCAGATCAAGTGGGATTAGCAACACAAAAAAGGGAGAACCTGCAAAAAGAATCATATATGTTAAAAAGAAGATCAAAATGGCAAGCCAGAAAAATGTAAATTCGATCTTGAAATTCTTAAATTGAAGAGAGAAAGTTGCAGCTTCTATCTTCAGAGTTTAAAATGAACCTGGTGAGCAATATAACTGCCGAAACTGGAGACTCAACAAAACATAACTTCTGTACGTCGTTGAGCCTTTAAATACACTGTCAGAAGTATTGCACTGCATTTAAGATGACTGAACAAATAATTTACGATATTGCACATCTACTCTTTACATTATTATGACTATTCCAACCTATTACGTGTTACACAGATTAGCATTGATTTTAATGCTTTTTGTGCTTGTAAGGCAAAAACATATTGGTAGGGTTAAACACAAGTTTAAAGTATGGTTCAAGCTTAAAAAAGTTGTAATAATTCCTATAAAACAACAACAGATTTTGTTTGTGAATTCAACTAATTTTTAATCTTATGCAAAGCTATGCATGGTAAATCAACGTTACAAGAGATAATGGTTGCAGTCTCAAATGATTTAAGCTTGGATTTTTTTTTTTTTCAATATTCCATGTGTGTTCGCTATCATTAGTCAGTCCTGGTGGTATAGTGGTAATCACACTTGCCTCCTAAACCCAAGATCGCGGATTCAAACCCGGTCAGGATCGATGAATTTTTTCGGACGTAAAAATCAAAGTATGGCTTCCTTCGGAAGGGAAGTAAAGCCATGGGTCTTACATTTATAGCACGAAAAAGAACCTCAAACCTGAAAAAAAGAGGCCTCTAAGCAAAATTTGTCGGCCGTTTCACGCCCTGAATTGAATGGGACGGTGATGACGTGAGATGTTTAAGAACGTCCACAAGTAAAACAAATCATCGTTCACTATCAAGCGCACTGTAGGTTTAACGCACCTATAAATCATACTAGAGCCTCGTTTATAGGTTTTTCTATTGAGATATTGGGTGAAATAAGTCACTTTCTCAAACCATATCTACTGTCACCTAATATTCTTGCTTTAGGAAACGGTTTTCAACATTTATACCACATCTGTGCGAGTGAAGAAAGTCTCGCGTTGTGAACGAACCTGGCCTACCTGTACTTACGCAGAAAAATTCGAGATCAGGCTCTCACTTTATGTTATGTTAATGGAATGATTTGTCAATTCTGTCGACCAACACGGCTTCGTTTTCATATGGAACGTTTATCTTGATAAGCGAACAATCAACAATTCCTGCAAATGCAGGAATGTTTGATATTCTCATAAAACATTGTGGAATTACTTGCACATATATTGCTGGCCAGCGAACTGCTCCCAATAGAGGGCTTTACTCCCAATAACGTTTCTGACAGCAGCTGCTAACTTGTTTCACGCAACACTGAACGGTCTCTTTAGATAATCCGTACGCGACCACATGGAGATGAAATTCAGGGCCAGAGACCATGCAATAAAGCGCACATAAAATGTGCTCTTTTGGCTACAACGCATGATTTCTTGTTGTTGTGTGCGTTAGATTGCCACTTATTTTATTTTTTTTAAATCAATTTCACTGTGCTTACTCGAAACTTTTTTTAACACAAAGTCGCCCATATTGTGATGAAAAATTATCCTCTGCCTAAAAACTCTTGTTGCACTGTTCAGTACATCATCACTTTCATTGCTACTGCTATCACATTGCCGTCACTATTGCTGTTAAAGTTAAAGGTTTAAGCTAGAATGGAACGAAACTGTTTGCTGCGCAAGAGAATTGCCAATCTCTGAAGAGAAAATTACACTCGCATTTTAGTTTCAAAATCATACCAGACGTCGACAGCATTAAGTGTCAGAGCACCGAAGAAAACACAATAATCGTTTCTTTATAATGTAAAGTTTAAAATAAATTGTAAACACTTATTGTGTATTATTATCTCACAGATGTAATTGATTATCGCATCAAGACTAAAATTATCATGTCGCACACTGCGCACATGCTATGGCAAGTAAAAGTTCCCCTGCCGAATTTGTTTGACAGTTTTATAAATATGACACAAGAAATCAAAGTGTGACATCGCCTGACAACATTTTAGTAACACAACAATTATTATACAGATTACAGCAAATATCTACAGATGCACCACCTGATACACATCATCTCCCTATCTTATTAACAATAGCAACAGCAACATGGAATCTGAAAATCCCGCAATGTAGAAGGTCGTTGATTTTCGGAGAATGGATTGGAATAAATACAAAACCATTATAAAGCGGAAACTAACAGTAAACCAAAGAGATCACAAACAAAACATAATTGGACAAATAGACGCAGAAACAGTAACATAAGAAATATAATAAACAGTATATCAGAAGAAGTAATAGCAAAAAGTAAAATAAATTCAATCACTCCCAAACTTTTCCAAAAAGCATAATACAATTAATAAAAATAAAAGGAAAATTTTAAGGAGAATATATAAAAACCCACAGTTCAATAAATAAAACTATATTAAATAGACTACAACAACAAATAAAACTTGCAATAAATGATTTTAGACGTTAGATAAGTGAATAGTGGAGTAGATAAGTGGGAAGAATACATATATACAATTAAAAAAGAAGAAGAAGCAGAACTCAGTAACCTCAAAAGTTCTGGAATTTAATTAAAGTAACAAAGGGAAGAAGGGTGCCAACCTATCCAATTAAACAAATAGCAACCATACTTGGGCAACTAAAGATAAGCTAAAAGTTTTCAAAGATCACTACTCTAAAGTATTCCAGGTGCCGCAGACTCCGGAGTTCGGTCAGCTTTATTTTAAAAGAAATTATCATATTTTGCATGGCACACAATTATACAAACCGGAAGTGAAGGAAAATATACAAAACAAATTACAACACAGGAAGTTATCGGCATCCTACAATACCAAGGAAATAAAGCTCCAGGCCCAGATGGAATAACAAACAGAATGTTAAAAGAAATGACGAGAGTTATAACCAATCTGTTCAATAAAATCCTCATGCATGGTTATCATCCAAAACAATGAAAAGTAGCACATAAATAACTTTTTGTAAAGGCAAGCAAAGATAGCAAAAATTATACAAAAAGCAGACCAATCTCACTCACAGCAAGCATGCAAAATTATTAGAGAGAATAATCGTAAAAAGACTGCAAAATTACTTAAACGACAACAAAAGAACAACAGACACACATGCAGACTTTATGAAACAAATTACGATACAGGATCAACTTTTCGCGTAACTTCAAGCCTACAAAATAGTCTAAACAAAAGTAAAGCAACAATAGCTACTATTTTTATTGATACAAGCTTTTTTGAAAAATGCTGGATTAATGGACTGTTATATCAACTTATACAAATGCAAATAACAACAATAACACTAAGATGGATAGCCAGTTTTCTAAGTGATAGGACAGCATTTATTAAATTAAAAGGGAATTGCCAAAACCAAATTTTAACAACAGAAACACCTCAAGGCATCGCCATATCTGGGCTTTTATATATAATATATACAGCAGACACGCCACAACCAATTGACAAACCTATACAACTAGCGTAATATGCGGACGATACAGCATATGCACACAATGGATTAAAAATGAAGGTTATTATTAAACACAGAAAAAGGCAAATCTTAATAGTCAGAAACAAAATTAAATAAAAACACAGAAATATGAAGTTAAAAATAAATAATCAAGATATAAAACCAAACACAACGATATCTTGGTATAGCCTATCATAGCAAAGTATCTACACAACCACATTACAGGGAAAAGCTAAGTACAATAAAATCGACCACAGCAACGCTTTTATTTAACAGAATATAGATTAGAAGGCCGCCTAAGTACCAAAGTATTAATACGTACATTTATACGAAGTACTTATAAGGCCAATAATTACATATGTAGCAATATAATTGTTTCCCGTATCAACAGAAGCAACAATTAATAGAATACAACAATTTGAAAGAAGATATCTGCGCATTGTACTTAAATTATTTCCAAATTATAGAAACATACACAAAGTATGAAGTACCTTACTAAAACCATGGACCTACCAGAACTATTTTACAGAAGGAAATTGGTAAATAACGCACAAAACTATAAAAAATTGTCGCATAAGAAATTAATAATATAAAAAAACCACCACCGGGTATTGAACAAATTGAACAACGAGAAAAAGAACGGCAGAAAGAAACACAGAAAATAAATACCTTTCTGCAAAACCTGTTAGAATGAAATCACCACCAAAAAACTGCTAAGATCCTCCCAAATTTGCTTCAGAAGCAAAATACAAATACAACATTAAACAAACACCCCTAATATCACTTTTCACATTATGATCAAAATATCCAAAATTCTACAACCACAGTTCCTGGAAATTTCTGCTTTTTTGTTAAAAAAACTAAAAAAGGAAAAAGGAAAATTAGTTGAAGAGGGAAGTTACCCTAAACGGCCACGGGAGCAAATTGTCCTCCTAAATGACGTCATTTAATCAATCAATCGACAGACGATCCTGATGCACCAGTCACTGCTCCTTTCAATAGCGGCAGCGGAGAAAATCGAGCACAATCGCAAAGAATGATGCATTAGTGTGGAGAAGTGGTAATGTGACTGCAACAAATGCAGGCGATAGAACGATCGTAATGCAGGGAAACAAGCAAACGTAAGCCAAAAAATAACTTTTTAGAATACATGTTAATAACTATTCATATTCAGTATACAGCGAAATCAAATGGGAAACTGTAATGTAGCAATGTTAATACGCAAAAGAAACAATAATAACACGGGAAAAGGCATAAGCTTTTAACACTTTCAGTTTTCAATTTTTTTTAAATTAAAAATTTTGCAACTTATATGTTATTTTAACATTAAAGCTTTTATTTGAGCATTTAGAGTCAGTACATGAATTAAAAGTGAAATTGTTATTTATGCGTTGTCCTACCCTAAAATGTAATATTGAACAGGTAACATTTGTAACATTAAAAAGGTAACATTTATTATATTAAGAAAAGTGCAATAAATTATGAAGATTAAAAATAAAAAGAATCTCTGAGGGAATCGAACCCACTACCTTCCCGTTGACAGCATGGTGCGCTAACTGAGCTAATAGGCCGAGATGCACAAAATGGTACTTATCCACTACATTAGTGAACTAAATTGGGCTCGGCTATCTTCGCTGCGGTTCGTGAAACAAGCCTTGGTTGTAGATCGTGTTACATCTACATTCGGCTGCAGTCGGGAGACTGGCTCTATAAAAGTACTGGATGGCGGCGGATCTTCGATTTCCCATGTAATGCACTCTTCGTTGTTTCTGAATTGTGGAAGATCCAGTAAGGCTTTGTTTAGCGTTCTGCTGTGCAATTATTCATTTTATGGTTATATATTTCACAAAATATAGTTCTTTTTCGGAAGGTAAGTGTAGTTATGTACTTTATATGATATTTTCATTATTATTATACGTTATTACAGTACGTTTTCGGGATTATATGAAAATTGTTTGTGGTTTCAGTCAGTAATCACTGGTATATATATGGGTTCGAGCCGTTTCCTAACCTCAAGCATAGCATTGCGGGAATTTCACGCGTGTGACCTTAACAGTGAATTGGTTCATGTATTGTTAACTGATCTGATAATGATGACTCAATTATACCTTAAAGTGGCAGTAAAGGTAATGTTTTAAGCTCAGAAGAGCAATTATCTGCAAATTTGAGTGAAAAATTTCGCATCTTTGAAGGAACTATGCTGGGGTGCAATATGGAAGAAGTAGTTGTGTCTGAAAACAATACACCTAAAGAATAGGCAGCAATTATATGGTTGCAGCTCCAGGTACACAAAACTGATAGGACTTTTCTGGTTGCAGTAGACCTAACATTTCCACTGAAGTCACATTGCCACTAGAGAGTTTTCATTGTTTCCTTTCAAACTTTTGATCACATTGTGTATCAAACAAATTTATACAAATTTGTGGATAAAGTGTTTCCAATTAATAAATGCAGAAAAGATGAAAACATTATTTGCAATAAATTTACTGGGGGGTTTAAAAAACGTCCTTGCACAGACTACTGTCTTCAGACCCACCTAAGAGAGATAGCTACATCTATTATGCTCCGGAATAGTTTCCATGGCTTCTGAACTCTGTTCATCTATATGGCAATAGTCAACAACCAAAAAAAGGGAGAAGACCCATTTGACTAGATGTACAAAGTTTGTCCACCATTGAAGGTTCTCTCATTCTACTATCCAACAAAGAAACAAGCAGTCGACAAATCCATAATAGGATTCAAAGGATGCTCAAGCCTGAAGCAATGATACCACAGAAGCCAACAAGACGTGGTTACAAAGTTTGGAATTAGGATAAATGAAAATGGTTACATCTCTCAATTTAAAATATATACGAGGAAAGAACCAACCAATGAAAAATGTTTAGGGGAAAGAATTGTTAAAACACTCGCCAACAAATTGTTTGGAAAGAAATATGAAGTTTACATTGATAACTATTTTATATTAAATTCCTTGATGAAATATTTGAAAGAACAAGCAGTGCATACCTGTGGAACAGTGCCAAAGGGAGGAATTGAATTTCCTTCAGAATTTCACTAATGGCAAAGTATATGGAGAGGAGATTTTCAATTTAGATGTATGGAAGGGGATATGGTGGCTATGCTTTGGAAGGGTAGGAAAGACATTCAATTTCTTCCTCATTTCCTGATGTGGATGATGCCACAATGGCGTCACTAAAGAACAAAGATGGATCACTGCAATGCATTTCATGCACTGCATTGGATAAAGACTATAATAAACATACTGGGTTATGTAGACAAAACAGATATAGCAAAACTCTGCTATGAAATAGTAAAAAGTAGTGACACTGTATAATGAACATTAGAGTTGTCAATGTCAGCATATTTTTCAATGAATTAATCCTGAAGAGGGTATCAATCTCAAGGATTTGCAACCTCTTATCATTGTAGGACTTTTAGGTGCATTAGAGTCTAGGTCACCAAATTGGGTAAAGAAATTGTCTCATATGGGCCATTTAATGCCATATATTCCTCATGAGAAAACAATTAGCTGAAGCACATGCCTGTAAAAGGAACATCTCATAGATGTGCAACATGCAGTACAGCTAAAACTGTTTACCGTGCCAAATGGGCATGTCAGATATGTGGAATCAAGCTTTGAACAATCAATATAAAAAATTGTTTTGCTGTATATCATGCAAAAAGAGAAATATCTGGTTTCCTATAGTTTCAATATAAAACCATCTTTGATAATTAAAAACGAATGAATTGTTTTATCAAAAATGTGCAAAAGTTTAACCTTAATGTGTATTACTAGGATTAACAGTACTGTAGAATATGAAAAATAAAAAAAATTCAATTAAATGTAAAACAAGATTAAGTATATTGCTAATAATATAAGAAATGACCAATGATGCAATAAAACTGTAAAAATTGATCTAAAATAAAAAAGTCAGAAAATTACAAAGATAATATTAAAAATGCAAATTTTATATCCAGAGATACAAAATCAGGATTTATGTATGTATTAGCATTATCTACAACAATTTAGATAGATGACTAAACATCAACATCTGGCCTGGTTATTACATGGTGAGAATAAGAATGGATTAGAAAAAAATAAGTGTATATTTATGGTACTATAAAGAAATCTTATAAATAGTGCAGGAGGAAATATTACTTAAAGAATTCTCCTTAGAAGTGTTTAAGATGATTAACACAGTAGGTTAAAATCTCTTAACACCAATACGTGAAGTACAATGAAAGTGCTACATTTCCCCTCTATAAAGTTAGTATGAAGCATAGATTAAACCTTTGGATTATGAGGAAAATGTACTTCACAGAGAAGTGTATAATGAATTCTTGATCTGTAACTGATATTATTTATGTATGAAGTTTGCTGTAGTCTTCAGTTTAACATTATTTCTGTGCCATCTATCTCTCTGTCAATTACATTGAAGGTCATTATTTAGTCTTGTCCAAATTACATGAAAATTATTATTACAGCCCAAGTTGGGCCATAATCTCCTTTATTGCTCTATTCCAGTTGTCTCTGTCTAGGGTCACCCTTCTCCAAATTGTAATAATTCTCCCAATAATTCCTCAGTATCCTGTTTCACTGTATCAGTTCACCTGTCACCGCCTGTGGTGCCTCAGTAGTAAAAACGGGCGTTAAACACTACTCAAAAAAAAAAAAAGTTCACCTGTCTTTTGGTGTCCCTATTAGTCTTTTACCATAGCTTCTTCGTGTCAGTATCCTCTTTAGTATAAAATATAGTGAACTTTTGTAACAGTGGTGTCAAATATTGACATTTTAAAACAATTCGACTCAATTTTTTTTAAAATCCTCTTTAGTATTCTTTGATCATTCATCCTGTACACATATCCTGCCCATTCCAGTCTTCATTGCCTAATATATGTTATAAAGTCTATGTTCAGATATAGGGAAGTTTACTCTTTATTATGTATCATATCCTACCGACCCTTTTCTTTGACATGTCCCAAAATTTGCCTTAATACCTTTCTTTCAAATATTCCTAAAATCTTAACATATAATGTAATTGGAATGCTACAATGAAATACATAATTATTAATATGAAAAATACATAATTATTAATATATTATGGTGAGTCAAACTAAACACTCTGGTAGATTCACTTATATACAATATCTTTAGAATATGTCTTGCAGAACCTTGTTCACATTATCAGCCATTTGTTGACTGCTAGAAGGATTACTGTATTTGGAGGACATACTATTATATTCTATTGGGCATCTAATGAACTGAAAAATGGTCTTTTCTCCTTCTGGTATCTTGAAGTTCATTAACCGATTTTTATATTTTTGGATGTAAATTTTTTCCCATGTGTTTAGTTCTATACAGGTATGTCTTCTACCACCTTTAGCAATTGCACTTTTCATCAATTTTGTAATTTATTTGCCAAAAGTGTCTATTTCCTCATACTTATGTTTCTGTTGGATATTCCTTTTTGTTTTTACAACATATATTTGATCAAAGTTTGCATTATTTATACAATAAATTTATTATTTTTTATCTTCTGGTTAACTATCTATCTAAACATGTTGATTGCTTATAAAATTTTACAAAATCTATTCTTCACTGTTCTTTATTCTACTTGTTTGAATTCCTGTTGATATTTTGGCTTCCTTAATAGTAAATTTACTAGTCTATGTGTGAAGTTATTAATTACTGCATGTTTATGTTATCTTGAATAGAAGCTATTCACTTTTATTTGTTTATTTATTCACTGTGTGTGTTTTTTTTTTTTTAAATCTTATTTATTTACTGCGTGCTCCATTACTATAATAATTAGTAATACTACATGCATTGCTATCATTTCATTGTTACATGTTATCCTTAATACTATTTTTGAACACCGTTTCATTCTTATTCTAATCTAATTATATTTGAAGATTGCCTAAATTGGTTATATTTGAATGCTTTTACATTATCATTCTCAGTCACCACATTTCCTTTCCTATTAGTCAATTTGTGTTAATTTGAAAACTGTCAAAATTTATACTGTTTACAAAAGTTTT
Source organism: Metallyticus violacea (assembly GCA_030762175.1). NCBI lineage: Eukaryota > Metazoa > Arthropoda > Insecta > Mantodea > Metallyticidae > Metallyticus > Metallyticus violacea. The sequence goes on from CM060838.1 coordinate 72,442,718, forward strand.
AAACTGTTTACTATATTTTAAAACAAGTTCACTATTGTCTGTTGGCCATCGCCTAGTTACTTTTGCTACATCTTTCCAAAATATTTCTCACTCTTTCTTCAAAATTTTGCAGTCCCACAAAATGTGTTCCACCATTTGAATACCCTCCTGGCATACACATGATGCGTTCTCTACTATTTTGAAGCGATGAAAATAGGCATGTGTGCGTGCATGTGTGTGTGTCCCCCCCGTCCCTGTCCTTTCTGTGTATTCCAATTTCCAACTTTCTATTGTTCTTTATTATTTTTGTGTCTAGAAATGGTAGCATATTAGCTGTTTCACATGAAAATACTAGACTAGACTAGGTTCTTGTAAATTAAGTATTTTTTGGCATTATTAACATGTTTTTTGTTTACTATTGCAAAAATATCATCCTATAAAAAATATATGTACCTGTATCATGTTTTGAATGTGTATGGAAAGGTTTTTTTAATATATATTTCGAACCTGCTCAAAAATAAATTATCCAAAAAGGGGGGTATGGGAGAATTTGAATTTGAAATTTGGGAGCTCCTGAAACCTGATTTTTAACTACTTTGCTAGTTTATATATAAGAAGGTTTGCTGATGGGCTGCATGCTGTTGCTGGAATTATAGGTCATATATTTTTCCTAATGTTGGATTGCTCTATTTTTGGAATAATACTGCAAAATTTGAAATAATTATTTATGGAATTTATACATATGTTCAACTAATTCAAATTTATTTTCAATTTTTTTTATCTATTCTTCAGATTTCCATGATTAAAAGGATTTATGATATTTCATGTGTTTGTTATTTTTGAATGTTGTATTTTTACTTTTAAAGCAGGAATGAATTAAGGTATAATTAGGTGTTTTCCACTTTAAAAGCAACTACCAAAAACTACAATTTCTCATACTTATGTTCCTTTTTCTCAGTTCCTATAACATGTGGAAGAATGCACTTTTACCGCATGTTCTCCACTTGTATGTGATATTTTGACAGAAGGATTTATTAATATTAGAATTTATTCAAAAATAAAAATATTTTAAAATACCAATTATTAAATGTAAAATAATATTAAAAGTTATATCTCAAAAATCTATCAACACTTGTGAAAATAGGCTCTGTTAAAGATTTAGAGAAGCAGCAAATAATAGCTGGTGAAATTTTCAACTTTCTGCATATAATAGTTAATGGGAAAAAGGAACATAAATGCATACACGTTTAACATTGTCAAGATAGAGCTTAATGAACCCCTTTAATCCTCAGGTAATGATATCATGCACCAGTTTTGTATGTACAAAAGTACATGTATTTACCAAATTCAAATACCATATTCCTTGCTTGAGTCTTTGTCTTTGAAATATACCATTTTATATAGTGTTCGTACATTGAAGAGTACAAATACTCTACAAGACTGGCGCATGATATCATTACTTGTGGATCAAAGGGGTTCAACCTCCAACCTGGAGGACCTGCTCTCCCTATTTATGCCCCTGAGAGACAGATACTGGGTGGCTCACTTACCTCAGGGTTGTTACTTCCTGTACCCACAAAGGGGGCATGACAAATTATTCCATCAGAAATATCTACCTTGTCAATGTTTTATTCAATGCAGCCATTTAAAGAACTAAAAGACACCATATGCAGACAAATGTCTGCACAAAACATGAATAGATAGGAGTGCTATTAATGTGCAAAATGAAAATAAATAGCCCCAGTACTGATTCATGAGGAATTTCATATTTTACTAGCCCTGACTCTAGAACATTTAATTCTTTTATCACCATATGAATAGAATATTTCAGTAGATAAGTGGTTTAAAGCTTTAAAACTGAATCCCTAATACCATAGAGTTCACTTTTTTTCATATAGCTTTTGCTTGGTCTATGCACAGTAATTATTTTTCATTAATGTCAAAACCTCTTTGATGAATTCAAAAAAATAAATGGTTGTGAAACAGTGCTTGAAAAAGTATATTATGCTGCACTTAAAAATATTGTTAAGCTGTTTGAAAGGATTGTATTGAATAATAAAAATCGTTTTCCCTTATCAGCAAGGTTCAATATTAATAGACCATAAACTTAAAAATAAACTACCTTTATAAATTACGCTAATGACAGACGAAACATTCATGCTATCTTTAAACAAATTAAATACTGTTTATGACATGTGCAAAGAAGCTAAGTAGGAGTGGACTTATTCCCAGATTTGATCAAAACATTTGACTTGGTAGACCATCATATACCGCTTAATAAAGAAACCAAATGTGGTATCAGGGGTGTTGTTCTCAGTAAGCTTAAAACCTACATAGACAAAAGGGAAAAAATGATAAAAATTCAGTTTATGCTCACAAAAAAACATCAGCTTTCATCTAAACTCTTAGAAAAAAATCATTGATGTGATAGATTCCAAGAATCTATTTAAGTCCTTTGTTATTTTTCATGTTAATGAGATCCCATTATGTCTCAAGAATGTTCCAAAAGATAATATTATCGTTTGCTGATGATACTACTTTAATCAATACTGGAAAAGAAAATAATATCCTTTATTGAAACTTTAAAAATGTGGCATATTGTTAACAATGTGATTCAAAATAAATAGGTAAGGAAACTTGAAGTTTAAATAGTAGCAGTTAACTTCTAACATAAAATAGCAGAAATTAGGAAGCCCTAGATGTAAAATTAGTATTTAAATTGGTAAATTAAATGCCAGAAAATAAATTCTTAGGTTTATGGATTGACAAATATTTTGGGACAAACAAATTTAAACCTTATCTCATAAACTGAGTAGAGCATACTTCATCCTGCACCAGCTAAGATCTTGCATATCATTTGAAGTGCTTAAAATATGTTATTTTGCTTATTTTCACTCATTATAAATCATGAAGCATTATGGTTTAAATGAAATAAAAAAGGCAGTAAATAAAAGATTTATAACAACATTACAAAGAATTTACCCCAATAATGCATTTGTATTAGGATCTCTAATTATATGTTAACTGGAATTATTGCAAATTCTACTGGTTTAAGACAAAGCTGTAAATTATTTAACTATGTTATTCAATTTGTATATGGTTGATGTTCTAGAGTTAATTCATAAAACCAATAGACATATTCCAATAATTAATAATTAAGAAATACCTGGGTTACAGAGTCAATAATTAATGTGGGATTAATGAAAACAATTTAAGAAATATCTAATATTTTGTAAAAAGTGTAGCTTAAGAATTATAAACAGAAATATAAAGTTGTTCTAAGCTGAAGAAGAATAAAAGATGGTAGTGTGAAGGAAAAGTAATTGACATAGTTAAAAGTTGTCTGATTAGGAGTAAGATTAAGTAGTAATAGAGGATGAAATGAGCAAAAGGAAAAGGTATTACATAATAGCTGGAAAATAGAAATTGAAAGCTGTAAAGGTATGTCTGAAGGAACTGCCAGGTATGCAAATTGAATGGAGAGAGTTTATGCAGCAATAATTCAGGCAAAAAGGCTATATGGGATAAAGGTTGAGATATTTGAGGGTTGGGTAAATGCCGATTTGATTTACAGAAGTTCCTGTTTACTAATTGGGGGTTTACGAAGAGCTTCACCCAATGAGGTAGCTCAAGGAAATTTAGGACGAATAGGGAATAAGAGGAAAATAAGGAAAAGAGCATTAAGGTATTATTCAAGCTCAACGAGTAGACGAAGAAAATGTATTAAGGCAATGTTTAATTTTAAAAAAAGGTAAATTGAGATCTGATCAGTGTGATTAAGAAGATTTTGAAAAAGATTAGTATGGGAAAAGCATGGAAAGTTAGGCAATTAAAATGGAAATAGTTTTGGAAAATAATTAAGCTAAGGATTTGGGATATTAAAGTAAAGATGATTTGCATAGGTCAGAATAGGAGTCATTAAGTTGAAAGAAGTAGACTAAAGGATCAATGTGTGAAGAGAATGATCATATAGCTTAGTTGAAAGTAAAGAAACTAGATTATTGTGAAAGAAGTCCCTTTTTGAGAAATGGAGTAATCTTTCAATGGGAGTAGTTGGTAATAACAGTCTGCATTTAACTTCAGAGTAAAAATGTAAAGAAATAGGAAGTTATTTAGAGATAATGAGGAAAAAATGGTTAAGGGAATCAGCAAACAAGTTAATGAAATAAAATACGTCTAAAATTAAGAGATGACAATTTTCATTATGTGGATGAATATAATATATTGGTACCTATTATGAATATTGGATAAATAAGAAAATCAGCTACTAAATTGAGATAAAGTATTAGAAGAAAGATTTATAATCAATCCTATTGGGTAAGAGATTGGTAATTGACCATTCTCTCTTGAGGAGGGGGGTTCCACTGGTATCAGTAGTAAGGAGTTAATCAGATGTTTCATGAGATCTGAAGACTGTGTTTTCACTTACAAAAGGGGAGAAAGATGTTTTAAAGGGTATATATTTATAATGAATAAACAGTATAATTCCATAAACTGTATTTTAATTTGCATTTATTATATTGCATATTGTATAAATAAATTCATTCATTTATGCTGTCATATAATTTAATATTATGGGGCACTTCTGTCAACAGTAATGACTTATTTGTATTATAGAAGAAAGGACCGAGGATTTTAACAGGCATTTGAGAGAAAATTGCAGGGAACATTTAAAGTTAAAATAATGACCTTGCCAAACTTGTACATTAAAGAGATGTTGGTTCTTGCACAAATTAATGGAAAATTGGTAACAAATGTTAAAATTCACTGTTACAATTTTTGCAGTAATAACACATTGCACATCATTGTGCATAAACCCACACTATATGAAATTTCATGTAATTTATAAAATAAATTTAAATATAAAGTTTTACCTGAATATTAGAAATACAATATCTGTAATCAAATTTAAAATGGATACCCAAAACTAACTGCTATAGAATCAGTTCTACTCTGTAGATAAAAACTGTAAAGAAAAGTTTCAGGCAGTAAGTCCCATTAATTAGCCAAGTACTACATGTTCTTTTTATGTACCATTGTTTGTATATAAGTATTTGTGTGTTCATATTGTCTGATGTATTTTCCTGCGAAAGTCCACCCAAGTATGTTCTATGTGTGTGAGAATGTCAGTAAGTGTAATTTTCATTTACACTCACTTATATCCAGATCCTGCTTTGTACTGCCATGGGTAGCTAAGGTCGTTAAGGTGCAGACTCGTGAGTGGGAGGTCTAGGGTTCGAATCCCGTGCAGGACCGTCCTCCCTGACTGAGGTTTTTTCCAGGTTTTCCTCAGTCCTCATAACTGGCAAATGGGGTATCCTAAACTTAGGCCTGAAATGTTTCCCTCCTTAAAAAAAAATCCTTTCCCAATATATCATTTCATTTCATGCATTGCCAGTTTTCACCGCCTGTGGTGCCTCAGTAGTAAAAACGGGCATTAAACACCATTCACCACACCACACCACCTACTTTGTACTATATCTTTACATAACACTGTATAGATTAGTGGATGAACAATTTAATTAGTGCTGTCACTCTTAACACTATTGTGTCATAATTTATATATACTATTAAAAGCTTGTATTATTTTATTACATTGCATAGTATCACTGTTATTCAAAATTAAGGTGAAATGTCAATAAACACACACATATATATATATATATATAGGTGTGCATTGAATGTGTCCTATATCATTTGTAATGATCTCATGGTCTAAATAAAGAAAGAAAGAAATCTTTAACAGAGCTCATTATGACAGGAATCAAGTGGTCACTTGTAGTGGTGCTCTAATTCCTATGTAACAATTAACCCAGCCAGGGGAGTAGAAAGTCAAAGATGTGATATCTGAAACCAGTGTTGTAATGTCATTATGTAGTTACTGCTGCAGTTCAGGCAATATAGAAATATAGTATAAAACTACTTCAATTAACCTAAAACATTTAACTATTTCTTGGATCTGGCACTGTGCAATGATGCAGTATGATTATGGTGATATCATGTGCTAATATTAATTTACAGAAGAGAGAAAAATGCAGCACAGGCACAAATACCATGCAGTTGAACTGAGCAAAATCAAAGACATTCTTCTACCAACAATTTGATTGCTGGCTTGTGCTATTAGGATGTTGTAAACTTTATATCTTATTGTGAAATGCTTATTATATTTGTATGTTATGTGGAACCCATTAAGCTACTTGTTTCCATGGATATATTTTTATACCTTATTTTGAAATGCCATAAATGATAGGTTTGTATATCACATTTTGGAATGGAAGAAATAATATATTTAATTTTCAATTGCTTCTATGGGGACAGGGATGGGATGTTAAATTATATTTATTAAAGCTATTCAGATATTTGAGATTCTCATGAATTCATTGCATAAATCCCATCATTGCAGAGATAAAAAAAAAAGTTCAATAGTGAGCTCTTTTCGTTAATGAAAATAATTGTTATATGTGCAATGTTTATATTATGCTATTAGGGATATTTTATTTTATATCCTTTTGTTGCTTCAGCTATGACACAAGGAGATGGCATACACTTTTTCATTTCAAACTCATTTCTAAACATTAGGTTTTATAAAAGCCGAACTACCACTACTTTCTGAAACTGATTGCTCCTTATGGTTAGTAGCCATCTTTGACTAGGAGAATGTGATCAATTGTCCCTGTCTCAGAGAATATTTCAATAATCTGGTAAAAAAAAAAATATTTTTATTTCAAGCTACCTTAAATTTACTGAACATGTCATAAGTTGATTTTCTTAGGTATATGAAGGACATTCACATTAATATGATTTTCACTACCAATTAGCAGAATCTTTCACATATGTTTAAAAAAATATATGCTCATTTTTATGGTTGAGTTCCCGGTAACATGGTTGGTACTGGATTGAAACAATGATCGAGAACACTTAAGTTGTGCACTTCAGAACATGTTATAACAGTATTCAGTAAAAAACGTAGTGTGTTTCTTACTGATTTATGGTTTTATATACTATAGAATCTCTTACCTTGGATTTTAATTGTGATTCTGCGGATTCAGGTTCTAGCTTTGACACCTGCGATTCCCATATAGTTATCTCTTGAGTAATATTTTTATGATTATTTTCTATTTTCTCTATTTCCTGTATCAATGAATTATTTTTGTTCTTTTTGAAGTCATATAGTGATTCTTCTCTTTGAATATTACCCTTTAATTCTTCTAATGCCTATATAAAAATATCAAGGTGAACATTAATTTCTTATAAAAAATATATTATTATGACTCTGGCTTTATGCCTGCTTCAATCAGGAATCAGATAATACCTATGAGAGGACATGTGCACAGAATAAGCAGAAAAATCAAAATGTTTCTTTATCATAGCAAAGTCTTTTAAGATTAAGATGTAGTTTAACCTGAAATGAGAGAAATTAAATTGATATGTGAAGCTACCATCAACAGCATTTTAGAATGGAAATGAATCATCAGTTAACATAATTGCTTTCTTTAACATTTGTATGTATTTAACCAAGAAATAACATGATTTAATTAATAACACACTTGCACTTTTCAACTTATGAACTAACATATTATACCTAGTGGAAACAGTGATTGGAGTTTACTACAACATTTTTTATTAACCTGAAAAGTTGCACACCAGATAGCTTTACACACTGATTTACCTACTCTGAGCTAATCTATACTATCATTAATTCATATCTCTCATACCTCAAAGACCAACACAATTTACCATGGGACAAAACACTTAAAAAAAAAAAATAAATAAATAAAAATAAAAAAAAGAAAAGAAACCTTCTTTATATAACAGACTACAAGTGAAAAGTTATATACTTATATTTTCCTGGAAATATATACAATTCAATTTTGAATCTGAGCAATGTGGAACTAAGCTGTATGAAAGGTAAAAGGTAATACATAAATTGAAAACTGACTTGTTCATTTTTAATTTTCATGTTTTGCTTTTCCTTCTCTGCTTCCTCTATATTCTTCTTTTGAGCATTTAATTGTTTCTGAGCATTGCTAATTTGATCCAACAAGGTCTGCAAATGATTATTTGCTAAATCTGTTTCTTTCATCTTTCTTGACTTTTCTTTCTCAATTTGATCTTCTTCACATATAGCTGTAATTAAATTATGATTCATTATGTATTTATCGAACTGAATTCATTGGTGTTCTTATGTAACAATTATCTAATTTCTCATTCTTTCTAATATCCGTATTTATTTAACTGGATGTTATAACGGCTCTTAATTTTGTTTTTTCCTGCATTTGGACCATGCTGGCAGTCAGGAGTACATTGGGCACTAATGACCTTAGCAATTTTGTACCTTTAAACAATAATAATCATCATCAGTCAGGAGCATACTTGCAGCTGCCCAAATTTAGCCCCCCACATGATCGGCCAAGTATTACAAACAAGAAATTTCATCTTCACAAAAAGTTGAAATTTCTCCATCTCAAGTTGATGTGCTGTAAGGCTTGTTTTTCAGTAGCCTGTAGGAATAAAATTTTAGCAATTTTATAATAGAATGTGCTGGTAAATAGCTGACCCCATGCTTGTTATGCTAATTTTATAAGAGATTTTTGCAGTGATTGTTCTAACCGAGCAACAATATCACCTAGTTAACACATGACAAATGCAACTTATTTTCTTGTCCAACATCTGATCCTGTTGTCTTCAATTTAAGCACTATTTTACAAATTGTACAATTGTCAGATGGGTGAACCCCCAGAAAACATTCTTAAAATTCTGTACAACACTGAATAGCTGATTCATTTCTTAAAAAGATACTGTAAATATAAATGAATTGCTTTTCATTAAGTTTTTGAACCATAGGAAAGAGAGGAATGAAATGGAATACAGTAACTCCTTACTGTTCTTATCCAAACATGCACTTATTAACCTTATCAGTGGCAATATGTGTCCTTAATGTTGGTGTGTGCAGCTGTGACCTACATGCCAGCTTTGGATCCAGTTTGGAAGTGGGGGAAAAACAAAATTAAGAGCCAATATTATGGACAACAAGTAATTACCGAGTGTGTTGTTTTATTTCTATTTATTAGGTACATACCCAATATGCAGTAGTCTGCTAACTCAATCCTACCCTTATTTTTCCCAAGCTCTAATGTTTAGTCTTTTCATCTTATTTATTTCCAATTTGGAGATAAATGAAAGTGTGATAATATGTGTTACTACCGCTACTGCATTTTCCATTCAAGTAGATTGTTTATGCATTGGTTTTGAGAGAACTCATTTATAATTTTTAAATTATTTTTTTTAATGCAGATGATTACATTTTTAATTTAAATACCAATTTCTGAATGCTTCATATCCCATTTTCAGTTTACATATTTAGCTTTGATGCAATTAATTATGAATATGGTGAACTCCTCTGGGAAGTTAACCCTCATTAAATCATGAAACATGTGGAAAATAGATTATGACAGTTATATGATGCTATAGTTGAAATGTACTTTCAAATACTTAGTTCGTACTGACCAGAAAAATTAAAAAATTTTTCCAGTTGAAGTATAACATATGTAGTGTTGTAAAAGTGAGAAAAGTAAAGTAAATCATAATTTTTCATCATATGATTAAGATCACAAGTCAGAGATCATTGCATATTAAAATATAATAAAATGAAGTAGATCTTCAGATGTTGTTGACACCTATAGACATTGTTTGCGATGTCAGTGCTTAATGCTTTTATTATGCTTTCCAGAGCACTCTTGACAGAATGAAAGGACTAACACATGCATGAATAGACCCACTTACTCTTGCTCTTGGCATTTGGGAAACTCTTGAAGTTTAAGATGAAGAAATTCTAATACCTCAGTCTCCAGAAAGGAGTTTTGAAAGTTGAAAGGAAAAATGTGCACTGTGGACTCCTGAATTAAAAAGGTGATTAAGGTACCCGTGCCAGAAATTTAGCTTTAATATGCTTGGAAAATTTATAAAAGAGATTTCAGAAACAAAAACTTTATTATTTTCATATTCAAACAGTTTCGTATATAAATAGAATGAAAGTAAGCATAAAATCAGCATATATCCATTGCTTCTATATAATTTTAAAGCACGAATTGTGTACAGTAGAATATCATTGAAAGTTTTAGAAAATTACCAATTGATAGCAGAAGCTAAATTAAACAATAAACTTCTAGAGGTTAAATTACTGACAGTTGATAAATTTAAATAACACTTAAATTTATTTTTTATACAAAGGTTATTTCATAATTTAGATGAATTTTAATTCTGTTCCACTCCTTTATTGATTATATTGTTATTTTTATACTTTCATTCTTTTAATTTTGTCACATAAAGCTTTCAAATTTGAAATATTAAAAAAGCGGATAATATATTCATTATTTTATGGAAGTTACTGATATGAAATAGAATATTAGCTTAATAATTTGAGTTAGCTTCTTAACATTTATACCTCACTTACTTTTTTATTAAGTGGATAATGTTGTATGAAAGTCATAAACACTAAAAATAGACAGTAGGAAGTTGGTAGCATTTTATTGCATCTGGATATATGACTCTAGCTAATATATTAGTAAATGCCAATTTGTTCTAAAATCTGATGTATATACATACTTTGTAAGTATATTTAGTGGTTTGGTCATTTTAATATTTCATTTTTGAGCCTTTTACTATCATAGAAACAGTGATATAGCAACAAACTTTCTTCAGATCATCCTTCATCAACTGACTCTCAAGAGTATATATACTTCTTAAACCAGGCTGGGACAAGTGAAATGTTAGATGAACTGGACTCTCAATTATAATCACAGATAACTTGATTGGATTGGTAGGGACAGAGGATATATTTTTGGTCTACCATACTCAAAGACTGAAGTTTGTGCCTATGTTTCCATATTGGGCAGCTCCAGAAGGGTGAGGGATTGATTGATTTCTTTATGGACGCTCTTTAACATCTCAGGTCATCAGCATCCCATTCAACTCAGGGCATGAAACAGTCAACAAATTTTGCTCAGAGGCCTCTCTTTCAGGCTTGAGGTTCTTTTTCGTGCTGTAAATGTATGACATGGGACCTACAGCATTACTTCCCTTCTGAAGGGGAAGCCATATTTAGGATTTTTATGCCCGAAAAAATCTATCGGTCTTGGCCGGGTTCGAACCCGCAATCTTGGGTTTAGGAGGCAAGTATGGTAACCACTACGCCACCAGGACCGACAAGGGTGAGGGAGACAGAGGCAGTGAGGCACATACATAGATGAAATGGTGTCCCTAACACTGTTTCCAGATAGAACTTTTCCTATGACTTCCTCCCTCTAAGGAATTTGAGCCTCTCAGAAGGACCACTTCCATGCCAAATCCCGGGACAGAAATGTTTCCAAAGTGCTTAATATTACTATATAGCACATAGTACCAGCCCACCTTTCCTGGCACTTATGTCCTTGGAACAGAACCAATGGAATGAAATGAGGTGAAATGGGATCGTGGAAAATTCATGTAAAGGAAAGATCTGTCCTAGCTTTTGCATAAGTGACCAAAGGACATCATGTAAAATCTAAAGCCAGCCCCAAGTGATTTGAATCTGGGATCTTCTGAATGCAAATCCCAAGCATTACCACCTGAGTCATTCCACTTGGTAGAATACTAGAACTTGGCAAAGATGCAGGAGTAAAAGTCATATTTGCATTTATAAGAATATTCTTCCTAGTTGTTTCATCATTAGAATTGTTTTCCTCTAGTATTAGATCTTTATATTTTCACAACAATGATTATAAACTTCTGCCATTTTTCCTGTAACATTATTTGTAGAATTAACAATGATATTGCAAAATTCTTTAGAGGAGTAGGCTATGTCACAATGCTTGAAATTGTTTCTTGAAGATGCTAAAATTTCTGTCACAGGACAAGAACAGGAAAACAGTGAATATTTTCTTCAAATCTTTTATCTTTGATTAAGCCCATGGAAAGATAAAGAACCACACATCATTTCCCCTTTTTTGGCCTTTCCCTCATGAAACATTCATACTTTACAACCATTGTCTTGAAGGTTGTTAATACTAAAGCATGTTCTCATAGTTGTCTTAAATTTAAAATCACCTAAACTATATATGAGGGGGAGGTAAATTATTTTGTGCAGTTAAATGTAATGCAGAGTGTTTCATTAGACTTGTAAGATTCAGAGCATGATTTCATTGAAGAGTACATATTTTTTATTTCTACATTTATGAATGTTTAAGTCACTTGCTGCTATAACTTATTTGTATCTCTCCCTAATGTGAAGTTTTAAGTGCAAACTTAAGAATGTGCTTCTAAACCTTTGTGTAAATTTCATGCAAAATTGCATGACTTTTCTTATTGTATCCCTTCTTGTTTAATGGACTTTCATTTTTGTTAGCTTAGCAATCCTGAAAAGGACTTTTGTGTCATTCCGTGTAAGTGTCCTACATATGACAAAAAATAGGAAATGCTGATTTATATTCCACTTTGATTGCTCTCCCCCTATGTCAGCTGCTGTAGGTCTTCAAATTTTTATTGCATGCCATTTAATTAGTTTTTGTAAGTGGATATCTTTCTCATTTTTCCTTTCAAAATTAGGAAAAGTGCCAAATATATCCATCTTCTGTTCTTCTCACAGAACATCAAAGCAGCAACATATGCATTTGAAATATGCATACAAGTCTATTTTAAAACCTCTATCGCATTTATATAAAGAAATATAACTTTAGTTGTAATGAGTATTCCAAACATTGACATGGAAATCAAATAGTAAATAAGCTTTATACTCCAGTTTGCTAACCTGCAGGTTTTTTCAGGAATTGTTTTTCCTTAATAGTGTATGCATACTATATCTTTCATTTTTCAACACCTAACCATACTCCTGGCATAATTGAGGAGCATTTTTTCAAAACTTGACAAATGCAGAATATTGAATTTTTCAGGAAATGCATTTTTTTATTTTCACCTAGAGAGAGACGTTATATGAATTTAATATTTTCTCTGATATTAGATCTTACTGTTTTAAATAAAATGCCATAGTAAGATATATTGAAATAAAATTTGCACTATGAAGAATTACACAAGAGAGAAAAGTTGTTCTAACTATGTGATACAGTTTTTTTTTTAAATTTATATGTAGTTATTTATTTATTATTAAAATAATTCCTATACATCTTACAGTTAATTATTGACCTACATTATTACCTATTATGTACTAAATATTTATTTAACATTTATATTTTTAAATGAAAACCATGAAATAGAAAAAGGCATCAAGTTATCAAAAACTGTTCAACAACCAAAAGAATTAAATATCTGGAAAAGAGTTTACTTAAAAAATATGAGCAAAACTTAATGAATTTTGACATCCCAGAAGCAGAAGACTGTTTATTCAACTTTATTACGAGGCCACTGGAGTCAACCCAGATACCTACCTACCCAACTTCTATGAATGATCCCAATAGTTGTTTAACAGCTGAGGGTGTGGATGAGTGTCCACAAAACATGTCCTGAGTAAATCTCTAGCAAGTGAAACCATAAAGAGTGTTCTAAATATTTCAACTCAGAAGAGATTATTAAAGCACATTTCACTGTGTTAGATTCCAAATTGAATTAATACTGAAACCATTTTACTTACCTATGTTTCTAAGACTTTCTTTCATAAATTCATTTTTATGTACTATATTTTTATATATTTGTTTTAATTTCTGCAAGTTTTCTTGTGTAATCATATTACAATGTTCCACTTGTTCTTTAGCTTGAACAATGTCAACAAGGACATAAGAGAGGGGATCACATAATGTCTGTATATTTGAACACATTTCCTCTACTTCACTTTTCCTATTGAAAACAAAAGTTCTGTTAATCATGCATTTGCAAATAAAGAGTCTACTAAATACCAAATGGCTAAATAAAGTATCAGAGACAATAACAAGGAAAACAATCTTAATCCTATTCAAATAGATAAGAGCCATTTATCATAATTGCAAATTTATTTATAATTGAAGATTAAATTGATCACTGAGAATACTTGATTCAAAATTTAAAATTAAGAGAAAAAATGTAAAGTTTGGGTATTTTGATTGTTATCCCTCAAAAACATATTAATTACTTTATTTTAATAGATGTTAGTCTGTATATAGTTATTATTTATTAATAAAGTATTCAATTGTATAATGTACTTTCCATATAATCATTATTTTTAATAATAGCTCTCTCAATCTGAAAATCAAGTGAATACATTTTGACATATAATCATTTCCCACATAGGAAGTACCGTTTACTAATATTTCAAATAACATTAGTATTAAATTCTTACAACTCTTAAGTAATAAGTCAGATTTAATGATTATGAATGTAACAATGTGTCAAAGAGATGGTGCATTAATAAAAAGAAAATCAAAGAGCATTCAATATAGAAGAAAAGTAAAATTAATTTTGTCTGAAATAATCATTTTGCTATACTGCAGGTACTTTTACTGTTCCATTTTTGTTTGTACATTTAGAATCCTATACAAATCATGACATACACTTGAAATTATACCACCTTCACAAAGATCTAATAAATCTTTCTTCTTGCCTGCATTCATTCCAGCTAATGAACAGAATTGATGGTCCAGGAACAATATTTCAGCAGTATTCTTACTTCTATGCCTTTCATTTACTTGAAGTACATTTTTATAACTGTGTGTATAAAATGTAGTACAAGGTTCTTCTTTCTTAACTTCTATTAACATTTGACCAATTTATGACATTGACTTTGCTAGTTGTAGAAAAATTATAACCCATTTATTCATATAGAAATTCAGCATCGCTTACGTCAGAAGTGTTCAATTCAGGAACGTAGTAAATATTGCCATTTTTCTTTGCCACTCTCTTTCAGAGATCAATGCATTGGCAAAGCAATAGAACCACTCTAAGAACTCTCTTCTTCTCATGTTCAATTGTGGTATCGGTGAATCATTTCATTTTGTATCTACCTTGAAATATATTCATTTAATTAGGACATATTCTGAATGCAGTACATTAATAGTAAGGACAGATTCTTTTTTAAATGGGTACCTACATATATTGCTGCATGAAGATAAATATCTGTGGCTCCAAATAAACAATTACCAGCATAAATAAGAAATGTTATTGCACATAAATGCAAACAATTTTAATAGTAAATATGTAATTACATATTTTCAGCGCATTCTTGATAAGCACTTAATTTAATTTTTTTATCCTGATTTATGCTATTATATTATACTTTTTTTACTTTTATAGAATATACTACATTGCCATTATAGAAATGTTTATCCCACAGGATCATTTTCCCTGACTGAGGATTTTTTCCAGGTTTTCCTCAGTTCTCATAATTGGCAAATGCTGGGGAGGTACCCTAAACTTAGCCTGGAATGCTTCCTTCCTTTAAGGAGGAAAAAAAATCCTTTCCCAATATATAATTTCATACCATGTATCAGCAGTATTCACTGCCTATGATGCTTCAACAGTTAAAATTTGCATTAAACACTATTTAAAAAAAGAACGTTATAAATGCATTCATGTACATGGGATGGAGATACATATATAGTGACAACAACTGAACAGGCAACATAGTACCTAATGCATCATATACTGGTGGTTCAAAATGTCTGCGCATGCCAACAAAAGTGTTTGGGATTCATTTGCCAGTACCTTACATATTAGCCTTCCGAGACACCAACGACCTATACATTCTTTTTGTCTGTGATTTTCATTATTTTCTCATGAATGTTGCTATACTATTATTTATGTATTTTGCTGATAAATAAGAGTTTTTTTTTGTACTGAAGAATATGTAAATAAATATAGGCATTAGATTGAAGAAACATTGGAGAAATATTCGATACAAACAAATAGATAAATGAGCTATGACATCACATTTTTGGAATTAAAACCATGAAATAAAATAGGCATCAAGTTATTAAAAACTGTTCAACAACCAAAAGAATTAAACATATAGGAAAAGATTTATATAAAAATACATGAGTTAAACCTTATGAATTTTCACATCCTGGAAGCAGACAGCTCTTTATTCAAGTTTATCACAAGACCATCAGAGTCAACCAGATACCTACCTACCCAAATTCTATGAATGATTCAACAATCATTTAACAGCTGATGAGGGGGACAATGTTTGACTAAATATGTCCTGAGTAAGCGAAACCATAAAGAGTGTTCTAAATATTTTGATTCAGAAGAGATTATTGTTGTGTGCTTTACTGTGTTTGATTCCAAATTGAAATAATATTGAAAATATTGACAATATTTTGACAAATATTTTTCTTTGGTGTGGCACATAAATCATAAATATTTTAAACTTTTTATCAAATAAAACTGCATATCAATGTTCAAAATTTTGACAAATACTACATTGCAAATGAAACTTAAATTTTTTTCACCAAAAGAATTTACAAAACTGCACACTAGAGACGTAGAACTTATTTTTATTTTGTTCAGCACAGTTATCTGGATACAGGATATTTCATGTACATCTTTGATGAATAGTATTTTAAAAATTGAAAAAGTTGAGTACCAAGCAAATTGCCTTAGACATTAATGCTTGAGTATCATATATAGTAGGTCCAGTTCAAAACCTGAGGCCAATTCTAACTGATAGTTTTCATCAGTTCATATTCAACAAGAGTAAATGCCAGATGAGTATTTCTTTTCCACAGATTCATTTTTCATTCTGTCATTAATTTTCATTTCATCTTTCTGTATTTGTGATGTCTTCATAGTGGCCCTGACATTAGACTGATTCAGGAAATCTTTCAGTGTGTATGTGTGCTCTATGAAGTGTCCAGACATTTGTTTCTCTTACAAGCAACTGATCTGAACTTTGGCTTTTAGTGTAGGTCCTAACACTAGAGGAAAGTAAATAATCAAAAAAGAATAATTGAAAAAAAGGCAAGTACCATTCATATTCGCAGCTCTCTTTAAGCAAGTCCTTTGTGCTAGAAAAGCAATATCCCTGACTTTGAATAATTTCATAATATATCATTAGATTATAATATGAAAGCTTTTTCCTAATACAGAAGGAAGAACATTCTCTATGTGGTGGTGGAAGTATAGCATGGAGACAAAATTGTAGAAAGTTTACTTTTATTTTTAAGTCCAAGTAAGTAGAAAAAAACTAGTGAAATTTGAGTGACTTCCTCATAAATAATTTTTTATATTGTAGAAAGTAGTTTTGTCTGCACTGTATCAAAATCTGTTTCTTTGGATCTTGATATATTTTTTCTTTGATGTATGAATCTTAATTTGATATAATTTTACTTTTTCACATTCATTGCTGTTATTATAAGCTGTATATAATACCACTAATCTTTCTAGGCACATGGAATGACAGATTTAGGGAAGGGAAAACTGAATATGTGGATATTTTGCACAGACAATATGTCATTCTTTGCAGATTTTTAAAATATAATCTGCACATTGTACTTCAAACTACCATCCAAATATTTTTTGATAGTGTTTCCTTGGTAATTGGTGAGACTTGGTCTGATCAATAATCATTATGTGCTTTTTTATACATTCTAATAATTTTGTCATCTCTGTGTTTCCTACCTTGATGTTTCACTTGTAAATCATCCTGTAAAATCCCATCAATCAATTAAATTTGGATTCAATTACAATAGGGATCGGGATCCTGGATATAAAATCTTTTTGCATCCTCCATTTTGCAGAATGATGATATACAGGTGTCCCTAAAGTCTGGTAACACTTTTGTTCATTTATTACACAAAAACTACAAACAATGCAACTTTCATATATATGTGGTATTAAAGAGAAACTCAAATGGCATTTGCTGCAGTTAATGTTTTATAAAGATAGCGACTTCTGGCGAAGAGCGGGATTTCTGGGTATTGGAATTCTACAAGTGTAAGAGTGCTACAGGTGTGCAACGGAAGTTCAGGACTAAGTACGGTAAAGAAGCGCCAAGCAGGAAGTCTGTTTAAGCTTGGCATTTCAAATTTGTGAGTAATGACTGCTTACGTCCTAAGAAAAGAAGTGGCCACCTGACAATGAGTGAAGAGACCATTAACCGTGTGAGAGAGGCTTCATAAGAGGTCCAAAAAATCCATTCGCAGAGCATCCCGTGAGCTGCCACTACCCCTTGTTGCAGTTTGGAAGGCACTAAGTATAAGACTGTGTATGAATCCCTACAAATTGCAGTTTGTGCAGCAGTTGAAACGAAATGACAAACAACAGCGTTATGAGTTTTGTATCTGAATGCATCAATGGATGTAAGAAGATGACAACTTTGTGAATTGCATAATCTTTAGTGACGAAGCGACATTCCATATAAATGGCAAAGTAAACACATATAACTGCCTAACGTGGGATACCCAGAATTCTCAAAAGTTCGTCATATATGAGCGTGGTTTACCTTTAGGTGAATGTTTTTGTGCAATATCACTGCATGAATTTTACTCGCTATTTTTCTCCACCGAAAACACTGTAACTGGACATACATATCTGGATATGGTACACCAATGGTTGTTCCTACAAATGCAAGAAGATTCCAACAATTTCATGTTTCAGCAGGATGGGGTCCCATTACCACAACAACGGTCATGATTTTCTGAACGAGCTACCTCAACATTGGATCGGACAAGCAAGGAATAATGATAACTGTTTTGAAAACTGGTCTCCCAGATCCCTGGATCTATCTCCTTTGGCTTCTTCCTATGGGGATACGTCAAAGATTGTGTGTATTGTGCCACCTTTGCCACAAAATCTAGAAGAACTGAAGCTTTGGATCAAAGTTGCTGCCACTGTATCTAAGGATATGATCTAAAGAGTACAGCATGAGTTTGATTACCATGCAGACATATGCTGAGTTGCACATTTCCATATCAATTATTTGTGAAATCAAACATTAAAAACAAAACTGTTTGAGTTACTCTTTAATATAACATATACATGAAAGGTGTTTAGTTTAGTAGTTTTTGTGTAATAAATTAAGAAATATGTTACCAGACTTTAGGGACAACCTGTATTCCTTTCTGCTTCTCTTCATCCGAGTGTTCAGTCCATTTTAATTGACATTTCTCCCCATGAGGCGAAAGAATATTTTTCTAAAGGAAAACTTTCAAACTTATCCAAATATTCTAGTTCTGCATTCCTTCCCCTTTTTTGGCTAAATTTTTCTTTTGTCATTTTTTTTTCTACTTTCAAAGTGTATTTTCTGCAATAACAGAATAAATAATTAATATTTTAGGATATATATTCTATCTACAAGAAAAATTATTTATAATTAAATTATAGCTAACTAAATTTTAGATCAATTTCATGCTTAAATAAATCACTTTCACTAGCATAATCCAAATTTTTAACAATTTAGTAATGGTTCATTCAGTTAATACTGTGAGTGTTAAGTCCATAATAGACACCCAGCATTTTACTCCGTGCTTAGCATAGGGGAAAATCAAGAAGGTAGTTCAGATTTTAGTCTGTATGTGAAAAATCATCAAAATATACAAGTAATATAAAAGTTGTGCTCATACATTCCTCTTTTTAAGTTCAAGTCAAAAATTAAAAGCAAAAATTAAGAGTATTAAAGAAACTTGAAAAAATTATCTTATTTTTCTGCTATCAACTCTTCTTTAACTGCATTTACCTTTCATTGTTTTTAGAACTTAAATCCCTGGGAATACACACCCATATTATAATAATAATAATAATAATAATAATAATAATAATAATAATAATAATAATAATAATATTACCGCGTAATCAACAGTTCTACTAACCCTGATTGAACTTTTTCTCAATGTACTCCACAAATCCATTTTGAAGTTTTACCAGTAACTTATAACTCTAAATGAATAGGGGATCTATAGAGGGAGAGAATTGAAATTGAATTTGTAGAAGATCAAGCAGGTTGGCAGAGGCAGTAATACTTGGGACTCATATTTGAGAGATCCTAGATTCAAAACCTGCAGCCAATTAACCTGATTCAGATTTTTTATGATTTTTCTCAATCCATTTTAAGAAAGAGCAAGTGACAAGTTAGTATTTGTCTGCCATAGATTCATCTTCCATTTAATCATTCATCTTCATTCCTTTTATCTGTATGTCTGCATTTCTGTGTTTGTAATTTCAACAAAGCAACCTTGACATCATCCATTCATAGCGCCCCTCAGTGTATGTATGTACTCTATGTGCATCCAGAGCATAGGTCCCTGAAAGGCAACTCATCCAGACATGGATCTGAATTTAAAATTAAAATTGTTAAAATTATTAGGTATATAATTATTATAATTTATCATTATAACAACAGCAATTAATTACTTATCAATAATATAATGAACAGAAAATAGAAAAGACAATGGATTTCTATTATTATAAAATGGTTGTTTGGTTCTCTTGCCTTTATATTCCTTTATGGAAATTTTATGATCGTTACTTTCTAAAAATAAATTACTTTCAGTGATGGTATTATGGGTATCTTTCTTTGTCAATTCTATGTTGTAAGGTCAAATTAGATTTATTTATTCCAAAGATTTGTTTTCCTTTTTTCTTCTAATTAATTGAATTTAAAGCTAAATCGACTTACAATGTGCCTCTGTTTCCCATTTTTACATCACTATAATGCACACGCATGTCTTAGTGGCAACTCTTCTTAACTAAACCAACAGATGCAGTATTTTTACAGCTAGTACTCCTGCAAATTCACTATATCAGTGAAGATCACTAGTAAATTTAGTTTACAATAACGAAAGTATTCTCATATTCGCACTGCTGAATCACAAACTATTGCAATTCACAATGTTAACATTTTCTCCTAGCAAAATATTCATTAATAAGACAAAAAAAATTATAATTGAAGATGCAACATTTTCAAACTAAAGTAATAATAAAAATTGGCTATTTGTAAAATGCTTTCTCATACCAATAAAATAGTTTATAAGTTTATTCTTAATTATCTAGTGAGTCGATTTGATACTCTTACGCTCCATTTACTGTTGAATTAAGCAAAATTAGTTTCGCAGACTTTTGCCAGCATCCTCAGTTGCAAGTCGACTGTCTGATTCGTTGTTGGTTGGCTGGAATTGATGTAGCTCTCTTGGACATTTTATGAACTTCTGGATTAATTTGTCTTCTGTTGGGATCTCAAAGTTCATAATCTTATCCTCGTATTTTTTTATATAAATTTTTTCCCTCATTCCCGACTCCACAGGCCGATCTACAAATTTCAATAATTTCACTCCCTTTTCTATATCATGTTTATCTTTCCAAAAGTGATGTGCAATCGCTGATTTCTCTATCTGATTGTACCTGAAGTTTCTCCAGTGTTCCTTCAGCCTGCTTCTTTTTGTTAGTCTCAGAAAATTTATAGAAAATTAGACCAGAAAATTAAAAAGGGTACATTAAAAATAAAATATTTGGCAAAACATAGATACATTATGGAATATAAATCATAAGAAATAATTGACTAGCAACTTTTAGAACATTATTGTTTAGCAGTAGATTTGATATTTTAGATTTGAACAATTGTATTTTGCATAAACTATCTGATATTATAATGGATAAAGAACATTTGAATTAGTGGGTTGTATCACGACAAAATGACAACAAAGACTTAAGAACATGAAATGCACAAAGGAGAATTCCTGAAACCTGGAGAATAATAATAACAAATAGCTCTATTAAAATTTTTATATACTGTTTTTTAAACTTAAGGCTTAATATGTATCTATTAATTCTCTAATTATTGAATAAATGAATAGTAATTTATTTTGGATTGTACAACTGACAAAAAGCACAAATGTAATTTGGAAATCTGTTGCCAAATATAATTTTTTTCTGCAAGACAATTATAATTTTCATTCAGTACAATAAATTTGATGAAAGAAATAGCATTACTATTAAGATTAGTAAAAATTGGACATTCTATAACTTTGACTGATAATTTTCCTTGAGAGCTTATTGTGAAATGAAATACTAATATATATTTTATTAGGTTGGAGTATTACAAAAAAAAAAAAAAAAAAAAAAAGAATTGCACTCATTATACCAAAATGAAGAAAGTACATGTGCATATGCACGTATAGACAAATACACACAAAGAACAGCATTTTAAGATAAATACACAAAATTTCAAACTATTAAATCCATTGATAATAAAATACATTTTGTAAAAAATAAAAATGTAGTTAAAATTTCCACTTTTAAACTTCACAAATAATATTTAATTATTTTATTAGCAGATACAACAAAGCTAAAACCATCTTATTAGGCGAAGAATGGCTATTCATAAGAATAATGCAAAATATAAACAAAGAGCAACTTTTCCTCTCGCTTATTCTTGTTAACTAGATGAAGAAAAGGTAAAAGATGATTATAATGATTATGGTGACTGTGAATGGAAGAAAAGTGAAGTGTAGAGGAGGTAAGGATCGAGATTTATTTTTTAAAAACCAAATATACGTACTTTTTCATAAGTTTCAGAAGGTAATCTTCCTTGTTCTTCGCTTTCACTTTCATATTTTCATTCTGTACATGCATGTCTAGAAAATTTTTGTTTCGCGTTTTTTGAAGTCTTAGACACTCTTGAAGTTCTAAATGACGTTCATGAATTTGTTCTTTCAGTTTTAATTGGCTTTGTTTAACCCTAGCTGTTTCTTGACGAATATTATGTATTTCTTGTAATTCTGTGCAAGCACTCTGAAGACGTGTTTTTTCTTGTAGACTTACACTCTGATGATATTCCATTTTGCTTAATTGTTGGAAATGAAGTTCTTGTTGTTGCATATTAAACTTAATTCCTTTTTTTAAAACAGCTACATAAATTATCTGGACAATAAACAAAAGAATGTTTATCTTTCAAATAGATAACAACTTTCGTAAGTTAAAAAAAAAAAAGACGATCAACGATGAAATTGATCTGGGTTTCTTAAAAAGGCACCAAAGATTGTGGTTTAGAACAGACTTTGAGAAGCAGAAAGAAGGAGAAACCAAAGGAACATCGTCTCTATCAGGCTAGCTCAAAACATACAATACATCAAGTGTATGTGTAACATAAATAAAATATTGCTTATAAACAGTCAAAATAGGTAAATGTACCTTAACAACATACAAATTATTAAACTATATTTCATTAAAGTTTGTTTTCCATTTATTATTCTACAGGTTTTCTTTTAATTATCTGCATTTTGTTTTTTCTCTCGCCCTTTAAGCAGCAGGGTGACCGCAGAAGTAGGTAGGCAAGCGCACCGTCCCACTTAAGGCCAACAAGTTTTTATTTTAATACTGTTCAAATTCCGTTTTAACCACTGTGGCGTCACGGATTGTGAACATTGATGATATATGTAATAAATTATAAAATGGGAAAGAAATTTTGGGAAGCAAATGTTCAAGGTTTAAGTTTAAGGTACCTTCTCGCCATTTGCCCCTAACGAGAACCAAAGAAAATCCGAAACAAAAATCACGCAGTCAAGGAGGACGATCCTAACGGGATTTGAAAACCTCTCGTTCCCAAGTGACGTTGACTACCTGTCTCGGTAGACTGTTAAGTTATGAAAACTATCAGCAATCGGCAAAACAGGATAGATATACATATTCGTAATTATTTATTTTTATTTGTACGAATCTTCAGTACGTACAGAACAGTATCCACAGTTATATTTCATTATCTTAAGTACGCATGAATATTCCTAGCACTGCTGAAACACTTCGTAAATATAGGCGTGCCAAAGACAATCATTTATAGCGCAGTTTGCGGTGTTATTTACAAAATTAAACCACGCAACACGTATATTATACAAACTTAGTTTTATTCATTAATATTTATAAATAAATTACTAATTATGAATGAAATTTATTCTAGTCATTTCAAACCGTTCGTTTTAAAAAAGATATCCTATTTGTTAGTAGGAAGGGCGTGAAGGAAACGCTACTTGAATCTATGGATAATGTTACCAGTATCGCAGCGGTGGTAATAAATGCTTTTTAAACATCTTTTGCCGGCAAAATTACAAATTATTATTATTATTATTATTATTATTATTATTATTATTATTATTATTATAGTAATTTTCTGATAAAACCTTTTGTTTTTTTTTTCTAGCTGAAAGAACTATAATATGCACTTGGGCACACGCAATCAGCTGTTATTGATTTTCTTCCAGCCTTACATGCTTCAGGGTTTTAACGTGGTTACTTACTTACAAATAAATTAATTTAATATAACTAATTGCACTGCTTTTGAAACCACCGTGAGAAATAAAATGATAAATACATTTTAAATGCATTATAAAACATGAAATTTATATTCGCTTAAATAGATTAACAGCCATCACATTCCGTATTAAACCAGAGGGGGTAGCATCGGAACATTATAACTTTTATAGCTCGGAGTTTTACAAAATATGATCTTTATTTGAATTCCTTGTGTTAAATGAGCTGCTTTTAGCATGAGCGGTGTAAACCTGAGATAAGCAACTATTGCAGGCGATTTTAAATGATCTATACTAACCATTGACCTGGAACAAGCAAAATACAGTCATGCTTTCTATATATAAAAGGAAACTCTGGACCTATAACTAACCCAATGCCAGCCAATTGTCTCATGCACTTGTGATCACTCCCCTCTAGCACGGCGGTATTATAGTAGACGTCTGATGTCGCCATGTTGTCCCAATAGAGATAATATTATAATAATAATAATAATAATAATAATAATAATAATAATAATAATAATGTGGTTATGGTACACCAGGGGAGTTCTTAAATTAGGAGTGTCTAAATGCAGTCTGTATGAATGAAATAAATTATAATGACATAAACGAGCGTTCTTGGCGCTTTAAAGTTTTCGGGCATTCGCCTTCTTAGGGCTGTGAAAAACTCAGAAAGAAACCTTAACTACACAGCTTAACTCTACCGGGAATCGAACCCAGGACTTCCGCATTGGAAATTGCAAACGTAACCACTAGACCACGGAGGTTATGGGGTATTAATAGCTGAATACAGTGACGTTGTTTGAGTTACAGGTCACCTGAGCGTGGTTGCTTACTGGGAATATGCAGCTACTGCAACGGGAAAGCAAGGGAGTTAAAGTCGCCGCGCGTAAAGCTTGTATTTTTATTTTAGTAATTATATTTTTACTAATTATTTGTTCAAATATCTTATATAGAGTATAACATTGAAGCTGTTAATGAGATGAATTTATCTTTGAATAATGTAAGCTTAAAATGATAACGCATTTAAATTTGATAACGATAAGCATCTATCTGTGTTATAAGAGATGTTGAAAATAATGCCCCTCGCCTGCAATACATTATCGGCATCTGCGTAGGAAATTCTTGACTTTCATATTTTTCTTTTGTAAGGACACGATGGTACGGAACAGTTTCTTGTCACTGAGATATCTTGTCTCTCGTAACATTTTCAACAAGTTGGTGACAAGTTTCTCTACCTGGAATACGATTGCCGGATATTTCCTTGCGAATCTTTTTATCACGTCTCTGCAAGAATCCGTTTTCAAATATATGGTTCATAAAAACCAGTTATTTTATGTTTATGAAGTGGCATAACTAATGAAGAACAATTAGCACAAAAGTTACACGCATTGAATGTACCGAGTAACGAGCTAACGCACAACCATTTGCTCACAATGCCTTCCCCAAACTACAAGCTGCTACCTGCGTATGCAGTATACGACCTTGACGACTTGCTTCTCTCATAGCGCTCTGCCGATCCCTAATTCAAATAACCTTACTCTATTATTACTGATAATTGTAAAAGTAAATATTCTAAAAGAAATTTATATTCAGTTTCCATTTACTGTGTGATAGTGGTTATAACGGAGTTTAATTTTATTCTAAGAACTTAAATTTTAGATATTCCCAACCAAGGAATGCTTCTAGTGCATACTTGAGAGCAACACGGTTAAGAAGTGTAACTGATGGATAATACAAACTTTTGAGGCATCTCTCACATTTGTAGCTTTAAAATAATTTACATTCTTATAAATTTCTTGGATAGAACAATCTATAGAAAACAGTTTAATTCTCTAATATTCTTGATACAAAATCATAACGTATTTTATTATTAACCCATTTCAAGCACCGTTTAAATGTAACGCTCACTTTCTAATATCAAGAAGAAGCTTGACGATATACATTCCCAGCTATTTATAATGATTTCAGACGAAGAAACGAATGTATTAACCTTGGACCTGTCACGATAGAGACAGAAGCATTAGAACGTTTACAAAGGTACAGCAACAGATATCATCATTGTAAGCGTTCGTCGTTAAGTCACGATCTCATCTGAGGTCCGATTTCCGTCAAGGCGGTTTTCTCTACTTGAGTCCCCGTCCCTTCAAGTTTTCCCCAGTCTTCATAAATGGCAAATGCCGGGAAGGTACCCAGAACCCTTCCTTCCTCAAAAAAGAAAAGTAATTTTCCCAATTTATCATTTCGCTTCATGTATCATCAGCGTCCATCACCTGTGATGCCTCAGCAGTAAAAAGGGACGTCAAACACTACTAAAAATGGCAACTATGGACTATTTTTATTCACTGTATGTAATGCAGTTTGTTTTGTAACATATTGTTCAACATGTTATTGATGGAATGACATCAAAAGCAAAAGATTACATAATTTTCGGTACGAAATCTTTTGGATAACACTGTTCTATGCTACAAGTGTGCTTCTCACAATATGCATTTTATTTTAGCATGCTGATATTAAACCTGCCGCAAAGAACTATGTAGCATCTCCTGGAACCAGGTCAATGATTTTTTCGCGCGTAAAAATTCAAAGTCTTTGGAAGGGAAGTAAAGCCGTGGGTCCAGTGTCGTACATTTACGATAAAGAACCTCAAACCTGAAAGAATAGGCCTCTGAGCAAAATTTATCGGCCGTTTCACGTCCTGAACCGAATGGCACGCTGATGATCTGAGATGTTAAATAGCACTCGTAAACAAACCAAATAAATAGCAATAAATCTCCTGTAAACGCATGTAAAATTAAATAAACAAAGCGCACATTAACCTAAAACTGCATTTAAACTTTTAATATCCATTCTCTTAATCTCAACGGTGGTTTAAGTCAGTTTTGGGGCAAATAATTTCAATTATATTATGGAAAATTGTACTTATCTATCAAAAATGCTTCAACAGAAGATGTACATGGTTTTTAAGTTTTACTTATTATTTCTGTTTCTTTGCAATGTATTGTTTTTATTTTCTTTAATGTTATTTGTAGATTCATTTATTTCGACCAGTCGCACGCATCTACGAGGACTTGTTCGCTTATGTGAACAAGTGTAGTGTATGTGAACAAGTGCAGCCATAATGATTAGTTGCAGTTTACATTCCCAAAGCGACTCGGAGGTCAAGGCAGTAGCCACCGTAAGTGTGTGACGACAGCTACGCGACCGCCCTCTGCCCTGATGACGGTAAAACAAATGAACGGTTGTTATGTCATACACAATTTGTATGACTAGTAAAATCAACACTATGTCAGTATGACGTTTTTAAATTTATGCTGATTCATTCTCCTCTTGAAATGACTTTGCCAGTAACAAAATGAAACCTTCATATTATTCCATTGATCATCTGATTTCATAGGAAAAAATAAACGAAGATAGATATGGTCACCAAATAAGAATGAAGGATTTGGATGAAAATCGTATACATAATCAATAGGAAAATATTGAATCTGTGTGCAGGCAAATTTCGTAAAAAGTTCTTTTAATCCTGTATCTACTAGCCTTCTTTTTCATCCATTCACCCATCCATCCATAAATATTACGATAGGTACTAACTAATCTTCTGTTATCCACTATTTAAATTGAAAATGTTAATTCTATTTTTTACTGCGCATTCTTTGTCAAAACTTGACGCTAAAACCAGGGCTGAAAGCACTAGTGCCGTTAATGGAATCATGGAATCTCTTGCGTTGGTCCTGGTGGTGTAGTGGTTACCATACTTGCTCCCAAAACCAAGATCGCGGGTTCGAACCCGGCCAGGACCGATGGATTTTTTCGGGGCGTAAAAATCCTAAGTATGGCTTCCTTCGGAAGAGAAGTAAAGCCGCGGGTCCCGTGTCGTACATTTACGGCACGAAAAAGAACCTCAAGCCTGAAAGAGAGGCCTCTGAGGAAAATTTGTCGGCCGTTTCACGCCCTGAGTTGAATGGGACGCTGATGACCTGAGCTGTTAAAGAGCGTCCATAAATAAATCATTCAAAAAAAGGAATCTCTTGCAGCTAGTGCAACTCCCGAGCGGCTGGCCGATACCGAGAGTCAGCTAAGTTCACTCCACGCCCTTGTGTCTCAAGTTGAATGTATTTTTTTTAAAGTAATGTAACTATGTGTTGCCCAGTGAAAAATGAATTAATAGTGTATTGTTACTCGGGTAAAATATTAGGCCTTGACGGCCTACGCTCCCCTCCTTTTCTAAATATAAATTGAAGGGGCGGGTATATCTCTGTAATGAGGTCATTGTTAGGCGGATGAAAATGTACTCTTATTCCAGTTCACAAGTAATTCATATACATACACACACACTAACCCTAACGCTAACCTCGGGTAAATCCTAGAAACCGGTGAACCCAGTGGTTTGCTGCGGCCCGCTACGGCCTGACGGCCTATGCTCGCCTCCTTTTCGTAAATGTAAATTAATAGTGGCAGGTAAAACACTGTAATACTGGCAAATCTTCTTTGATTGCCTCAGAAAAAAATTGGTCAATATGAATTTATAGAACATTCTGTGTGCGATACTATACAAGATCTATGTCACAGAGTAAACCATTGAAATGTGCTAATCTCCTTTATCCAGCAGGGGGGCAAATACTCCTTTATTAAAGAAAAAAAGCAACATAGGGACAATAGAATTCGAAACTACTATCTTTACAACTATAACATGACGCTCTATCCCTCTAAGCTATAGTGGCACAGCTTGTTAAGCCTTATTATCTACCTATAACTGTGCAAATCACTCACTACCTTCGGCTGTCTACACTATCGCATTGCACTAGCTGCAAGAGATTCCATGATTCTACTAGCAATACTAGTGCTTTCAGACCTGCTTGTAACGACAAGCAGTAGTTGGCAAACTGCTGCTCTTCTTTTATAATACCCTTTCTCATTACTACAATGATTCCCTACATTCAAGTTTATTAGTCTTCTCTCTCTTCATTCTTCAAGCACGTACATTTGGAAAAAAAAAATTCCAGCCTTTCGGCATTCTTCTAACTATTGCATTTTTTTTTTTTTTTAAACTTTCACCGTTAATTTGAATTTAAACATATATTTTTCTTTTTTTTTTTCTTTTATCTACCATATTTAAAGCTAATCTTCGCCAAAATTTTATGCACATCGCCCGCAATTTGAAATATGATTTAAATCTCTAATATCAAAATTTTGCCTCATATGTAGCCATGCTTTTTGTTTCTGTTTACTTTATGTAACATGATTATTTACAAACCTAAACGCTTCATATTACGTACACAAATAAAATAATACTACACAAAAGTACAGTGTAAAAATCATAGTCATAGATGGTTGCTTCGCAAGTTTATGTTTTTCGAATAGCTTATAGGTGTTGCTTTCCTCATGAAAATAAGCTTCGGAGCTCACCAGACAATTTTTAAATAGTGTATAACGCCCGTTTTAACTAGGCATCCCAGACGATGATACTGATGTACATTAGATGAAATGATAAATTGGGAAAGTACTTTTTTTTTTTTTTTTTTTTTTTTTTAATACAAGCGTTCTAGATCTAAGTTGAGGATACTTCCCTAGCGTTTGTTATATATGAAGAACGAGGAAAATTTGCAGACCTCCCACGAGCCTTTGCCTTAAGAATCTCGGTCACCCATGGTGGTCATTATGAACCATGATATTGATGATGATGATGATGATAATAATAATAATAATAATAATGTGGTTACTGATGCCTATACGTTGGTCCTGGTGGTGTAGTGGTTACCATACTTGCCTCCTAAACCCCAGATCGCAGGTTCGAACCCGGTCAGGACCGATGGATTTTTTCGGGGCGTAAAAATCCTAAGTATGGCTTCCTTCGGAAGGGAAGTAAAGCCGTAGGTCCCGTGTCGTACATTTACGGCACGAAAAAGAACCTCAAGCCTGAAAGAGAGGCCTCTGAGCAAAATTTGTCGGCCGTTTCACGCCCTGAGTTGAATGGGACGCTGATAACCTGAGATGTTAAAGAGCGTCCGTAAATAAATCATTCAAAAAAAAAAAAAAACAACAACTGATGCTTATGCCAAGCATATATATTGTAACTGTTTCTTTTCATCCCAGTTACACCGGTTAAACGTCGTAAACAACGATAACCAGTGAGACCCGATTCTGCTGTTTCGCGTTCATGGAGTCACGGAATCAGGGGAGAGGAACAGGAATTGTTATAATAACAATTTTTTGCTGCATTCATTGATCGTTGGGTTTATCATCACCATTGTTATATGACTTTCACCTGGTGCGCTGCTCTGGCCGCCGACGTTAAGTGAATATGCGAAACCACTCGCGTGCGATTCTAAAAGTTCAAGAAATCGCAAACATTTACGTTGAAGTGCACCTGACGTTCGGAATAAATGAGAACGAGAATTACTCTCGATGTATGTTTTTATAGCCTGCTTACGAAAACTGAGCGAACTGCTTTCCATTCTGCGTGATACCGCGTGAACTGCCTAACTTGCATATTCTGCTCAATCCAGAACATTAATCGCTGGGCTGAAAAGCACTGCCGCTGGTGCTAAGTGCCCTTACTGCTGATGTGGTGTGCTGATAGTGGTGCTCCTCGACAGCGGAGAGAACCGAAGGTAGTGACTGGCACAGCTATTAGCTACATAATAACGCTTCATGATAGATGGTGCAATATCTCAGGCGGTTAGAGCGTCATGATGCACTGGTGAAGATTTCGAATTCTACAATTCCATACTTTTTCTTCTTTTTTTTCTACCGGACTTAAAGGAGATTTACCAAAATTACAATGATTTACTCGCTGAATTAATTACAAATTGGAACAAGAGCAGTTTGCCACAGTTACAATGTTTTACTCGCTAAACCACTGGGTCCACCGGTTTCTAGGATTTGCGCATGGTTAGCCGACAGATTAGGTTAGTGTGTGTAAACTTAAATTAGTTGCGAATTGGAAAAAGCACATTTCCCACCATTATAATATTTCACTATTTTAATAATCCTCCTATTACAGTGATTTACTCGCCCTGTTTCATTATATTCTCGAAAACTTAGTCCGTTCTCTCGGCTGTCGCTCAGGTTTGCCTAGCCGCTAGGGAGCTAGGAGTAAAAGTTGCACCAGCAGCACGATGCTTTCAGTCATGCGTGTAATTTCAAGTATCTAGAGCCGCTTGAACAAACTGCTGGAATTGCCTACCTAATAAGTGCTTGTAATTCGAAATCGTAGAACGCGTTTACTGGAGTGAACATATGCATCACTGAAATATGGAGAATGCGTTAACTGAAGACCCGAACTGTATACTCAAGAATGCGTGCTTTTGCAAAGTTGTTTCCCCTTATATATTAATTTCAAAGTGTCTCCACGTTCGTGGACGCTCAATGGGGTCCACAGAAGATATCTCACGGTTTACAGCCTTCAAAACATTAAAATATTATTGTTGAGCCCTTGTGCTCCTAAACGCACTCACTTTAAATTCTTCAACTCTTTGATTTCTCATTGGAGAGTTCATGATCATCCGATACAATGACGTCATCGCCCACACCTGCTCCTGTGGTATCTTCAACGAACTTCCGAGCATCTCCAGCAACTAAGAATACAAAAGACCCATTGTTTGACTCATGCCGGACATCTACATGCACTTAGCTTTGTTACAATAGAAAGACTCAGTAAGTGAGAATACAAGGGATTACAATATGCAGTTTTTCCCTCACGTCAAAAAATTTGCGTCCAAAGAGCCTAAATACATTTTTCTGATACATGAAATGTTCTTGCTCATTACTATAGGCTGTATAAAATATTTAATAATTATTACTATTTAAATTGTGTTAGACATTCACTCTCAGGCACGCAGGAGTGTAAAGATCTGTCACAAAATACGTTTAATGTTTGAAATGAAAGTTTACATTAAACACAAAGTTGAAATAATTCAGAAATGTTATAGTCAATATTGCTATTTTTTTATATAGCTCAATATTGCTATTTTTATATAGCTTTTGCTATATTTTTATATAGCTTTTTGCAAATTATTTTCATAATACAAAATAAAAGGCACAGTTTAATGCAGTGCACAAGCACACACTGTTGAATATTTACATATCAGTATACTAAAATTAATAATTAAATGAATTGATTTAGCATATCTTTGTTTGAAAACATTTAATGCCAAATATCTCAGATTGACAAATTGAATTAATCTTTTACTACAATAATAATTTTCGTTATATCAAAACTAGACTGACCAGAATCTTCTTACTCTCTTAGTTCGGTGCTTCAGCAAAAATAAATATAAATAATGGAAAAAAATGTATATATTTTGCA
Organism: Metallyticus violacea; assembly: GCA_030762175.1. Lineage (NCBI taxonomy): Eukaryota > Metazoa > Arthropoda > Insecta > Mantodea > Metallyticidae > Metallyticus > Metallyticus violacea. The sequence continues at coordinate 72,475,202 of CM060838.1, forward strand.
TGTTAATAAAAATCGGGACTATTACGTGTCCCAAAAATTGTTCTGTGAAAACTGAAACTGTATTGGAAAAACTGGGAAGTCCAGTTAGTCTATTAGAGAGAGAGAGAGAGCACTGTGCACGGAGGGTCTCCTCTCTCTCGCTCTCTCCCACATTGGGCTGTAAGAACTTGGTTGTCCACCATACCGTACACTTCAGAGGGAACAAGATGACGCATAAATAGCACATGGGAGTGTGGGCATCCTACATCTTGTTTCCTAGTGGAAAAAGTAGGACGAAGCGAGAAATATATCCGTTATTGGTTTCGCCGTTGTCAGAAAGAAGCGGAAGATGGCTTAAAAGTAAGTGCAAGTTTGGTGTTCCCAGGAAGATTGCAGTTACTCGTCAGAATCCTTCTCAGCCCCAATTTCATTATGGAAAACCCCAATCTTCAAGTTAGCTTTATATTATTTATATTAGAACGCGAAAGGAAGATGCATTTTGTTCAGAGGCCTCTTCTATCTGGTTGAGGTTCTTTACGTGCCCTAAATCTAACACACGGGGCCCACGGCTTTATTTTCCTTCCAAAGGAAGCTATTCTTAGAAGTTTTAAGCCCGAAATCGACCCTGGCTGTGATTGAATGCGCGATTTTGGGTATACGAGGCAAGAAGTATGGTTATCACTAGATCACCAGGGCCGACTTCAAGTTAACAGGAAGGAACAGGCTCAAAGGAGGTGAAATCCACCACAGGCATGCTAAGAAAGAAATGTTAAAGGCTGAACGCCTTGATGCTCGAATGACCTCCTGTTTACAATATCTGTTTGCGCATGCACAATTCTGAATTACTGTATTTCAACAGATGACGAGAACGGAAGACTGTCGCTTTGGCAACCTGACAACACCAGATTCCCCTAGCACATTGTTGCAAGGCAATAAATGGCAGGATAAATCTCCGTTCTGGGGATGAATGACTACATATATGGTTGGAGAGCTTAGATGAGGTTTTGAGCAACACGAATTTGCAAATGCTGGAAGACTGTGTGTACCCCATCGTTCCAGCTGTTTATTCAACGGATGAAATGTCGAACATTAATTTTGCACACGACAACGTCAGTGTGTAAACTTCACAATTAACAAAGGCATGCAATAGTTAACCAGCCTTAATCGAATAGCCTGCCGATTCCTCAGAACTTATTTGGGGAGTTGCAGTTCGTGATTGAGACAACAGAGAAGAAAGATTGCAGCTGTTCTTAGAAGTCAAGAGGTGTGGAAAACATAAGAACGCGCCCAAGTTTCAGCTTCACTCTAGTCCAGACCCATGCCTTGACGAATTAATGCTGTGATTTACAATTCTGCGCTGAATTGGGGGCAGTAATGTTTCAGACAGTTAATACTCGTACAAGAAATCTGTAGTCACAATTCAGTTGGGCTATCTGCCGGTAATTACGATTATTCATGGTATTGCTTATATTTGGTGTAAGAATCAACACACCTCATCTTTGCAATATTTTAACTAGTTTTTTAAACAGACAGGTACGTTAAAGTTCAAAGGTCAAAAGAGGTTATACAATTCATGCGGAAATTCCTTAAGCTTACGAGTTTTAAACTCTTTACGTTGTTTAAGTTCCTGTAAACTTTCTTCTTGTTCAATATGTTGCTCTAAAGTTGTATTCTGTTCCGGCGATAAACGAGAGAGATAAGAGGGTAAAAATCGCTAAAAAAAAATGCAGTTGAAGTGCACGCAGCAAAGACCTCAGTAAATTATTCTCTAGCAGTCTGCCAGTCAGTCCTAGTGGCAGGCTGGATTAATGGCCAATCTGCTTGGGTCTGCTGCATTCCTACCCCTATATCGGGCTTTACCGCAGAATAGGTTGTAGAATGATTTTGGGGTTTAGGATGAGTATAAAAGTTTTTTTTATTTGATTTATTTATGGACGCCCTTTAACATCTCAGGTTATCAGCGTCCCATTCAATTCAGGGCTGAAACGGCCGACAAATTTTGCTCAGAGGCCTCTTTTGTCAGGCTTGAGGTTCTTTTTCTTGCCGTAAATGTACGACACGGAACCCACGGTTTTACTTCCCTTCCCGAAGGAAGCCATACTTAGGATTTTTACGTCCGAAAAAATCCATCGATCCTGGCCGGATTTGAACCCACGACCTTGGGTTTAGAAGGCAAGTATGGTTACCACTACAACACCAAGACCGACAGTATAGAAGTGAGGTAGTGTTAGAAGGAATGAATGCACATCCTGTCCGGGCTTTTAGCAACATGGGCCTGTTTTGATTAAAGTGAGTTATACAGCATGACCATAAAATATTTGCTATTGCGTAAGTGGCAAGATTGGTAAGTCACCAAGAGCTTGCCATTAAACTTTTATTAGTTGGTTGTTTACGGAAGGCCATCCAATATTTTATTTTATTAAGCATTTAATCGTTGAAAGAGGGAAAACTTAATGTCGTGATTGTAGTTTCGGAAACAGGTGGAAATCCGTGGGAGCGAGATTAGATGAGTATGATAGATGCTGAAGCATTTTAAATTGTAGTTTGGTCAATCTGACGCGCTTGAATGCCAGCTCTTGTCTTGGTGAAACATCGCCCTCTTTTTACCATTCCGGGAACCGCTGTCTTCAGTCTCTCCAAACGCATTAGTTCTCAATTAATAGTTTTCCCCTTCTCCAAGTAATCAATCAAGAGAATTTCTTTTGCACCCCTCGCCCCCCCCCCCCCAACCGGTTCGCCTCGTACGGTCCAGATTGCTGTTTCGTTTCCGATGTATAATGATGGATCCCCGTTTCGTAAGTAGTCACAAAACTGCGTCAAAAATCTTTTGCATTCTTCTTGAACATTTCCAAACAATCGTCAATATTCGCATTACTTTTGCGTCGGAGTGAACAAACGCTGCACCCATCTTGAGCGATGTTTGTTCATCTGTCATTCACTATGCAAAATAAAATGAATTCGACCAGTTGAAATACTCGTAGTCTCTACTAACTCGCGCTCTTTCATTCTTCTCTCAGTCAAAACAATACCAAGTAGTTTATCGATGATTTCTAGTCTCACAGCTGATTTTTGGAGCTCCAGGGCTTGGTGCGTCGTCGTTCTGCCACGCTTAGACCCATTTACCCAAACGTTTCACAGGAAGGTCATGACTCCCTCGATGTAGGCAAACTCTTCTCATGAATTTCGTTTGCTATTTTTCCTTCCACTCGAAACGCTTGTAATTAAACAATTGCTAAACATTGAATGAACTCCAGAATATCTTGTGACTGTAGAATATTTATATATAAAAACAAAATTTATAGTTATATATACAGACGTTGCTTTTGTCCTCTATTAGTACGCAAACCAAATAGGTTTCCATTCATATATATATATATATATATATATATATATATATCTCAGTAAATAACGTTCTTACAATTTTTAATTTTTAAAATGTATTATTATTATTATTATTATTATTATTATTATTATTATTAGCTGCAGTCCCTTCCCATGTTTAATTTAGTGCGTAGGGATTGGAGGATCCTAGTTAAAGACGTTATTACTTGACACTAGCTTGTCAGAACCCGAAAGCGCATAAATAAGCGTATTTAAAACATATAATGCTGAAAAACACCCACCGCTTATGTCTCAACAAGAGAAAAGGTTCTGAATGGAATGAACATCAATCCTTCTTCTATGTAAAACTGAACTACCAAGAAGATCTGTTACAAATGTAATATACATTGTATGCGTAATTAAACATACTGAAGAAGTCAGCATATTCGATTTGTGTGTCAATAATATAAATAGCAAGAATGGAATTCAGTTTTTGCAATTTTAAAAACCAGGACATATTATTTGTAGTTTTTTTGTGTCCCAAAATATGCCATTTTATGTAAACATTGATGCTTTTCGTAATGTTATTCTACTTTTATGTCACAAATAAATTATTATCAAACGTGGCCACGATGTAACTTGAACTACCAGTTGCTATTTCAGTTGTTAACGTTGATGGAAAAAAGTTTTTCTTTAGATATATAAAGAAAATAATTGCTTTCTTATATAGCAAAAGGCCACTATAAAAATGTAGCTGTCTTCGGTATCTTAACAGCTGTTATTTCGTAAACCGTTGCTGTAACACAGTAAGGACATCTATACTGTTTCCTTTTCTTCTTCCATTTTCCTTACTTGCCTTTTTGAACAGTGTTTAACGTTATCACAGGTGGTTGGCATTGGTGATACATGAGATGAAATTGTACATTGGGAAAGGATTTTTTCCAAGCTTAAGTTTAGAATACCTCTTTGGCATTTGCCATTATTGGGGACTGAGAAAAACCTGTAAAATCTAAGTCAGGAAGGTAGTCTAACCTCAGATCTTCCATTCACTTCGACCACCTATGTCGGTGATATTCACCGCTATAATGCCTAGTACAGATGAATGCATTTTTAATGTGTTCTTTCATGTTATATTTATGCTAGTTCTGTACTGAGTTTCTTACTTTGAATGATTGAATTATTATCATTACACCCGCTTTCTCTAGGATTGTAAAGGAACGTTTAAATGTTTCGTGGTTGGTGTTTTGATATCGTCGCTATGGGAAGCCATAAAAAACTTATGCTTGACACAGATGATAAAATGGCGTGTAAACAGCTAACAGAGAACGGTTGTTTTTGTAGGAATCGGGTCATGCACCTACAATACCGTGGTGCTACTTTATAGCAGGTACTATTGGACATGCGAGACCCATCGGTCTTCGAGATCTACGCGAAGGTTGGGGGAGTCATGACAGTTAAGTGTTGACATGTCTTCGTTGCAGGTCGTGATGGGCATCGGACTGCTCCTTGTTGTGTCCGTGGAAAGCGATAGTGTTGCAAGTCTATTAATAGGCCTGCAGAGTCACCTGCATACCAGCTGCATCTACTTGATTGGCACAGGTCAGCACTCCCTCAAACTGCTATTGGATCTCTCAGATTTAAAGACAAGTTATACGTAATGTTTTCAATTTGTTCGTAGAAAGGTCGCTTTTAATAGTAGCAGTGTTTCTTATTGTTTCCTAACCCGATGTTTATGCGCAATCAGAGAAACTTTTCATTTATGTTTTAATGAATTCTCGCATAGGATCAAAACGTTATAAAGTTTTCTATTACTTCACTCAAGAGTTAATTTGCCGAATGCAAATATTAAACAAAATTTAATTATACTAAGTTATTCCAGAAGGAAAGAGGGATGTATTTTTATCGTACAATCACATCATGGTGGTCTAAAGCACGATTATAAAATAACAATACTTCAACTTAAAAGTATTTTTCATTTTATGGAAAACATAAACTTTGTTTCGAACAAAGAACGTAATTTATGTACTACATATATTAGGAAACTAATATTACAACGTGTTATATGTAAAATAAACTTTGCAATTTTCTTTATTTTCCATACATTCCATTAGGAAAAAACATCCGCGAAGTCTTTAGGTTAATGACTTGCTGACCGGGCGATACATAACCGAGTGTCATTTATTCGAGCCGCCTGGGATATAATTAGCGCCTTACTTTGAACACAAGTTAAGTTTTTTTTAATAGTGTTTAACGCCCCTGTTTACTACTGAAGTACCTCAGGCGGTAGACACTGATGATACATGAGATGAAATGATATTTTGGGAAAGGATTTTTTAAGGAAGGAAACGTTCCATGCCTAAGTTTTAGGATACCTCCCGGGCATTTGCCATTTATGAGGACTGAGGAAAACATGGAAAAATCCTCAGTCAGGGAGGACAGTCCTGGCAAGATTCGAACTCCAGACCTCCCGCTCACAAGTCCTTGCCTTAACGACCTCGGCCACCCGTAATGATCACATTAGGTATTTAGACCAGTTCAAGTAGCAGTGAAGGCATCTCCCCTCTACTACCTGCAAGAGAGCTGTGTTAGTGGGGTAGGTTGCCGCCAGTCAATACTCTATGCACAGCTACATTGTTGCAGATTGGAGATGTTTGGTGTTCAAACGCAGAACTCTAAATATAACACATTGGACTTTGTAAGAAGCGGTTCTGGTGGTGGGGCAGCTCTGCGTGGGTGGCCCATGTTAGTATGCCGATTTGTGAGAAGCGGTTTTTGTAGTGAAGATGAAATGCCACCTCTGTTTTCGGTGCCCCCCATGTTGATGTGCCCGGTTGATTGAATAACCTCTTAATGGGTTAGAAAACGATTCAGTGGCGACAAATTCTCATTGAGAGGGACTCAACGGGACTGAGAAGGAAATTCTAAGGCGTGAATGAACACACAACATGACAATATTATTGTGTTGTTTATTGATTTTAAACTCTCTGCAGTCTTTTGGTATTCTTTGGTCGCGGCGGCTGGGCTATGTGAATTTAATTGTCCAGTGCAAAACTTTCAACTCAAATTGAAATTTGGTTAAGTAGATAGTGCCAAACTAAACCGTGTGCTTAACGGCGAATATGCAGTTCTGCTTGTACATTACAAGTTTCACTAGCTAATGTTATTTCTGAGAGATGAGTGGTAATTGCTTGAACTTTACTTGTAAAAACGGTTTTGCATCACTGCTCGCCTGAACTGCTTGAACATCGGCGAAACACTGGTCGAAATGAGGGATTCAATTATTTCATTAGTTGCAGTAACTTGTTAATGCACATCCAGAATTACATAGCACATGAATTCCCAGAATACCCATATATGGGATAACGAGAATTCTCACTAACACCGTGCGTGAGATATTTCTTCTCGCTGAACACGCTGGGGGGGTAGTTCTGTATTATTAGCCCCAACTTGCATACATTGCAGTCTACATGAACTCGTGCAAAAGTTTATGAACAATTTGGACGACGGATCTCTGTTGGGAAAACCATGTGCTGAAATCTGCAGGAAGGTAGATTCTCTAATCCATACGTTTAAAATGTGTCCCTACCCAGAACCTTAAAAAGATCTTGACTCAATCCCTGGTGATGCCTCACTTCGACTACTGCGATTTTCTGCTCACAGATTTAAACTCTAACCTAACACAAAAACTAGAGCGTGTACGTAATATGTGCATAAGTTACACCTGCGATGTGCTTTTGTTCCATCATACAACACCCTCCCTCGATATGCTGTCTTGGTTCCGCCTAAAAGACCGAAGAAATATTCATTGTCTCACACTACTTTTCAAAATTATCTATACATCTTTTCCTTCTTATCTACTTTCTCGTTTTCAAAACCTGTCTTCCTCTCATAATCTTAACACACGTTCTGAATCCCAGCACGTACTATTATTACATCACTTTACTCATTATCATTCACCGTCTCTGGAATGCATTGTCACGGAATATCAGAGACTACCGAACTTTAGGAGCATTTCATAAGAAATTGTTTAATATTATAAGATTACCCTAGATTCAGATTCCTTTTGTTACGATGCATGTATTTATTTGTTTTACCTGCTGTAGAATTATTTATTCTGTTATTTTTATTACTATCATAAATGTTCCTATCTCCTTCATAGTATTTTCAGGGTTTAATTTTATGTTTTGCTTCTATCTTTATTTCCACTTTCAGGATTTACGTAGGTTGATACATGTATAAATTGTCGTTGCTGGTGCTTGTTGTATATTATTGTCCTTTATTTTCTTGTTTTTTTTCTTCTTCTTCTTAAGTTAATATTTTCCACTGTCCACATTTATGTAATAGCATATATTTATTTATATACATGTTCATATTAGTCTATATGTGTACGAGTATTGTCTTTACTGTCAATGTTGTGATTGTAATATTGTCGCTATAACTTCATCTAATTATCATTAAATTGGTAGAGCGGAGAGAAAGCCTAATGGCCTTTGCTCTACGAGAATAAATAAATTAGAACCAAACACTGGCTATTTCCTACTTTGCCTCACTTCTAATGTCATAATTGTGAAATAGTTTTTTTTTTCTTTGAATATCCTGCCACCAAGGTCGCCTTCTGATTTCTGCTTATGCTTAAAGGAACTATCATGGAACTGCCATAATGTTCTTTGACTCTCGCTGTGTTGGTGAATACCTTCCGTACCATGTGCAGGAACTAAATGGTAATCACTTTCAACACTTTGTGTGTGAAATCATGCTTCAAATACACAAACGTATAGTGTCAAATGTCTTTATTTAAGTTCATTTAAAGTTATAATGGAAAATCAGGAGACCAGAGAGAGCGAAGCAATTTGTATACTTTGCATAAATATTTTACAGGTTTTACTTAATAATGACAGATGTTTGTTATTAATATAATAATGCTGATGCTAAATGCATTTATTGATAAGTGTAAATTTTCTAAATAGTTGAAATATTTCTGCAAAAAGTTCATAGTTATCTAATTCTAATAAATATACATCAGCAGGATTTATTTTTTATTATTTTTCAAAATATTTGATTTTAAACTTTTGTAAACAAAAACGAATACATTTTTAGCTGAATTTACTGATTAAGTTATAAATTATCTTATTAAATAACAAGAAGAATCAAATAATTATTCTCTCTACAAAAAATCATATTGAAATAGTTGCTTATTTTCAAGCCAACAGATATAGTGCTTTTTCACTGCTGTATTTACATTAATATTTATGGATACTTTTCGTTAAAATAATGCTATTTTCTTTTATTAGTCATTTTTAAACGAATTTATTTGTTTAATCATGTTTTTACCAGCAATCTCAACATTTGAAATGTTTTAATTACCTAAATTTGTCTAAACATTTTCTAGAGCGAACAGCGCAATGCTTAAAACACCAATAAATGAAATGGCTATAACTTAAAATAGACACCATAGAAGAAGAAATACACCTAGGTTTGGAAGTGCAGATCTTTTAATTTATGTAACAATGGTTGTCATGGAGATTGAGTAATGAATAAATAATAACAAAATGTTAATTCTGTAACGCTAGAGTTATGCCGAAGATTGAGCTCGTGTGTTCTTTGATTAGCAGAAACAAAATCCAAGACAATTTCGTCGAGAATTATAATCTTCAAAGACACGATCCTATTTCTGACTATGAGGGAATAATGACCTGAGACACAAAATTCAAGCAAACAGGAAGCTTGTTGCCGAAAATTGTTAAGCATTCTAAGAAAAAATATGTGAAGATAACATTGAACGCATTCTTTAAAAGCCCAAGAAAAGCAATCCCAAACGCTGGTTTGCAATTTAATTTCCTCGCAGTGCTGTTCATAATGTTGTCCACGAAAAGCTATGTCCGCGATAATTGAATAACACAGCGGATCCAGCCCGACTATAAAGACAAAAGATTGGTTTAATTTGAGAGTATCTTAGACGAAGTTTAGGAAGATAATTCTTGCATAGATCATGCGTGTTTCTCTGACGAGTCAAGTTTCACTAATCAGGAAAAGTGAACAGACACAATTGCGGAATCCGAGGAAACGAGAATCTGTGTATTGTATTTAAATACGAAAATTAATGTGTGGCTTAATGAAAGATCATATGATAGGTCCCTTCTTTTTTTACCGAATCTACAGTGAGTGCCGCAACCTACGCTTAAGTTCTGTGTTTTACACAGCTTTCTGTTGAAACCATTTATCAGCAAGAGAGACTCATTTCCACTTCGTATGTCAGGTACAGCTTTCCGAGACAGAGGATCCGAGAACATAGCTTGGCCGCCAAGATCTCCAAATCCAACACCCGTGGACTTTTTCTTATGGGTTTTTTTTTTTTTACAGAACGAAGTTCATAAAGCACCCGTGGCTGACCTCGATTATTTGAAGCGCAGAGTCGATCTTGCGATTCAAAACGGCCCTATTGATATGCTAAGGAATATCTCAATAGAAATTGACAACAAAGTTAACATTTGCAGTCCTGTAAATTGTAGTTATGTAGGCATCTATTGAAGATTAAAACTGCAATTCTTAATGTATAAGAAAATGCTAAGTTTAATTAAATAAGCGTTTCTATAACAGTTACAGCCATTTCTGTTGTTTTTGTTTAATGCGGAACACCCTGTATTCACCTTATGATATCCTTGCAATAGATTCATTAATCAACAGTTCATTAACTTACGCGGGCTTCTCCGAGTCTCCTTAAATTAGTTTTCGATAAAACACCAGGGCTGAGAGAGCAGAGAATTCCCACACCCAAGTGTTTATTAAGGTCTCATCTAATTATCAGGTTGTCAATAAAAGCTCAATTAGTCTAGTCAGGTATAATATTATGGAAAATGTACCGTGTACGATTAATTGCCAACTCCCCAATGACGAAATATAGATAATTTATTTTCCGATATTTTTAGTAAATAAAGTTTACTTCCGGAATTTTAGTTCTATAATTAAACAAAATATATAGCACCATTTATTTAATTATTTTCCACTTTTATTCGTTTTCTAATTATAAATATTCAGCTTTTGAGCCTTTCGTTTTTGCATGCAAATTCTTCTCGAAAGGTTTCGCAAATATGTTCAGAATAATTTAAGTCGAGAAATTTCCCCATGCATTATAATTTCTTCTTATGATCTCCATTTTGCATTAGGAATGTCTTATATCTGCAGGCATGGCCATCTTATTTTTCATTTCTAAGGCTCTCTCCCGTTCTAATCCGCAATGTCTATTTGAGAATTTTAAAATGCTTCACGGCTGTTTGTGTTCCTTAACTAGGAGGAATTCATTCACTTGACGTTCGTTTCCATTGCTTTAGGAAAAATGATTGGGGTCGCCACATATTTAGCCTATTTACGAACTTAATTTCGCAAATCTTTTAGCATCTCAACCGTACTTTTAATGCTATAATAAAAAAATATGTGTTTATAGTTTTTTCTCAGAGCCATTTCCCTTGATTTTCAGGGTATCCTATCAGCTAATAAAGTGCAAGCCGTTAGGAAGTACAAAACGATTAAACATTTCAAAACCAAACTGACTTATTTTATTATGCTGATGCTTATATTTTTCTGTTATAAATTAATTCTGTGAAATTTAACTAATTCATACTTGAAGAGTCATTCCAGTATAAATGTTAGTGTGCTTTTAAATGCCTCAGGCAAAGCGACTATAATTTTAAAAACATTTTTCTTTATCTTTATAAAAAATAACCCAGGTTTTTTTAATAGTGTTTAACGATCCTTTTTACAACTGAGGCACTACAGGCAATGGACACTGATAATATAATAAGATGAAATGATAAATTGGGAAATTATTTTTTTTAACGGAAGGAAACGTTCCAGGGCTAAGTTTAGGGTACCTTCCCGGCATTTGCCAATTATGAGGACTGAGTAAAATGTGGAAAAAACCTCAGTCAGGACGGTCCTGGCGGGAAACGAACCCCAGACCTCCTGCTCATGAGTCCGTGCCTTAATGACCTCAGCCACCCGTGGCGGTAACCCACGGTTGTAGGAAATGCAACTAACTTTCATTTTCCACAGCATATATTAACGGGCTATTAAAAACATGGTGCATGAACATTCTGTTGTTAACAATTTATCAATATATTCCGTACTACAGATGGTTTCCTATTGAGGTCTGGTTTGTTAATTCCAGAATCCTCGCTCCGCAATGAGACAATTCTTGGGGAAAACACTGCAGTGTGGCACGTTTCTAATGGTGCCACATTATTAGTCTCATTTTCGTTTTCTTCCATATAACGGCGAATACCGTGATCGATATGCAAATTTTCTATGAGTTTATGAATCAACTGAAAAAGACTTGGCTATTTTCAGCAGGATGGTGCAACCTTCCCACTTTTAGTGTAAAAATTGTGAAATTGTTTGATTTCTAAAGGACTTTGGCAAATATGATTGCCTGTTCTTGCCTTGTTTAATTCCTTGTAATGAAGTATACTGAAAGGAAAAGGGTACCGCAGTAGACGATCCACGGATTCTCGTGGACTTTAACCACGCTTTACAGATTCAGTAACTCCTGTAGTGTTCAGTAGCTTCATTGAGTAGAATTGCAACTACGTGTTTTCCTTATATAAATCGTTTTAATCTGTCCTCAAATCGTTAGAGATGTTTCCAATTGATCACGAAAACGTGAAATATTTGTAACAGATTCTGGTAAAATGTTTTGCATTGTTGAAAGAAATCATGATACATATTCTTTGCTGGGTTCGCAAATTTATTAATTTCGTAATTGTCCAGGAAAACAAAACACTTGTAATATTTATTAAAGGGTTTTTTTTTTCAATGTGGATGTTGATATTATTGTTAGATGTATCCGGGGACCCACTTCATACCCCGGGTCGTTCAGGGGTGGCTCGAAGTTGCCTTTCGTGTCTTAGTGGTCGCGGGAGGAGAGGTGGAAGGAGTTGGTTCAAATCACACAATTTGCTTCATTGAACGTATTGAATGTTTAATCCCACGGCACTTTGTTATCGGCCACTTGGTTCGTTACCTCTATGACTTAAATGACGCGAGCTACACATGCTGCTTAACACTGCATCTGTGTGCCTCTCGTCTCTGGTGATGCGATGTTGTGCTTTTGCAAAGATGTTTCCTCTTATATACGAAATTCAAAATGTCGCCACGTGGTCACAAGAGCTCACAGGGATCACAGCATAGATTCCTAAGCCTTTAAAATATTTGAAATTATTTATAATATCTTGAGCTCCCAAACGCGCTTACTTTAAATTCGTCACCACTTTTACTCCTTCTAGAGGAGCTCATAATCATACGATGTAATGACGTCATTACCTACACCTGTTCCCCTTCTACTTAACGAATTTCAGAGCATCTCCAGCAACTAAGATACAAAGGACACCTGTATGCACTTAGTTTTTGTCACAACAGAGAGATCCATTGCTCTAGCCATAATCAGTGGAAGAGGCACAAAATATTACAAAAGGCAACCTTTTCCCTCTTATCATAGAGTTACAGGTCCAGGTAGCCATGAATGCATTTTTGTGATACATGAAATGTCCCTGTTTGTTACTACAGGCTATATAATATTTAATAATTATTACTATTTAAATTATCTAAATGTATTCACTCTTGGGCATGCATGGGTGTAAGGATCTGTCACACTATGTAGATGAAAACCAGGGTGAAGAATCAATTCCTTTGTACCCAAAACCAGTTCTAACTAGATGAGACGGCTGGTTTAAATATGTAGAGTATTTATATAAGTATTTCGTTGTTTGAAAACGTTTTTCGCTCAATATATTTTCAAAAGTGTATCTATAGCAAAAAGGTAGAATATATTAGATTCTATATCTAAGTAAAAGAAAAGGTTTCTTTTGTACCTGAAAATTATGAAATTATTGCAAATATAGTTTTAAACTTAGAAGGCAGTGAATATTCCTACAATTACGTTCTTGTATCTAAAGCATATGACTTAAAGAGTAGAATGAAAATTCTATTTATGGTAATGAGGAAGAATCAGTAGGAAAATTAATTAACCCTTTCAGTTTGAACTTAAAGGCAGAAATACAAGCTTTTTAAGCATGTTAGTAACTGGTGATTGAAAAATTGAAAAATATGAGTTATATGATACATATTTGTTGTTTATAAATGTAAATGAATTATTAAATCAGGAAATATTGTACATATGTATATTGACAATGAAAGTCGTTAAACAGTAAGCTGCTTCAAGGAATATAAAAGACACTGATTACATTGTAGCATTTTATACGTTAAAGGAAGTGGTTATGAAATAAATCATCCAAACACTTCCAATATTAAAGTTGATGTGGTTGAAATATTATCAGCTCTCATATCGAATTACTCTAAATTTTCATCTGCTGTGTTGAAATGTGTCTGGGTTCTGTGACATATCCTCACACCAACGCATGCTCAAGAGTAAATGCTTTTAGATAATGTAAATAGTAATAATTATTAAATATATAGCTTAAAGCAGTAAACTGGGACGTTTCATGTATTGCTAAAATGTATTCATGGCTACCTGGAGTTTTGACTCTATGACAATAGGGAAAAGTTGCCTTTTGTCATCTTTTGTGTTTCTTCTGCTGGTAAACCGCCACGGGTGGCCGAGGTCGTTAAGGCGCGGACTCATGAGCGAGAGGCCTGGGTTCGAATACCGCCAGGACTGTCCTCCCTTACTGAGGCTTTTTCCAGGTTTTTCTGAGTCCTCATAAATGGTAACTGCCGGGGAGGCAACCTAAATTTAGATCTGGAACGAATCCTTGCTTAAAAATAAATCCTTTCCCAATATATCATTTCATCTCATGTATCATCAGTGTCCATCGCCTGTGGTGCCTCTGTAGTAAAAACGGGCGTTAAACACTATTCATTCATTCTTCTGGTAAAGGCTAGAGCGATGGATTTCTCTACTATAACAAAACTAAATGCATGCAGGGGGCCGAACAATAGATCTTTTTGTATTTTAGTTGCTGAAGAGGCTTCAAAATTCGTTGAAGGCAGAAGGGGGAACAGGTGTCGGCGATTAAATCGCTACATCGTGTGATGAGAATCTCCAATAAAGTGTCAGAAAGACGATAAACTTAAAATAAGCGCGTTTGGAAGCCCAAAGAACTCGTCAATAATATTCAAATATTTCAAAGGCTCAGGGAAGCTATGGGCACCATGAGGTGAACCCCACATAACACTTTGAAACCACGTGGCGACGTCTGGATTTCGTATACGAGGAGAAACAATCTAGCAAAGGACGTTTTTATATCAGACAGTTTTTGCCAGATGACAGCCGCAGTTCACATCAAGAAGTTAAGACAATACGCCGCTTCTCAGTATTACATTCGGTTCATTGACGTATACGTTTTTGCAGTTTTACGTTCGCCGCACTCACGTATACGTCCTTCAGTCAAACATTCGCTCAGTCATATATACATCTCGTTCATTCTCTGATGATGAACAGGGGCAGTAGACGAGAGGCACACAGATGCTGCATAGTTAGCACGCGTCATCAAAATCATAGAGATACGGACCAGGTGGCCGATAACTAGCGTATTGTGATTAAACATTTCAATGCGTTTAAATGAAACAAGGTCGTGTGATTTAAACCACTCCTTTCCACCTCTCTCCTCCCGTGATCAATAAAACACGAAAGGCAACTTCGAGCCCCTGAACGACCCGGGGTATGAAGTGGGACCCTCGGTCCGACTACTTCAACACCAGCATATTAAAACCGCTTCAAATCGGGCACATCCAACGTGGGGCATCGTCGACACACCTCAGTAAAAACCCACTTCAGTTCCTTGTGCATTTGTTGATCTAGAAAGGTTTCCTCCAAGTATAATTTAATTGTTAGCGATCTTAAGTGCAGAATGAAAGAAAATGATATTGTAACTTCCGCTGTGCTTTTATTCCACAAATGAAAACGGCAGCTTTGTTGGCTGACAATATGCACTTCTGTACAGTTTACATGTTGCACTAAGTATTTAGAAACACGACCTTTCTGAAAACATTTCGGCCACTGCGAATAAAATAAATAGGGCCACATACTTGCGAATTCACATAAGCGACCAAATCCAACAAAATTGCCCTATTATGGGAACTGTCGGTTTCACCATGTTCCCTTAAGGCTAATTCAAGAACCTCACGTATTTTTATACTGTCTATAATTCTATTTAACGCATGCCGATTCTTGTATACAAGTTCGTCTGTCTTTTTACAGCAACATTATACCCTTCGACAATTTGCGAACGAATATTTGTCGTTCCTAATATTTTAAATCTCACTGCATTATTCATATGCTCCGCAACAAGTTTCTAAACTTTTTCTGATAAATGCTTCAAAACAGCGTACGCTGCTCTAGACCAAGTTGATTCGTCCCCGAACAATAAACAACAAAAGCAAAATAAAAATTTCCTCACTTCACATGTTGTCAGTCAAGATGTTTTTTTTTTTTTTTTTTTTTTTTTTCAAACCATAAAGAGGAAAACCTTCTTTATTTTGTTCCGTCTTGCTCATTAAGCTCTATAACGTTCCGCTGATTAAGTCCTAATTGTGTAAGTTCCAATTTTCACTTAAACTTAGACAAGGAAAATTAATAAAACCTCTACTTTATCCATAGCCTCAAAACAGATACGCCTTTTTGTTACTTTACACTTAACACCGTGAAAACCAACTTGTCACTGAAAAGCATGTAATTTCAAACTAATTGTGAAAATACCCTTGCTTAGTAAGTGTGGGGTCAGTAACCCCCTCAACATCTGGTTCCTAAGGAAAGAGATACTGCCGAGCATTGGTCATGGGTCTTCTTCCTGTTGGCCCGAGAGGACGCAGAAATAAGAAGGAAAAAGGCTAACACATCTTGGAGGAAGATAAATATAAGTCCTTGTAAATCTTTACCGGCCTATGAAGGTATAAGTTTAAAGCGTAACGTTTTCCGGGCTGGCCCATGAGCTTCCCATGAGAACCCACACCGTTACAATAGTAAGAGAGGAAATGCATCTATCGCATAAGATAATAATCAACACATAATCGTTGCACATCGCCGTTTTCGTACATTTTGATTTTATAAGCTGACAAATAGAAGAGAAAATGGAAAATAATTAATTTTCTTTGGGGGAGGGCCATTAATAATTTATGGTGTTACGCCATATTTTTTATATTTAGGGAATGTTCATGTACATTTTAGGATATAGATGCATTTTTATTTTTTGCACGTTTTTATGACAACATAAATGGTATCTCATCTTTCCCTAAATTTGTAACGCTTATTACTTTGTGTAGCTCACGAGAAGTGGCTTCTGATAAGAAAGTTGTCGGATGGCTGGCGTCAAGCTGGAGGAGTAAGAACACTCGGCAGTTTTCTGCTTTCTTTTCAACAGAGCAGACCATTATTCGTGCTTCTTTCTATGAACAATGACACGCTAAGAAATCTTGAACAGGTAATTCAGACTTATTCAGTGCTATTTGTTTAATTGTATAGAGCATAAAAAATAATATACAGAAATATCTTCCCTACCTTATCGATTATACAAAACAATTGAACGTCTGATGCCTTCATCAAAAACAACACCATGGAGGTTATAAGAAATGAATACAATTCAGCACTAGACAATAGCTTGAATCCATGTGTCGAACACGATATGGCACTTTATGTTGATTTATCAGTCAGGAAAGTGGATTCAATAATTGGCAGATAAAAGTAGATACTACGAAATGCACCAATATAACTTTTAATTTAATTTTAAATATAACCTGGGAGTATTTTAAGACTGATGTTTAAATCCCTAGGTCATGTTTAAATTAACTAATAGTTGATATAGTTAGTTAAGGTTAGGTGTTTGGTTAAAAAAATTGCCTTAAATTTGTATTTGGAGAGATATTCCTGCTTGCACCAACTAACACTTTAAATATATTCCTTTGTTTCTTGAAAGTATTTTCTCCTACTTCTTAATAGCTTTGTTGAAGCGATGGAATTGTAATACTATTCTGAATATAGTAAAGCTAATTTATTTCAATCTCCCGAATAATGAAATATAACACTAACAGTTATTTAGGCATAATATAATTAATTTAAGCAATAAATGTACTTTCTTTTTCGTACTGTAGTTTCGATTGTTTAACAAATGACTGGAATAATTCATTACTGCAATAATAATTTAATAAAAAGTTATTTATAAGTATGAATTATGGCTAATTTAATTATTTTTTCCGCAGATTAAACATTGTACAGTAGTGTAATACAGGGTTTACATAGAGTCCAGTAAGATTTTCATACTTCAATTACACAAATCTCACAATGATATTATTCTTGTAGGTATACAACACGGTAGACGTCTACACGGATGTTTCTCAGTCTGCTTAAGTGGCAAATACTGGGAAATACCCCACATTTGGGCCTGGAACGTTCTATAAAATTTTCTTTCCTAATTTATCATTTCATTTCATGTGTCATCAGTGCCCAGTGCCTTTGAAGCCTCAGCAGTGAAAATTGGGCGTTAAGCAAAACGATTTAAGAAGAAAAAAGAAAAACCTCACGGGGCAAAGGCAGCATCTAGTCCCTTTGGTATTCCCACAGGAAGAAGTCACACATATCATGCATGAAACTACTGCTCTGCCATGTTCGATTCAGCGCTGACGCTCCCCCGTGCTCAGGTATGCATGGGCGTCATTGTGGAAATGGGGTAAAACTCCGTCCTGCTGGAAGAGAAAAGTATTAGAACATTACTGCATTCGGTGCATTAGCATATCAATAACACGCTCAGGTAGGAATGTCCATAAGTTTCTGGGTATCCCAAATGTGAAAATTAAGTTTGTTAATGGTTCCCTGTGTGAAATGCCTCTTTGTCGCTGAAAATTAATCGATTCATGTCGTAGAAGCTGACAACAAAACTGAAAGCTTTTCTTTATTAGCTTCTGTCAACTAATATCGTGACTGCAATTTGTTTGGTTTCATAGAAAGTTTCTTATGCAGAGCTTTTCACAGTCATTACCTGTATTTGGAGCTCACGGGACGCTCTGATTACTCAGGCTTCTTGTGAATAGGAGAGTAGAGCCACAAGTTTCCGGCCTCGTCAATAAGGGTTATCACCTTCACAAAATCCTTACCTGGTGTTATACCTTATCTGTTAAGTAAATAATTGCAGCTGTAACTCCCGCTCCGCAGTGTTCGATTGTTCAGACACAGTTGCATAAAGAGACTATTTGTAGAAGATTGTGACATGTTCAAAATGGAATATCCATCTGTTATTTAAGTTCTTCACAAAAGAATAACTTATTCCAAATGAAACTAAACAGTCATTGGGCGGTGTATATGGGGAAGCATCACCTTCATGTTCTATAGTAAAAAAATGGGTCAAACTTTTTCGAATGGGTCGAGAAGGCAATGAAGAAGAAGAGCGTGCAGGTTTGCCCTTGGAGATGCTCACTTTTGAAACATCGCTCTTGTGGAAGGAGAAATTATGAAAGGCGGTGGCTCGAAGTTACAGAAATAGCAGCAAGGTTGGGCCTTTCTAAAACAACAGTCCTTCGAATTATTAATGAACATTTAAACATGAATAAGGTTAATGCAAGAAGGGGGCCTAAACTTCTTTCCTCAGTCCAAAAGCAGCAACAAATCCTCTTGTCTGACATTTTTGGACCTCTGCCGTGTCAACGAGAGAGAAGTTCTGCAAACAATGGTTACAGGAGATGAAACTATGATTCTCTACTATGATCCCTTGTCCAAAAGAGAATCATTGGAGTGGCGTAAACCTGGTGAATCGCCGCCTCTAAAGGCCAAGGTCACTCAGTCAACCAAGAAGATTACGGCCACAATCTTTTGGGACTATGAAGGAATACTCTTCATTGACTTCAAGGAGAAGAACCGCAGTAAATGAGGAGTTCTATGCTGGCCTACTGAACAGACTACGTGCTTACATCATAGAGAAAAGGCTGAGAGTGGAGATGTGCGCCTGCTTCAGGACAAAGTTGTGCACAGAGCTCTTATTGCAAAGGAAGCTGTGAAGAAATGTGGCTTCAAGGAGATCGACCATCCACCCTACAGCGCAGATCTAGCTCCCGGTGACTATCTTCTCTTCTCAAAACTCAAGAAGGACGTTAGAGGAAGGGAATTTAAGTGTGACGAAGAATTGATTGATGCTGTTTATGCCCATTTTGTAGACAAGAATTCTGACTATTTGGGGGGGGGGAGGGGAGATTGAAATGTCAATTCAAAGATGTGAGAAGTGTATTGCAATAAAGTATTGAAAAGTGAAATATAGTTTTGGTCTTTATCACAGCTAGAAAATGCTTATGCCGGGAACTTATGGATCTACCATCTTATCTCTTTCTCACTCGTTCCAAGTTCACTTCATTTAAGCCAGAACGGCAATTTTTGTGCTGAGAACACAAGCAACCCTACTTACAAATTTCACATACTACTGACATCCTGCTTGGTGGCTGTTTACTGCACTTATTTCGTGGCACACTTGCTGCTATGAAATTCTACCACACAGAATTATTTTTCGGCATCGGATGTCACCATCTTTACAGCTAAGAGAGACTGTGAACGATTTGCGGAACTACGCGCCTGGCGATAAATGCAGTACAAGCTTGGTATGCTTTTCTTCAGAATGGTATACATGCGAGAGTGATATCACCTGGGGTTTTTGTGTAATTGCATTTTGAAAGTTTTACCACACTTTATGTAAACCCTCTATATAGCTAATAATGTCTTTTTATCTATTGTGTAATAGTGATACGCAGTGTGTCTTGTGTTCTTTTTTGTTAGATAATATAAACACGTTTTTCCTCAGGTTTCAGAACATCGTGGAATCATATCTAGAGCTTCATGGCTGTTTCTGTTACCCAACAACGTCTCTTCTCTGGAGCTGCTGAAGAATATTAACATTCCCCTAGATTGTTTATTTCTGGTGTTCTATGCCAATGGCTCCATAACAGACGTGTATCGTGTAGGTCCAGAAACGCCCTTACTAGAACAACAGTGGGGTATCTGGACCTTTACAGATGGTTTGGTTCCATCCTCTGACAAGTCCTTGCTACTTCGCCGACAGAATTTATTAGGATACACCATTAATGCAACTTCCATGCATGTAAGCGGTGATTATTTAATATTTTCTTTATTTCTTATATTACATTATCTTGCTGCTTCTATTGTTACCACCCCAAAAACTGCCCCATCGCTCCCATCATTACCAATGCCAATATTTTTCGCAGTATTGTAATATGAAGCACTTGTAAAGTTATGTTATTATTTAGAATCGTGAGTTCAGTGATAAGAAACTTTTAGTGAGGAGGAAATAACTGAGTGATTGAAGTAAAATATTAACATTTTTTCAGTGAAATGTTTTCAAATGTGCGAAAAACTTTTTTCATTTGGTAAGTAATATTTAATAAGGAAGATATTGCATTTTATACCATTAAGCAAAGCTATATTTAATATACATTATTATTATTATTATTATTATTATTGTTGTTGTTGTTGTTGTTGCTGTTGCTCTTCCCTTTAACACAAGAACGCCTGAGCTTCAAGTACCCTTTAAAACGCTCCTTAGCAGTCAATTGACTGCTACTGCTTTCTTATGCATTTTTAATCGTTTTTCTCATATGTAAATTTCCCTTATCGCCTTCTGGCCTGCTATGATGGTATAGAGGAAACGATTTTGTTTCTAAATTGCAAGCCAGGTTTGAATTCAGTTTGCATTCAGCTTCCGGAGTGAGTTTGTACATACTTGGTGTCTGCTCAGTATCACATATTTAAGTGCCCTCTGACTCAGGCCGATGAAATTTCTTACTCACCAGACCACTGTAGTGATGTAGAGGGAACAATATGCCTTTGAACTGGGAACCAGGTTCGAATTCAGCTTGAACTTCTGGCCTCAGAAATTTTAATGTTCATGGTTTTTCTCACGAATCAGTATGTTAAGCGCTTTATACTCCCTGATCCCTTTGCCTATTTATTTAATTTCTTGGTAATTCAGTGATGTATTCACATATTTGATCATTCATTCTTTTGTTCATTTTTTAATCTCAGGCTAAATGCTTTTTAATAAACAAGAATTGTTATAGTTTATTTCAAGTATAAGCGCATGTTTTCTCGAAAATAAGGAATATTTTATCATACAAATTGGGTTTGCTCCATACTATATATGTCGGTCCTGGTGGTGTAATGGTTACCATACTTGCCTCCTAAACCCAAGATCGCGGGTTCGAACCCGGCCAGGACCGATGGATTTTTTCGGGCGTAAAAATCCCAAGTATGGCTTCCTTCGGAAGAGAAGTAAAGCCGTGGGTCTCGTGTCGTACATTTACGGCACGATAAAGAACCTCAAGCCTGAAAGAGAGGCCTCTGAGCAAAATTTGTCGGCCGTTTCACGCCCTGAGTTGAATGGGACGCTGATGACCTGAGCTGTTAAAGAGCGTCCATAAATAAATAAATAAATCAGTAAATCAATCCATGCTATATAGTAACAAATTATTTGTACAAAAAGTACATAAGGTATACAAATACAGGTTATATCTATACAGAAAGCTCTTACATTGAAACATTCTCAGATATATTGGTACGACATTTTTTGCAGAGTGTTTCCTTACTCAAGAACCACACAAAATTTTTACATGTCGGACAACTCATTGGTTTTGTTTCATTTACATAACTCTATTTGACATGTCTTGCGTTTAGCGGCCTTAGATGTTCCTTCATCCTTATAATCAGCCATGAATGATGGTGACAGTAGTCGATGAAAGCTAAGCGAACTTTTAGACAGGGATATAAGAGTTAATAAACAACGACTCACGCACTACGCTACAATGAGTTGAAACATGAAACTAGTGCAGTGATGATTATTGTCGGTTACAACTACGCGTAAATCACGTAAGAAACATGGATAAAGATGCTGTTAAGTGACCGCCTCTGAGAATCTATGGTAAACTTTTTTATTATTTTTAAAAGCTATCCCTTAAATGGGTGGGGGGGAATTGGTGAGCTCCGCCCTTGGGCGTTCTAGTGTTAAATTAAAAAGTGAAGATTTGAGAAATTCACTTGAGAAGATAAAGTATGAAGATTATTTCAAGCCATCCTTTCATGGAACGTCCCAATGATCTTTTCTGAGGTGGACGGTAATATAACATTGCCTTAGGGATTTTGGTTTTGTTGTTAAGATGTATTCTGTTATAAGAGAGTCACAAAAGGAATTTTTTCGAATTCTCTTAACATCTTATCAATTTTAGTTTACTTAAATACTTTTTAAGGGGCTAGACTTCGCTCCCATATCAGACCACAATTCTATCTAAATTTTATATGTACTAATGTGGGTATATTTTTGGATTGTTGTTATTTTAAATATTCAATTACTGACGCCTACGTTTTATAACTTTCTCAGATAAATCTAAACTCTAAAAATGAATGATTCATAACGTAAGAGATGAAACTCAGTTACAATTTCAAACATTCTCTTGTTTTGTTATTCGAATATTAATCAGAAAAGCCTCAATCTTTTTTCAGGAAAAAATTTTATATCATGATTTCAAACTATTTGTGTTAAATGGTAAACTGAACTTTATTAGTCACCTTTAAAGTAGCAAACAGGACAAGATCCTAGGCATTTTTTACTCTAATTTAACATTTTTGTTAGTTTGTATACTTGGCATAATTAATATCTCTGAAATCTTTTATAATGAAATGCCGATCCGTCTACAGCGAGTCAACCCCCATCGCGCATACAGTCAAAGTAAGGGCAAGCCAGATAATGAAGGAATACTGGCAAAGAGGACGAAGGAAAAGGAAGTTGTCACCACCAGAGATGACATTTATTTCAACGTCTGCGTCAGTACAAGGAAATGTTCACAGCCATGCCGTGCAAAATGTATTTGAACAACCAAGAGTTTCAATAATGGAGGCGTACGTGCTTACCGGTTTCGTTGAGAAAACGCGGGAGAATTTTTTGCATTTAAATTTTCTTGTGCTGGTTTTCCTGTAAAGGATAACGTAATGTACAATATTTAGTGAAAAAGTGACGAAAACAGGATTTGTGTGAATGCGAATATATATATATATATATATATATATATATATATATATATAAGTGTACCAATATACATCCCTATCTGTTCATACATCCACTGTGGTCGCGCATTTTCAAGCACGCATGCTCAGAAATCGACACTAAATTGACAAATTCCCATTTTGTTTACGAGGCAAGTGCCTGCTCTTTTCGTGGGCTACCCTGTGCAGTTCATATAAGTAAGAATTAGAGGAAGGAGAATATGTTCATCTGTTTGACTACAGTGTTGATTTCTGCCAATACTGACATTAGATCGTTTTTGCATGAATTGTTAATCATATGGATGATCTTGGACCCAGCGTCATGTTATTAAATAATTTATTTCAATTTACTTTGAAATTATATTATAAAGTCGTACTTGTTTCAATGTCACACTTGTGATGTTAAACGTTTGCTGGGAGTAACAGCTCTCTTTGCTAAATTCATTTTGTTCTTTGTTTTTAAAACATTTACACAGTATTTTGTCAATTTGTTTTGACAATAGGAATACATTTTATAACATGTGTTTGATAAAATAATTTCTCTGTAACTGTGATAAAAATAATTATCAATGATAACTAGTATTAAATTAATTGTACAAGAATGAAATCTGTGTTGCATTTGTGCACTGACACCATAGTTAATGCCATTTACAAAAGCTTACTAATGTACAATTAGAGACTCAAGAAATGTACCCACAAATCGAAAAATGCATTCCATTATGTTATCGTGTATAATTTCTCTTCTTTTAGGCAGCTCCTCTAGTTCATATGAATGAAAAGAACCTTCAGATAGAAAAAGGTGGCCTCTTTGGTGACGTATGGATGCTTTTGGAGAATATGCTTAATTTCTCGTAAGTAATTTCATTGTTTTTATTGGCTGGACTAAATACTGCTCTAAATTATACATATAAACAATTCAAGTTAAAGTTTATGGTTACAAATGACTTTGGAAAATCTTGAATGATATTCTATCAGAGAAATTACAATTAGACCTAAGCACCCTCTTATTGACTATTTTAATAGGTAGTGTGTCGATTTGTTTAATTCTAAGGTGAAACAGTCTGGATAATTCGAGAATTTTCAAATCTCCATGGACTTTACAAACTTATTATCTTAAATATAAGCAATTATCAATCTTGTTTACATTTCAGTGATGCGCTGGAGCACCTTTGCTAAATAAAGACTAAGGGAGTTTTGTTTAACCACAATCAAAAAATCCGGCTTAAGTGCAACCCGTCTAGTTCAGTAATCTCATATTAAATTAGGACGAAATAGATTTGGGTTAATTCAATATATTAACACAAGGACGTTAAATTATGCCTTTTATATTATCGCGCAAACAAACAATATATATTTGCACAATTTATTAACTTGCATAAATAAATATATTACGGAAATTTTTTATGCAATTTTTAACATGATGTAAAATACAATTTGCTTTCAGAATCACAGAGCATTAAGCAACATACTAACCCCGCCAGGATCGTCCTCCCTGATTGAGGTTTTTTCCAGGTTTTCCTCAGTCATAAATGGCAAATGCCAGGGAGGTACCTTAAACTTAGGCAGTGTCCACCGCCTGTGGTGCCTCAGTAGTAAACACGGGCGTTAAAGACCGTTAAAAATATATTAATATGCACTTTAATTTTGTACAAAACTGCTTTTTCGCTCCTCTGCATAATTTAGAATTTGGCAATATTTTTCATTATTTGGTTTTCACAAAATGCATTATTATAATTTCCCTTTTTGTGCGTTGTGAAATATTGTCATATATAGACTGTACATTTACTCGTTTGTAAGTTTTCGCAAAGGATGTCAGAAATTGTTCGTTGTTATATAACGTAAAGAATTTCGTCTATTTACCATTGACTCGTTAACTTTCTACATCTGTAAACACACCACGTTACTTATATTAGTTAGAAGGAGCTTTCTTTTGTTTCTTAAAAATAACTATGTTGTAGATTTACCCAACTTCAATTGTACTTTGTTAATTTTTACTCTTATTCGTGTCACCGGGACTCGGTCCTGATGGTGTAGTGGTAACCATACTTTCCTTCTAAATCCTGGATCGCGGGTTCGAACCCGGCCAGGATCGATGGATTTTTTCGAGCGTAAAAATCCTAAGTATGACTTCCTTCGGAAGGGAAGTAAAGCCGTGGGTCCCGTGTCGTACATTTACGTCACGAAAAAGAACCTCAAGCCTGAAAGAAGAGGCCTCTGAGCGAAATTGTCGGCCGTTTCACGTTCGGAATTGAAATTATTCCGAGGTCATTCTTTGTTTCAACTAATTGTAATTTTGTTTCATCTATAGAGTAAATAAAATCAACATTAATTTTGAGTCTAGAAAAAGATATATCGTGACATTTTGACGTATTAAAAGGAAGGATTAATACTGATGCGCATAAATATTCTCCTGTGCTTAGAATGCAAACGAATATATCAATAGTTAATGTAATTTATTATATAATGTTTGCTTTACACCATTTATTTAAGGCATTCAGATCATTTTGTAGTATGACACAATCGGAGACAGACAGATTTTATAGAGGTAAAGAGTTTTATACTTTCGCTTTATCCTGTGATTATTTATTGCAAAATATGCGTTGATTAACTTATCAAGTACCAACATTAACAGCTTTTTGTTTTGTTTTTGTAACTTTTTTGTCATATTTGATTTATTGTACTCTGTTTTTATTTTGCTTTATATTTTCATT
The DNA here is from genome assembly GCA_030762175.1 of Metallyticus violacea. Lineage (NCBI taxonomy): Eukaryota > Metazoa > Arthropoda > Insecta > Mantodea > Metallyticidae > Metallyticus > Metallyticus violacea. The sequence goes on from CM060838.1 coordinate 72,501,245, forward strand.
GTCTTATTGTAAGGATTGTATCTGATTAAATGAACATTATGGTTGGGAAATCTGTAATGTTCACAAAATAAATAAGTAACAAATAAATAATGATACAAAAATCTATTTTATTTATTAGTGGAGTGTTAAAACGAATGACATTAGTAAAATTTCAATATTATTTTATTCCTAATACTAATTTAAAGTAATATATGAAATATAAGTATTAAACTTCATATTAAATTATTTTCTGTTTTATTATCATGTTGCAATGCAATATTTTGTCGAAGAAATGTAACAATGTGAGTTTGTCGCCTCTACGTGCAGTGGAAATACCTGTATGCCAATATAGCAATAACTGTCCCCTAACAATGGGGCAAGTACCTCCGTCCCAGTTTTGTGAGGAACACAACGTTTATTAGAAAGCTTCTTGTTGCGATATTCACATTAAACATTTCCCGTAATATTCTTTTAATATATTGGAATACAAAAATGACAAAAAAAACCCAGCGTGTGTTAATTCTACAAATTCTCCAATAACATTAATATAATTTGTGCAAGTATATCATAATTTCAGACAATGAACAAGAATGAGAAGCTTGTCGGCATAGGTATCGAACCGGTTTCCTCCAGGTTGAAATACTTATTTATCTTCATATTAATAAACTCTGTTCAAGAATGAATATTTTGTCAGTAATTAATTTACAGTAAATATATTGTTATAATACTCGAGTATACTTTTTGAAACATACCTCCATTTAAGTAATTCTATTGGTATTGTTTTTCTTAGCCTTTGCAATTTTGCCTCTTTTCTGGTTAATTTAACATTCGTTTGCTTATATTTATAGTAATATTGCCAAAATACAACATTGTGGACAGTTTCATTTGCATATTAAAAGTAGGTTTTAGCATTCGGAGTTTACACTATCATTTGTTAAATGACGATTAGATATTTGTGTCTTTTTATGATACAGCTATTTACCTTGCCCAACAATAAACAGTATAGCCTACGCTACTAGCAGAAATATTTCCTTTTATCGGCTAGAAAATACACCTTAGTGAAAATTATGGCGTATTAGAAAAACTTGTATTTAGCATTTTAAAATATAACATATTATTTGAGGTTGGTGTTTGGTGCCAAACTCGAGATCGCGGGTTCGGTCGCGGCCAAGACATAGATTTTTTTCGGACGTAAAAATCCTAAGTATGGCTTACTTCGGAAGGGAAGTAAACCCGTGGGTCCCGTGTCGTACATTTACGGCACGATAAAGAACCTCAAGCCAGAAAAAGGAGACCTCTGAGCAAAATTTGTCGGTCGTTTCACGCCCTGAATTGAATGGGATGCTGATGACCTGAGATGTTAAAGAGCGTCCGTAAATAAAACAATTAAAAAAAAATTATATAGGTCACGGAAAGCCTGTCGTCACCGGTCTGTCAATCAGAAGTAGCGGTGCTTAGTATTTATTTCTCTCTGCACCGGGTGGATATGCCCCTCCAATTATTCCTGATCACATTGCTTTTAACAGGCGATCCTGAAAGCAGTCGATGCTTTTTTTTTTTTTTTTTTTTTTTTTCTGCTACAAGTTTGAACTCAGTCGTGCTGCGAAGAGTATGTTGCTTTTATCTGCATCAGCACGAGCCTTATTCACAAATTCGTGTTTTAAAAGAAATAAATTAGTACAACTAGTGTTTAAAAATTAACATTGATAGTAGTGACCAACTCGTTTATTGACACTAAAATATTGACCGCGGCACCAACGCAATATTAATTTCTTCCTAATTCAGTATTAGGGTAATATATTTATTATTTCGGAATGAAATATTGCAACGCAAGTAGACCGCCTCTACAGTGCATGAAAATATTTGTGTCACACACTGCGCGTGGTCACTAGCGATGGGGAAATGAACATTCCTTTCTCGTTCGTTGTTAATTCAGTAACTAAGTATCTGTCGGTTAGCTATCAAATTATATGCCTATACTTTTCCTCATAATATATTTATTTATACTGGTTAACATATTATGAAATATCTTCAAAGATAAGTTCCGTGTTCGGCATTACTAATACTTTTTATGTTTCTATTCCACCGTACTTTTCAAAGCTAACAACACGGAAATTGCAAGGCTAAAACGTATATATTTTTATTTAATTATTATACAAACATGCAATTTTATTTTGTACAAAATTGCCTTGTCTCTCTTCTGCATAAGTTAGAATTTAGTAAAATATTTCATTATTTTATTTACAGATATTATTTTATTATATTTTTTCCATTTTATGACATAAAATTTCACTATTTTCAATGCAGACAGCAAAAAAAATTAAAATGCTTAAAGTGTATATATTTATTTAGTTATTATATTATCATGCAATTTTATTTTGTGCAAAACCGTTTTTTCGCTCTTCTGCACAATTTAGAATTTTGCAATATCTTTAATTATCTTGTTTTTAGGTAATACATTATTATAGATTTCCTTTTGTGCTATGTGATATATTGTTTTATATATAGAATGTACATTTACTCGTTTGTAGGTTTTCGCAAAGGGTGTCAGAAATTGCAATTACTCTTTGTCATCTAACGTAAAAAGTTTCGTCCATTTACCAAATACTTGTTAACTTTCTCCATCTGTAAACAGACCAGGTTACTTACATTAGGTAGAAGAGGGTTTCTTTTGTTTCTTAAGAATAACTTTATTGTAGACTTACACAGCTACAATGGTTCATTAATTATTAATTTTTACTCTTATTTTCGTGTCACAGGGTAGTTTCAATACATTAGTGTGTTGCTTATTGTTCTGCGATTCTGAAGGCAATTTGTATTTCACATCATGTTTAAAATTGCATACGTTTTTTTTCCCATAATATATTTGCTTATGCAAGTTAATAAATTGTGGAAAAACCGAGGGTGCCAAAAATTTATACACACTTCCACAGTAGATATCTAGTTCATGTATTTCAAAGTTGACTGAATAGCAAGAGTAATATGTATTATGATGTTCTGTTAATAGATGTGACTCACATACATTATGATAGCTTTTCTACGTGACACGTGAATCAACAATGAACATGTGAAGCCAAGATTATCGTAAATCAACAATGAACAAATGAAGCCAAGATTATCGTATGATGTTTGGTAAACAGATGTGACTCACATTACATTATGCTAGCTTTACTACAACAAAATGGAGCGAAGATTATCGTTTGAACAGCTAAAAGCAATTTTGAAGTGGTATTGAAAAACCGAGAATGTTGTTTTAAGTTCAAAGGCAATGTAGACGTGTGTACAGAACAGACCCGCAAACGCGAGTAACAATTGCAAGCATTCGAGACAAATTTGAGACTCATAGCACCGTATGCGATGTTGACAAGGGCAGATCTGGGAGACCTCGCACAGCAACAAGCCCCGCGTCCTCGGCTATGGTTTTGGAACATTTTGAGCACTCACCGCAGAAGTCTACAAAGCAATGTACACGTGAGACTAGGGTTAGCAGAACCAGCGTACGTTGTATTATTAAAACAGCAAACTTGAAAGTTTTCATCCCAAGACTTTTGCATGCATTAAATGAAGATGACCCTGATCAGAGAATGCAGCACTGTGAGTGATTTCGGAACATGGTGCAGGAGAATGAGGCCTTCGTAGGGAAAGTTGTTTAGTCCACTGAGACACAATTTAAGTTGAACGGAACTGTTAACCGATATAACTGTGTCTACTGGTGTGCAAACAATCCAGATATTATTTGGGAAAAGGCTGTTAATTTACCTGGAATTAATGTTAGGTGTGGGTTGTCATTTGGGGGTCTAATTGACCATTCTTTTTTGAAGGAACAGTAACTGGCTCAGTGTATCTGAACATGATACGCGCATCCGTTTTACCTTCCATTCATACCCTCTATGGAAATGAGGAATTTTACCTCCAGCAAGATGATGCAACACCACATTACCGCCGAGATGTACGTGCGCATCTTGATGACAATCTTCCAAGGCACCGCGTTCTCCGGATCTAACTCGTTGGCAAGGATATGAGCCAGCAAAGGGACCTGTTAAATTCGGGGGAATAGATTTCGGCGAAATATACTTTTAAGGTTACGGGGTATTCTGAAAGTAAGGCGGGGTACAAATTTAGAAAAAGCATTTAAAGAGGGGTGCAATAACAAAGTATCGTGACATTCTTTCAAAATAGGTCTGATGCTTTCAATTCCAGGCACGTAAGTAGTAACAAGGTTAATGAAGTTCTTATTAGAAGTTTTAGGTTTGTATTGGAAAGTTTTGTGCGCTGGGATTACACGGATTTTAAAAGAGAGGAAAGATAATTTTGGTCTTGGAACTTTTGAGCTAGGTTTTTAATATACGTGTCAAGAGATGAAAAGTTGTTACTTAGACGATGACCACGGATTGAAAGAGAAAAAGGAATAGATATTTTGATATGCAAGGGATGACAGCTATCAAAATGAAGATACTGTTGTAAATTGTTAATGTGCACAGACGTAAGAAAAGAGCCAATATCAATATGTAGGAACGTATCAGCATTGGGAGAGACAGAAAAAGTGAACTTAACTAAAAATTTGCAGTTGGAATTCCTTACTAATCTTAACTCCAAATTAACCCCAAAATTTCTGCTCTGAAAGTTTACTCAGAGATAGAGAAATGGCATCTATATTTTTACATAAAGAGTATACCACCAGGTTCAAATGTTACGTATTTATTTTTTTCCCCACACTCTCATTTCTAGTTTCATCTGTTTCCATGCATAACGTTACCTTCGATACTCAATATTTACTTTTATCACAGTCACTTGTCTTCTTGCCATAGAAGAACTCAAGTAGTTCGAAATATAGCGATTTCAAGTGTGACTTAAAGTGTTTTATCTTTTTCTACTCTCATAATTACTGATAATTTGTTACATTGTTAATAGTGTTACTTTAGTTTTATTTTTCTTTTATATTATATAAACACGTTTTCTATAATCAGTCGCATGTCCTATAAGTGGTGGTGAGAAATAAAGTCGCAGAGAAATACTACAATTGACGCACTAACATCAAGTCGAATCCATTCTTCACTCACATTACAACATAGGGAAGTATCGTCCACTAAACTAGGAAATAGTTAACATTTTAGACACTTTTTAATAAAACTTATATCGCTAAATTATGGATGAATTATTGCAAAAACTGAAATATTTTGCAGGACACGCTATGAGATTCCTTCAGAGAAGACTTGGGGCACATTTTATTCCGCTAACAATACTTCCGGTATGGTGGGTATGCTGGCAGCGGCGAAAGCTGAGGTAGCTGTGTTCAATATGCTCATGACTTCTCGTAGACTCGACATCATGGACTTCAGCGTCGCTCTTCTTTCTCCTGCGTAAGTATGCTATACTTCTTTTATAAGTAAATAACCTTTTTAAGTTTTCCACTATAAATTATGAACCTTGGTCAGCTTCCTACAGAACATGCAGAGCATTTTTTGTGTTATGACATCTTAATAGTTCTATTACAACCTTAATGGTAAAATGTTATTTTTTTAATTTTTGATGTAGAAATTGCTCTTATTCTTCCAATAACAATTATTCCTTTCAATTCTAATATCCTTACATTAATTTACACTAGAATTATCTTTTTAATAATCTTAACTATTGGATTATACCATGGTACTAAATATTGACTCGGTGAAAGTCATAAATTGATATTAAAGACAGCATTACTAAATTAATTTCAATCATGGACCAAAAATTGTATCTATCAATTTCATTCTGCACTTAAAATAAACATCAACGATATATGTGTATGTATAATGTATTAAGGAATGGTTTTATTTTTCCACCCGCGAATCTATTGCGCTTGGGATAAGAAATAGTTTACTATTGTGCACAGCTGGAGTTCAGTTTTGAGGCAGGTCTTTTTCTACTAGTTCGTGTGGCAGCATCATTATAAGCATTAGCTTATTATAGGAAATTGCAAAAGGAAGTTCGGAATTATTTATTTTTATTTTTTTGCATTGATAAACGTTTCTTCTTACGAATTTATGGAATAGTGCAAAGCGATGAGACTGAAGATAAAATGATTGAATCTATGTAGCCTGGATGGTGTTACTAGCGTACCTATCCATTTGGACTAGGATGAAAGGTTTAAGATGCTTCTGATGCTATGGTTGATGGAGGTTCACCCATTTATGGTGGCTTGGTTTAATAGAACCAGAAACAAAGATGGTTCAGCTTACCAGCAGGAATTGCCCCTAGGTTTTGTTATTCAGTTTTAAAGGTACGAGATAAAAAAGCACTGCAAGTGTATAATTTCAGTCAACCAAGTACTTCGTCCTCTTTCTTATAAATAATCGTTAATATTTTGGACGTAATGAGAGTAGCTTTTACATTTCTGTATTTTAAATAATATGAACATATATCCAGGGAGGACATGGGAAAATGAAGGTATGAACCATGCCATCACAAGTGTGGTAAATAGAAATCTCAGCTGAGAGGAGCATAATTTGTTTTCATTTTACCTTGTTGCACAATTAAATATTATGTAAATGAGATGAACAAAAAAGACATTTGGTAAAGAATACTACAGTTCGATCAGGTGGTCGCTTCACTGTTTTTGCTTTGAACGAGGACAGAGATATTCTGAATGACTCAAATGTATAATTAACTGGAGTTTGGTTTCGCATCAGAGCAAATAAGTGCACTAAATTATTCTAAGAAAAGTAATGTTTACAACCCATGGGATAAAAAAGCGACGGTGCAAGTTTTAAGGACTAGCTATTCCACTGGCTCTTTTAACAGAAGAAATTCATGATTAATAAACATAGTCACATACCATGACAATACTTCTTGCTGTTTAAGTCGGAAAAACTCTAAATACTGCATGAAAGATCACTCGATATCCTAAGCTACAGAAAGAAAAATCGGCTCTCTTACCTTGCAATGTCCGTTATGAGAATTTTAATGTGAATTAACCGAAAGGTGTTTGTAACAGGAATCCTTTCTTGCTGAGATCTCTTTGAGTTTAAATATTGAGTATAAGAGGACCATTTTCGATGTTACCTCTTCCGAAGAGAAACTTCAACCCGTTCCGTCATAGTGGAACATGAAGGACAAACTCCATATAAATATCATCCAATCGCCGTTTGGTTGAACTGGGAGAAATATATATAATTTTTTAGAAATTTTGTCATAGCAGGTACTATAATTTTGGCATAAGAGTATTAGTAACAGATATCACGTGCTAGCCTAGTTAAATGTGCTGTAAAGTTGAAATCAGCACTCCAATCTATCCATAGATTGTGCCAACCGTGACCCACGGTGTTTTAAAATTTACGCGAATTTTGCATACCAGACCAAAAGTTTTGTTGTTCTGTGTAGTTAATTGTATTTATATATTGGAGACGTTTGCAATCTGTAGCACCATTATAAGGTTCCTAAATATTTGGCTCTTTTTTGTTGTAAGTTTTCAGAATTCAAGATAATATGAAGGTATACATTGCAACATGTTTTGAAATTTTTTTCATTTTTTACAGTTTTAGTAACTGCGCGTAGCTGAATGCTATTTTTTTCTCGCGTTTTTTACATTTTTAAACAATCTATAAACTGGTAATTTGCTTGGTAAACTGCTTTATAATACAATGCCGGAAAAATATATAATTAATGAGCAGATAGAGTACTTGACACTAAGGCCGCTTTTAGACAATTCCTTGCAACAGCATGTAACCACCAGGAAAATCCGGCGAACTGTATGGTTATAAGGAGCAATTCAAATGATCAGATTACTACTTGCAACTCATTGCAACAGCAGAAACCGTACCGCTGATTGTAACGACACACAACTAGGGAAAAACCGATTACTTACCCGCACAGACATTTGACGTTAGCCGCCGGGCTGAAAGCATTTAACTGCTGCTCTTGTGCCTGAGCGGAGAAAGTCGAAGGTAGTGTGGCACAGTTATTAGATAGATAGTAATGCTTAACGGAGCAATAGCTCAGGCGGTAAGAGTGTCATGCTTCATTTGTGCAGATAGGGTAGCGGGTTCGAATATGAGCACCACAAGTTTTTTTCCCTGCCGGAGGACATTTGCCACAATTACAATGATTTACTCGCTAAACCTCTGGATCTATCGGTTTCTAGGATTTTCCCGAGGTTAGCCGACAGACTAGGGGAGTGTGTGTATATATGAATTAGTTGCGAATTGGAATAAGAGCACATTTCTCACCGTTATAAAATATTTCACCCGCCTAATGATTCCCTCATTACAGTAAGTTAAAGAACCTTACCTAATCTAACTTGGCAACCTATGCGTTGTTTTAACACTATAAATAAGTTTTAACATAAAAAATAACAAGTATCATATTGCAACAGCAAAGGCAAGATTAGCAAAATTAAAAAAAAAAAAAGTTAACTTTTGGAGGTCTGAACCCACTACATTCCCGTTAAAATACGAAGTTCTAACAAACTGAGGCTGACATATCAACATTTTAATTATCGGCCTGTATTTGTTGAAATTACACTACGTCATACTAGGCTCGGTTTTCTCCGCTGCACCAGGACCCGTGTGTGTAAGGGAAAGTAACAGATGAAGCATTCAGTCAAATGGAGTATTTCAAATGATCAACATGTGTACAATAATCCTGCAACCAGACTTTGATACGATTTATTTTGCTAATTTAAATCTATTTAATGAAACTCTCGAATGGCAGAATACGAGCAAACAAAACAAGAAGTTTGGAAAGAAGTGTGCCTAGAGATGGTAAATAAATTTGGAAATTTGCTCTTGCAAGTTCAGAAATAAATTGGTGAAGCTATATATATAAACTCATAAAAAACACTCAGAGTGCAATATAAAAAGGTTCACATAAAATTTCACACTAAAAACCGTAAAATTGAACACTGAAATCACACTATATTTCGAGCTTGGCTCTTGGTCACGTGATGAAAATGAACTGAGCTCTGGCAGGCAGCGTCTGTCGTTGTGAGGCATAGAGATGTGACGTGGCAGCAAAACTGCCAACTCTAGCTGAACAAAGTAGTTTGGCAAACCTGGCAATATTACAGGGAGATGCTGAGGCCTGGAGGAATACGGGCTTTATGTAAAACTATTGCTGCCATCTCTACGTCTCTAAGTAATGTGTGTTTAGATGGAGGAGCGGCATCTATGAGAATAAGGGAGAAACAGTTATCGAACGTGGCCTGGTGAAAATTGGCATGTTGTGATACCGGTAATGGGGAACAAGTTTTAACTGAATGCCTGTGATTGTTCATTCTAATAGATACCTTAGTGGACCAGGCCACGTTCGATAACTGTTTCTGCCTTATTCTCATAGATGCCGCTCCTCCATCTAAACACACCTTACTTAGAGACGTAGAGATGGCAGCAATAGTTTTACATATAGCCCATATTCCTCCAGGCCTCAGCATCTCCCTGTAATATTGCCAGGTTTGCCAAACTACTTTGTTCAGCTAGAGTTGGCAGTTTTGCTGCCACGTCACATCTCTATGCCTCACAACGACAGACGCTGCCTGCCAGAGCTCAGTTCATTTTCATCACGTGACCAAGAGCCAAGCTCGAAATATAGTGTGATTTCAGTGTTCAATTTTACGGTTTTTAGTGTGAAATTTTATGTGAACCTTTTTATATTGCACTCTGAGTGTTTTTATGAGTTTTTATGCTTTTTAGAAGTTTTTATTACTCTATTAATAGTATATATATATATATATATATATATATATATATATATATATATATATATATATATATATTCGTTCAATTAAATTTTTTGCGATGTTAAAATAAATACATATTTACAAATGTGATTTTAGAGTATTTGTTTTGCTGCCATGATATTTGTCCAACAATTGCGAAATATTCAGCATATTCGTACAAACGGCAGAGGTTTGTTTTTAGTGAGTGTTCGCGAGTGGTGTGTTGTGTGTTTGTGGTGTTGCGGTAGCTGTTTATGTTTTTGCTGATTTTATTTCAACAATTAGTCTGTAATGGTCAGTTTCATTTTCGTGTAGTAAGCTTCTTTCAGCAATTAGTATATTTTAACCAATTTACCGTTTTAAATAGCACATTAGCAAAATACTGAAACAAAAGCATACAAACCCACGGGAACTAACTATAATTGTGAAGCTTGCATGTGACGGTCTCCTAAAAGAAATGTTATAATACACAACCCGCAAATAGTGAGACTGGTATAATATTAGTCATCCATTTATAAGAGAGTTCTAATATGAGAGTGTTAGTATTTATTTCTCATGCGTCAATATACAAACGTTTTAACAAAATAAACACAAATAAAACAATGATTTTAAATACAACAATTAGGAACAGTGCCTTCGGCAATTCCACAAGGCACTAAATCAAATCAAAATTTATTCCAATTTGATTGGCTCAACCCCCAAGTCCCCGGTTCATCAGCAGCTACCTATAGGAATATCCAGGGGACCGGGCTTCGATCCAACCAAAAACAAAACACAAAATTAAAAGTAATTTATACATCAAAACAAAGTTATATTTCTCTCAATACTAAACTTTCCTTCTGTTTTAATTAAACCCATTCGGCCAAATTTCTATTCTTAAGAATTGCTTATTTCTTAGGGCCTTATACACACTAATACCCAGGTTATTGGTGTATAAGGATCCTGTTTAACTAATGCTAGATAACTAGTCCCATATCCTCCCCTATTCATTTCATCCTCTTTTCACTATCAGACAATTCTATACCATTTCTAAAGCACCTTCCTAAGTATATTACATCCATAACCATTTTCGCCTTATCTTGCCCATGTATTTTCCCATTTTCTTAATGTTTTCATCTGATTTTAAATTTAAAATTCTTCTGCCTCTTATTTCATTTGCTAAATTTTCCAACTTTTGTATTAGGAACTGTTCCCTCCAAAACTTGATTTGCTTACATTCCAGTATACAATGCCAAGTACAATCTGGTGCTTCACACATAGGACATATCCCTTAGTTATCCATTTTTTAATCCACTTTAATATTTTACTCCTGCTCTAAACTATGCCAACCCTTCCCTTCCTGTCGGTCCTGGTGGTGTAGTGGTTACCATACTTGCCTCCTAAACCCAAGACCGCGGGTTCGAACCCGGCCAGGACGGATGGATTTTTTCGGGGCGTAAAAATCCTAAGTATAGCTTCCTTCGGAAGGGAAGTAAAGCCGCGGGATCCGTGTCGTACATTTACGGCACGAAAAAGAACCTCAAGCCTGAAAGAGAGGCCTCTGAGCAAAATTTGTCGGCCGTTATCCATTTTTTAATCCACTTTAATATTTTACTCCTGCTCTAAACTATGCCAACCCTTCCCTTCCTGTCGGTCCTGGTGGTGTAGTGGTTACCATACTTGCCTCCTAAACCCAAGATCGCGGGTTCGAACCCGGCCAGGACGGATGGATTTTTTCGGGGCGTAAAAATCCTAAGTATAGCTTCCTTCGGAAGGAAAGTAAAGCCGCGGGATCCGTGTCGTACATTTACGGCACGAAAAAGAACCTCAAGCCTGAAAGAGAGGCCTCTGAGCAAAATTTGTCGGCCGTTTCACGCCCCGAGTTGAATGGGACGCTGATCTGAGCTGTTAAAGAGCGTCTATAAATAAATCATTCAAAAAAAAATTCCTTCTCTTCCTACCTTATCACAAATTTCAATATATCTTTCTCTTCCTCACATATTTTTAGTGTACTATGTACTTTCAGAGATTTGAGATCTAATATATTATACATAAAAATGAAGGGAACGTGGAAGACACTAATTCTAGATTCGTGAGAATGTTGAACGCAATAGGAACTCGTTTGTTTGTTCGGCCATCACACTCGCTTGTAACAACTTTACATAGTTAAGATACACATTCACTGCATGAGAATTATAGATGTATAGCGCTTTACCTGTTTAATTCGATAACTAATAGAGATATTAGCCATTAGTTAAGCTGCATGTCGATTTTTACCAGTTTCATTGCATATATTTACACAAAGCGACTAAATGAGAACTTCGAAAAAAGCATGGGCTACACCTAGCTCTGTGAACTCCACTGATTTAATGTTCACACTCTCCATACACGCACGCCTGAATGATACTGTCCCGCAAAAGGTGCACATTTATTTTGGCAGTGTTTTTGGAATTGACATGAATGCTTTTTAGCGCACTGTTAGTTGATATTCGGTTCACTGACTCTGTGAACAAGATGAGGGAAATTTTGGTGACACATTTTCAGAAGCTGATATTTCCACTTGTTCTCAATTGCATGACCTAGTTTGAAAACTTAGAATTAAGTATACTATGTAAAGCAGTAGAAGAGAACATTGTATTTTGACTAAAGAAATGCTGGATAATGTTCCATTTTGCATTAAAATTCCCGAGAAAAATAAAGAATTTATTGAACTTCTGCCCAAGCGTCTTTTAATTTATAGAAATCGAAATTTTACTAAAGGAAATAAACAAATGTTTACAATGTTTCAAATACTCCACAAGCCTCTTTGTAATTCAAATTCCGCTTACTTTGGATCGTTTTTAACAGAGCTATATATTTACATAATAACAGAGAATATGCCGAGCGGTGCATATTTGGATGTGCTAATAGAACAAGAAGATGCAACATTTTACACAAATATTAATTTATTCTCAAGTCAACAATTAATCTTAGAAGCAAATATGAATACTTGTAGCTTAATAATATACATCGGTGAATATGTGCATAACTGGCGGAAAAGTCCTGAACATATGAAGCAATTGTCCGAATGTGAATAATATTGGGAATCGCCTTTAGCAAGATAATAAGACCTGAGCATATTAACAAATAAGTGATATAGAAGTGGTACAACGTTATTATAGAATTGATTCATTTGACTATTATATTGAAAATAGATGTTAATAAACGCTAAGTACCTAATTAGAAAAATATAATTTCAGCAAACCTCAAATAAAGGGGATTTTAATTTAGCAATGTTATTTTACTATTAAAATTATTGCGTTGCACGTTTCAATTAAAAGAAGACAAAGTGAATAAAAATACAATAAAATAAAGCATGAGCTGAAAGTAATATGCCAATACTAATCACAGCCAAATCATCTTTCCTTACAAAAAGTGCTCATTTTTCACGCGCGTCTCGTTTTACCCATTCTAGAGAGAATGTTGATTACCCTTTACCATTCAGGTAAACGATATTTTAAAAGTTTTTCTTCCATGTTTGTTTTTCACTATTATGTTCACAACTTTAATTTTCGACTTTTAACTTTTAAACATTCGATCCATTCTTGCTTTCATATTGTCTGTGACAAAGTACAGCAATTAATAGCATAAGCAACAATCATTCGTTCATTCAGTCGTTCGTTCGTTCGCTCGCTCGCTCATTTGTTCATATATTTTACTTGTTCTCCGCTTCTGATTTTTCCGTGTAAATTTAAAAATAATTGCCGTAATTCAGTGATATGACAAGGACATATCCTTCTTTATGACGAGGTATGAACAGCACATAGCATATAAAAGAGATGTGTCTTATACTATGTGAGAATTCTCACTACCCTAAATACTAGTAATATTTTGTGAATTGATGTGTTCATTTAGGTGAATTCACGCATTGCCGGGGAGACATATATTCCAGTGCTGACAAACTACTGTAACGAAATCACTTGGAAGATTTGAACTTTTGTGCCACAGCAACAAAACATCATGCAATTTTGTTTTTTCGCAGCTTGTTAGTTTCCATGGGAAGACATGCAGTCTATTTTTTCATCTCCTATACCTCTACCAATCATTTCGGACATTTTCATCGCGGATATTCAACAATGTTGAATGTTTCCAGTCTCTACAGCTAGATACTGAAGAAAGAATTATACCGATAGTTTATAAACCCCAAATTGAGTATTAAATCATTGCTGAAACCACCCAGTTTTTCAGTATGGACCGACAATCAACTGCTGCTATTGTATTGCGCACAGTATTGCTCGTAGCACAAATGCAGTAATAACAGCACAACTAGATGCGCCACATTCTCTTGAAGATAGAAGTCTGTAATCGGTTTCTCATGCGTGTACGACACACAACTAGAGCTAGGGCCGCCAGTTGGAGTTCATTTATATAAAACCTTAAAAAAAATAAATATAAAAACGAGCCGGTGAAACTCCGAGAACATCTTTTTGCACCTTAAAAATACATTCCACATACATCTGTATCAATTACGCAAACATATTTCCATAATCTAAAAAAAATTACTGTAATTGAACTTAAGCTTGATAAATTGTAATTTTACCCCTTTTTCCTTCTTGCAGATATTATGTATACTTCAGGAAGCCCGAGGGCGCTTTTCTGGACTGGAAGATATATATAGCCCCGTTCAATATGAAGCTCTGGTGCGTTGTTGTAGTGCTCATTTTATCAATATCGCTATATGTGTCCGCGCTTTATTGGTTTAGTCGCCGTCACGGAATCGCTGAGAGGTCCTCGCAATCATTTCATGTATATGACGCATTATTCGTCATATTTGCTACATTCTGCTTGCAAGGTGCTTATAACGTAATTTAATAATTTTACGAAGTCTTTATTTTAAATGCAAAAACATGTAGTTTATTTTTCTAAATGAGATACATTAAATATAAAATAAATTATAATATATCATTAATTAATAGTTATTAAACACTAAAGTGAAGTACGAAACAAGAGCAAACAAAACATATTTTATAGTAAATTATTACTCAAAGTAAATGTTAAAAACATGAAAATTTGTGTATCAAACATTCATTCCAATTCGTAATAAGCGTGTGCTTAATTTCAGGGATCGACAGTGGCTCCCCACAAGTAAATCCATGTAGAATTGTCTATCTAACTGCTTACCTCACGTCAGTGATCCTGTTGGCATCATATTCAGCAACTTTGGTGTCTTTTCTTACCGTTCCTGTGGTAAAACTGCCTTTCACTTCACTTGAAGGGCTTTTATATGATGGTTCCTACGCTCTTGGCATGCTGGAACAATCAACCCTTCTGGACTATTTCCAGGTAATAATTAAGTAGTTATATTTACGAAGTGCTTATTTGTTCTAATAAATTTCGATTGTGAAACTGTGGTGCATGCAATAGAGAGTTAATTCTATAGTAGGTAAAACTTATAAGTAGTAACCTGACTTAAAATAATTCTGCATTCAATGCACTAGAATAGAAAACCAACTAAATGAAAACCAAATTAAAACTGTAGACATGGCCTAGAGTATGGAATAAAGACTTTTGCACTTTCCCTTAGAAATTTAGTGCTGAAAATACAACTCACACGTATCTCTAATGGTATTACCATTACTAATAAGAGCACAGACTTATTTGGGGCAGGCTAGTAAGAGGTAAATCGTTCTAGAGAATTGGAAGCTTTCTGTACTTTGGTTTATTGAATGCTGTCTTACTGAAGGACTGCAAATATACAATGAGGCAAACCGCCTCGGGTGGCCAAGGTCGTTTAGGCGCGGACTCGTGAGTAGGAGTTCTGGGGTTCAAATCCCGCCAGGGCCATCTTTCCTGACTGAGGTTTGTTCAAGGTTTTACTCAGTCCTCATAAATGGCAAATGCCGGGGATGTACCCTAAACTTAGGCCTAGAACGTTCCCTTCCTTAAAAAAATCCTTTCCCAATATATCATTTCGTTTCATGTATCATCAGTGTCCACTGCCTGTGGTGCCTCAGTAGCAAAAACGGGCGTTATACACCATTATGTCAGTGCAGTATTACTGTAGTTCACTTAGTTAATAGCGCTGAAAGAATTACGAAAACAAAAGGAAAGTCCACAACGCTCAAGGTCAAGCAACGCTTACTGATGTAAACACCGTACACCAGAGAGTGAGTACAAAGTTCTGCATGCAAAATTTGTCTACAAATAAACAATGATGGCGCGAAAACACCTTCCACATTTCGAGATATTATTTGTTGCATATATAACAAGCTGTGTGTGGATGCTAGCCAAGGTCGAACGTGAGCTTTGAATCCCACTTTTCGCCGCTTGGCTTTATTGCCATTGTGTCACAATATATGCAATCAGCACAGCTTGCGTCGGTATTTTTGCCCCTAAAGCTTCTCCCAGTTGAGTTAATTTCTCAGTGAATTTATCTGAAGTCATTTTTATCGCCACAGCTAACATAGTTGTTTAACGGACAGTTTTGATGTGTTCCGCGCTTGATAGAACTTTTATCTAATGAGACTTATTTCCCGATAATCGAAGTGGGAGATTGAGGGAAGAATATCATATAGAGATGTGAGAAGAGAGTTAGACTTGATATGGTATGCAAACTCCGTAAGTGGAAAGTCGACGACACTGTAGTGATTTGAAAGAGTCAATCTTGAAGAATGAAAATAAAGATGCCTGAGGCATGTGCGAGGATAGTTCCGTAAGTTTCCGGCCTAACCATTTCGTAGTTATGATAAAGACAAAAACTGTTATTTCATTTTTCAATACAGTGACCCTTTATTGCAATACACTTCCCAAATCTTTGAATTAACATTTCAACCCCCCCACAATAGTCAGAAGTCTTGTCTGCAAAATGGGCATAAACAGCATCCATCACTTCTTGTTACACTTAAATTTCCTTCCTCGAAGGTCCTTTTTGAATTTTGGTAAGAGGAAATTGTCACTGGGAGCTAGATCTGGACTGTAGGGTGAATGGTCGATCTTCTTGAAGTCACATTTCTTCACAGTTTCCTTTGCAACAAGAACTGTGTGCACAGGCGCGTTGTCGTAAAGAAGGCACACACCACCACTCAGCTTTCCTCGCCTTTTCTCTTTGATGGAAGCACGTAATCTGTGCAGTATGCCAGCATAGTACTCCCCATTTACTGTGGTGTTCCTCTCCTTGAAATCAATGAAGAGTATTCCTTCACAATCCCAAAAGATTGTGGCCAAAATCTTCTTGGTTGACTGAGTGACCTTGGCCTTTACAGGCGGTGCTTCGCCAGGTTTACGCCACTACATTGATTCTTTTTTGGACAAGGGATGAGACAGTATTTATGAGCTACCACCCCCATATTTAATTAGAGTAATTATAGCAAGTAATTTTATGTAACTTCGTTAAAGTCATGAGTGTAATGTCACTTTATTTCCTGTACAAGTGTTGAATTATTGTGTGTAAAATGTTATTTTCTTGCCAGGGTGAAGAAAGCTACCCCAGCCATAAAATCTGACCTGGGAATTTCTATTGCCTATTGTAACAATATATGTAAAGATGACCAATGTTTTCTGGAGAAATTTCTAAAGGAGAATCCTTGAGAAAGATGTTTATTTGTATTCTGTTAGAGAATTGTAAAGCAGTGGGCATAATAAAGCAATAAACATACAGAGATGAAAAGGCAGGCCGATAACCGCTTCAAGGGAAGAAGCCTAATTTATACCTACATGTAAAAAGTCACGTAAGACTTGTTTACTTAGTCTTGAACTTTGCAATCAGTTTTGCAAGGGTATTCAGCGGGGCCATATCAGTGGAAGGGCTTTCTCAGTTCAGTTAAGTTAGTGGAAAGCTGTAGTTAGTTTTAGAGAGTATTAAGTAGACGAGCTTTATTAGTTGAGTTTAGTTGCGTCTCAGGATTAGTTAATTACAGGTTCAGTCTTTATCAAATTAAGAAACCTCAGAGTGATCGTCATAGTTATTGCAAAAGTGGCACATATTCTCCAGAAATTAACGGCAGTACATTTTATGTGGAATAGTTTATGAACAATAAATTGTGTTTCATCTTCCATAACGAGAAATCTTATATTTTCCATATACTCCTTCCCCTATGATCACAGGATCGTAAAAGTGTCCAGCATCAGAGTCTCAACAGCCGTGGCAAAACTATAAGTCAGCGGAAAACTATCATCGGAGAGGAAGAAATAACATTACCTAAATCCTTCCAAAACCTTTTCCTCCATCTTTGAACATATTTTCATTACCTTCCCCCTTTTTTTATAAAATACCGCTGCAGAGAACCATAGTTTTATCTGCTGTAATAAAGGTTTGCAGACCTTCTCTCTTGTTGGCCCAGTAGAGGTCCAAAAATGCCTCTCAACAAATGACTCGTTGGTGCTTTTGGACTGAGGAAAGAAGTCTGGATATCCATCTTGTACTAACCTTATTCATGTTTAAATGTTCATGAATAATTCGAAGGACTGTTGTTTTAGAAATGTCCAAACTTGCTTCTATTTCTGTAACTTTGAACCGCCGGTCTTCCATCATTTCTCCTTCACATCACAAGAGTGATGTTTTCATGAGTGAGCACCGCCAAGGGCCGACCTGCACGCTCTTCATCTTCAATGCTTTCTCACCCATTCGAAAAAGTTTGACTCATTCTTTTACTATAAATATGAGGGGGATGCTTCCCCATATACACCGTCCAATCGCTGTTTAATTTTATTTGGGGTAAGTCCTGCTTTTGTGAAAAACTTAACAACAGCTCGGAACTCCATTTTGAACGTGTCACAATGTTCCACACATAGCTTTCTTTATGCAACTATATCTGAACAACTGAACACAGCGAACGGAAGTTACATCTGCATTTATTTACCTAACAGATAAGGTATGACACCTGATAAGGGTTTTGTGAGGACGATAATCCTTATCGGCGAGGCCCGAAAACTTACGGATCTACCCTTATATATGTCAAGAGTAGCGCGAGAAGGCAGGCTATGTGTCTGAGGTTATTATGCAGGGTGATTATTATGGGCAGAGGTAGAACTGTATAGTTCCTGTAAAAGGAGGGCAACAGGTCCGAAAACATTTACAGCAGATTGCACACAGTGTGTGGTGACAGTGCTCCGCCACAGCGACAACCTTACAAACTGGGTGACGAGATTTTAAAGTGGGAACCAAACCGTTGAGAAGCGAAAGAGCAGTGGTCTGCCGCTCAGCTCTCCGACTGTCGCAAACATTGCACGTGTTTCTGAGCTTGTTGCCGAAAACAACTTTTGATAGGTTGGAGCGGAAAATCGGTCTCAATCGCTAGCTACCTGCAATTGTGGAACATCTGTACACATTGGAATCTACGTACGATATCTGACACCCGGAAAAAAAAAGTGGGTAGGTATCGAGAGCTGGTGCTACTGCATGATGTTGACCCTGATTGGTTCTTGGCGCAGTTTGAGGCTGGTGATGAATCATGGTTTCTTCATTATTCGCCAGAAACGAAACAACAATGGAAGCAATAGAAGCTCAAGGGCATTCTCTCTCTACCAAAGAAGTTCCGGCTCACTGGATCCTGTGAAAAGCTAATGGCTACGATCTTCTGGGACGTAAATGGCATCCTGATGGTGAATTGACTCCCACCGAAAACTGCCTTCCACAGCGATGTGTATTGTGTCTCTCTCTAAAGAAGTCGCGTTGGAGGATACACAATATCGCAAGGGGAAGCGAGCCAAACTTACTGTTGCTTTATGACAATGCTCGTCCGTATATCAGCCAACAGAGAGACGAAGCTGAAGTCACTGGGGTTGATTGTTTTGGCACACCCTCCGTACTTACTAGACCTAGCACCTAGCCTCTACACCCTAAATGAAATGAAGAAGTCTTACATGGGGTCCGATTTCTATACAATAACGCCCTGCAAACAACCGTCAGAGCCTGGGTGCTTGATCCCCCAAGAGAATGCTGCAGTGCAGCCATACGAAAGCTTCCTGAATGGCAACGATAGACTCTTCAGGGAAAACGGTGGAAAGGGCTGAAGCCTAACCTGGGAGCCAGGACCATCCACGACACCTTAAATGCCATTACATTAGTCTAAATCATTTTTAAACAACCCTAGAACTAAATAAAAATATCATTATTATTTTACTGTACAAATACCACTTTGAGATGTTAATTTTTCGTATTACATTTCTTGCCAATATTTTACCCAACAAGAGCAGCTTAACATAACCGGAAATAATAATAAGGAAGAAAAGTATCACCTGATATGCATTTAGAGTTTTAGTATCAGTATTAATTATTATTCGATGGAACACTGTTCAGTGTTTAAGATTTTGCAAAAGTGAAAACTTGGAAATTCTAGGGGTGATTTGGTGGGAATTATTCAAAGGAAATCGATTCCGCGTTAAATGCTGTAATGCAGTTGAATTGTGCAAACCAGAAAGATTATCGCGGACCTTAATCCAAATGGCGGGTAGTGCCAACATAGTCGCCAACTACATCCAACTCGGTGATTTCAACCTTAGCAAATATAGTAAATATTTCAGAATGCTTACATTCGGCAATAATTGTTATTGAGTTTTGATGGCATACACATGCTTAATAGTTGTTTAATTTAGTAAACCCAATTTCTTGGCATGGGCACTAAGAATACGATCCCGCTAAATACCCAAGTTGTACTTACTGTATATACTGTGATCGTGATGCCAATTTTTGGGTTACATTACGGTGGCAATCCGCATCATTTAAAAATGAACTTATTTAATCGGCTGTACTAGAATTTTATATAAGTTATTTTGTTGTGGGCTGTGGTTGATAAGTATAAGGCCCCATTCACAATGAAAATTAAAGGTAAACATAATAAAATAAGACTTAACACGTTAACTTAGTGATATGTAGGCATTCACAATGAAAGACGCAAACATAGGTATTAGCCAATCAAAAATAAGAACAAGCGAAGATCAAAACAGCTGATTGAAAATGGCTGCTTCTCAGCAGAAGACGGCAGCGTTTATGCATATGCAAAATGTAATAACTAATTTGATTGGAGTAATATGAGAAAGGATAGCTTTCTTATAATGTAATTAATCTTTTATCCATTGACTCCATTCTGTCTACAGAGTCATTGATCCTCAGCTCTCTCTACCATAATTTGCTCTTACACGGAAAACAAGTGCAACTCTCGCTGCTAGCTGCTGCAAGTCCCGAGCGACATCGGAGAGAGCCGAACTATTGTGCGTGGCCGCAGTGTAAATGTTGTATGTATTATTTTTTTGTTATACCTAATGTAACCTGTGCGTTGTCCTCTGTAAATTTTAAATATTTATTGATAGGGAATTGCTAGCTAGGCGGGTAAAATATTGTAACGGTAGTAAATCTTCTCTTATTGGAATTTTTTTTCCAATGATTTATTTATGAACGCTCTTTAACAACTCAGGTCATCAGCGTCCCATTCAACTCAGGGTGTGAAACGGCCGACAAATTTTGCTCAGAGGCCTCTCTTTCAGGCATGAGGTTCTTTTTCGTGCCGTAAATGTACGACACGGGACCCACGGCTTTACTTCCCTTCCGAAGGAAGCCATACTTAGGATTTTTATGCCCCGAAAAAATCCATCGGTCCTGGCCGGGTTCGAACCCGCGATCTTGGGTTTAGGAGGCAAGTATGGTAACCACTACACCACCAGGACCGACTACTTATTGGAATTCGCAATTAGTTCATATATAACATAACCTATCGCTAACCTCGGGTAAATCCTATAAACCGATGGACCCAGTAGTTTTTCGTAAATATAAATTGACAGAGGCGGGTAAATCACTGTAATAGTGGCAAATCTCCTTTAATTGCAGCAGAAAAAAACATTCATAAACATCAATTTATTATAGCGCATTCTATGCGTGGTATTCGCTTGAAATCCTCATTAGCTATCTATGTCTGTGGAAGTTACTACCTGGCTCGGGACTTGCAGCAGCAAGCAGCAAGAGTTGCATTTGATTTCCGTGCTCCGTGTAAGGATAAATTCTACCATAGAGCTCTACAAACAGAACAGCTGTGTTCTCATTTACTGATTTCTTAAGTTTAAGTTAGACGTAGACGCAAAAACTTGCAAGCCTCTAAGTTTACGTCTAATTGTACGTTTATTTTTATGTTTACGCGATTCATTGTGAATGGTTCCGTTACAATGCATAGCATCTAACTTTTACGTTTAAGTTTAGTTACGTTTAATTTTCATTGCAAATGGGGCTTAACAATCCAACACATGAAGGGAATTTAACTGTTGCAGCATTTCTTCTTGTGACTAATAGATATACCATGTTCATAAGATTATAGACTATAAAATGATAGAAGGGGAATTAATGTTCTTTTAACTTTAATGATGATCTGCCAAAGTTATATCTAGTTACTTCACATTAGAAAAAATGGACTTGTAAAATGAAGACACTTTGCAAAAGCTGGCTTGAAAATGTAATGCATTTTTTGTGCTTCAGAGCTGCTTGCAACCGATAGTCATTTGCTATTTGACTTAAGAGGGTAAATTACATAAAAATTTATTTGATAGAATGTAGGGTACGCTAGGGGGCATCAAGGCAATTTTGTAGTTTTCCCCCCACTCAAAACGAACCGCGCACAAGGAAATGGTAAATCTGACGACTGTAGGAGAGATATCAGAAAACCGCCAAATGGCGTTTACTTTTCTGCATATCTCAAAATAAAGAAAATTCGTTTAAGGTAAGAGGACCATTAATGTCTTTATTTCAATATTTTCTTCTTTACTATCAATTAATTATTATTATTTAATTATGAATTAGAGTGTACCCTAATTACTAAGCTATTATCTCAATAAAGAATATGGTAATTTTCCTGTTCATTGGCATTGGGGAAAATACGGACGCCATATTACGGCTAAACAGGGACCACATATTTCGCTTATTTCTTTATTTATATTTTCTTGCAGATAGGTAATGATAAACGTTGCTGAACAGAGATTGGATGGGCAAACTGAATGCGTTGATCCAGCATCAGGCAGCAAAGCAGTTTGGACTCCCTCGTTCATTTCTTCACCGTCGTCTACAAAATGGTAGTATCAATTCATTGAACACAAACAGTGGACAAACTACGTTTACCATTCCAAAGGAAGTTGGTAGAAAGGATCCTTAGATTGTCTGCGTGTGGTTTGCGAGTAGATTCCAACGATATAAGTTCAATTTCTTACTTCGCGGAGAACAATGGAATCATATCAAATTCTCGAAGTAAAGCCTAATGGCAGGGATGGATTAGCTTACTAAGTTCCGTAAACATAATCATGAAATAACATCAAGAAAGTGTTTCTTCTAATCGCATTAGGGCTTCAAAAAAAGATGTAGAACAATATTTTACATTGTTGGGGAAAGCTATGGAAGAATTGACTTTGTTGAATAAGTCACGTCTTATATATAAATGTGGTGGGCCAGGCTTTCAATAAACGAAACTATTTTCAAGTACAGGTTGCAAATATCCATTCAGCTTGATATGGAGCAATTTTTGATACTAGAAAGCTCATTTCTTCAATAGCAATGCTATGATTTTCCAACAGTTTTCCTAATGGCTCATTAGTAACAATGATGCACTCAAGATGGATAAATGAAGATGCTTTTTTAAACTGGTTGCGTCATTTTCAAGCCCGTGTCTTGAAACGTTTCCCACAAGAGTATACAGCATTGCAGTTTTGTGAGCAAAACATAAATGCATCATTTGTTTGCCTAGTCATATCACCCATAGGCTTCAGTACATGTTTAATTAATATATGCGTAATATGTGTAAACTAATAAATATTATCAGAAAACGAAACACATCCCAAAACCTGGCCTGATTCAATCCCGTCATCGTTATTTGCAAATATAGGGGCATGCAGTACTGGAATACAAATTTCAGTACGTACTGTATTTTTTGGATAAAGATAATATTAAATCACGAATTAAGTGCTTGTAGGTTTTGCAAAAATAAACAGGATTTAAAAATATTCAAGTTTTGTTCCCATTGACCTGATTTTTCTGTATATTAGTTTCTTGGACACAGGCGTTTTTTCAGAGTACAAGTACTATACCCTACTTTGCTTTAAGCTGGAAAGATAAATCACGAGAGAATAAGTATCAAGTAATCGGATAAATGTTTTTTTGTTAATACCATAACAGTCTGTAGTTATTTAGTGAAACTAATCTTTATGCGCTTGTTATTGGGATAGCCCTAATTATGAAAAGTAACAATGTTAGACTTAAATCATTTTCAGATCAGGGACATACTGGGGCAACTTTAAAAAGGAAGGGACCACTCACCTCCGAAAATCTGGAACATTCGTTAACTCTAATGAAGAACTACTATTAATATTGGTATCTGCTTTGGTTCATTTGATTCGCAAAGAACCAGAACGGACACAGGGCTTAATTCCTCAAAGAGTTATGAACAGAAAATGGATTTTAAGGTGCAAAAGTGTGGTTGAAAAGGGGAAAGAAATATGCAGTAAGTTAATAAAAAGTCCCCCCTTCCAAATTCCTGTATTCAGGTTTAAACAGTTACATTAACTTTCAACACTGTAGCAAATAACACAAAGTAACCAACATTGAGAAAATAAACATTACATTTACTGAGATTCAACCAATTTGTTACACTGGATTACGCACAACATATATATGTTTTCGAATGTAAGGGGCGTTGAAACGTATATACGTAGAAACTCCGCTCAAAATGTACTGCAGCCTATGAATCATATTTTGTAAACACGCAGAACTGAGAGTTCCATGGAAGTTGCAAAGGCTTCCAAATTCAGAATTTTTCATTCAAATGTATTCAAGTTGGCTTTGACAAGTCCGTCAAGATTGTCGCTCTCAATTGATAATTTATTTCACTGTTTCTCTCTATAATTTCTTCTTCTAAATTCTGAATCACATCAGGTAAATACTTGTAGCCATGCACTACAAAAAAGTCAAACTGTAGGTCTTTGAGCAATTGTTGGACATACATTTAATGGAACCTGTTGTATCCATTAAATACCAAGGGTGCCAAAATGTAAACACATTTTCACAGTAGATATCTATTTAATATATTTCAAAGTTGGACAGAAAAACTACAGTAATGTGTAGTATGATGTTCTGTAAACAGACATGACTCACATAAATTATGATAGCGTTGCTACGTGACAGGTAAATTAACAATGAACAAATGAAGTCAAGATTATCATAAATCAACAATGAACAAATGAAGCCAAGATTATCGTAAATCAACAATGAACAAATGAAGCCAATATTATCGTATGATCTGTAAATAGACGTGACTCGCATTACGTTGTGCTAGCGCTGCTACAACAAAATGGAGTCAAGATTTCGTTTCAACAGCGGAAAGCAATTTTGAAGTCCTATTGGAAAACCGATAATGTTGTTGAAGTTCAAATTGTTGATTTGAACTTCAAATTTGAACGCTCTTTAACAGCTCAGGTCATCAGCGTTCCATTCAATTCAGGGCGTGAAACGGCCGACAAATTTTATTCAGAGGCCTCTTCTTTCAGGCTTGAGGTTCTTTTTCGTGCCGTAAATGTATGGCACGGGACCCACGATTTTACTTCCCTTCCGAAGGAAGGATTTTTTTTAGGATTTAGGATTTTTCCGCCAGAAAAAAAATCCATCCATCCTGGCCGGGTTTAAACCCGCGATCTTGGGTTTAAGAGGCAAGTATGGTTACCACTACACGACCAGGATCGCCTTTGAAGTTCAAAGGCAATGGAGACGTGTTTACAGAACGCCAACGCGAGTAACAATTGCAGGCATTCAAGATAAGTTTGAGATTCATGGTTCCGTATGCGATGTTCACAAGGGCAGATCAGGGAGATCTCTCACAGCAACAAGCCCTGCGCACTGTGCACTATCCAATACAATGGATAGTAAGAAAAGGTGCGACTGAGTTTCCACGGCGTTCTCCGGATCTAACTCCGTTGAACTTCTACCTATGGGGAACTCTTAAGGATGTTGTATATCGTAGAAAACCAGGTACACTGACAGCACTTCGGGAAGAAATTGAAACGGCATGTGCTGCAATCGCTGAGGACACTTTCGCAAACTTTACTCAATCAGTAGTTCAATGTACTCAGAAGTGTATCGACGCCGATGGTGGGCATTTTGAGCAACTGTTGTAACTGTAAATGTTTAAGACGATTAATGCTCATCATTTTCTGTTTGTATCAATTAAGTTTCGTTATGTTAACACAGTTTTTTCTTTGCTTGAAGTATGTATACATTTTTGGCGCCCTCTGTATAGAGCACATATGTAGTCTTTGATTTTTTCCGAATTTTTCGCATAAGAAAAATGCTCATCTTATCCTAGTATTCTATCTGGTTATGACGTGGAATTGTGATAGATAGAGCCCAGTGACTTTTCGGGACAAAAGTTGGCGATTTTGGGTCTTTTACAAGAATCTTTTTCATGGCAGCAATGGATTCATTTACCTTTTGTGTTCCTCTCTCGATATTTTATAAATACGGTTCAGTCCATGTGAGGTTGCGGTACATGAACTTCAGTTGTTGGAAAGCCGAAAGCGTGTAGTGTTCTTTCTCAGTCGCCACAAGCCTGACATTTCCGCATTGTATGCTCTCCAACCGCAGCTTCATAGGTAAATCATTGAATGACTGGTTACATGTGCAGGCATTTGTCTTCTCGAATTGGTGCAGCTCAAAGAGTTTGGGAGATAATGAAAATACCAGCATACTCAATATATATCTTAGCAGGCATCAACAGTTTCATCTAATATGAATCCCACTTAATGTTTGTCAACTCCTTAATTATTTTATCGAAATTATTCTCATAATTTGATTGTATGTAAAAAAAAGTTCAGTGTGTTTCTTATTCGACTTGCTTGTACTTCTGCAGGAATGGTTTGAATGCAGGTTTGCTGACCTTGTGGACTCAAATACCTAATGTCATGGTAATATCTACAGAAAAGTGACTCGATGACTGTTACTTTTCATATCCTGAAGTGAAAGCTCATATTAAGATAGTTTGCTTAGGTGGCGACTTATGGAAGTCAAAATTCGCATGCTTGTCACATTAGATGTGCTGGTTTACGCTGGTTCTTTGATGATTCTCATCGAAATAATTAGTTCGTAGACGGCACGTCGAAGAATTAGACAACTTCTAATGTAACTTTTCCCTCAGAACTTTTGGCGTGGTAAGTATTCAAAATGCTACAACAAAACCACAATCAACTAGCAACTAGAGATTGAGCCTTTTTATATAAAATATGCGCGGATCGCACAGAAAACTGTGGTTCTAGCAAATAGCTTGAAATTTGTGTTTTATCTTGCACATTTTGCTACATAAGCTTGGAAATTATTTTTTTAAAAGGTGATTAACGCCCGTTTTTACTACAGAGGCACCACAGGCGGTGGTCACTGATTATACATGACATGAAATAGTATATGGAAAAGGATTTTTTTTAAAGCAAGGAAATGATTCAGGCCTAAGTTTAAGGTACCTCCCCGGCATTTGCCATCTATGAGACTGAGGGAAACCTGGAAAAACTCAGTCAGGGAGAACGGTCCTGGCGGGATTCGAACTCCAGACCTACCGCTCACGTCTGCGCCTTAACGACCTCTGCCACCCGTGTCGGAGGGAAACTATTGGGGTTGCAAAATTATAAAGAAGCCATTTTAAATAGGTCGTTCTGCTCAACAAAAATAGAAATTCAAGTAATTCATTTTTGCCCAATTTTTTTAAACAAAACATGAAAGAAAAAATTTAAAAAATGGTGTTGAAGCCTCACAGAGATAGTGTAAGGAGGACAAAATTGTTAATCTCACCAAAAGGTGTAAAATAATGCAACAACAATTGTGTAGTTTACTTCATTTCAGGCCCTAAAATGCAAATTTCAAACGATCGGTATGAATTGTACAGGTGCTACACGTTAAAATGCTTTCCTCATTTATAATGTAGAGTAAGCTTTTCTGTGGAAATAAATAAAATAATTCTATACTAAGATCATATTTCACCATCATATAAAGCTCATAAAAATACTCGTTCAACACATTTGCATTTAGATTCTGAATTCTTTTGTAGATGATGCTTAAATGTACGTTTCAATATGGAGAATTCATTTCCCATATAATCGTTCACAATAATATTGACATTTAACTGTGCATGCTACTACAAAATGTTGCAAGTCTTCTAACGTTCAGTTATTGACTGCAGCACCTCAACAATTTAATTGCATACCTTCCTTATTGTTTATTAGGGCATAGGTAATTTTAAGCATTTTTTTTTCTAGTATACGCTGTTTATTTTGTTTTTAATGTGTTTTCTTTTTAGGATCCTTTGGAGCAATACTACAAGATATGGAAAGCATTAATTGAGCCTGAAAGAGAGGAAAATTTGGTTCAGAGCACAAACCAGGGACTAAAACGTCTCTGTAACAAGAAGTATGCGTTCTTGACCAACTTTAATGATATGGTTATGAATATTGACAACACCACTTGTGAAATGATTAGTTTGCCTCAAGCCTATTTCAAGTCCAGCTTATCGTTCGGGTTCGCAAAGAACAGCTCATACAGGGAGATGTTTAATTACCAGTAAGTCAATAGGATAAATGCTTACTTAAATATATAAACTGAAGGTGCCAAAATGTATACACACTTTCACAGTGTATATCTATTTAATACATTTCAAAGTTGGACTGAAAAACAACAGTAATGTGTAGTATGATGTTCTGTAAACAGATATGACTCACATACATTATGATAGCGTTGCTACGTGACAGGTAAATCAACAATGAACAAATGAAACCAAGACTATCGTATGATGTTCTGTAAACAGATGTGACTCACATTACGTTATGCTACCGTTGGTACAACAAAATGGAGCCAAGATTATGTTTAAACAGCGGAAAGCAATTTTGACGTGATATTGGAAAACCGAAAATGTTGAAGTTCAAAGGCAATGCAGACATGGGTACAGAACAGAACTGCCAACGCGAGTAACAATTGCACACATTCGAGACAAATTTGAGACTCATGGTACCGTATGCGATGTTCACAAGAGCAAATCTGGGAGACCTCGCACAACAAGCAACGCGCACTGGATCCAAGGTACTGAATAGGAAGAAGTCAGATTGAGTTTCCCGGTGATCTAACTGCGTTGGACATTTACCTATGGGCAACTCTTAAGGATATTGCATACCATAGAAAACCAGCTACACTGGCAGCACTTCAGGAAGAAATTGAAACGGCATGTGCTGCAATCGCCGAGGACACTTTCGCAAATGTTGCTCAATCAGTAGTTCAATATACTTAGAAGTGTATCGACGCCGATGGTGGGCATTTTGACCAACTGTTGTAACTGTAAAAGTCTAAGATAATTAGTGCTCATCATTTTCTTTTTGTGTGAATTCAGTTTTGTTATGTTAACACAGTTTTTTCTTTGCTTGAAGTGTGTATACATTTTTGGCACTCTCTGCATATAATAATAATAATAATAATAATAATAATAATAATAATAATAATAATAATAAATGTAGATATTTATTATCAATTATCAAACAGTTGAAAAATTTTTTCTTGCCCTAAATGTGTGAAAACCATAATATTGTTCTGTCACATTTGTAGCCTGTTACCTTCTTTATTGTAAACTTAAATTTTATAGGTCACTTTAAAATCCAAAACTTTAATCTAACTATGATCTTCATAGTTAAAATTTGCAATTATTTACTCAATTTAAAGGAATCTTCCCCTCAACACATAATGAATGAATTATTAAACAATTATAAAATATTATATACAATCGCAGCAGCAAATTGAGAAAATTTTAAAGATTTCAAATAAAAACTACATTTCCTTTACATCTGGCATTGATTTTTATCGCGAAAACTTCCCTCAATGTCGCAGGGACATGCTCAATGCTATTTGAGTTCCTCTTTAATACCGCATATTACGAATGATCTATCATTAGTATATTTTTGTAATAACTAAAATCATTGCTGTTGATTTCAAACTTACTTTTATCGAACGTTGCCATCCACTTTGCACATTTTTCACAATTCCAAGATCGCCACGAGATTAAAACCAGCTTTTCCTAGCTGTGCTTCCTATTTCTTTTCTTCTTCTTCTTCTTCGACTAGGGGGATTACGTCTTTAACCCTGTTAAAAGTTTTTAACTTCAAGATGTTAAAACTTATGTTGACATCTAGATATAGCTTTTAAAAGACATAAAATTGACATTCTCATAGATACTGATAGTAATAATTATGCTGTCTATCTACTCTGTCAGGCTATTTTTATGTATCCCCATAGGAAGAAGTCACAGGGAGTTAGATCCGGGGACCTGGGAGGTAAATTTTCAGAACAGTTTTCATTATTTCCTGCTCGTCTGATCCAGCGTTGAGATAGCTCATTGTTCAGAAAATCACGAACTTAAATCACGTACTAGGTAATGGGACCTAGTTCCAACCTAGTACTGTTGGAACATAAAATCGTCGGAATCGTCTTTTGCATTTGTGGGAACAACCATTGCTATACCCTATCCAGGTATGTCTCGTATGTCCAGCTACAGTGTTTTCGTTAAAAATTCGATGCGATGACATTGTGCAGAAAATATTCACCTAAAGATGAACCACACGACGAATTCATGAGGATTCTGGGTATCCCACGTTAGACAGTTACATGTGTTTACTTTGCCATTTGTATGGAATGTTGCTTTGTCACTAAAGATTATGCGATTCACAAAGTCGTCATTTTCTTCCATTCATTGATGCATTCAGATACAACACATAACGCTGTTGTCTGTCATTTCGTTTCAACTGCTGCACGAACTGCAATTTGTACGGATTCATACACAGTTTTACATTTAGTGTCTTCCAAACTGTGGCCACTTCTTTTCTTAGGACACAAGCAACCAGTACTCATAAATTTGAAATGCCAGGCTTAAATTAAACTTCCTGTTGGCGCTTCTTTACCGTACTTAGTCCTGAACTTCCGTTGCACATCTATAGCAATCTTACACTTGTAGACTTCCAATACCCAGAAAGCGCGCTCTTCGCCAAAAGTCGCCATATTTACAAAACGCCAACTGCGGCGAATGCTATTTGAGTTCCTCTTTAATATCGCATATTACGAATGCTCTATCATTTGTAGTTTTTGTGTAATGAATTAGGAAATGTGTTTCCGGACTTTAGGGATGCTCTATATATATATATTAAAAAATCCATATGCTAGCACATTAAAATACCGTCAATGAATATAGTACGAAAAAGATAATTGTAACAATGACAATAATAATAATAATAATAATAATAATAATAATAATAATAATAATAATAAATTGAAACTTTTCATTGAAGAAAAAATTAAGCTTATATACACTTAAGTTATGTAAACAAAGCTGAGCCCTGCTGAAAGAAAATATGAAAAAATGTAAGTAATATTTTTATGAGCATTAAAAGCTAATTTCTCCTAATACAAATATCAGGTGGCGTTTTTATCTCTTGCAGAATGAACCCCGCAGGACTCGGAATTTCCCTTGTGGCAGTTTGCTGATGTTGAAAACCTAAGGTCAAATTTCTTCACCAAATCATTAAAAAGCGGAAGGTGTGTTCATTTTTGACATGGCAATGGGGTGTTCCATCTGGCAGGATTTTCCTTAAGCCGTTTTATTTTTGTGTACGATAGTTGACTTTTTTTTTTTTGAGTAGTGTTTAACGCCCGTTTTACTATAGAGGCACCACAGGCGGTGGACACTGATGATACATGAAATGAAATGATATATTGGGAAAGGATATTTTTTAAGGAAGGAAGCGTTCCAGGCCTAAGTTTAGGTTACCATCCGGCATTTGCCAGTTATGAGGACTGAGGAAAACCTGGAAAAAATACCCAAGTCAGGGAGGACGGTCCTAGCGGGATTCGAACCCCAGACCTCCCGCTCACGAGTCCGCGCCTTAACGACCTCGGTCACCCGTGGCGGTAAATAGTTGATATACATACATATGTATATATTTAATTTTTTCGCACTTTAAGTAAAACATCATCAGTAAAATTAATAATAATAATAATAATAATAATAATAATAATAATAATAATAATAATAATAATTGGCGAATTGGAGCAAGCAAGCGGCAAGTATGATTGCATCATGTTTACAATTTCCAGCTATCCTGCGTCTGTACAAGAAAATCGTCATATATCTAAAAGCAAGGCTATTTGCCCATTCATTTTTCTAAGGCTTTATAGCTTCCATCTTTTGCCTCAGTCTTCTAAATGGTTTGTATTTTAAACGCTGAAAGTATCGACAAATTTATTTTTGCTATTGTTTACCAACATTTCCAGAACACATATGGACGTCATTCTCTCTTTATCTTCTCTTATGTTTCTACCTTTTGTAAAATTATACTTACACATATGTAGGATAGAAATATGAAATGATGTTACATGCATTAGGCTCCTATTCTTGAAAAGGTTATCTCTTTTTAATTGACATGTCATATCAGAGTGCCTGTTTTTCCCCAAACAAATTCGTTAATATTTTGTATTGGAATTACAAAAATTTAAATCATGGGGATATCTTTTGAAAACATTTGTTAAACTATATAAAATCGTTCAATAATAAACTTTTAGGCAATGCATTTTGAAGTCAGTGGTTTAATTTGAAAAAGAGTACATGTCTTTTATCTTTCGTTTGATTACCTTTTCCCGAGATGCTAAGAACGTCCAAATTCTTGCCACCTTAACTATTTTAATAGTATATTTATAGGCTTAACATTTGTTTCACGTACTAAATTTCAGTTAAAACTATTATTGAGCTATGAATTTCATTCCGTCAAGACCATGCCTTTTTAAACGAAGCATTCTAGCATGAAAACTTTAAATGTTGTACGTTAGGTACTTTATATTTCACATAACATTTCTGTCACTATTACGTAGTAGTTATAAACACAAGTAATTTATGTAAACTTTTAGGGACAGAAAGTTAGTACAGGTTTTATTAGACTGTACTTAAATATTTTGGTAAGCCTTAAAGCTATATCTTAATGTTTATTATGAAAATAACTGTAATAGTTGTATAAATATTTCTCAGAGAGAGAGAGAGAGAGAGAGAGAGAGAGAGTTCTGCAAACCTAAACCAGAAAAAAAGTGTTTATAAGTGTAAAAATATAATATTTGAAATTACCTGCTTTCTGAGTTATGAACCATATATTACATTTAGCAGTAATTGTGCATTGAAGATAGTTATATTATTGCTAGGGAAACATTCCTTAAATACTATGTGTTTCAGTGTTCATTATTAAATTGTTCTTCTGCAAAGAACTTAGATTAGATTTGCGATTGGATTGCTTTGTTCATTATCCTCTCACTTATCTACAATTACATTTTAATGCAAAACTATGACAGGATATTCGTTTCGTGAGCATACGTAATTTTCATGTAAGGTCGCGCTAATGGAAGTTCATCCAAGGCCGCATAGCTGTATGACAGCATTCCCAGACCTGCAGCAGCCAGATTGTCAAAACTTTTTCTGCAGCCGAGTTGTAAAGACAGCGTTAAGTAATACCCCACTTTCCTTAGTAACAGCGGTCTCTTAACATCTGATAATGTCCCCCCTTTTAAACAATACAGCAGATCTGATACAAACATTAGTGTTTCACTACTTCCCTTGGACTTTAAATTAAAGTTTTGTTATGCTTAGCACTTACAGAAATGTATTCGCAGACATTGACATATCTATAACATCTGCTAAGATCAAGTTAACCTTATTTTTTTTCCTCAAATTTCTGAAGCTGCAATGCAAAAGTGTACATTTTAAACTATCGAAGAACGTAACTTGTTCTTGTTGCAGCCTGCTACGTCTGAGAAAGGGGGGCATTCTACAGAAGTTTAAAGAGGACCTTTATCGCCCACTTCGTCTGAAAGAAGCCGAAATTTTGAGGGAGAGTAACAAGATATGGGTGAGCGTAAGTTTGGGTCACCTGACACCGATCCTATTGGCGCTTCTGGGCGGCATAATGCTTGGAGTTACCCTCTTAGCAATGGAACGGTTTCACAGAGGAAAACAGGATGAAAATGTTACAGAGGACTGCAGCTTAAAGTACAACGCAGCTGAGCACACTCACCATATGAGAAAACGTGATGGCTTGTGATTTCAACAAATAAGCGTTGCTCTATTGTTTTATAGTGCATGTTTTCTTTTATTAACGCACGCATTTTTGTCTAGATATTGCCTATCTGCCATTATATGCAGCAAATTACCAGTTCATTCATTGTCCTAGGCGAGCTACAATGCCCTGAGTGGAGGAACGATCAAGAAAGAATGCAGTACAAGGGAAGCAGAGATTGTAAACGCATTGAAAGTGGATTATGGTCACTATTCAGTAATATTGACCTTGCAGACTGAATTTAATAGTTTCGTTAAAACAGTTAAAATCTCTCGGGCTGTTTTGTCGTGGTCCATGGTTTAAATTATAACCATAGCTTTCACCAACTACTTCTGTTGGCATTTTCAGTGGACGATGAACAACACCTAACTGTTAACAAGACGACAGTTTTGATCCGTCTCTGCCTGGTTTAGAGGACCATAGATATATGTGTGCGGCGGAAGTGGAGGGGGAAGATGGGGGGGTGGTAGTTGTTTGTTTTTAAGAACCGGTTTCCATGTGCTACTTAGGTGATATTCGCCATCTCTATTAAAGTTGTTTGGATGCTGTTGTATTTCCAATGCTTCCCTCCTGGCTAGATTGAAAAAGCCTTGTGTTTTTGCAATCATTTTTGTTTTATTAAAGTTTATATCATGGCATCCATTTATTGCATCTTCTGCTACTGCAGATCTTGTTAACAGTTAGTTGTTGTTCATCGTCAACTGAAGATGCCAACTGAAGTTTTTGGTGAAAGCTGTGGTAGTAATTTAAACCATGGACCATGGCAAAACAGCCCGGGAGATTTTAACTGTTTTAACTATAACACCGGCCGTGAAAGCCTAAGTACTTAATTCAATAGTCTCGTTTCAATATTTTTAAGATATGCAAAATAATCCACTCGAAAGGACATGAGGTATTAATGTTACAGACTGATTCACTCGCTCTTTTCCCCAGATTTTCTCTTATAATTTTCAAATTGATGAATGCAAACCTTGACAATGATATACTGTAGTGTATGAGAAGCATAAATAAGTGCGGACGCAATATCTTATCCCTTGTATCGTGCTTGAGCCTGAACTCCTTGGCAGAAAGTGATGCATCTTCCTGTGCACCTAGTATGAGATCCCCAAATATCTTTGCGTTTACGAAGTGTTCCTTAGTGTTCTCGTTCAAAGCCAATATTGACTTCGATTATTGTCTTACGAGCACTTCGGTTGGGAAACGAAAGAAGAGGGAATTGTAAATTCTACTAATGTTGTAATATAATCATATGCCATTCATCTTCGAACTTTTGAATGAAGTATTTATTGAGAATAAATTTTAGTAAATGCTTACAGCAGGGTGATTTCTGTTAGCCCTACTCAGTTGCTCCCTAAAGTTCTCGGAAAACAATATTATAATTTTATTTCTGGGATACTACTGAACACTTCTGTACAGTATGAATAAGTCCACAGTAGCAGAGCGCATTTGTGCCACTGGTCCAGTTGGGAATACTGGATTACAAGTGATTCCGTCGGTCCTTGTGGTGTAGTGTTGACCGTACTTCCCTCGTAGACCCAAGATCGCGATTCAATCCCGGCCAGGGTCGATAGATACTTTAGGACGTACAAATCCTAAATATGGCTTCCTTCGGAAAGAAATTAAAGCTGTGGTTTCCGTGTTGTAAATTTACTACACGTAAAAGCACCTCAAGCCCGAAAGAAGAGACCTCTGAGCACATTCGTTTCAGGCCCTGAATTGAATTAGACGCTGATGACCTGAGATACTAAAGAGCGTACGTAAATAAACTAAATAAATAAATAAATAAAAAGTGATTCTCCAATGCTTAATGCTTCCACTTATATTGCATGTATATTCCCAGAATATCCATACATGGAATAGTGAAATTCTTCTTATCATATATGAGACACCTTCATGATGAAAAATTGGTGTGGTGTATGCTCTGTCGGGGGGCCGCATTATTCACCATCTTCTTTCGTTCAACGGTGGATATCGTAGACTACATGAACAGCTTCCATGAGTTTGTGATTCGGCAGAAGAGGAAATTCGTACTGGCTGTTTGCATATCAACTTCAGCATGACTAGAATTATTTTCTTGTTTGAGAACGAAATGACAAATTAATTACATGCACCGCAGAAGTATAGTAATACAAAATTCATTTAAAGGAAATTTATTTTCAAAATTTAACTGGTTATCCTGAATTAGACCAAATTAAATCCAAAAGTTAAACAACCAGAATTTAATGCACATTCTGGGAAAACTACCTATAAAATGGTTAAAAAAAAAAATAGGTTACCTAGGAAGCCGTTAGAATTTATTATCATTTGTTGACGTTGCGTTGCGTAGGAACGGCACAGAATGCAAACGCCTACCGTGCGATTTGATATGAGGTATCAATGTCAACGTGTATTAACGTTTAATTATGAATGCTAACTCACTTTACTGTCAGTACCAAGAACTGCATGGCGTGATCACAGTAAGCTGTTTGATGAACTTATTGCCGTTCATATTGCACTTCCATACGTTAAATAAAAAAGTGAAATACTAATATATTAAGGAGGAATACATAAATAGACATACCGAGGGTACCAAAAAATGTATACATACTTTCACAGTAGATATCTATTTAATATATTTCAAAGTTGGACCGAAAAACAACAGTAATGTATAGTATGCTGTTTTGTTAACAGACGTGGCTCACATTAGGTTATGCTAGCGTTGCTACAACAAAATAGAGCCAAGATTATCGTTTGAACAGCGGGAAGTAATTTTGAAGTGGTATATGAAAACCGAGAATGTTGTTGAAGTTGAAAGGCAATGGAGACGTGGTACAGAACAGAACCGCCAACGCAAGTAACAATTCCGCCTTACCCGCTATTCATACACTCTATGGAAATGAGGAATTTTACTTCCAACAGGAAGGTGCACCACCACATTACCACCGAGATGTA
Source organism: Metallyticus violacea (assembly GCA_030762175.1). NCBI lineage: Eukaryota > Metazoa > Arthropoda > Insecta > Mantodea > Metallyticidae > Metallyticus > Metallyticus violacea. The sequence continues at coordinate 72,537,927 of CM060838.1, forward strand.
CATGCGTACCTAGATGATAATCTTCCAAGGCACTGGATAGAACGAGGAGGTCCGATTGAGTTTCCACCGCGTTCTCCGGATCTAACTCCGTTGGACTTCTACCTATGGGGAACTCTTAAGGATGTTGTATACCGTAGAAAACCAGTTACACTGGCAGCACTTCGGGAAGAAATTGAAACGGCATGTGCTGCAATCGCTGGGGACACTTTCGCAAACGTTGCTCAATCAGCAGTTCAACGTACTCAGAAGTGTATCGACGTCGATGGTGGGCATTTTGAGCAACTGTTGTAACTGTGAAAGTCTTAAGATGATTTAGTGCTCATCACTTTCTGTTTGTGTGAATTCAGTTTTGTTATGTTAACACAGTTTTTTCTTTTCTTGAAGTGTGTACACATTTTTTTCGCACTCTCTGTATTATGGCAGTTAAAATCCTTGCTTTGCGATGGAGGATTCAAGAGATATTTTCAAGGAAGAGGATGGAAAGCAGTCGTGTATTACTCAATGCGTTTTTTAAGTACAACATTTTTTCAAAATAATTCTTTTGGACATATTTGATATTAAAGATACTTTATTATAATCTCCACTTTTTAAAGAATTGTCGCAATTAAGCTTGCACGCTGGAACACAACATCTGAAATGAATAAAATTTACATTAATAGCTTAACCTATAAGTAACTATTATAAATAATAATTTCTTCACTTGATTTCGCACCTTTGTGTAATTATTAAATAATACACGTTACCCTTGCATACTTATACGTTATTAACAAATATTAAATACAATATAAATAAACTAACATGGTGCGAGAAGAAATTTACATGCAAACATTACGCTTCACAAAAGTTTTTGACTTGTAGTGTAGAGGGCAGTGACTTGTTTCGTTGAGTTTGAGTTTGTTGAAGCTAGACCTTGCCAATGTCCAGTTCATGCCGTCTTATGGCGTAGTGCGCAAACGTTGTAGTAATTGAATACTATGACACATGCGTTTGTTTCATAAACATGAACTGACTGGAACGTAACGCAACGCAACGTCAACAAACATTGATCTTAATCCCCCCTTTAGCATCACCCGGATATCAGATCACCTCTTGAGTGAACCATCTGCATCAAACCCATTCAATGGCACAGTATTTAATTTATAGGCAGTTACATTTTTTCCCTACGCTATGTATTTATATATGCAAAACATAAGACTATCACTATTCTAGCCTGTTATAAAATTATATAAAACTACGTCATACAGTACCAATATATATCAGGTTTTCTCTAAGAAATTAAAATGTTTATTTTTTTTTTTTTCTCTTGTGATCAATTTTGCGGTTTCGAATAACATTTCAGCGATAGTCAGCAAATATTGTAGGCATTCATTTCCCTTCATACCGATTTTCCATAGAATCTTTCATTAAGTTCGTCAGATACATCACTGCAGGTCTCAGTAAATAATTTAGATGGTAATTTAGGGGCATGTGGCATCCTAAACAATCTGTATATGCATTTTTCATGTAATAAAACAATTATTCGTAATTTTAATCCCCTCCTTTTTTCAGAGTTTTGTGTTACGTACTTGAAACAAGTTCATGCTATTCTTTTGGTGCAAGTTATCGCTTCAAAATCTTTGTACTGTTATATAATGTGAGGACCTACAAACACTTTTGTGTGTGTGTGTGTGTGTGTGTGTGTGTGTGTGCTCTCGGAAAATGAATTTATTTGAAAGATACATAAATCGTCTTCCAGATGAATTCGAGGGCTTTATTGTTGAAGCCTAGCTTGATGAGCAGAGGCGCCAGCACTTCTTTGGATACCAATTTTCTCCACTTCCCACTTAACCTTGAGGCCATTTTTAATAGGAATTTTTGTTCCGGTTATCTCACACAGACATTAGCATAGCCTTGTTATAAACTCATTATAATGGAAACTATTTTTAAATCACTATAAATTTTTCACTTATATCCATTGTATTTGATGAATATAGGTATTTTTTCAATATCATATGACTCTTTGCAAAAACAATTGGGGCAGAAGGCATTAGTTCTTCATTGTAGTGAAGAACTCTCTTTAGACTACATTTTGAAGACTCTATGGAAAATGCCCCCCGCTACTGTGGCTCATATTTGAATTTCGAGGAATTCATTGGGCTATAAACTTCATCGAAGAGTTTCATTATGTCATTTCTACAATTGGTAAGAACAATAACAGGAGAAATATTCTTCCTATACATAGCAAATGTGAACTCTCTCCAGATACCTGAAGTTGCCAGGAGTATTTCGATGGGTTCTGTTTCGGGACATTTTCTAGAAGAGAACTTTCTCTTTGAAACTGATTTATTTAGAGATGCATTTTGTACAAAGAAAAAAAAATAATACATCATGTAAGGAAATATATCCATTTGGTGTAACTTGAATATCAGGTTAAAACAGACTTATACACACACTATAGGTGTGTTTTATTGCGCAGAAAGATTTATTTAAGTGATTAAATCTAATATCTATGTGTATTAAATAATTATAATAGCCAATATTGAACGAAAGAGAAAGAACCTTAATTTTAATTATGATTGACTATGGATACAGGTAATATCTCATCGAGATATGTCTAATTTATTTATTAATGTGCCTCAGATCGTAATCCGCATACAACAGTGAGAAGAATTATAATTTAAACTGGAATCGTAAAGCATTTAACAAGCCAAATCGTCCGAAAAGTACGACTGAAGAAAATAGTACATGTCATGTTCTTTGTGGACAAGGAAATACAAACGTTTCTACTACATAATTACTGATAGACTCTAATATAAGCCAAAGAGAGCTCCGTGATGAAAATCCTTAAAAGAGACCAGCAACTTCCTTATAAAATGTTACTTCTTCTAATAGAAGAATACAGCTTTGTGTATTAATGATGGAGCATACACTGGGCAACAAAAAATAATTGTTGAATGTTTCGAGCACTTCATGAGGTAATTCCTACTAATTTTGGGTTGATAAAAACAAATATGACAATGAAAAAAATTTATTAGCTCTAGTTTCTATGATATACACAAGGTGGAAGTATTACATATTAACGGATTGAGAGAAAAGGATACATTTTAATTACATACATGCTAACAACAATGAAAGTGCATTTGATTTTTTTAACTGGTAATTACATGCTAAGAGTTCTAAATTGCTGGAAAAATACTTCGCAGATAGTCGTGTCTGAAGAGAATCATGTGGTGGCCTATTGACTTCGTCGTCTTTTAGCTTGCCTCTTGTGATAAGAGTTCCGCAGAATCCCTATACAAAGACCAACAGTAATCCGCAAGTATTACTTCATTCCAACGGCCCTGATATCTTTGTTCCATAACAGAAATGTCCTGATGGAATCTCTCCCCATGTTCATCACTAACAGCTCCACAACTAGGAGGGAAAAAGTCTAGGTGGGAGTGGAGAAAATGGATCTTAAGGGACATGTTGCATCCAAGGTTACGGTATTTTTGCAGGAGCACTGTCACCAAATGCTTGTAGTTGTCATCTCTTTTGTTGCCTAAAAATCCATGAACAACACCCTTGAAGGCTTCCCAAGCTTCCTTTTCTTTCCCCTCCAAAACTTGGTCAAATGCAGGATCCTTTACAAGTTCTCTTATTTGTGGTCCGACAAAAATGCCTTCCTTAACTTTTGCATCACTTAATTTCGAAAATTTCTCTCTGATGTACTTAAAGGCCCGTCCTTCTCGGTTCATACCTTTGACAAAGTTTTTCATCAAACCCAGCTTGATATGCAGGGGTGGAAGAAGAACGTCTTTTGGGTCCACAAGAGGCTTGGCAACGACATTTTTCTCGCTAGGGTGAAGATTTCTTGCAGGCCAGTCTTCTTTAATATAATGCAATTTCCTATCTCTACTGTCCCACAGAAGCAGCAATGCTTTGTGTAACCCAGTTGCATTCCTAAGAGTATGGCAATGACTTTTACATCACCACAGATTTTCCATTTGTGTTCATGATATTTAATTGAGTCCAAGAGAGCTTTCATATTTGCATATGTCTCCTTCATGTGAACAGCATGACCAACAGGAATAGATGAAAGAAGGTTCCCGTTGTGAAGTAACACAGTTTTCAAACTAAGCTTGGAGGAGTCTATGAATAGCCTCCATTCAGTTGGATCATGGTTCAAATTCAAAGACTTCATCAAGCCATTTATGTCGCAGCAAACAATATGAATATTTTTCTTCTCAAAAAAGGGAAGCAGTTCCATGTGACGTTTTCTGTACTGTGAGATTCTCACATCACTTTGGAGAAGATTCCATTGCTGTAGTCGAGACCCAAGAATTTCTGCCTTCTCCTTTGACAGGCCAAGGTCTCTAATGAGATCACTCAATTCCGCTTGACTCAGTCTGTGCGGTTTATCATCTTTTCCCTCAAAATCAGGGTCATGGGATGTAGAAGGCTTGTTTGGTTCATCTTGTTCCACACTATCTTCATCTTCTACCTCAAACACACAATTTTCGGGTGGAGTAGGAACTGGTAAACTATCCGAATGTGGGATGGGTCGAATAGCAGATGAAAGATTCGGGTACTGAACTGTTCTTCTTTTCTTCATAGACAATCCTGCCTTTATAGGTGGAGTCAGGCAGAAATGGCAGTCATCTGTATGGTTTGTAGGCTTCCGCCAAATCATAGGCACAGCGAAAGCCATATATCGCTTCTTCTTTTTCAGCCATTCTCGCAGTGTAACTGAACATGCGGTGCAACATATATGTGGAGCCCAAGACTTATCCTGGTCCCCTACTTTCATACCGATATAATACTGATAGGCAGTCTTTACAAGAGGCGTCAGATTGCGTTTCTGTGAGGAAAATGTTATTTCACCACAAATATAACAAAAGTTATTCACCATATTTACACATTTTTACAAATTTTACACTAAAAAGCACTCGCGAACCAGAAATTTTGCATTAATTTGAGTAGAAACTACATGTAATTTACAGTCACAGCAACAGTATCTATGTTTATGACTTACAAACAGCTGAAGAGCATTTGTGTTTTGTTATTTGACAGGTGTGCCAACTCCCCCCCCAAAAAATTCCCCTAATTTAAATCCTTCACTCTAAAAAATGAAATGTCACTTTATCTTCAAAACAAGAGCCAATCTATCATTTTTATGGTGATTTTTTAATTCAGCAGATGGAAATACATGTAAATTCACTATTTTTAAGCCCGAAACATTTTCATTGTTGCCCAGTGATATCAACAACAATCCCGTTTATCTTATACAATATCTATTCCCATATGAAGCTATTGTTATGCTTGAATGTATAATGACACAACGCCGATACTGGTCAGACATACATAAATCCAAAGTAGAGGGAAGGGAGTGAGATGCAGTATTTACAAAACCTTAAATGTTTTGGGCTGCTATTGTTGGGGATCATGTCCTATGTAATTTTGCTCTAAAGAATCGCTAAAAGCAAATACATACTTGGGTTTCCTTCGAATCACATTGTACTAGCTATAACAAAGTTGCTTCCAAATCCGGTCAACAAAGATCTACTCGAATAGTACATTTTTTCCAACAAGATGGAGCTTCATCTTGGGCAGAATGTTCAATCAGTATTTAGACCGGGCTTTTCCGTAACGGTAGAATGGTAAGAGAGGTTACGTACTGATGCCGGCTTTGTTGCATTTGAAGACAGTAGTTTATCGAGACAGACCAACAACTTATAAGATCTGGAGTTGCCGATAATGGAAGCATGCAACCTAAAGACTGGTTAAGGCATTGCTTAAATGATTTCTATGCTCAACTACATGAGGGATGCAATTTTGAATACAGAACTTAAACCGTTTTATATTACGTCCAAAGAAAGCTAAGTATCAGTTTCCGGGCTTACCATGGAAATGTATTCTTAATTAGGAAGGTTCACATTGTGACCATAGCCTGATTGGCAATTTTGTTTGTAATAGGGAAGGGACATTTTATTATTTTGTACATCTTTTTGTTTCTTTGGCGTGATAAATATAATTTATACAAAGTATTTTATATTAGTATTTCTTGAAAGGCTCGTAATGAGCATTATTCGAAAATATAAAAATATATGCGCTATTCCATTTAAAACGAGATACATAGCATCGTTTCCGGTTAAGCCAGAAATAGAAACATCGGTAATATCATTTTTGAGTTACCAGTATATGGGCATTTCCCACACATCGATTTCACGTCACTGAACCACTTAGGGTAAAGTGTTACGGTGTCATTCATCGCAAATATTCTCCTAAAGCAAGTCCGTGCTTCGTTATCCATGCCTGCATACCAGATTAGGGGACAGTTTACGAAGAAGATTTGGTTATTTTAGACGATTTAATGTAGGAAGTACACGGATAAAACGTGTTAGCTTTTTTCACAAGAGATTCACATCACAAACGTTTCGGAAAAATGTACATATTATAAAAGGAGTTTCCACAAGGAAAAAAATTCACACTATATCTCTGAGTATAAGTTATACTGTCGTTTTTTAAACAATAGAGATAAAATGCAAATTAATAAGTTGTGCCAACAGATCGAGCCAAAGAACTCTAGGATTCTGTTAGCGGCGATTGAGAAGGCTACAGAAAATACAACAGTTATCTAGTACTGGATTGCACGCAGTACATCCCTAATCAATACAAGTCGAACTGGCGTCCTCTCTAGAGAAATGCTTTCTTATTGTATACGCAATAAGTACGGGTATAGCACTTGTTGATATTCTAAAGGTTTAGACCGCTGGTTTACTATATATATATATATATAAATCCCCCAAGCAAAGAGTATATGAGGTGGTATCCAGAATATTCGGACTGGTGCTGCCATCTGGTCAAAACTTTACTGTGAGACTAATGACCGCCGTCACCTCGAAGTAGTTAGTTCCCTTTCACACGTAAACACCGGTCCCAGTGATTCTGCCATTTTTCAAGTGCATCTTGGAGTTCATGTTCTTTGACGGTGTTTAGCACAGACAGCGTTTCTTCTTGAACCCTCTGAATTGTGTCGAACCGACGTCCTTTCAACTTTATTTTCATTTTGGGGAATAGAGCAAAGTCACAGGATACCAAATCAGGCGAGTACGGTGGGTGGGGGACATCCGTCGCGTTTTTCGTCAAAAAGCTCCTGGTGAACAAGACGTTGTGGCAGGACGCATTATCGTGGTGGAACAGCCAGTTCCCTTGTCGCCAAAGTTCGGACCGTCGTCTCCGCACATTTTCACTGAGCCATCGCAAAACGTCACAGTACTACATAGAATTCACTGTTTGAGTTGATGGGACGAATTCTTTGTGCATAATCCCCTTGTATCAAAGAAAACGAGGAGCATGCTCTTGATTTTGTTCTTCACTTGTCTCGCTCTTTTTGGTTTTGGTGAACTGAGCATGCCACTCAAACACACGTATATGGTTCATGCTTTGTCCCCCAAATACTTGTTGAAACATTGCGAGGGTCTTTGTAGCATTTTCCCCGAGATTTGCACAGAATTTGATGCTCACTGTCTGTTCTAATCTTGGGTCCATTGTAAAATCGCCACACACTACCCACAGAGTATCATGAAAAGTACTATAGAATATCAACACATCTACCCAGCTGCATGAAACTTTAAACACTCGCTCATCAGATGTGCTAGTGTTGCAACCTAGAGGCACAAAACTCTACTGCAACTACTGTCGAGATGGCAGCACCAGTCCCGAATATTGTGGATACTAACTCGTATTTCCGTCATTTTTGTACAGACACAAGCAGGATAAGTATTGCTAAATGAGTCCACTGATAGCAAGACAGCACGCAAACTTGACGGGGCTGAGATAAAAGCCGCTTTGCGAGAAAAACTGTTGAAAAGCGCTATCTTAGAGTTAATAAAGGCCATTTTCGAGTGTGTACTCAACGCGTGAAGAACTCATTTCAGTTTGCCTATAAAATGCTTGGAGCGCTTAAACAAATATAAAACTTGCTGGAGAAAGTTAATCAACAAAAGACTTTCCTTAAAGAAAAAGAAAAAGATTCTTGTACAGAAAGCGGCTTTTTACCTGCGTTTCTACTTCCGATATTGCCTTCATTGGGCAGTGCACTCGTATCAAAATTGACTTCAATGAGATATGGTAAGCAAATCATTGTAGCTTTACAGTCAAAATACGCCGAAAACCTTCATCTCGTAGACAAATTTTTCAACTAATCTGAGAAATGAATAAAGTGCAGCGTTCACATTTGGCAGCTCTCAAAAATTTTCGGATTATAAAACATAAATTGGGAAACTAATCTAGATTTAATGTCCCAAATGAGAGAACTATATCTTGAATCGAAGCATGAAGACGCTAATGATAATATTTACCCCAACATTGAGGTAAAGGAGAGACCGAAGCCATCAAAGAGGAAATTAAATACAAGCCGGTTGCGGTAAAAAAAGTTCAGTTTTTCCTATAACCCTCGCAGAAAATTGTGGGAATCGCTGTATAAGTAAACTATGAAGAAAAAGGAACGTGGTGAAAAAAGTATTTCAAACCAGACTTTGAAATATGTACGCGGATTTTAGTACAGCAGACAAATTTCGCATGGCAACTGGTATACCAAAATCTAAAATCCAGTGCTTATTTCGAACCCAGGATAATTATATATTTCACGAGCCAATAAGGAAACGTTTTCTCACCAGAAAGTATTAAATGGCCAACATGGATGACCTTTGCAACCCGATCTAAATGCAATGAACAATGTAAAAGAGCACAACAAACCTTACGTTTACAACTTGACAGTGATTGATATTTTCTCAAAATATGCTTGAGCAATACCATAAAATCAAATATACAATTACACAAGTGTGTAAATGTATATTTTCTCATCGTGTTCCCAAGGAGTTGCGAACCGATAAAGGAAGAGAGTTCACCAACTAAACCTCTTAATATTTTCAGTCAACCATGGCGTGAAGGCATTGCACTACAAAAAATAATGTCGGTGTGGATTCAGGAGTAATGACGTAGACAGTGTCCCTAACATCATTTACGGATACGTCACCCCTACGTCAGTGGAATTCGGGCATTTCATGGACCGCTTTCACATCAGACACCTTTTGAAAGGGCACCCATGCCTCATATGTATATATCACCAACCGACCTCGTCTGATATAAATTGAGGTGAAATGGGAGAGGGGAAAATTTGTGGAAAGAAAAGCTCCATCTAAGTATTCATTTAAGTGACCAACGGGAACCACGAAAAAATTTAAGGTCAGAATTGACAGTCCCAAGGAATTGGAGCGAATGCCAAACGTTAACCACTCATCTCAAATCGTGTAACGATTTTTTTTTTTTTACCCAACTGAGCTATTGGTACGGTCAAATATGTCTGTTTCCTATCATTTTTAGAGCTCAGCTCAGCGTATAATTGTAATTCCTTTTCTGGCAATTGTTCAGAATATTTAACGGCCAAGAGAACACCGAAATATCATAGTAAAAGCCATTATAATATCCATAGAAAAGCATTGGTTATAGAGTACGCTCTACGTGTGGAGATAGCCTCAATCACCTCAGTTGCAGTGAGCATGGTGGAGAACAAATGCGACAGCGAAGAGAAGGGTAACGCCATCTGAACTAC